>OY757944.1:7292847-7455347 GCA_963585895.1 Sepioteuthis lessoniana
CATTGCAACACTGATGGAAGAAGTGTTTGAACCACAGGTGTGACTATGATGAAAAACTAACCTCATCCGGGTTAAAGTTAAAAAACACTCCCATTTGCTCAAATGCACATTATGCTATTTGTATAACATCTATGACGGCTGAATATTGTCTGACCTCACATACGAGAGATATCGCCTTACTACACAAAACTCTTGGCTTAAATTTTTAGACAGTCAAACATGAAACAAAAAAGATGGCCGCTTAGCTGTCTGGGATTTGTTATTCATTTTCTCATGTGTGTTGGCGGACCGTTGATTTTGTTTATTCATTTAAACAAAGCAGTACTATCCACCCACTGACAAAATGTAACAGAAGATTATTCTCCAAAAATTTGAGTGAACAAGTAGGGTCCAAGGTTATTTTTGACTGAAAATAACGATGGGAAAATTTAGGTTTTGTGATTTTCAAAGCTACATTTATGATGTGCAGCAGAGAGGACAAGTCTTTTTTTTTTTACTTTCTGGAAACCATCTTTAAGAGGTTTGATATTGACTTAGAAAACGAAGGGACGTTGCTTCTCTCTATTAAAGACGGTTTGTAAACACACAGTGATCCCCGGTCTGAATTATTCACTAAAGAATAAGTAATTGTTTATTTGTTCTTTTGAACCATGAATCAAGTGACAACCTCTTCGTCACGTTCAATTCCTAAACCTTTTCTTCGACCGACTTTCATGAGAGAACTACATTGGAATAGTAGTTTATAAAAATATTAATTCAAATTAATCGATTTGTATCGTTTAATAATGGATTTATTGATTAACTGATTGATTTTTTCTTTTATCCAGACAACGTCGAAAAATTCATCCATTATTAGTGTCGAAGTTACATAATTTGTTTTGTTGGTTTCTTATTTGTTTGTCTGTCAGTCACGTGAAATAAGAAATGGTATTAACAAATCCAGATAATTTTTTCTAAAATATGATATAAAAAGAAAAGAAAAGATGGATAGAAATATATAGAGAGAGGGCGAGAGATATGTACATTGTAATATAAGATAAAGAGAAAGAGATGAAGAAAAATATATTGAGACGGAAAGATTGATAGACTGAGGGAATCAGATTGAGATAGATAGATAGATAATGAACAGAATGAGATAGATAGATAGATAGATAGATACTAAAAAAATTAGATAGATAGATAGATAGATAGATAGATAGATAGATAGATAGATTAAGCAGAGATAGATAGATAGATAGATAGATAGATAGATAGATAGATAGATATTTCAGAGCGGAAGTCAATGGATTGACAGAGAGGCAGAACAGTAAGATTACAGGTCATCTGACTGATGATAGATAGATAGATATGGGCAAACAAATATGAATTGCCTAAGGTAGGTATGAATGGACAAATAGATATATAGATAGATATGGACCGACTGACAGATTGGAATAGACTAAGACAAACAGACAGACAGTCTTTATTTTGACCTACTACACTTGATACAATTATCTTGTTCTCTTTAAATAACCAGTATTCAGCAATGTTTTTCTCTGTCTTCACTTTTATTATAGATTGTAAGACAAGTATAAACAAAAGCTTCGATGCATTTGTCTTGTGGGAACTTTTGGAAATGACGTGCCAGACGAACTGGAGCCGACAAAACACGACCAGAATTTAAAGAAATAAAGAAAGACAAATTGGAAACAAATTACAAATCAAAACTAAATGGTTGCCGTAAGTTCTTCCTCAGTAAAAAGAAAAACTAGTCAAGGGAAAAAAAATTGTTCGTGGAAACAATATGGCCGTAAAAAAAAAAAATAAAAAAATTGCCCTGGGACAAAACAAGTGAAAATAACTGGAGGGATTTTTAATTGCTTTGGCTCAAACAACAAGAGCTGGAGAGTAATTAATCAATAAAATCTGCTCAATACGTTTCATTCGACTTGTCAGTTGTCTCACTCTTTTTGTAATGTCAGTTATCAATAAAGTAACATAATTCCGGTCAGAAATGAACGGATTATATATGCATTGATCGGTATTCCAACGTTAATTCAAAGCAAAGTCACCATGCCCTCTATCTAGATGCGAAGACTTTATTGACCTCTTGCCTACAGGCAAGGTGAGTTCGACATTATTCCTTTCCTCAGCTGTCGCCTTAACCTTTCATGACCTTTATGGAATTCTTTAAAGAAGACACCATTTTAAATGCATTTCTCTACTCTGATCTTCTCAATGCTTGGTTTTCCTTACCCATATAATTAATTTTAAGTGATTTAAGGTTATATATACTTACCAACGCTTCCGCATGGAGTTTAATAGGTTTGGATTCAAAGACTTCCTTCTCGAAGACTGGTTGCCTTACCAAGGACAAAAAATAAGACTGCCTTACTATTTACCAATTACTGGAGAGAGAATAGTTTGATTTATGCCTTTGCCAAGGGTATTAGCGATATTTGAAATGAAAACATCCTCGTCCATAGTTTGAACTCGGGTCGACGTGTGCATTTACTACGATAGTTTCCATGGTACAACGAGAACCTCTGCTCTTTCTAGCATATCCTTAGCTTGTGATGAGGACGCTTGCGATATAATTGTTCACTGCGGAGTAAACTTTTGCTAAGACTTTGGTTTTGCATATGAATAAAATGAATGCAAGATATTTCTTCTCACTCAATTAAAAACGAGTGAGTATTTATCTTTTTCAGAGAGTTCAAGTGGGGAATCTTTTTTTTTCAAGCAATAAGACATAGTCGTCTCCCTTTTTTGGAATTTACAGGTGGGGCTTCCGACAATCACGTGACCGTTGGTCATTGGACATTTTGAGAAGCGAATTCTATCTCCGTTTTGGAAGCAGACATCGGTCACAGAGGAACCCCTGACTTTCGTCTCCGCTCTTCGAGAAGCACGTGTGTGCAAATTATCTTCTGAGAACCTTTTTCTACATTAGAAAACCGTGTGTTTAACTATTTAATACTACTTGTTCTTTGGAACAGCATTTGTAACCTTTTTTGGGACATTTCACATGTTTTATATGTGCAAACATATTCATATAAAATATTCAAAATACTTTAGTCTAAATTGACAGGGTATTTTTTCCTTACGGAAATATTCCATGTTAGATTGTCATTAAGATCATCATCATCATCATCATCATGTCGTGCCGCCAGCAGGGATATCCCTGACCCTCTCTCGCCACTTCTTCCTATCGCTCATCGCCTTTGACAGGTGCCCGTGGTGTAGTCGTTATCGTCGTAGAAAATGGACACGGCGACACGAGTTCAAATCCTGAACGAGACTGATTCCATTTCACATAGCACTAATACCCTTGGGAAAGGTATGAATCCAATTATTCTCCCTCCAGCTATGGGTAAATAGTAGGACAGACTAGGTTCTTCAGCCTTGGTGAGGCAACTAGTCTAGGAGAAGGAAAACTCTGAATTGAAACCTGTTAAACTCCGCCTAAAAATTGACCTTGTGCCATATCCTGCCCGAGCGGAGGGGTTGGTAAATAGTATCGCCTTTGGCAGGTCTTCAGGGCTACATCCCGTATCCTCACATAGCTGCTGTATGTAAGTTCGAGCTGGTCGTCCTGCTTTTGCCCGGCCATATGTGGGGGTCAATAGAAGTACATCACTTATGAGCTCGTCCCTGCTTCTCCAGCAGTGTTCTGCATGTCTGGTTCGTCTGTCTTGGATAGTTTTCATGATGGGAGGCAGGTGGCCGTATAATTGGTGCCTTTTGGGGTGTTGCTGCCAGGACTTGTTAATGCATTATGGAAAAATGCTGGTGACAGTCTCAACGAATACTACACACTATAAATTGCAATAGCGTAATTATCTTATTAGGTAAAAAATAATTGTTGTTTAAAAATGTTTCGGTTAGGTTACTTTATTTAATGGCATATCAACCATCGTGGGTAATTTAAAGCCAAAGTAATCCTTGAAGAAGAGCTGTGATGGAGCAATTTAAACCATACTTTGGGATATAAAGGGGGTCAAAATTTTTCTTAAGGTATTAGTCAGAAAATAAACGTAATAGCTTGTGTGAAATTCGAACTCGCATACAACAAAGTCGGGGTCCAGCATGAATTTGAAGCCCTCCACGGAGACTACTCGCTGTTTTAAAAGAGGTTAGACTTTGCACAAATGATATTTGAATTTATGAAAGAACTGGCTTTTTTAGTGAAATCGTTTGAGGAGAAAGAAAAATCTGAATTCAAATACTTTTTCAAATTTTAATTGGGTTTATTCAGATCCTGGTTAGAAGTAGAGCATGTAATCAATGGGATGTGGATTGATAGTTCAGTGGTAACGTTTCGGCTCTGCATTCTGTGGTCGCTAGTTTGATCTCCGGTGGGGGAGATCATTGTATCCACTGCTGATGAGACCTAAAAAGGTTCGAAATAGCTGTCCAGTGTTTCCGTATGTCATGCGCAAGCGTTTCACCGGTTTTTAAGGTCATGGTAATTCAATCCACAATATAATTCCTCTACTTAAAAGAATGTATACATCTATATTTTTGCCATTATAATTACGCAGATGCATATTTCAAATCCTCCTGGGAAGACGTGGTCCTGGAGGTGACCGTGTCCTCTGTAAAGACACATTCAGGTTAATTGGCCGTGCAATTGCTATGACTAGTTGACTTGGCATGTGTGATGTGGATTGATGGTTCTGTGGTAGAGTTTTGGCTCTGTATTCTGTGGTCCCTTGTTCGATCTCCAGTTGAGGAGAACACGCTATATACTGCTGATGAGACCTAATAAGGTCGAAACAGCTGTCCAGTGTTTCCGCATGTCGCACGCAAATGTTTGCCTGTTTTTTTTGGCCATGGTAATTCAATTCACAATATAATTCCTCTACTTAAGAAAAGAAAATGTACATCTAATCAATAGTAGGTGTCAATTAGTTTTCTTCGATTTGTCATTTTTCTCTCTTTTGCGACTGATTTTTTCTTTCTTTGGGTCAAGTATCAATTTGTGGCAGTACACCCGCCTCACCGAACACGTAGGTGATTCCGCTTGCAATTCTCTGACCGTCCCATTTGATTGGTTATGTCTTCGGATGACATGACTGATCATTATCTGCCCACGTTGTACTTTTGATCCAGACAACAAATCAATTGCTAATCGGTGTCGCTTCTCGATGAGTAGACGAATGTGACCACATAATCAAGAAAGCAAAAATTCAACGCCAACAAACAGAGAACAAAAAACGATTTGCAGAAAAGACAATATTTATTTTTAAAAAGTTTTTAAAAATGATATTCACCAATCCCAGAGGGGAACAGTTTTAGTTTGAGACCCGTTTCACAAAGTAGCAATCGGTTAATTTTTTGTATAAGTTTTAGGCTTTTCTATTCTCGCTTTCTATTGTAACACTATATAGGTGACCCGCCAAGTAGACGATTCCTTTGTCTGTTTTGGCGCGAAACCAGACAAAGAGTTTTTGGACTTGAAATCTCGGCGTGGTCGGAAGAGGTAACGGGACGCGAGAAGAGGGTTGGTTGGAGAAAGGAGCTGACAAGCATTTCGTGACGGGACACGAACAAGGGCAGTCGACTCCGGACACACGAGCAGAGAGGCGAGCCAGCATGAGAGAGGGTCTAGGACAGTGAAGAAGATCGAGTCAAGATGAGTCGGCATTCCACGTGCTTTGTGGAATTTTCGCTAGTAATCTATACTAGCGTTAGTCCATATAGGCTATCGGAAATGTAGTGTTGCATACTCCCTTTCTGCTCTTGAGTAAACCCCAAGCATATTCTTCGTGTTTGTTCGTTTGCTCTCTTTTTCTCCCACTCCCTCGATCGTATTTTTGTAGTGGCAAGAAATGCGCGTTACCCCCCTCGGAATGAGTAGTTGATCAGCGGCCGTAAAGCGAAATGGTTAGAAGATTGATGTAACGTATATGTGGGGGCCGACGGGGGTAACGTTATACTATAGTCTGGCACAAGGCAATCTGAAATGGCATTTATGTTTGCTTTTCTTAAGCCCAAGAATTATTTCACTAGTGTTGTATTACATTAGACTTCCATCGCTTTTTATACTCAGGGTATGCTCAATTCCTTATAAATATGTTGTGAGAGGGGAAATGGGCTGACAGAGTAGTCACCACTAGCAGTGGTATACTTTCTTCACGCTCCAGGATAATATGGTATTTTTTTAATGTTATCATATTTACCCAACACCTCCGCTCGAGCAGGATATCACACAAGGTCAATTTTAAGCGGAGTTTAACAGGTTTGAATACAGAGTTTTCCTTCTCCTAGACTAGTTGCCTCTCCAAGGCTGAAGAAATCAGTCTGCCCTACTATTTACCCACAGCAGGGGGGATAATAATTCGATTCATACCTTTCCCAATGGTATGAGTGCTATGTGAAATGGAATCAGTCTCGTCCAGGATTTGAACTCATGTCACCGTGTCCATATCCTACGATGATAACCATTACACCACTTCCCTTTCACCAAACCCTCCGCACGGGCAAGATATGACACAAGGTCAATTTTTAGGCGGAGTTTAACATGTTTGAATTCAGAGTTTTCCTTCTCCTAGACTAGTTGCATTACCAAGGCTGAAGAACCTAGTCTGTCCTACTATTTACCCATAGCTGGAGGGAGAATAATTGGATTCATACCTTTCCCTTTGTTAATGTTATAAAGATTTCAATTTCATTTCCAAACTCCACCTTGGTTATTTCTCATTCAGTAACCTTTTGTTTCGTAAGAAGACTGGTATAAAATCAAAAACTAACAGCTTAGTGAAAACTGTTCTCTCTCTCTCTCTCTCTCTCTCTCTCTCTCTCTCTCTCTATCTCTCTCTCTTTATTTATATATATATATATCTTGTTTTTCGGTAAGACTACATCATGTCCGAACAACTTGTAATATGGCTTTTTTCTGTCTCTTCGCATCACTTTGGGCAATCTGGCGCTAGGCCAGAGTCAAGAGCAACGTGAAGTCTGGTAGCTTCCTTCCCTGGACTTTCTGACGAGGGACGAAACTTCTCATTTTATGTATATCTCATATCTGAAGGGTATGGTAACACAGTTATGGACAATATTAATTTTCTCCTAATTTAGATGTCAATAATTAATTCCCCCTCCTTTGTCAGTTGCACACTCCCTGGATTTTCATTCCCTTTCACTCTCACACAAAAGCAGCGGTCCACCCCCATTTGTAATAACAATTCATTTTATACTGACGTGTAATTGCATCGGAAATCATTTTAAAGAACATTTTCCACATTCAATTTTTTAAATTTTGTTTTTTCATATTGAGGATGCAACTCAACCGCGTTTGATATTTGACTGTCTCTGGCTTTCAGGATCAAATCTACCGCTAATTTTTCATCGACAGCTATAGATAATGAAAACCAAAAATCCCTTTAAATTTCGGTCTTCAAAATAATTCACATCTCTTTCTGATACCTTCTAGTTGAACAGTAACAATATATTTTTCTACTTTTCCTCACAAAAAAGAGCAATAAAACCTCGATTTGCACTTCACTTCAAAAATCCATTTCGATAGATTTTTTTCCTGCCTATCAAATTTTCTCTGGTTTCATGGGTTTTCACATTAATGATTAGTTTGTAGTTTGAATTTAACGGCATATCAACCCGTCAGGAGTTAATTAATCCCAAGAGGTTAGTGTTCGTTGAATGTCTCTATATACACTCGTGGTGCAATGGTTAAAGCGATGGACTGCGGACAAATACCCTTAAGAAAATTATGAACCCCCTTTTCCTCACTGCTATGGTTTAGATAGCATCACTGCTGTTCTTCATGAAGGATGGCTTTGGCATTAAATAACCCATGAAGGTTGATATGCCATTAGACAAAGAAGTCAAATAAAGTTGTCAACTAATCAGTTATGTGTTTTTGGTACGCCTTGTAGATACTAACAAGTCCTTTCTTTCTTTTTCTCAATCTCAGTTTTCCTTCTGTTCCTTTTTCCTTTCTTTCCCTCGCTTTCATTTTCTTTCCCACTTTTGAATATAATAATAGAAACTCTTCAGACAAGTAAGAGCAGAAATAGATGCATAGAGCAACAGAAAATGACGTTTAGAGAAGAAAACAGAGCTCTGTTGATTATTTTGTTGTTTATTGACCTTTAATTTCAACAAAGATAATCTTCTCAAAATATCCTCGCTTGAACAACGCCAAATGGAAATACAATTGCCAGTGGAATGTAACGAATGAATAAGAGAACGGGGTTTCTTTTGTTAGAGACACGATGCTTTCTCTAAATTATGAAAAGCTCCAAGGAACCGGACGTCGCTTTTGGCAAAGTCACAACTAAGTCTTCCAAAATAAAATAAATGTATGTAATTCCCCTGTCCCTTCCCGACACAAACAGGATGAGACATGAGGTCAGTTTTTAAGTGGAATGCAACAGAATTGAATTCAGGGTTTTTCTTCTCCTAGATTGGTTGCCATATCAATGTTAAAGGGCCACGACTGTTCACCAATTTATGAATTTACACATCCAGTTTGTTTCGAGCAGGATACAACGCAAGGTCAATTTTCAAGCAGTTTACAACTGGTTTGAACTTAGAGTCTTCCTTCTTCTCGGCCAGTTGCCACACCAAATTAAAGAAGCCAGCCTATATTTACCCAAACCTTCTGCCATGAGCAGGATCTTGCACGAGATCAGTTTTTTAAGTGGAGTGCAACTGGTTTCAATTTAGTCTTCCTTCTCTTAGACTGGTAGCCACACCAAGATTTAAAAACCCAGTCTCTATTTAACCAACCAGTCATCCACCAGCAAGGTCATACACCGAGTCAAATTTTAAGTGGAATGAATTTTTAAGCAGTTTGAATTCAGAGTTTCAATTCTGGACCGTTTGCGTGAACAAGTTTCAAGACCCTATACTGCCTGACTATTTACTCACAACTGTAGCGAGAATAAGTGGATTCATGCCTTTCCGTAAGGCTATTAGTTCTTTCAAATTAAACCGGCCTTGTTCTGGATTTGAACAATGAGGATTTTACAGACATCTAAATAATTATTCAGAGTGTGACATAAATACAGTGCACATTTTTATCTGTCACTCGTTTAATACAAATAAACTTTGGCAAGCATTAATGGTAGGTCCATAGAATGTCAATACAGCCACAGATTGACAATTCTACCCAGAACAGCATCATTCCTACATTATATGGGATGAGCAAGAAATGCTCCCAGTGTAGCAATTACAAATTCAGATGTGTTAAAAAAAGCTTTTCTAACGCAAACACACGGTGTGCCACGGTCCGAACCAAAATCGTACCTGTTTCTATTTGAAAATCAAGCAGTAAGACATTAGCAAGATTGAGCTACCATTACCATTTGCCTAAGTTCCCTTACAGCACACGGGTGATATTTCAAAATTTGGGAGGTATTTCAGTCGCAACCTGTTGATGAGGTAATAACTTTGATAGACATTAGCTTGATGGAGCTACCATTATCACTTGCCTAATTTCACTTGCACCACACACGTAACATTTTAGAATGTCGGAGGTATTTCTGTCACACCCTTGTTATAGAGGAAAATAGATATACAGATGAGCGTGCAACATAGTATAATTCGGAAACTGGTGCTTCACGAGTTTGAACAGTATATTTATGCATACCTTCCACCAGGTAGGATTTGACGCAAGATCATTTTTAAAGTGAGGACCACACGCAGGCCGTAGACTAGACACGCCAGACGGCTGGGAAAATGCCTCGGACCCCGTCTGCGTTCTGCTTCTCAGGCAGCAGGCGATAATATTTGCTCCTTCGAGGAGAGTTAGAGCCTGTAGCGAAGGCTCCCCTGAGTCTCGAGGAATATATCAGTCTCGGCCACGTGGCGTGAATGATAGGCTTCTCCGGCACCTGTGTTAGGAAGCCTTGACCGACTATCGTTGTCAGGGATATGACACACCCGATAACAGTTCGAACTGAGCCACAACACCGCAAAAGAAACCAAAAACGTTGTACAAAAAGGGAAGTCGCAGTTAATCTCAGCATAGAAACCAGACAGTTCATAAAATTTCGTTCAGGTTGAAACAACCGAGCCGATCGTATTTGAAATAAAATAAGATATTGGCTAAATGGAACAACCATTGCAACTTGCCAAAGTTCACTTGCCCCACCAAAGTGATAGATTAAAATGTGGGAGGCATTTCTTTTGCACTCTGTTTAATTCAGTATTAAGATCATACTTTCAATTATTGGAAAAATTAGTGAGATTTATAGG
This sequence comes from Sepioteuthis lessoniana, assembly GCA_963585895.1. Taxonomy (NCBI): domain Eukaryota; kingdom Metazoa; phylum Mollusca; class Cephalopoda; order Myopsida; family Loliginidae; genus Sepioteuthis; species Sepioteuthis lessoniana. The sequence continues at coordinate 7,303,051 of OY757944.1, forward strand.
TTTTTTTTTTAGATAAACATCCATCTGCGATTTTTTAAATTAGATTATTAATTAGTTTTCCAGAGGCGGAGTAATTAATGATTGTAGATTCGTTTCTGAGGAACTACTTTTTCTCACTCTGTTGGATTAAACAAATACAGTTTGAATCTCTAGAGGCGAAAATGTGTGCAGTAATTATTTCCCTTTGAAATAAAAATACAACTGAAGTGAATCAAATATGATGCTGATTTGAATTCAATGTTTTCTTCTCTTCTAGTTTGGCTGACCTGCCAAAGTTAAAGAACCCATTCTTCCCGCTCGTGTATTCATTTCAAATAAATAATATAATTTTTGTGAAAAGGTTTGGTTTAGTTTTATGGCATATCAATCATAGTTTGTTAATGCCAAATGTTGTTTTTACATTTATATTAAATATATGATTTGTAAATAAAATTTGTTGATAATAATTTCAAATGAGACTGAGCTCATTTCTTTTGCTCGGGATTAAATGGTTTCAAGTATTTCTATCAAATACGAATAATTCTATTTACTATTAATCATTTGGTTGCACAGAGTTAAATGGTTTCAAGTATTGCTATGTCACAGTAACAATTTAACATCAGTCAATTCTTTGCACACATTGAGATATGTAATATAATGGCCGAGGAATTTCGTTTTATATATCTTGCCTTTGGGTTTAGTTAGGCTGAGAACCTTTCGGCTCAGTGCATGGGTTACTTAGGTGCAACATGAACGCAGGTATTCACGCGCGCTCGTGGGGCGGACGTGTCATTCAGAGATGTCAAAATAAAAATCTCAGATAGGGGGATGTGAATGACGTCATGCACCGGAAGCGAGCGCGGAGGATTTGGGGAGATTTGAAAAAAGTCAGTTAGTTGAGAACTAAACTCCGAACGAGAAGGGTCGACTTCCGGGGCTCGCTGAGGCCAGACGAATTTGTGCGCTACGGGCGCCACATGAGTTGGGGGAACAGAGGGAAAAGCCAGAATAGAAAGAATGTGTATCTCTCTCCTTGTGTCGAAAAATCGTTTAACTCAAAGGTAATGAAAAGTTTCGTACCTGAACTAAGAAGTCGTAAGTGTTTTTCGTGTTTCGGGATTCCTATGTTCTATGTATATATGTTATGAACATTATATGTACGTTTCGTATATTCATGTATGGCTATGGTACAGATATATATGATATGTAAGAGATTGGTTTGTCGATAATTTCATTTTCAAATGAACGTGATTCCCTAAGCATTAAGCATTAAGTAATCCTAGACAGGTTGACATGCCGTTAAAATCAATCACTTAATTAATCAGGCAAGAAGCAGCCGATATCCTGAAAAAAAACTATTACTGATGCTGACTTCATTGATGATCAAGCACTTCTTCTATATACACCAGCTTAGGCTGAATCTTTTCTCCACAGCCTTGAGCAGCCAACAGGAGGCATTGGTTCTTTCGCAAACTCAGATGAAACAGAGTTTTTATGTTGTAACCAAGATAAAACTAAGAAGTTGTAAGCTTTTTATTAAATGTCAACGCCCTTTAATTAGTAGACCGGTATATATATATATATACCTTAGTAGCAATATCTTCTCGACTGAAAGCGATGTCAATATATTCAAAGGCAAAGTATTGACTGCTATTGAAAGATTAATGACATTAATTGATCTCTGTGATATAATAAAATAGGTTTTCTTTCAAGTTGAGGCTGTGTCGGTACTACTGTATGGATACTGCTGGAATAACGAGTGCCACAAAGGGATACTACGTGCTGCTTTAGTCAAAACTGTAGCTGTTCGGCAACTTAGCTCTCATCTTACAAATCATCAACGTCAGGCGAGCAAGATGTAATGAGCCGTGACAACCGAAATATAGAAGGCCTGTTCGATTGTGACGTGACGTCATCATTTTGAGTCCAACACTCAAAAAGACAGTGTATTAGATTTTTACGGTGGTGTTTTTAGATTATTTATCAATATTTTCTTGTAAATTTATTTATAAACAAAAAATGCCTTATTGATGCAAAGGGAATTATAAAAACGGCCCTAAAATTCATGTATTTTCTTTTTCTAAAGATAAAAAATTCTCAGACGTTTGGATTCGTAAAATCAAAAGAGAGAATTTTTCACTAACAAAATTCAGAAGAGTGAGTAATATGTAGGGAACGAATAAATAAATAAATAAAATTAAAATTAAATTTAAAAGATAAATAAATAAATAAAAAGAAAACTATTAAATTTGCAGAAAACTCCCAGAGGTCCATAACAGGAAAAGGGGATGACGCATGCGTAAAAGAAAAAAGGCTTTCCTCTTGACAAAGGGAGCAAAGTATTCTTTCTCTTTCATGCAGTGTCCGTCGAACCAACAACACCATTTTGCTGTCTGGTGTTTCGGGCACCACGCATACGTCTTTGGACGTAGCGTCAGTTAGTCCCTTCACCCAGTAGCAACCCTCTCTCTATCGGTCTGCACTATGCTGAAATATACAAGACCCACTATTGGACTATAAACTAACCCTTGTCGGACTTTGACAAAACTTCCACAAAGAAAACTAACCCTTATGGAAGCCCAAAATACCAAATGCGGACACCTACATACAGGAAACTAATTAACGTATTTTTCGACACCTTAACTGGGGATTCAACCATTTTAATGTATTCAGGAAAAAAACCATCATCCACGGAATGGTTGTTTAACCCAGTAAATAAAGGAAAGTATAAAAGAAATGTTTTTGTCTCTTATCTGTTTCTATTTTTTCTTTTTGTATAATTCTTTTGGGACTTTCTTTGGGCAAGGCATTGCGCCGGCCAGTCAACGTAGGGTGAAATAATATAACCAAAATATGGAGTCAAATATCTTACAGCTACACAGCCTTGCCCTTAGCCACTTTTAAACCCCACAAATAATAATTTTTCTTTTTGCATTAAAAAAATAGGTAAATTCAATTGAAACTTTAATGATTAAATTGATTTCATGTCTTTGTAAGTCACAACACAAAGTTAAATCTCGTGAGAAAGTTAAGATATATTTATCACTCACGTTGTTTTTAAAAGCTAAGACCTCATTTGAAAAAATAAACTTTATGGAAATTTTCGATATAAATTCATTCAGGAATATTTTTATATTCTAACAATCTTTTAGAATTGTTTTATTTGTGGATAAATCTTTAATTGAATTAATTTTGTTATATAAAATATGACGTGGATTTTCGGTTCGTTCCGAGTGACCCCATGTGCTTTGGCAAGCAGTCACATTTTGATTTGTAAACAGTAAGATGACGTCGCGTCATATCACTCAGGTCGAACAGGTGTGTAACCCGAAGGGGACCACGTGATGAGAAGCACGCGGTCAGATTTAGACAGAGTCCAGAGAATGGCAGTCGAGTGAAGGACACGCTGCCGATCAGAGGAATCTCTGACGAGCTTGTAAGGGGGTGCAAGTGTTGGCACCCCCTGGCTCCTGGAAGAAGATATGGGAAGAGAAGTCCTCTCTCTGAGTAAATGTCTCTTCACCCATCTCTCACACGCAAGAGAAACATCAACCCTTTCGAGAATAAAGTGGTGAGAGATATATTTTTATAAAGAAGTGTGTTCGTTTGTTCATTGACGTTCCTAAGTTATGTTTGATTATGTTTCCGCTTGTATTTGTATGTGGCTATACAACAACATCATGTCATTGAATTCACAACAATATGTTAAATCTAGCGAGAAAGTTACAATATATTTATCACTTTAAAAGCTAAAACCTCATTTTTTTTAAAAAAACTTAAGTAAATTTTCGGTATAAATTTATTCAAGAATATTTTATATTTTAAAAATAATTCTATTAATTCTAGAAATGTTTTAGAATTTTCTGATTCGTGAATAAAACATTAATTTAAATAATTTCATGTCTTTGTAATTCACAACAGATTAAAACAAAGTTTTGTAATAAAAAGCTATCAAATTTTATTGAAATTTTAAAGATTGAATTAATTTCATGTCTTTGACGACACATTAAAAAGAAAGTTGCGAAAGTTTTTAAAAGTGAACACGTCATTTTTTAAAATAAACTTTAAAGAAATTTTCATTATCAATTCATTCAAGATTTCATTAGGGAATATCTTCATTAGGGAATATCTTTAGTAGGGAACATTTTTATCTTTTCATCAGGGAATAAACATTTCTAATCATTCTAACAACTTTTTAGAAATGTTTTATTTGTGAATAAAATTTTAACTGAATTAAATTCATGTCTTTGTTTCATTTACAACATAAAAAGTTATTAAATTCAATTGAAACTTCAAGAATTAAGTTAATTTCATGTCTTTGCAATTCACAGCACATTAAAAAAAGTTGTGAAAGTTTTTAAATGCTTAAAACCTTCTTTTAAAAAAAAATTAAAGAAATCTTCAATATAAATTCATAAAATAATATTTTTATAGGCATAAAAAAATATTTCTAATAATTTAACACATTTTTAGAATTAATTTATTCATAAAAAATATTTCTTATTTATCATCAAAAATTCTCTGTGTAACGTAATGGCCAAAGGATTTCGGTTCATGCCTTTGAGTTTAGTTAGAGTGAGACCTTTCGGCTCAGCACATGGGTTAGGTGCAAACCTCGATGTAGGTGGTAATGCGCACGCGGGGCGGATGTGCCACTCAGAGATGTCACAATAGCCCGAGATGACGGAACGGGGTGACACGCACCGGAAGCGCGTGGAGGTTTGTGGGAGATTTGAAGAAAGTAAGGGAGTTGAGACTAGACACTGGACGAAGACGGTTGACTTTTGGGGTTCGCTGAGGCGAGACGAATTTGCACGCCGTGGGTGCCGCACGAGATAGGGGCCAAATGAATAAGACGGCATAGCGATATTGTGTCTCTCCTCCTTATGTCAAAACCTTTAACTCAAATTTAATAAAAAGGTTTCGTACCTGAACGAGAAATCGTTATGTGTTTTCGAATTTCGAGATTCCTATGTTCTTTATGTGTTCTGCGTTATGTATATATGTTACTAACAATCGATGTACATTTCCCAAATAGCCATATTATGGTACATCTTTATTTGTTCATAGCTTCGTCAAGAATAATCTTTTGTTAAATGAATAGATTAAATTATATTCCGTAAAAATATCAGAATACTCTCTTCACTTTTCCTAGAATTATAAGAAAAATTCTTCATATTGTAGATTTTTACTGAATGATTTTCTTTGATTTTCACAAGAATTTAAAATAGTTTTGGTTTTTAAAATCTTTTTAAGATATGTGAACTAGATTTTCGAACGGAGGATATAAGGAGAGATTCGTCAGCCTTTGACTAAAAAACATTCGTCACAGTTGAAATTAAACTTCAAAAAACACACCTTTGTGATGGTGCTATCCCTAAAATGTTACCTAACTGTCCCTCATATTTATCTTCATTGAAAACATCTACAGAGTCACCAAGTTCTAAGAGAATCAGACTGAAGAATTCTACTCTTAAAAGTGCTCTAAAACAAAATATTATTGATAACTTAGCATATAAAAAAGCGGTTAAAAATTCCATGATATGAATGATCTAGAAGGTAGATGAAATTTTCTTGATAGAAATGACTGAAAATACTAAAAGAAACATTTATTATATGCAGCATCATAAAATCCCAACATCCAAAAATCAATCTGACTCTTGTAAATTTATCAGATTTTGCTGAACATGTATTTTGTAAAGACGTGGAAATTAATCAAATTGGGGACTATAAGATTTTTAAATGTGTAACTGATCAAAATTCTCTTGAAATTCTGAGAGAAAATATGAAGAAAATGGAAACAGAACAACGGCAAACAAAACCTAAGAATGTGATTTTTATATTAAAATGTCATTTCTTCCACTGGTGCAAGAACAATCAAACATTTTAATTCAATAAAATTTATATATGAGCAGCAAAACTTAATGACGCAGAATAAGTTTGATTATTCAACAGAAATGATGAAATTTTCTTCATTGTTATATAACTGCTCCTGTAAATAGTTCAGATTGTAAAGAGATCGCAAAAATATAATTTTAACAAGATATTCAACCATTAAAAGACAAACCATATCAACATATGTAAATCCACCGATTAAGCAAAAACTTTCTTATGTATATTGAAAATAAATTCAAGTTACAAGTGCAGCAGGAAACCACAGTATCTTTACTTGTTGATGAAATTCACCTAAAACCTTATATTGATTATAAGGGTGGTAATATTGTTGGCTTATCAGACAACAGCGATGAAGCTGCAACAAGTGTTTTTGTTTTTATACTTAGCAGTGTAATCTCATAATATAAGGATGTCGTGCATGTTATGCCAACAAAACGTCTTAAAGCTGAGAATTTATTTGACATAGTAAACGTATAACAATTGGTTTAGAGAAAGATAGGCTTTCAAGTATTATCAATCATAACAGATAATAATGCTATAAATAAAAAAGATATATATTTTCTTTTTCAGTCCCCCAAAGCTTTCCATTGTATATCCACTTCCAGTTACAAAGTCTTGACCTCTCTTCTTCCTCTTCGACTCTGTTCATATATTAAAATGCGTTAGATTGGTCAAAAGGATGCAAAATTGTAACTTTACTGACTAATTATTAAAATTGAAATTTAAAAAAACAAACATGCAAATTAAAACAATGCTGATTATGATTTATTAAAAATCGTTTTCAAATTTGAAGCGACTAGAATTATAAACGTATTTCATTCTTAAAATTTTCTATTTTTAACCTATTTCTCTTAAAGTGTTATATTTGAATTTTAAATCTCTTTATTGTTTATATCAAATTTATTTGCTTGTTTTGATTTAATTTTATTGTTTCTTATTTATTTTTATTTATCATTTAATTGTTATTTGTTTGTTTATTTATTTTATTGCTTCTTATTTGTTTGTTTATTTATTTTATTGTTTCTTATTTATTTTTATTTATCATTTAATAGTTATTTGTTTGTTTATTTATTCAATTCTTGTTTGTTAGTTCACTAATTTATAATTCAGTTGTTGTTTTATATTGTATATGAATAATAATCACTTAATAATTAATATTGTACTTTTACAGAATGATTATTAAAATTAAAACATGAAAATTAAAACAATGCAGATTATGATTTTTAAAGTTTTTTGCAAATTTGTAACAAATAAAAAAAAAGAATTTTAGGCTTTAGAATTTACTGAAATATAAAACGATGTTTATTTTTTTAAATTTTAACATAGCATTCAGCAACAACAATTTTTTTTTTCGTATAAATTATTTTTTTTATTGGTTATCAAACAAAGTTCTCTATAAAATCTAACTCTTTCTTTCGATTTAAAATGTATTGTTCAAAAGTTTTCTAAAACAATTTTTTTCTTACAATAATATATATATATATATATATATATATATATATATATATATATATATATAAATGAACAGGTGAAGAGTTCCGAACCGGACAAACAATATGACGTGCGGTTGTTTTTTCTTCTTTTCCTTATATATGTATCTTTCTTACATATTTTATTTTAAAGAAAGTACAATTATAACAACAGAAAAACAAAAAGCAAAACAAAAACCAAAAATATACAGAAATGTGGAAGACAAGTCGCTTCCAACAGTGTTTGACTATGTCCTTCCAATAAGACAAAGTTCTCCTTTTTTTCTTTCTCTTTTTTTTCTCAACTCGTCTTAAACTTACACCTGTATCTTCTTGTCCTCTTTACAATTAAAGGGAGGGAACCTCCTCGTTCTTCCCCATATTTGTTTACTTATTTTTTTCTTTCTTTCCCTTCTTTTAGCGAAGAACAAAAGTCTCTCCTCTTCGTCTTTAAAGTGGATATACAATTTTAAACAAATATGTTTTCCGCCGAAACTGGCTGCTAATGAACAACTTCAAAAATGTTTCTTTGGATATTCTTGATACGGTCCTTTATTTAGGTCTACGTCTATCATTTGAAATAAAATTTTTGACTAACATTTTTCCTTTACTTTCTTTTGTTATTTTTTTCTTATATTCGTTAATTTCTTATTGACGAGTCGCAAGGCACCATTTTTTTCTTTTACGTTGAGCCTCAGTTTCTTGCCCAACGGAGCTGACGGCTTCTATGAGGCCATTCTGCTACTAGAATTTCACCTTTCACCGGACCACGTGAAGAGGCGACCTTTCTCTTCCTTGACGAAGCTCGGAACTGACTTTTGGCTTTCGTTCTTTTTGGCGGTCAAACGTCCTCGCTGCCTAGACCACTCGTATGTCTTTTCCCTATCTGGGTGAAGACCTTTGCTCCTTTTCAGTTGGTCCTTCACTGTTGCTAGGCCTCGAAAACCTGCCAATCGCCTGCCTTACTTCCGGTCCTCATAGTAGTCCTTGGTTTCCAACATTTTAACCCTACAGTTGCCGCTGGGCCGTCACCCTGCACAGAGCTTATGCTTTCAAGTTTTTCATGGTCTTCGAACACTGGTGTGTGCATGTGAAGTAGTCCATTAGAAAACGTAGCTTATAAGTTCCTCATAAGTGGGATGTGTGTTAACCATATTTACTAACCCCTGGGCAGGATATGACACAAGATTTGAATTCAGAGTTTTTCTTCTCCCAGACTAGTTTCCTAACCAAGGCTGAAGAACCTAGTCTGTCTTACTATTTACCCATAGCTGGAGGGAGAATAATTGGATTCATACCTTTCCCAATGGTATTAGTGCTATGTGAAATGCAACCAGTCTCGTCTAGGATTTGAACTCGTGTCACCGTGTCCATTTCCTGCGACGATAACCATTACACCACGGGCACCTCCATTAAAGGGTGGGTGTTAACGATGGATTTTGAAAGAGCATCAATGGAATCCATACTCTCGATTCTCCTTGATGATAATGAGGACGAAGAGGAGGAGAAATATTCACATATTAATAAGGAAATTGAGGAGGAGGAGGGGAGAAAGAGGAAGAGAAGAGAGGGAAAGCGAATAAGTAAGATTCGCACATTAAAAAGGAAATTGATGAAGAGGGGGAAAGAGGAGGAGAAGAGAGGGGAAGAGCATATGTAAGATTCACACATTAAAAAGGAAATTGATGAAGAGGGGAGAAAGAGGAGGAGAAGAGAGGGGAAGGGCATATGTAAGATTCACACATTAAAAAGGAAATTGATGAAGAGGGGAGAAAGAGGAGGAGAAGAGAGGGGAAGGGCATATGTAAGATTCACACATTAAAAAGGAAATTGATGAAGAGGGGGAAAGAGGAGGAGAAGAGAGAGGAAGAGCATATGTAAGATTCACACATTAAAAAGGAAATTGATGAAGAGGGGGAAAGAGGAGGAGAAGAGAGGGGAAGAGCATATGTAAGATTCACACATTAAAAAGGAAATTGATGAAGAGGGGAGAAAGAAGAGGAGAAGGAAGTACAGGAGGGAGACTTACCTCTTTATAAGGAATTTGATGTTGATGTTGATGAAAAGCAGGAAGATAAATTGGAGCTGGAAGATCCACCTATTAACAAGGAATTTGATGATGATGAGGAGGAGGAAGTGGAAGAGAAAGACTCAACCATTTAGAAGGAATTTGATGTTCTTGATGATGAATGGGAGGAAGAGGAGGAGGAAGTGGAAGAGGGGGAAGTGGAGGAGAAGGATGAAGTGGAGCAGAAAGATCCACCTATTAAGAAGGAATTTGATGATGATGATGATGAAAAGGAGGAAGTGGAGCAGGAAAACTTAACCATTTAGAAGGAATTTGATGTTCTTGATGATGAAGGGGGGGGAAGTGGACGAGGATGAAGTGGAGGAGGAGGAAGTGAAGGGGGAAGACTCACCCAGTAAGCAGGAATTTGATTTTGATGATGATGAAGAGGAGGAGGCGGAGGAAATGGAGAAGGAGGAGGAGGAGGAGGAAGTGGAGCAGGATGATACACCTATGAACAAGGAATTTGATGATGATGATCATGAAGAGGAAGAAGTGGATGAGAAAGACTCACCCAGTAACAAGAAAGTTGATGTTGATGATGAAGAGGAAGAGGAAATGGAGGAGGAAGATTTACCCAGTAACAAGGAATTTGATGCTGAGAAGGAGGGGAGGAGGAATTGAAGGAGGAAGACTCACCCAGTAACAAGAATTCAATGTTCATGATGATGAAAAGGAGGAGGAAGAGGAGGAGGAGGTTCATCATCATGAACACGGGGAATCATTCGACGTAGGGTTTTTTTTTAAAGTGAGTTTTTTATTTTTCAGATTTTATCTTATTAATATAAAATCTGTATAAGTATTGGTTTTATTGTGGACTTTTGTCCTCATCTTGGTAGGCTTTTGGGGGGTAGGGGTTGTTTTTTTTCCTTCGTTTTGGCCAAATTTCACTTTTGGCCGTCTTCAGGTGATTAACTGCGACCCCGGATAGGAATGCTGAGTCTAGTAACCGTATCCCCCAGTGATTACTGCCTTCCATAGTCGTTGTCTATCGCACCACTTTTTTGACCAAGTAACCCAATGGCCGGCTTGGGTAGGAATTAAAACCGCTATCTTCTGAAAAGCCGGCCAGAGGGTTACTTGGTCAAAGACGTGGTGCGATAGACAACTATAGAAGTCAGTAATCCCTGGGGATACGGTTACAAGACTCAGCATTCCTATCCGAGGTCGCGGTTAATCACCTGAAGACGGCCAGAGGTGAAATTTGGCCGAAACGTAGGGAAAAAAATACCAAGATGAGGAAAAAAGTCCGCAATAAAATTAATTCTCAAATTAAGAAGTCTCATCTCAAAAAGGATTCCCAATGAAGACAAACATCTGTATGGCTTGACAATGATTCACAGTAAAAATTATTCCAATCACAGAGGTAGAGTGTCCCAATTCTATTAACCAAGACTGGCCAAGAATGTTTATTTATAGTACTAGGATCATTAAATAATTTTCCAGACTTTTTGGGTGGGGGCACTTTTTTTGATAGTACACTCATGAAACTCAAGTCCCCTTCGAAGTAATCTTCTCCGACTACTATGCACTTCTGGTACCGTTCCAACATCTGGAAGGCCCCATGGAAGCCCTCTTGTGTGAACGTGTCAACGACCTTCGTCACAGCCTCTTTCATCGCCTCAATTGTCTCATAATGACAGCCTCTGGGCTTAGGGAATAAGCAAAAGTCACAAGGAACAAGGTCTGGACAATAGGGAGGGTGAGGAACTGTCTTGATGCCCATCTTGGTTAAATAGTCTGGGACAAGAATGGAATTGTGGACTGGTGCATTGTCCTAATGGAAATGCCACTGACCCGATTTGAAGAGTGCTGGCCTCTTTCGGCGACGGAATCTCTTCCTGAACTCCCTTCAAACCTCAACATAGTAACCCTAACCCTAACCCTTTGGCCAATCAACTCTGGTGTATTGACTTTCTTACCCCTCCCACACCTCTCATCATCCCTCGCTGACTCCCTGCCTTCCTTGAATCTCTTATACAACTCAAAAACTGATGCTCGAATCATGCAAGATGGTCGAAAATTAGTCTGAAGCATTCCATACGTTTCCGTGGCATCATTTTTTCCAAGTGTAAAACAAAATTTTATTGCATATCGTTCTTCTAACGTGTCCACACGTCCAGAATGCATTTTTGAAATTCACCAGCTTTGACAATCAGGTTTTACTAGGGTATATTCCGATTGCTGCTGTAGCTGTTCATTTGAACCTGAAATCATAAAAATTGGTCAGCCCTCTCATAAGATGTATAGGAATAATATACTGAATTTTCAAGAGTCTACGACAATTTTAAATGCCTGTGCACTAAAAAAAAAGTCTGGAAACTTATTGAAGGCACCACGTAATTCTTTTTTTCTTTCCTACTTGTTGTTGTGATGAATAGAGTTGGAACAGTCTGCCCCTCTGATTCAAATAAACGGGTCAGTTCGGGATTCTGTATGGACTCCTGAGTTTGACATGAAACACGTGAAGAAGGTCGAAGGACATATCGACCAAAATCTTGTGAGTGTAACAATAAGGATGAGGTCAATAGTCGAAATATTCTAAGTAATAAGAATTGTCAAGCTTCATCACAGAAATTTAGACGAAGTTTTACAATATTTTGATATCGTGTGGTATAGTTCGGCAGCTCCAAATTTATTTAAGGAATTTGCGAAGGTGATAAAAAACACAGGACTGTGAGATGCCAACCTCGCCTGATACTCTCCAAGTGCTTCACGACATATTTGCCTCTACGGCTTCGGTTTTTGGAATCCATAGTTTTAGACCAACAAGAATTTGCGTGATTGTCGAAATTGCCAGAAATTCAAGGGAAATTTCTTGGACTATTGTGTTTCGGTACAATAAAAAAATGCATCATCGCAATTCGAACAAAAAATATTTTTGATTGTTCCCGAAATGCATGTTCATCATTACGGCTTTCAAATAACACAGGGATTGAAGCAATGCACAACATGTCAGCGCATTAACCACAATACTGCCTATCACCACGGCTGGACTGTTTTGCTCTCATGTTATACCAAGGGACCGAAGCAGTCCAAGCCGTGGTAAAAGGTATTCTCTGAGGTCGGTAGTATTGTGGTAGTTAGTGCGCTGATATGTTATGCATTGCTTCACACACTGTGTTATTTAAAAGCTGCACAGATGAAGATGCAGTAATGTAGTCAAATTCGGGAACGTTTGCCTTGGCAGTATCGGAGTTGTGGATGCGCTGACACGTTATGCATTGCGTTACTTGGTGGGTGATTTGAAAGCCGCTCAAATGAACATGCAATGTAGTCTAATTCGGGAACTTTTGCTTTGGTAGTATCGTGGTAGTTGGTGTGCAGACACGTTATGCATTGGTTCAGTTGGTGTGTGATTTGAAAGCTGCGCAGATGAACATGCAATGTAGTCTAATTCAGGAACTTCTGATTTGGTAGTATCGTGGTAGTTAATGCGCTGACATGTGCATTGCTTCACTCTTTGTGTCACTTGAAAGTCACACAAATATTTGGACTCACTCCGATAATAATTGTTTCTCAGGATCTTGCCTCGTGGGCAATCTTTCTTCTGAATTAATTAAAAATCTTCCGAAAGTTCTAGAGACATATTTTGCATTAATGTCTGTTCGCATCCGTCCATATCTGTGTATGTTTGAGACCCATTAGCACGTATTATCATGATCTATTTATGACTTGTGTGTGCCCAACATAGTGCATACTCAATGGCGTTTTCCCGCCAAATTACCTGCCAACACCACTAGCTACTTGACGAGGAACGGAAGTCAAATGTATATGACGTACGAATACCGGATATCAACCAAACGTTTCTCATTTCTTAGCGCAGCCAATACGAAAGAGATTCTATTCACCAACACGTGAGACGAACGCCACTTTATATTCATTTATTTGTTTATTTATTTATTTATTTATTATTTGTCGTCTGTGTATATATTTATTGGCATTTTCTTGTTTGATGGAATATTACTTTTGTTTTGTTTTGTTTTTGTTTGTTTTTTTTTACTAGGAAAGCCAAAAATATGTTTCTCAAATTCGGGATTAATATGAGTTTGATTCTCTGGGTGCTCTGTTACTACCACCTTATGCCACCTTATGAGAAACCGTGTATGACTATCTTAATAAACCTGTGATGTATGTATATTTTTCATTTGATTTTTTTAGTTTCCTGTTTGATAAAATCCCTTGTCAAATCTTTTGTTTGAGACCTAAGTTAGATTAAGTTTTTCTTCGAAAGATATTTATCATATTAGATTGCCTAGCTATATGTCTCGTAAAACATAAATGGTACTAAATGGAATTACTAACAGAAGTTGATTTGCAATTAGATAAACAAACTGTGATACACCCCTTAGCGGCCAACCCCGACTTATCAACTTGTTTAAAACATTACGATTTATGGTCAGTGATTCATCTAGTGGTTTCCGCCGGGTTATTTCACATTTCAATACGGCCTCAAAAATACAAGCGAGAGAGTGCGAGAAAAGAAACAAACGAACAATATGGACTTAGGTTAGCTCCAAGCGCAAGAAAGGGACTTTTGTGTTACGATTTTGTGCAGCTTTTCGTGCATTTGCTGACTATCGCTGGCGTGTATTTTTCACGAAACTTCTACAAAAGCAAGTAGGAACTCTGTTGACTGTGTCTCTGCCCTGCCTCCATCTTCTCCTGCCTCCTTCTGTTGACTGTTCTTCCCCTGGACTCCGTTGTCGACTGCCTCTCTGGGTTCTTTTGTCTACTGACTCTCTCTCTCTCTCTCTCTCTCTCTCTCTCGGACCCCCCTCTCCTCGTCCACTTCCGGTCTCGCCGGAGATCTCGAGCTAAAGCCCTTTGTGTTTCGCGCCAAAACAAAGAGATTGTCTGCCTGGCGCACACACCCACATATTGTCACAAAACAAGCATATTACATGGAAAAGGTTCTTCAAGTTATGAGCCGTTCTTATTATGACAATCTTTTATATTTCAGATAAAGATCAATTTCCCTAGAGTTCTCCTTGCAACTTTTCGCCCAACGTTGGTTGATGGCCTTTCGCTAGAGCTTGAGTGACAGCAAGTCTCCAGAACTCTTCTCAGTATTCTGACTGATCTTGATAATGCGTTAGTTCGGATGGTCTCGGTTTTTCCTACTATTTCTAAATCTTCCAGCCCCATTAACAAGTTTTTGTGGGCCGCTCTAACAGTTGGTTTTACTGTCATCCTCCTGGTCCATAGTTATTTATAATGTTCTAAAACACTGAATTAACAAGGAGGCATGTTCTTTTTTTTTTTTTTTTTTTGCCCAGTCGTCTGGGGCTGTAAAATACACCACCAACGAGTGTCCTGGATATGACACTAGACAATCTGATGGTGAGATTCCAGTAATGCTGGAGATTTGGGAAATGCGGAGTACCCCTTTATTGCCATCGCTCCCAGGTCCACTCTGGCACGGAGTGGAAGTAGCTGATAGGACCCTATCTATGGGTTTAATAGAACTAACGGCATGCTTATGTTAAACTGAATTGTTTGACTAAACTGAATCGCTTGAAATAGAAATGTTTTTGAGAATTAAACCATACTTTAATTTCCATAAATGGCCCTATAGTTCATGCACTTTTTCTTTGAAATTTAGACCAATATCAATGAGCTATGAGAGAAATGGCTAAGAATCTATGATTCGCTTGACGCCGAACCCAAGCCCCAAAAAATCCGATATAATTGGTTTTTTTATGGCCTCCATGACAAATTCAACTTCCCATCCAAATATTGGTTCGCTTAAGACGAGAAGGTATGGAATAGAACATCTGAAGAATTTAGTTTGAAGGTATGCAAATCATTTCGAAGGTATATCGATAGAATTATTGGAAAAAAACAGTGGCCATATTGAGTAAATTTGCCGTTTTGTCTGTATCTTCTTATTTTGTTTATTTTTAAATCAAATGTGATCTTGTTTTATAATAGAGTCGTTTATTATTGTATCAGAATATTCATAATTTTACTTCTGCACCCTATATATATATATATATATATATATCATCATGTCATGCCGCTAGCACAGATATCCCTAACCCTCTCTTGCCACTTCTCCCTTTCATTCATCGCCTCTGGCAGGTCTTCAGGGCAACATCCTGTATCCTCACATAGCTGCTGTATGTAAGTTCGAGCTGGTCGTCCTGCTTTTGCTTAGCCATATGCGGGGGTCCATAGGAGTACGTCACTTATGAGCTCATCCTTGCTTCTCCAGTAGTGTCTTGCGTGTCTGGTTCGTCTAACTTGTATAGTTTTCGTGATGGGAGGCAAGTGGCTGTATAGTTGGTACCTTGTTGGGTGTTGCCGCCAGGACTTGTTCGATATTGCTCGCAACATTCTTGTGTAATTGCCGTCTAGCTTCTTCTTCAGCCGTTTAGTTGGCGTCCAAGTAGTACATCCATATAGCAGTATCGATACAACCGCTGCCTGGAAGAAACTGCGTTTTATTTTATCGGTCAGGTCAGATTTTCATATGATCGATAGCCTATCGATAGCTGTCCATGCCTTCGTTAGCCGTGTGTCGATGTATTTTTCGGTTGATGAGACGCTGCTTCCTAGGTAGGTGAATTTGTCTACTAGTTTCAGAGAGGTTCCGTCTAATGTGGAAATGTCGCCTGTTTGGTTATAGCATATATATTCCGTTTTGTGTGCATTGACATAGAGGCTTATGCCTGCGGTTGCTCGTTCCAAACTATGCAGTAGTGTTTCGGCTTGGTTGGGTGTATTCGCCAGTAACGCTATGTCATCGGCGTAGTCATATATATATATATATATATATTGTATTTCCCTCTTTCTAATATTTCTTTCTTTTTGTAGAAGAACATTGTATCCGTTGGAAGTGTTTCCTTTTCTTTTTAATTTTGTTCTATATCTGGAGAAAACACAACCGAAATCAAAGCCAATGATAAGTATTGAAGTCTATAACTTTACAAAGTTGATATCTTCTTGTTGAAGCCTGTATATGGCCACTGGTATATTTTATTCTTTGTTCAAACGCTGAAGTGTTTTTATTAAGACAAAAAAAAAATTTGAGAGAAAAGATAGATTCCCTTAGAAAAAAAAAAGATAAGATTTCTCCCGTGAATTTCAAATAAAAGATTGTTCTTTTATCATCTTAATATTTCTATTTTGCATTATTCCATGGACGTTGGATGCTCCGAATGTAATGCCTCTTATTTATTCCACAAATACATGGAGAAGTCGGACCTAACTAATAAAATGAAACGCAGTTTCTTCCAGGCAGCGGTTGTGTCGATACTGCTATATGGATGCACCACATGGACGCTTACGAAGCGGCTGGAGAGGAGGCTGGACAGAAATTACACAAGAATGTTGAGAGCAGTATTAAACAAATCCTGGCGACAGCACCCCACGAGACTCCAACTATACGGACACTTGCCCCCCATCACGAAAACTATACAAGTTCGACGAACCAGACACGTAGGACACTGCTGGAGAAGCAAGGACGAGCTCATAAGCGATGTACTCCTGTGGACCCCCACATATGGATGTGCAGGAGTGGGACGACCGGCACGAACATACATACAGCAGCTATGTGAGAACACGGGATGTAACCCTGAAGACCTGCCGGAGGCGATGAATGATAGGGAGAAGTGGCGAGAGAGGGTCAAGGATATCCGCGCTGGCGGCGCGACATGATGATGATAACATCAGTGGCGCTGTATTTTCGGCAGCAATTTGGAAGAACTAATTTTATTCCAATTGTTAATCAAGTCAATGGATTATTAAACTAATTATTATCCAATTCAATAACCGTGATATGTCTGCATATAAGCAAATACTGACTTTTATAAGTCATCAAGTGAGGCAACCATTAATTAATTTTACTTTGTTTTGTTGTTTAAAAACATATCAACCTTCTTGGGTTATTTAATGCCAACTCCTTCCTTCTAGAAGATCAGTGGTGGTACTATTTAATCCATAGCTGTCAGGATAAGGGGGTTCATGCCTTTCCTAAGGGTATAAATCCGAATGTGAATGTAATAGTGGGACTAGAGTTCGAACTCACTTTCTACGTTTCAACAGTCCAGCTCTTTAATCATTACACCACGATGACACCCCCAGGTTAAGTTTGTTTCATTATCTATTTATTTTCAGTTCAGTTGAAAATCATATTAACAGAATGTGAATCGACATTAAACATAATTTTCAAGGAAGTAGTCCTTTAAGCTTTTGTATAAAGAGCGTGTTTATTAACCCTTTTACGAAAGAATGACATTCACAGACATTCAAGAAAGATTGACTTAAGGAGAGAGACAGAATAAGAAATAATTACTGAGTCGGTATTTATCTTACGCCCTACCGACAGGACGAGTGTGGCACAAGGACTTTTTTTATGTGAATATGGGCGCAGGTCCTTAGTCCAGACATGCCCGATGGCTCCGAAAATACTGCAGGCTCCGTCAGCATTACCCGAAAAGGAGCGCCTCAGGCACCAGGCAATAAACATAGCTCCTCTAAAGAGGGTTAGAGCCTGAGGGAACGGCCCTTTGAGACTCGAGGATACTGGTCTTGGCACGCCTGACATGAGTGCTGGCTTCACTGAATCCATGTCCGACGGTCTCGACCAACTGCCACCGGAACCAGGACATATTTGACCAAATCCATGTATCGACCAACACGGCCAACTGAAGTGGGTGACAGAAAAAGAGATGGGATGTACAAACGAGGAAAGAAAGAAAGAAAGAAAGAAAGAATTGGCAGAAAAGAGAGAGAAGGAAAGAAAAAAGATACAAATGAAAAAAGAAAGAAACAAAGAGTGAGCGAAACCGAGCATGAAATCGACAAAAAAAGAGAAAGAAAGAAAGAAAAAAAAGAAAGAAAGAAAGAAAGAAAGAGGAGGAAAGAAAGAGGAAGTGAGTGAAAAAAAGAAACGAACAAAGAGTAAACTAAATTGAGAAAGAAAGAAAGAAAGAAGGAAAGAAAGAGGAAGTGAGTGAAAAAAAAAGAGTAAACGAAATTGAGAAAGAAATAAATAAAGAAAGAAAGAAAGAAGATAGCTTGAAATAGAGAAAGAAAGACAGAGATGGCAAAAAAGTGAGTGAATGTGAGCAAGAAAGTAAAAGTGAGAGAAAGAAAAAAAGGGTAAAAGAAAGAATGAGTATAAGAGAGAGGGGGGAGTGGGTGAGAGAGTGAAAGAAAGATCGAGCGAGCGATTGCAAGAGAAAGAAAGTAAAAAAAGAGAGAGTGAAAGACAGAGGAAGTGAGAGATAAAGAGAGAGAGAAAGAGAGAGAATGTCTGTGTGTGAAAGAAAGATTGAGCAAGCGGTGGCAAGAGAAACAAAGAAAAACAAAAGAGAATGAAAGATAGAGGAAGTGAGAGAGAGACAGACAGACAGACAGAGAGGGAGAGAGAGAGAGAGAAAAGAAAAAGAGAGAAAAAAGAAAGATCGAGATAGCTATTACAAGAAAAAGAAAATAAAAAAAGAGAGAATGAAAGACAAAAGAAGTGAGAGAGAAAAAAAGATAGAGAGAAAGAGAGAGAAAGAAAGTTCGGACAGATGGTTGCAAGAAAAAGAAAGAAAAAAAAAGGAAAATGAAAGAGTACACCTGAGAATAGAGAAAGTTTTCAGCTATAAAACACTTTTTCCCCATATAGTCTTTGCAAATGGTGCTGCCTTATCACCAGTGACTAGCAAGAAAAATTTACAATCCAATTTGTGACTTGATAACAGCTGTTGGGTGTCTACATTCGCGCAAGGATAATTATAATTTATCAAGGGAGACAACTACAAAATACTAAATTAGATTACTTCACCGGAATCATTTAATTATTTACACTTGATTAAGATGTAAATAAGCTTTCCTATACCAATGTGTGGAGAGTGCCGTAAAACTGCTACAGTCGATGTAATTTTTGATTTGTAAACGTGAGAGGCTTCAGTTGCTATCTGTGGGATTATTCTGATTCAAGAACAGAATACCTTCCTACGCCACACAGTAAAGATGCTTCCTCACTGGTGCTTACCTCACCACTTGAACTTCCAAAAAATAATACTTGATACTGCCTTGCTTAATACTTAGCATTATAAGGTATGGATTAAGGGTAAAGTGGAGCAATTCTGGGAATGAAGTAGTGCCCTCCCCTACACCTCGGTGTAATAGCTATTGAAAAGGGAGCCTTCGTTCACCCTCGACTACGGTCACCAACTTTACTTACTTTATATATATATATATATGTGTGTGTGTGTGTGTGTGTGTGTACTTTAGAATATCTTTAAGTTGAGCATGCATTATGAGTTCTGAAAAAGGACTCTTTTTTTCTAGTCATATCTCTTCAGCGAAACATCATGACAAGCAAGCAGTATTGAGGAATGAGTAAAGTTAGTTGACGTCAAGGGGGCGGGGGTGAAAAGAAAAAACAAAAACATACGGGGAAAAAGAAAAACGTCTACGTGGAGGGATTGGTTCGTTTTTCAATTGTTTTTACTTTTAGTCCGGATTGGTCGTATAATCTGTACGGTTGAACTAAAGAAAAAAATGAAATTCTTTTGGCTTGCGGAGAATAAGTTAGTGTTTAGTGATATAGAGCATTTTTAGAACAGACAAGCGTAATTCTCTATTAGTGACTTAAAGAAGAGTAATCAGTTTCAGTTTATAAGCATCAACACGGAGTACGTTATCTAATAAATATACAGTAATAGAAGGCGCGTTTTAAATGCTTGAATCAGATAAGCGGGTTAAATCATTTGATCGGAAGCAGAGGTTACATGTTGCTTTATTCTACTCTCCAATCATTGAGTAGTGCGACCAATGTAGCAAACGTCACATCTGTAATGAAATTTCTAGATTGAGAAACGTTTATGATGGAGGGACACACTATATTTGAGATTAGGTGGGAAAGGCGCGTTAGATTTAAGCACAAATCCTATGTTAACTGCGTGGAAACACTGATTATATAACAAACAAGCTGGACATAGTCAAAGAAACAATAGAATACCGTTCCAATCCCTCCAGCTAGACATTTGTTTTCCACCATTATGGGTTTTTCTCCTCCCACCACCACTTTATCGTCAACTGCCTGTACTCATTCCTTGCTACTACTTGCTTTCACGGTGTTTTTCTGAAGAGACATGACCAAAAATAGGGTCCTTGTTGTTAGAACTAAAAATGTATTCTCTACTTATAGCTATTATGAAATTATGTTCATACCAGAATTTTGGTTTATATTAGCAAGAACCAATTATCATATAAGATATATTATCATTTCTTTATCTTCACAGATGATTTCCGTCTCTAAAGGAGAAAAAAACATCTGTATTGAAGTGACAAACGCTTGTACAACACGAATATCACTTTCTTTGTGAATGTGATTATAGTCCAGTGTGAAGCCGAGGCGAGATAACCAGCAATCACAAACACCACAGCATATAATGAATTTTCCTTCTCATATATATATATATATATATATATATATATATATTATTCGGTCCAGTTAAACCGGAGTTGGGAGGAATTCCATCAGGACAAATAGAAAAAAAAATTCAACAGTGAACATTTCAATTTTCCTGGTAAAGAGCTCTATGTAACTGACATTACAGAGCAATAATTTCTTTAAGAAAAAAAAACAAAACCGGTCACGTTAGGATTATAAATTTATTTCCATCCTGTTATGTGATTTTGATAAAATCAAACTCTTCACCCCTCTTCTATTCCCTTCCCATCCTTCTTTCCTGTGTCTATTCTAATTTATTTTATCCATAAGATCTGAAGAAGTCCTGTTAATTTTTTTTTTTTTTTCGTGTTTTGGTGTTTTTTGATTTTATCAAAAACATATAACAGGATGGAAATAAATTTATAGTCCTAATGTGACCGGTTTTGTTTTTTTCTTATATATATATATATATATATGTGTGTGTGTGTGTGTGTGTGTGCGTGCGCGCGCGCGCGTCTGTGTGTGTGTGTGTGTGTGTGGTATTAGGAAATTAATGTGTTTAATCAGGTTCGCGGCCACATGATTGGACACTAGATAGGTTTTTAACTACCGTATCGCTAAAATTCAATATTTATTATCTCTTAGAAAGGTTGATGAACAAAGGCTAAAAATCTGAGTCTGTTCTACCATTTCACAGTAGCTTAAAAGAGTAAAAAGATTATTTCATATGTTTCAAAGGGCACGAATGATAAGTAAAATGCAAACAAGTCTATTTCCAAAGACTCTGACTTTAGCGGAGTGTCTTCAATGTTAAATCGTTTAAAAACAATCTCGTACTTCATTCATCATCATCATCATCATCATCATGTCGTGCTGGTAACACGGATATCCCTGACCCTCTCTCGCCACTTTTCCCTATAGTTCATCTCCTCAGGCAAGTCTTCTGGACAACATCCCGTATCCCCACATAGTTGCTGAATATATGTTCGTGCTGGGCGTCCTGCTTTTGCACGGCTATGTGTGAGGGTCCATAAGAGTACATCACATATGAGTTCGTCCCTGCTTCTCCAGCTGTGTCCTGCATGTCTGGTTCGTCTAACTTGAATAGTTTTCGTGATAAGAGGCAGGTGGCCGTACAGTTGGTGTACCCATGGCGTGTAGAGACCTGTGAGGTGTTCTCTTGGCGTAGTGGAATATGTGATGGACTGTGACATCGTAGTGAGCTTGAACTTTATCATGTTAACTTTCGAATACCCTTAAGAAAGGTATGAACACCCTAATTCCCCCGTATCTGAGCTAAATAATACCCCTGCTGATCTGCGAAGATGGCCTTGATATTAAATCACCCTCGAAGTCATTAAACAAAGAACACAAACCGAACCGAAACAAACCATAAAATACTTATAACAGGAGGTGTCCGTGGTGTAATGGTTATCGTTGCAGGAAATGGACACGGCGACACGAGTTCAAATCCTGGACGAGACTGATTGCATTTCACATAGCACTAATACCGTTGGAAAATGTATGAATCCAATTATTCTCTCTCCATCTATGGGTAAATAGTAGGGCAGACTAGGTTCTTCAGCCTTGGTGAGGCAACGAGTCTAGGAGAAGGAAAACTCTGAATTCAAACCTGTTAAACTCCGCTTAAAAATTGACCTTGTGTCATATCCTGTCCGAGCAGAGGGGTTGGGTAAATATGATAATTGTTTTTGGTTTGTGATTGTGAAAGCTTCTAGTTCGTGCCGTTAAGGAATATTCTAGTTTGAAAACAACTTGTCAATTTTTGCCACACAGTAAACATGCTCATTTATCTGCTTTCACCTCATTGCTTGACCTTCCATCATCAGATTCTGAAGGTTATTCGTGACGTGATGTGTCTATCTAATTACACCATCGAGGTTCAATATGAAGTAAGTTGTTTTATGTATAAGCAGTTCTCCCCAAAAGGGCTCAGTATTTCGATCCGAAATCTCTGTCTGTAAAAGCAAGCATCTAAACTTTGACTAAATAAGTTTTAAAAAAGATTTATCCTAAGATTTATATCAATATAATAATTCATCAGACAATAGAAGAAGAGGCACCTCTTCCCTTCATAAGCCTAAATAGAAAAAAAAATTATGCTGCAGGGAAATCCATAGACTTGTTCTCCAAATGGGATTACCAAATAATCGACTCAGATATTGGTAACCGTTTCTTTTTGACATTTCTTGAAATATGTTTTGGTGCTTAATCGTAACCATAACGGATTTTATTCAATTTCACCGCAAACAAAACTTTACAAAGATGAAAAATTCAGATTTTTTTCATAAAAGTCCCAATATTATGAGCAACGGTGGTTCATTTGTACTGACTGGTTTAGTTTGGTTTGGTTTTATGGCATATCAAACATTACAGGTTATTTAATGTTAAATCCTCTTTTTTACATATATATTAAATATATGATTTGTAAACACATTTTGTAGATACACACAATTCAATGATCTAATGTTTCTATTTCAAGCAATAATTTAAACATAAATCAACAAATTTAAATGGTTCAAAGAAATGCTATGTATCACTATCAATTCAATTAAACATTATTCATTTGTTTAAACACGGTTAAATGATCAAACAGTTCTCTTTCTATCAATTCAATTCAAAATAAGTAATTTGTTTACTCTCAGTTTAAATTTCTAAAAGTTCTATTTGAGCGATAGATAGGACCCTATCAGGTGCTTCCCTCCTGGCCTGAGTGAACCTAAAATCGATGGCAATAAAAGGGTTCTCTGCATTACTGGATCCTCGCAATCAGACTGTTTACTGTCATACAAGGTAATTCGTTGGGTGAGGGGGAGTCAGAGATATTGTCGGTGTATTTTACCGCCCAATCTGACCGGACGTTATAGTTTCTGTTGAGAAAAAATGGTGTATTTTGCTTGACAAGAAACATGGATATATAAATGATTCGGTTGGTTGGTTGGTTGGTTGGTCGGATTTTATGGCATATCAACCTTTGTAGGTTATTTAACGCCAAATCCATTTTTATGTAAATAATCAGTTCTATTTAAAACAATTCAGTTTAGCATGAGTACACAGTTTGTCAAAAACATTTCTATTTGAAACTATTCAGTTTATTCAAGCATTTAGATATACCAATTCAGTTTCGTGTATCTACAGTTTCAATGTCAAAAAACAGTTCAATTTCAAATAATTCAGTTTAGCATAAGTACGCAGTTTAAATGTAAGTACGGTTTTATTGTCAAAAACAATTCTATTTCAAGCAATTCAGTTTAGCATAAGTATGCTTTTAGTTCTATTTAACCCATAGATAGTGCCCGATCAGGTGCTAACACGCCGGGCCAGAGTGGACCTGGGAGCGATGGTAATAAAGGGATACTCCACATTCCCCAAAGGTCCAGCATCACTAGAACCTCACCATCAGACCGTTTAGTGTCATATACAGGACACTCGTTGGTGAGGGGGTCTTACCCCTCAGCAGACAAGCAGTCGGTGTATTCTACAGTTTTGTTTTCTTATGAGATAGTAGAAAAAAGAAAAATATTAGAGAAAATCGACATGTTATATAAAGGAAAATATAAATTTTGTTTAGCAGTAAATAAACTAACGACAAATAAGACACAAAACATTTTTGCTAAAGAGATCAATATTCTGGATTCATAAAACTCAACAAACCTTATTGGATGATTTAAAATACGGATATATATTTCCCCAATTCATGTAGAGGAAAATATTTTAGAAAAAGCTAATATTGAAGAAAAACTTTGCCGTTCCAATGTTCCTGAATGGCAATTAATACATCACCTGTGCTGGAATTAGTCTTCTCATTGACCTTATTTAATCCACAATGAATTTTTATTTGAATTTAGATAAGAGCGTTCACTGCCATATCATCAATTTTATAGACATTATCTTTCTGAAAAAAGAATTCACCAACTCTAAACCAATTTTTCATCGATGGAATGATAAGATTATCTTTGATTTCAAGTATACGAATGCATTGATTGTTGTGGTTATGATTGGCGTCCTCCCACTTGTCTTTTAAATCAGTATAAATAAGAATGAAACAAATAAAAGAATACTCAATAAAATCGCATCTAATATTTGTAATATTTGTCACGTCACCT
The DNA here is from genome assembly GCA_963585895.1 of Sepioteuthis lessoniana. Taxonomy (NCBI): domain Eukaryota; kingdom Metazoa; phylum Mollusca; class Cephalopoda; order Myopsida; family Loliginidae; genus Sepioteuthis; species Sepioteuthis lessoniana. Next base: position 7,327,987 of record OY757944.1, read on the forward strand.
CATCGACACGGCACCAAATATGAATAGGTGTAACACTAGGGGGCCCATTATGAAAGACGTCGCGCACGCAAGTGCAACACGGACTCAGTTGTTCGCGACACGAAAATTTAAAGTTTCAGCTATTTTTTACAGTCGTCGCCCGAAACGAAAGAAATAGATAAAAAGATATGTGTCAACTCACTATAAAAATAGTAGGTTTAATTTATGCTAGTCGAGGCGAACAAATACAGACTTCATTTTCTTCATTAACCTCGATTAAGCCCAACCCACCAAAAGAGCAGCTCGTGTTAACTACCGACTGGACTTGAACCGGAACTGTCAGCTCAACTAACTTGTCGACTACCTGATTGCCCCCTGTGTTTTAGTTTCTTAAATATTTCTGAAATTTATAATCAATCTGATAATAACACCTAATCATAACTTTCTAGCCACGTCATTCTAATATCAGCTGACATCATACACAAATGTTTATTTTAATATCCCTCGCACATTCAGTTTCAAAACGAAATTTTATTGTGACAGGAATGACATGTGAACACACCCAAGGCCAACCCTTTCCCCAATGTAAAGATGTCTAACTCAAGAAGTTTTTTTTTTTTGGCTCATAATTTTTTACTAAAATAAAATGATTAATAAAAATAATTATTTACAATCGTTAACTTCATTATATAATGATATTTACTGCCTTGCTTGGAACATATTTTCAATCATTTCTGATTTTTTTGACAACGATAAACATAATTCGCTATACCGAAGTCTAGATATGTATTGCGTTATATTATAAAGTGCTGAAACTGATGTTTCGCATGAACAAAAGGTGCCATAATTTTCACCGCCTTTTGAAACACCAATGGACACTCAACTAAGCCAAAATTTGGTGAGTGATTTCTGTTTAAACTGAATTTTTATCAGTGTTTACGAAAAATAAGTAAATAGAAAGTGTAGTTCTATTGCTATAAATTTTAAGACTCCCTCGATGTGCCTGCTGACTCTGCCGGTACGTTGGCACACCTGTTTTTCTCCCCTGACCACAGTTTGAAAACCTCTGGTCTTGATGGTCATATTCTGTTACTTCCAAGACCAGTCCACTGATTTCGGAATCTGATAATTCTAATAATTCTGAATAACTGAGATATTTACATTTATCTTGTGATACTTTAATCGGTAATCTGACTCCTGTTGTTGACGTTGTGGACTTCTTCTAAGGTCTCTGGGTCACAGTTTGAAAGCCATTGCTTTAAGTGACATGCAAACCTACATCACAAATTTACATTTATAAATTATAAAGATACATGCAAAAGATATATGTGCAACGGATAAATGCACCAATTTCTGACTAACTACACATTGAATAAATTTTATTTATTTAACTTGAGTGAAAAATTTATTGAAAAACAGAAGTTTGAAATTCTTTTCTTGCAAGAAAAAAAATTAGTTCGAGCGAAAATATTCTCCAAACATTTACATAACAAGAAAGCAAAGTACACACAACTAATGTAGCAATTGATATATTTTGTGTATGCAAAAGATCTTTGTGTGAGTATGTCACTGTGTAGGAGAGAAGGTATATCTATGCATTAATATGTTAGGGGTCCAGTTGAAATATTTCATCTGCAGAGATGACTGTGATGATAGTTTGAAGATTTATACAAACAAAAATATTTTCGCTCCATTTAAGATAATTTGGTGATGTTAAAATTAAACGCGAACTTAAAGAATTAGAATGTTAGGTTCTCACTCAAAAGAAATGAATTTTTAAAACTTGAGTGGATTTACATAAAGAATCGATAAACTTACCAAAGAATTGTTAATTATGTTGCTAATTCACGAGATTGGGTTTGACTCAGAATTAGATTAAATAAAATCGGTAATTTATCATATTCACCCAACCCCTCTGATCGGGCAGGATGTGACACAAGGTCAATTTTTAAGCGGAGTTTAACAGGTTTGAATTCAGAGTTTTCCTTCTTCTTGACTAGTTGCCTCACCAAGGCCGAAGAACCTAGTCTATCCTACTATTTACCCATAGCTGGAGGGAGAATAATTGGATTCATACCTTTCCCAAGGGTATTAGTGCTATGTGAAATGCAATCAGTCTCGTCCAGGATTTGAACTCGTGTCACCGAATCCATTTCCTGCGAGGATAACCATTACACCATGGCAAATCGATAATTTATCAATGATTCTAATTGGTTAAAAATATATTTTAATCAATTTTGGAAGGAAAAGATTTCTTAAATCATTTTGGCCTACCGGTGCATTGGGCTAGTGAGTAAAGTGTTCGCCAATGGCCCGGGAGAACGGGGTTCAATACCGGGTCGAGTCTTAGCAAAGACTCAAGAAAATGGTGCTTGACACCTCCGGGATTAACACACAGCATTATAAGATACGTATCAAGGGTAAAGTGTAGCAATCCTGGGAAAAGAGTGGACCCCCTTCCATGACACTTTGGTGTAGTAGCTATTGAAAAGGGAGCCTTCGGGTTGCCCTCGACTAAAGGGAGACAACTTTACTTACTTTACTTTGACCCTTCATATTTTCGGGGCAAATCAAATATTGCTGTCGAAGAAATTTCAAAACGAGTTCCTAAGTTCTGATTGGTCAACAGATGGACAAATACAAATGCAAAATATTAACAATTTTCTTTTAAAATAGAAATGAGATGATTTTTCATATATATATATATATATATATATATAAGTATTCGTGACTCGGATGTTAGGCAGTACGCGTAGTGTCACGTTTATCATCACAAAAAAAAAATGAATTGGTTACTTTTGGCAAAATCTTTGACAAATCTGTTTGCGTTTGTTGCATAGCCACATAATAAATATGCATATATACACATACATGCAGAATGCATATTGACGCAATGAATAAAGACGAGCGAAGACTTCTTTAAAATATATATACCTCTCACTTTATTGAAAGGGTTGTGTGTGAGAGGGAGTTGTAGACTGAACAAAGACTGCAACATATTGACCTCACCAGCCCCTCCTGACATAGCCGTGTGTCGTTCTCGTTCTCCTAGACTGCTCAACCGGAGGCCTGGGGGCCCTCTCCGCTGGGTGCTGTTCTCTCTACCGCATCTTGTCTCTAACTCATCTGATTTCCTACTAACTCAAACTTCTTGTGCCGAGTTATATTATTGTTTTACGCCCACTCAATCTGTTCTCATGGCTAGCCAGGCCGGAATATGCCACTTCCGGCGTCTTTGGAATGGCATGTTTGATCATCATCAAGCGGAGATTACTGTCATGCAGTTCAGAGGTCACCCTCTTCCGGTGCATCAGTTTTTGACTGTAATGTGGGATTTTAATCCTGTCCAATATTATCAGCCAAGCTCGCCAACGCAATCTCTGGTCCGGGTCGGCGGTCAATATATAACACGTTTCTTTTCTCACTAATGCCCTTCAGAAGTTACCCTCCTACTTACCCGTAACTGAGGGAAGCGAATGGTTCATGCCTCGTTCATGATTTAATCATAGCTTATAGCGATAACCGTTTCATCATTCACACTTTTATAATGTACCATCATCATATTCATCATTATCGTTATCATCAAGTCAAGCTAATATCACGGGTTCCCTTGACACCTTCTTGCCATCCGTTCCTATAGGTCAGTAATTCATAACGTGGCCGCATGACCCCTCGGTGGGGCATGTTAATTTTTTGTTGGGGCATGCAATATTTTAGTGTAGCTTGTTTAGAGACAAAGTCAATGACCTTTTAAACTTTCTTCCTGGAAATTGCATTTAAATTTTGAATATGTAAGAATTAAATATTACAGGGGGGGGGCATCAGAATTTTAGAAATACCAAAGAGGGACAATGCCCACTGCTATAGGCTATTGCTAATGGTATCCCGTGTTTGTACAGAACAAATGAATGTAAGGTTGGTTGGTTTCTTTGTTTAATGGCATATCAACCTTTATAGGTTATTTAATGCCAAAGTCATTCTCCTAGAAGAACAGTAGTGGTACTATTTAACCCATAGCTGGGAGTATAAGGGGGTTCATACCTTTCCCAAGGGTATTTGCCCGAAAGTGAACGTAATAGCGTGACTGGAGTACGAACTCGCGTACTAGGATTCCGCAGGCCATCGCTTTAACCATTACACCACGAGGACACCCACCAAAGGAATGTAACTTTTTGCTCGTCGACCAACACAAGTGTGTCCATGTATAGGAGTCCACGGAAGAAAATTCCTTACATATTCGTCCCTGATTCTCCAGCATTGTCGACAATGCATTGTTCTTCTTACTTAGATAATTTTTGGGATTGTAGCCGTCGAATTGCTGTTTTGTTTGGTGCTGCTTCAAAGATTTGTTCATAAAAGCACCAGAAATCTTTGAGTAGTTCCCATTTAGCTTTTTCTTTATACGTTTCGTTAAAGTCCCTGTGGTACAACCATATAGTAGTACTGACACGGCTACAACTCGGTTTACAATGAAGAAAACGTTTATCAGGGATGAAAATACGTTTTAAATAGCCGAGTAAAAAAATCTTAACTGTGAACAATTTACCTATAATTTTACAGATTGTTGCACGTATGCAATCAAGGTTGAAAATTCTTAGTATTAAGACTTTGACTGTTACAAGAGTGTGAGGGTAGAAAAGAGGCCCTGAATCGCAATCATCATCATCATCATATCGCGCTGGTAGCACGGATATCCCTGACCCTCTCTCGCCACACCTCCCTATCGTTCATCGCCTTAGGTAGGTCTTCAGGACAACATCCTGTATCCTCACATAGCTGCTGAATGTACGTTCGAGCTGGTCGTCCTGCTTTTGCGCGGCCATGTGTGGGGATCCATAAGAGTACATCTCTTATGAGTTCATCTCTGCTTCTCCAGCAGTGTCCTGCATGTCTGGGTCGTCTAACTTGAATAGTTTTCGTGATAGGGGGCAGGTGGCCGTACAGTTGGTGTCTTGTGGGGTGCTGCTGCCAGGACTTGTTCAGGATTGCACGCAGCATTCTTGTGTAATTGCCATCCAGTTTCTTCTCCAGCTGTTTTGTTAGCGTCCATGTAGTGCATCCATATAGCAGTATCGATGTGACCGCTGCCTGGAAGAAACTGCGTTTCATTTTATCGGTTAGGTCTGATTTCCATATAATCGATAGCCTATTGATAGCTGTCCATGCTTTCGTTAGCCTCGTTTCGATGTCTTTTTCGGTTGATTCGACGCTGCTTCCTAGGTACGTGAATTTGTCTACTAGTTTAACCGACGCCGACTACGCCGATGACATAGCGATACTGGCAAATACACCTGACCAAGCCGAATCACTTCTGCATAGTTTGGAACGAGCAGCAGCAAGCATAGGCCTCTCTGTTAATGCACACAAAACGGAATATATGTGCTATAACCAAACGGGGGACATCTCCACTCTAGAAGGAACCCCTCTTAAACTAGTAGAATCGCAATACAAGACCCATAAAGAGAGAAAGAGAAAGAAAGAAAGCAAGGAAACTAAAGTGTCAACCCTAACCCTAAGACAAGGCAATCGCTGTTCCCAGTATTACCAAGCGATCTCTTCCGACGTTCCTACCTTTATTCTTATTTTGATTACATTTTTTATGATTAATCAATTTATATTTCCATTTGTATTTGGAAAATCTCATTTACTCAGACATATAACAGACCTCTCCTATAAGCTGGCGCTAAAGGCACCTACCCTTGATAAGTGTAATATAATGGCCGAGGGATTTCGTTTTATATATCTTGCCTTTGGGTTTAGTTAGGCTGGGAACCTTTCAGCTCAGGGCATGGGTTACTTAGGTGCAAACATGAAAGCAGGTGTTCACGCGCGCGTGGACTAGACGTGTCATTCAGAGATGTCACAATAAAAATCCCAGATAGAGGATGAAACCAGGGATGTGAGTGACGTCACGCACCGGAAGCGTAGGTTGAGATTTGAGAAAAGTCAGTTAGTTGAGTTTTGCGGTCGGAAGAAGAAGGTTGACTTTCACATGCTCGCCGAAGCCTTGTGGCGGGTGTGAACGTGGTTTGGGGCAGATGGAAAAGTCGTGATAGAAAGATTGTATCTCTCTCCTTATGTCGAAAAACCTTTTAACTCCAAGGTAATAAAAAGTTTCGTACCTGAACTAAGAAGTCGTCAAGTGTTTTTCGTGTTTCGGGATTGCTATGTTATCTATATATATGAGTAATGAACATTCTATGTACATTTCACATATTCATATCTGGATATGCTACATAAGTACGGAAATAGTGTTTCTAAAAAACTATTGGGTAGATGAGGTAAAGGAGAAAAAATTAGTGGAGGTGTATTGATTTATGAGTAATAGAGGATTTACAAATCTACGTAGGGCACAAGCTAACGCATTTATGGTGATAGCAGAGGAACGTGATTCATTTTAAAAGACAGATATAGCTACGTGGTGCATTCAATCTAGTTTTTATGATTTCAGGTGCAAATGAACAGCTACAGCAGCAATTGGAATACACCCTACTAAAACCTGATTATCACAGATGATGGATTTCAAAAATGCAATCTGGACGAAAGGACACATTAGAAGAACGATATGCAAAAAGATTCTATTTTAAACTTGGAAAAAAGGCAGCAAAAACGTATGGAATGCTTCAGACCGCTTTTCGACCATCTTGCATGAATCGAGAATCAGTTTTTGAGTGGCATAAGAGATTCAAGGAAGGCATGGAGTCTGTGAGAGATGATGAGAGGTGTGGGAGGAATAAGGAATTCAATACACCAGAGTTGATTGGGTTAGGATTAGGGTTACTATGTTGAGGTTTTAAGGGAGTTTAGAAAGAGATTGCGTCGTCGGAAGAGGCCAGCACTCTTAAAATCAGGTCAGTGGCATTTCCACTGGAACAATGCACCAGTCCACAACTCCATCATTGTCACAGACTATTTGACTAAGATGGGATGTCTAGCATCCGTACGGGATGCTAGACAATCCGCAGAAAAGTCTCTGCACGAAGCACAGTAACTAATCAAAAAGAAAATTTGAATCAAAGTTAAATGCTAAATGTCTGTCTGTACACACAAACACACAGAACACACTCTGGTAAACATTTTTTTTTAAAATCTGCTGAGACCAAAGTTTGTAACGGACTATTAACGATAACTGGACATTAACAGACACAAATCTGGGAATCTAAAACAACAACAACCCAATCAAAACAGTCACCACTTTAAAAACGAAAAGGAACACTGAAATCAGCCATTAACTCCCTGAAAACTCAATTCAAACGTCAGAAACATGTGTAGTAGAAAATACAAAAACCTAAAAGCAAATTCTCTTGTGGACCTATTCATTTTAAAGTATTTTTCTCCATTTGGACAAACGAATATTTTTTTTTTCGTCATGTGATCTTTCACCGTTTGTTAGACACACATGGACAGATTTTTTTTCCTTCATAAAAGATTTCATGTTATTAAAAATTAAGCTTATCTTTTAGTCTGTTCTGAGCGTCAAGGTGCGTCTCCGGGCAATAATTTCTTTGTTAGGAGGGAAACCATTTGCTTGTTTCCCGCCTTTTCTGTGGAATTAGGATTGCCCGGAAATGCATTTGATTGGATGTTCCGCTGGTACTACTTTGTATCAAGCCTCATGGACTTTTTTGCGATTTTTTTTTTTTTTTTTTTTTTTTTTTGCTGCTGTTAGTTTCCCGACTAGGCTGATCAACACTAGCTGGATAACCGTAGTGAAGATGTATGATGTTGAAAGACCTGAAAAACCTAATGATCTATGGAAGAACATCACTGACGATGTGGTCAGGGACACTTGAGGGTATATTCCTTGAAATATAATCATTCTGTTCATAACCATCTAAGTTGTCTCCGTGGTGTTGTAGGTAGCGTGGTGGACAGTGAAAACAGAGTGAATGATTTCGAATTCTATTCGAGCTATTACATTTAATTTTGAACTTATGCCATTGGTCAAGGTATGAATTCCCGTATTTATCTCAACTATCCATTAAATGCTACCCCTAATGTCTTTCTAAAAGGATGGCTTTGTGTTTAAATAACCGATGAAGTCTGATATACCATTGAACAACGAAACGAAACCAGACAATAAACATATCTCTCCTTTATCTCACCATTTTTTTCTTTTTGAACCCAGTCGGGTAGGGCTGTAGAACACACCAACTGCATCTCTGCAGAGAGGAAAGCCCTCGTAACGAATGTCCTGAATGACTAAATAATCTGGTGGTAAGGCTTAAGTAATGCTGGAGCTTTGGGGAATGTGGAGTACTCCTTTATTGCCATCGCTCTCAGGTCCACTCTGACACATAGTGGAAGTACCTGAAAGGGTGATCTCTATTGGTCAAATAGAACTGTTTAAGTTGTCTGAATTTTTGAGATGAAGTTTCATGATTTTTATCATTAAAGATTTTCGGACTATTATCTCCATTTTTATTGTTTTATTCCCAACGTTTCGGCTGATGTGTTCTCCAGCCTTCTTCAGATGTTTCTTGTCAAACTCGGGAGCCAACACGGAACTTCGAGCCACGTCCTTTATTTAATCAACGGGGGTCGCTTACTCTGGTTCCGTTAGCCATTACGGTGTACAAGTGCTAAGTAAGTGGGCCTTGTGGATTAAATAAAAGACATAGTTCAAAGTTCCCTGTAGATTCCCAAGTTTGACAAGAAACACCAGAAGAATGCTGGAGGACACATCGGCCAAAACGTTGTGAATATATATATACCATAAAACCAAACCAAATCAATCTTCTCGGGAATATAACAATAAAAATGAAAACAATAGTCCGGAAACCCTTAATGATAAAAAAATATTTGACATTTAAAAGTTGACACGCTAAACTGAATTGTTTGAAATAGAGCAGTTTGAGAATTTTACTGTGTACAAAAAATGACTGATGTTTAATTTAATTGTTAGCTATCCATAACAATATTTAGAAGCATTTAACTGTGTGCAAACAAATGAATCATGTTGAATAGAATAATAAGTGCTGAATAGCAATACTTGTAACCACGTTCCTGTGTGCAAACATATCATTAATATCGAATAAAATTATAATTGTTCCAATTATCGAAACCATTTAACTGTCTATAAACAATAGCAATACTAGTTAGAAAACAAATTAGTTGTAACTCATTTAAAAATGAAATTACTAACAAACATATAATGTACATCTGTTTAGTGGAGGGTGACCAGAGAGCTCCTGTTATATACAAGCGTGTGGTTGTATGGGATACACATTTTTTTCTATTTTTTAAATAAGCAATAAAAACATACTTAAGAACATTCTAGAAATTTAATATCAAAACTGCATTAGCATTTAAGTTACCATTTTTTATATTTTTCAATCAATCAGCTAAAAACATAGAATAGAACATTCTAGAAAAATAGGATCGGAAGTCAACTAACAGAAAATATTCAGGCTCGAAAATAAGATAGTAAAATACAAATCTGATTGGTCAATAAATGTCTACGCGCCAAAATTTTAGGACGATTCTTTGATCCACTATTACGGTATAAATAACACAGAGTTAGGGAGCCATTAGTGAGCCGATGAGCAGCACTGACAAGCAGGGTTCGAGTCTCGGCTCCTTCCCGACCTTCCCCTCCCCTTTATCCCCACTTTAATTGGCCTTCGGGCTTTTGACCTTGTGTCAAGTCGTGTCTGGTGGGAGGCAGCGACAAATACTACGAAGACTAAACCACAAGCCACTAAGCCAGTAAAGCAGTAGCCGATACTCTGTCCGGCAAATTCCTTTCCTTCTTCAACTAAAGTTCATGACCTAGCTACAGATGGCCGCGAATCACATTCAAAAGAAAAACCCGACAAACCTTCTTTCAGCAACGCGACACGCTGTCGCCACAATCATAAAATCCGCTATGAACTTAATGTAAGTAAGAACGACTTATTTACGGACTCCGTTAACATACACACACCTTTAAACAAATTTATTTTCTTCTTGCCAAATTTTATTTTCCAAAAGGCCATTTACACATCATGTATTTTATTTGTTTACATATTCTGTTATATGCATAATAATTTGTTTGTTGTTTAATGTTCGTTGTGTTCTATTCCATTTCTTTTACGCGATTGTAAAGTTTTGTGTTGTATTTGTGGTGGAAATAATTTAGAGAGCAATACCCGTAAAGTACGGACGCACATCTACTGAAATAACCAAATAACATACAACCCCCACAGTTGCAAGAAAAATAAAACTGACGAGGAGATTTAATTTATTTTGTTTATTGAATAAATAAAATAAACAAGTGGATGAAATATCTGGTCGGCTGGCGAGGTGGGGGGTCTATTTAGCAATGAGCTGTTGCTTTGATCTGCTCAGACCGTGTTATCGGGTGACACTCACGTGATGGCCGACGATTCAACTGCTGGGTGACCTCTGTTTGGCCTATTTCTGAGTTTCCGATTTCAAACACCGGCTCCTGAAAATGCTACTTGTGGAAAAAATATGATTGGTTGAAAAATAGACTTTTTTTTTTATAACTGAGAATTTTCTGCTGATTTTGGAAAGACTATGCGCGGAGCCTATGCACAGAAGCCATGATTTTCTCAGTTTGACACTGACCGTTGTTGGGTCAACGTCCGGTAGCTGTTGTTTTCTTCTACAGTGTCGATGTCCGTGGGTCTGTGTTTTGTGTGTTTTAGTAGTTAGGTGTGTGAAGGGTTGTCACCAGTACATTCATATCTTCAGAAATGGGCTAGTCACAGTTTCCGATGTTGATGTTACAGTGCAGCTCACTGAGAGCAGTTATGCTTCCATTAATTTCTTTTATGTGGATGAATCAGAAGAGATTTGATGTATTTTACTATAACACTCCCTTTTCAATAGCTACCACACCGAGGTGTAGGGGATGGCACTACTCTTTTCTTTGGATTGCTTCACTTTACTATTGATACGTACCTTATGATGTTAAGCAAGGCGGCATCCATTACCATTTTTTGAGTCTTTGGATGGACTCAACCTGGGATTGAACACCGGTCTCCTGGACTATTAGCAAACACTCTACTCTGGCCCCAGTGTTCAAAAAATCGGCTACAGAGCTCAAACTATAAAAAAAGAATTTCTACATTTACAAAAGTACTCTACAAATAGGGATAATCATTGCAAAGATATAAAATACCACGATACGGGCAATGGATGGACGTTTATCACGGCATCTCCATAGAAAAACTCGATAGGAGGTGGAGGTATGCTTATAGGACCACGGACCCTAAAATTACTAAATATGAAAATGCAACCGAGGATGATGGTAGCAACGTTTAATAGAAACCCCAGCATAACAATCATCTCTTGCTACAGCCCTACCAATGTTAGTGAAGAAACTGACCTCATCGTCTTCTTTAACGAGCTATCCTCTCTTGTTTGTAACATCCCGAAACATAACGTTCTCATCATCGGTGGGGACAAGATTGCCAAAATAGGTAAAAACGTAAACAAATTCAGCCAACACAGCTCGTGAAACAGAAATAGGGAACATCTAACAGAATTCACGCTAGAAAATAGATTAACATGCGTAAATACTAAATCTCAGGAAAGGAAGGGAAAACAATGGCCCCACACCAACGCAAATAATGCTAAAGCACAGGTAGACTACATCGTCATAAAAAAAAAATTGAATAATAGCACATTGAATTGCGAGGCATATTCCTCTTTTGAGGGTGTATCCTCCAATCACCGAATTGTCACGGCTAAGATATGACTGAGCCTACGAAGGAATGCAACCCGAAGAATCACAAACGTACACTATGACTGGTCCTTGCTTAACAACAGGAATATTAGAGATATATTTACATTAAATCTAACAAATTCGATGCAATTCAGGAGATATCAGATAAACCTACTACGAATGACAAATATGAGAACTTCGTCAATGTCCTCTTGGAAACAGCTGCAGAATACATACCAACTAAACAAAGAGCTAAACCTAGAGACCCGTGGGAAATATTGGCGGTTAGAAAAAAGCGTGCAGACGAGAAAATCGCTTCCCTACGCAATAAGAGGAACCCAACCACTATCAATGCTCAAAAACCTAAGTAGGCACAAAATGAATTAACGTATACCTAAAAGAACAAACAGAATACATTCAAAATCAGATCAATAAGATTAGAGACTCGGTTAAAAATTAACAGTCTAGGATTGCATGGTAGGCAGTAAAGGAAGTGAGCAGAAGGAAGAGTACTACGAGAGCTAAACTGAAAGCTACCAGTCAAGAAGAATGAATACACTTGTGGAAACAACATTTCAAGAATTTACTCGGAGAACCTCCGGAAGTTAAGCATGAACCAATCAAAAAAAATATTTATAATCAACTAGACATCAAACTACGACAGTGTACGCAAGAAGAACTCAACTCAGTACTCAGAAAAATTTAAAATAGGAAAGCAGCAGGGCTTGATGAAATACCCAAAAGTATGGAAGACCTGGGAATTCGACGGCATACTGCTCTGACACTGTAATGCCGTATATAACCAAAACACAATAGACAGTTTGACAACGGGATGCATCCTCCCTATCCCTTAGAAGGGGGATCTTAGAATGTTATGTTTTGACATTTTCACCCGGCCAAAAATGCCATTCAAAGTGATGCACCAGAAGGAAGTGACACATTCTAATGGCAGTTATGAGAGGAAATTGCGTGGGCGGAAATTGGCTGATAAAATGGGACGAGGTAAAAAAAATTCCCATGATACTCTCATAGACTGACGTACCGGAAGAGAGTGACCTGTGAACTGCATGACAGTTATTTCCGCTTGATGACGATTAAACATTCGATTTCAAAGATCGCGTGGGCGATGAAGTGGGCGTTGAACTATTATATAGCTCCGTCAAGACATAAGTCAAGCCAGTTGAGTCCGACGGCCAGTTGAGTTGCAGACAGTTGGTGACGGAGGAGACGAGGTGTGGTAGGGAAAGCCACGCCAGGCCGAAGGGGCTTGGGGCCCTGATGAATTGGGGTCCAAAGAAGATGCTGATAAGATGCAGTAAAGAAAGCCAGCACCCAGCAGAGTGGACCCCAGGGCTCCGGTTGAGCACCAGAAGAACGAGAAAGACACAACGTGACGGCCATAAGTTTTGGGTCAAAATATTGCAGTTATGTTCGATCTCCAGCTCCCTCTCACAGTAAAACCCCACACAACCTTTTTCGAACCCTTGCAATAAAGTGAGAGGTAATATTTTGTTAAAGACGTCTTCCTGCGTCGTTTATTACTGCGTCTGTTATTCATTGCGTCAGTATGTATCCAGCATATATATGTATATTTCTGCATGATCTTGTATACGAGAATGCAACAAGAATAGCCAAGAACTACCGAGGTATAACCTTTACATCTATAGCGGCCAAGATCTACAATGCTCTACTACGCAACCGCATAGAAACAAAAATTGGGAAAATACTTAAGAAGAACCAAAATGGCTTTCGCAGAAATCGATCCACGACAAAAAAATTTTGACTATCCGTCGAATTCTAAGTAAACGTGCAAAAAACCTTGAGGTAACAATATTAATCGTCGACTTCTCCAAGACATCTAATTCTATACACAGAGGGAAAATGGAGCAAGTACTTCTCGCCTACGGCCTCCCCAATAAAGCCGTCGCAGGCATAATGACGCTATATAAAAATACGAAAATAAAAGTCCGCTCTCCGGATGGAGACACATACAACTTCGACATTGTAAAAGGTATGCTCCAAGATGACACACGATCCCCATACCTGTTTATTATCTGCCGAGACTGCGTTCTTAGAACGTCTATAGATTTAATGAAAGAAAACAGTTCAAAGCTGGCAAAGGAAAGAAGCAGAAAATACTATGCACAAACTATTTCTGACGTGGACTACGCCGATGACATAGCGCTTCTAACAAATACACCTGCCCAAGTCGAATCCCTGCTACATAGTCAGGAACGAGCATCAGGTGGCAAAGGCCGCCATGTCAACGCAGAAAAAAAAAGAATACATGTGCTTTAATCAAAGAGGTGACATCTCCACACTAAAATGTGTCTCTTTGAAACTAGTGGACAAGTACACCTACCATGGAAGCAGCGTCTCATCAACCGAGAATGTCATCAACACGCGACTAGCAAAAAGCATGGACAGCTAGCAAAAGGCTATCGGTCATACGGAAATCAGATCTGACTGATAAAATAAAACAGTTTTTTTTTCCAAGCAGCGGTCGTGTCGATACTGCTATATGGATGCACCGCATTGATGCTAACTAAGAGTATGGAGGAAAAGCTTGACGGTAATTACACAAGAATACTGCGAGCAATATTGAACAAATCCTGGAGGCAACACCCCACAAAAAAGTAGCTGTACGGCCACCTGCCACCCATCATGAAAACTAACCAAGTTAGACGAACCAGATTTTCGGGACACTGCTGGAGAAGTAAGGACAAATTCATAAACGATATACTCCTGTGGACCTTTTCGTATAGACGAACAATAACTGGACGATTCGCTAGAACCTATATACAACAGCTCTGTGCCGATACAGAATCTGGTCTGGAAGACCTGCTGGGAGCGATGGACGATAGGGACAGGTGGCAATGGAGGGTTAGGGTGATCCGTGCAAGCAGCATGACATGATGATGATGATAATATCTATTCATATGAGTTCAAATAAATGACTGGTGTTAAATTGTGGCTGTTACATCGCAATGCCATTTTATTGTGAGCCGAAAATATGAGCTAAGGCTAGTTTAAAAATGTTATCAAAAAAATGTGTTTACAAATCACATATTCAATGTTTATGTATTTACAAGGTTTGGGATTAAATAACCTACAATGGTTGACATGCCATAAAAACAAATCAAACAAATCTTTTTTCTTTATGTTTATGAACATTCTTATTCATTTTACTAAACTTTTTTCATCGTATTTTTCTTTAGCCAAAGCAGATTGGTAGATTTCTTAAATACTACAAACGCAAAAACAAACCATTAGACTGGAACAGGAACTGATCGTATCTTCCGGGTTTGGCTTGGTTTCTTTGTTTAATGGCATATCAACCTTTGTAGGTTATTTAATGCCAAAGCTATTCTCCTTGAAGGACAGAAGAGCTACTATTTAACCAATAGCTGGGAGGATAAGGGGGTTCATACCTTTCCCAGGGGTATTTGCCCGAAAGTGAACGTAATAGCGCGACTGGAGTACGAACTCGCGTACTACGATTCCGCAGTCCATCGCTTTAACCATTACACCACGAGGCTACCCCCGGTATTTCCGGGTGTGTCCTCGTTGTGTAACGGTTAAAGTGATGGACTCTAGATTCGTAGTAAGCGAGTTCGAACTCCAGTCTAGCACCTAAGTTCACTTTCGGACAAATACCCTTGAGAAAGTTTTTAATCCCTTTATCCTCCCAGCTGTGGGTTAAGTAGCACCACCAATGCCTTTCGAGAAAGATAGATTTGGCATTAAATAACCTATAAAGATTGATATTCCATTAAACAAAGAAAGTGAAACTGATCGTATCTTCGACAAGAAGAAATTGCCTGTTCGTCTCGAAGCATAGACAAGTGTACATCTTATACTGTTATTGGATTTTACTGTCGGTAACCGGTTTAAAGTTTATAAATATCTTTGATGACTGCCAGGCGTTTGTTTTGAACAGAAGGCTGTAATGTCGGAGAAAAGATTGAGGTGATGAGCAAGTGGGGAGGAAAGAAAGAAATTGAAAGAACGGGGCAGTGTAATAATTAAGGAAGGTGACAGATGAATGGAGAATAAAATAGCAAGCATGTAGGAGTAGGTGTTAGGAAGCGGGTAGATATTGAAAATGGATGAGGGGTATGAAGGGGAGATTTGGACTGATATTGGCGGAGTAGATTAGTTTGCCTACGTGAACGAGAAAGTTGTTCTTCACTCTTCAATTTAAGTTGATAGAAGAAAAGAGTGTAATGTAAAGAAGAAGAACAAGAGAGAGAAAGTGTTAAGAAGAAGAAGAAGAAGAAGAGAAAAAAATGTGAAAACGAAGAAAGAAAAATGTTAGAAAGAAGAAGAGAAAAAATGGGAAGAAGAAGAAGAGAGAAAAATGTAAAAAAAAATAGAAGAAGAAGAGAGGAAAAAATGTAAAAAAGAACAGAGAAAAATGTGAAGAAGAAGAAGAAGAAGAAGAAGAAGAAGAAGAAGAAGAGAGAAAAATTGTGAAAAGGAAGAAGAGAGAAAAATGTATAGACAAAGAAGAGAGAAAAATATTTAAAAAAAGAAGTAGAAAATGAAGAGAAAAATGTGAAGAAGAAGAAGAAGAAGAAGAAGAAGAAGAAGAGAAAAAAAAGAGAGAAAAAATGTGAAGAAGAAGAAGAAGAAGAAGAAGAAGAAGAAGAAGAAGAAGAAGAAGAAGAAGAAGAAGAAGAAAAAAAAATATAAAAAGAAGAAGAGAGAAAAATGTAAAGAAGAAATGTAAAAAAGAAAAAAAAGAAGAGGGAAAAATGTAAAAAAAAGAAGAAAGAAAAATGTAAAAAAAAAGAAGTAGAAGAGAGAAAAAACGTAAAAAAGAAAAACATCACATAAATGAATGAAAAAAGAAAAAGAATAAGTGAAAAGTAAATAAAAAAAAAGGAAATCACCATTTTTTTTCTTTTTTTAATTGTGAGAACGAAAATCTGCATAAAGAAAGAAAGAAAAGCGGAATTAAAAGAATTCATACGAAACAAAGAAAGAAAGAAAGAGAGAGAGAAAGAAAGAAAGAGAGAAAGAAAGAAAGAAATTGGGAAAAGAAAGAAACAAACTTAAGAAAAATTATACAAATTAATAAAAGAAATGGTTGAAGGAGAGACAGAAAAAGAAAAAAAATGAAGAAGAAAGTGGAATTTCACACACTCTCTGTGTCTCTCTGACTCTCTCTCTCCTTCCAACATTTCTTATATTCATTTAAAAATGTAAGAAAATGCGAATGAAAAAGAAATAGGAAATAAAATACACGAAGAAATTTAAAAAAAGCAATAACATAGAACGAAATCCTGTTACGTGACCGAAATATTGACATATTTCTATTTGTGTCAGAGGTCAAATTTCAAGTCTACGTAAATGCCAAAGTTAGAAATTTTTAGTCAGATTGAAAAGTCATTTGAACCATTTGTAGCATCACAATCTTTCTAAGACATTTCGTTATTTAATCAGGTATCGAGATTTGCTACTGTTCCACTAGGAAGGGTTCGGCATTAAATAATCCACGAAGGTTGATATGCCATTAAAACAAAGGATCTTAACATCTTATTTATTTTTGTTTTGAATAGATCAAAAAGGTTAGTTTTAGTTTGGTTTGTTTATTTTTAATGGCACATCAAACGACGTAGATTATTTAATGCCAAAAATCATCCTTGTGTAAGAATCATCATCATCATTATGTCGTGTCTCTAGGATGGATTTCCCTTACTCTCCCTCGTCACACGTTTATATCGTCCATCGCTTTCGTCCACTAGGCTAGGATACAACCTGCATCTGCCCAGAGCTGCTGTAGATAAGTTCTACTCGAGTTCAAATCCTGGACGAGACTGATTGCATTTCACATAGCACTAATACCTTGGGAAAGGTATGAATCCAATTATTCCCCCTTCAGCTATGGGTAAATAGTAGGGCAGACTAGGTTCTTCAGCTTTGGTAGGGCAACTAGTCAAGGAGAAGGAAAACCCTGAATTCAAACCTGTTAAACTTCGCTTTAAAAAAATTGACTTGTGTCATATCCTGCCCGAGATGAGGGGTTGGGTAAATATAGTAGATAAGTTCTAGTTGGTCGTCCATGTGAAGGAGTCCAGGGGAGCACGATGCTTATGAGTTCGTCCTTACTTCTCTGTCAGTGTCCAGCATATCTTGTTCGTCTGGCTTGAATGGTTTAAGAGATGGGAAGGAGGTGGCTGTATAGCTGCTGCTTTGGGGGATGTTGCTTCGAGGATTTATTCATTACAGCTCGCAGCAATTGCCGTCAAGCTTTTTGTCTATACTCTTTGTCGGCGTCCATCTGGTGGATCCATATAGTAGTACGGATACTCCTGCTGCCTGGAAAAAAAATTGCGTTTTATTTTATCGGACAGGTCTGACTTCCATATGACCAATAGCCAATTGATAGCTGTCCATGGTTTTACTAGTCACGGATTGATGTCGTTTTCGGGAGATGAGACGCTGCTTCCGATGTAGGTGAACATGTCCAGAAACTCACCTTTTAGTGTGGAAATTTCTCTTTTTGATTTTGATTAATGCACATATATCCGTTTTGTCTACTTTGACATGAAAGCCTATGCCGCCAGCTGCTTTCTCCAGACTATGCAGCAGGGATTCGGCCTGGACGGGTGTATTTGCCAGAAGCACTATGTTATCAGTGTTATCCGCGTTCGTAATTGTTCGTGTGGGGTATCGCCTGCTTTGCCAAAGTAAAGCCATTTCTTTCATTAAATCTATTGACGTTCGAAGTACGTATCGAAGCAGATAATAAACAGGTATGGGACTAACGTATCTCCTTGCAGGACACCAGCGACAAAGGCAAAGAAGTCTGGGTCTCCATCCTGGGAGCAAACTTTTACTTTCGTGTTTTTATATAGCATCATTATGGTTGCGACGGTTTCTTTGGGGTGACCATAGGCTAGAAATATTTGTTCCATTTTCCCTCTGTGTATGGAATCAAAGGCCGATGGGGAATTCTACAAATAAGAGTGTTACCTCGAAGTTTTTTGCTCTGACTTCTTCCATGATTCAACAGATCGTCATAACTTATGATGCAGTGGATCGATTTCTTCGAAAATCATTTTGATTCTTCTTGAGAATTCTCTCAATTTCGGGTTAGATGCGGTTGAGTAGCTCAGCGTTGTAGATTTTAGCCGTAATGGAAGTAAGGGTTATACCTCGGTAGTTCTTGGCAATTCTGAGGTCACCATATTTTGGGAATGAGAGGATGCAGCCTTTTGTCCAACTGTTATATACGGCATTGCAGTATCGGAACAGTAGATCATCAAATTTTCTCGTCTTCCATACTTCTGGTAGTATTTCATCAAGACCGGCAGCTTTCCTGTTTTTAATTTTTTTTTGTACTATGTCGATTTTTTCTTTAGTAAACTGTCCAAGTTTGA
Organism: Sepioteuthis lessoniana; assembly: GCA_963585895.1. Taxonomy (NCBI): domain Eukaryota; kingdom Metazoa; phylum Mollusca; class Cephalopoda; order Myopsida; family Loliginidae; genus Sepioteuthis; species Sepioteuthis lessoniana. Next base: position 7,347,028 of record OY757944.1, read on the forward strand.
TACCTTGTTGATCATTAATAATTTTCGTGATAATTTTATCAGTTTCTTTAGGGTTTTTTTCCTAGCAGATTCTTGAAATGTTATTTCCTCATGTATATCCGTTCTTCTTGACTGGCAGCTTTCAGTTTAGCTCTGGACGTCCTTTTCCTTTTACACATTTCATTTACTGTCTGCCATGTTATTCGAGATTGTCTATCTTCTACGGTTTGGTTTTGTTTTGTTTAATGGCATATCAACTCTTTTTAGGTTATTTAATGCCAAAGCCATTCTCCTAGAAGAACTGTAGTGGTACTATTTAACCAATAGCTGGGAGGATAAGGGGGTTCATACCTTTACCAAGGGTATTTGCCCGAAAGTGAACGTAATAGCACGACTGGTGTACGAACTCGCGTACTACGATTCCGCTTTAACCATTACACCACGAGGACACCCCCGGAGTTTCTAATCTTATTGATCTGGACTTGAATGTATTCCATTTGTTCTTTTAGGTAAGCGCAAGTTTGTGCCTTCTTGAGTTTCTGAACGTTGGTATTAGTTGAGTTCTTTTGATAACCTAGAGATGTTTTCACGTTGTCGCATTTTTCTTAACTGTTAAAGTCTCCCAAGGAACTCTATGTTTTGCTCTTAGTGTGGTTGAGATGCACTCTGCTGCTGGTTCCATGTGGGCATTAAAGAAGTTCTCATATTCGTCATTCGGAGTCGGTGTTTCTGATATCTCCTGAAGTGCATAGAAATTGTTTCTTCAAGCTATCGTGTATTTATCGCAAATATCTCTATTGTTAACCCGGGACCAGTAATAGTGTGTGGTTTTGGTTGATCTCATCGCATTCCAGCATAGGATTAATTGTATCTTTGCCGTGAAAATACGGTAATCGGAAGACTCCCTCAAAAAGAGAATTATGCCTCACAATCAAAAGCACTATTTATACATTTCTTATCTATGAGGATGTAGTATATTCCTGCTTTAGCATTATTTGAGTAAGTTTATGTCCATATCTTTCCTTTCCTTATCTGAAATCTAATATCAAGGCATATTAGACCATTTTCTTATGGAGGTGCCCGTGGTGTAATGGTTATCGTCGTAGGAAATGGACGTGGCGACACGAGTTCAAATCCTGAACGAGACTGATTGCATTTCACATAGTACTTGGAAAAGGTATGAATCCAATTATTCTCCCTCCAGCTATGGGTAAATAGTAGGGCAGACTGAATTTTCAGCCTTGGTGACGCAACTAATCAAGGGGAAGGAAAACTCTGAATTCAAACCTGTTAAACTCAGCTTAAAAATTGACCTCGTGTCATATCCTGCCCGAGTGGAGGGGTTGGTAAATATGATTAGACCATTTTCTAGTGAGAAATCAGTTAGGAATTCCCAATTTCTGTTTGACGAATTGTGTAAGCTGAATTCGTTGTTTTCGTTTTTACCTATTTGAGCATTCATGTCTCCTCCGATAATGAGAACGTTGTGTTTAGGGTTGCTACGAATGTTGTATAGCTACATAATACATATGCAACTATACACGGAAACATAGTCAACACAATAAAGACGAGCGGACCAAGTTCTTTAGAAAAATATACCTCTTACTTTATTGAAAGGGTTGTGTGTGAGAGGGAGTGGGAGACCAAACAAAGACTACAACTTATTGACCCCCAAACTCTTCTGGCTATCACAGCCTTTCTTTCCCTTTCTCCTGGGCTGCTTAACCGGGGGCCTAGGGGCCCAACCTCAGCTGGCACATGGTTCTCATTCCAGCATCTTTCCTCCAACTGATCTGAACTTCCTGTCGCCGGGGTTATATAATAATTTGACAGCCACCTACTTCCTGTGAGCGAAACAATTTTGCACTCAATTCAACCCCTCAACAGTTGAGGTCGCCCCTGATCTCTTGATATCTTCGACCAGATGCACCTGTTTTTTACACAGGTGCATTTCTTCTTTTGACAGCTTGGCCGAATAAGGGAGAAGAGCTCGTTATTGGAGGTGTCGAGGTCATTTTCATCACTAGCTACCATCATTCTCGGTTTTATTTTTCGATGTTGTTCAGTGATTTCGGGGTGCATGGACTGAGAAGCATTTCTACACCCACTAAGACAGCGTTGATGGAGTTTTTCCATGCAGATGAAGAGTTAATCGTCCATCCATTGCCAGCATCATGGTATTTTATTTCTACTTCACTATAATGGTATCTGCGTTCTTGTACGCATTATAGGTCTATGTTATGCTCCAGCGCGGATGCTGTCAGTTTTGGTAATTGGTCTATTCTATTCAAGGTTCTGTTGTATAGCGACATACAACTACACAATACATATACATATATATATAAACATAATCGGAAACATAGTCAACATACTGACGACTTCAATGAACGAACGAACACACTTCTTTAGAAAAGTATACCTCTCACACTTTATTCTCGAAAGGGTTGCGAAAGGGTTGACGCTGGTTATGTGTGAGAGGTGAGTTAGAGACTGCCACATATTGACACAAAGTTCCTCTGACCATAGCAGCACTTCTTCCTCATTCTGCTGGGCTGCTCAACCGTGGTCCTGAGGGCCCAAGCGCTCTGTTTGGAGCTAGTTCTCACTTCGGCATCTTATCCCTAACTGGAACTGCAACTCGAACTCCAACTCAACAGCAACTTGAACTGAACTCCTCAAGTCGTCTGTGGCACCTGGTTATATAATTGTTTGACACCCACCTGCTTCCTGTAGGCGTACGCATCAGCACCGAATTCAAACACGCCCACAGGTCGAGGTGATGTTCTGATATCTTCGACCGGATGCACCTGTTTCCGCTGTTCCTCTGCTTATTTACACAGGTGCATCTCTTAATTGACGGCTCGGTCGAGGGTCAATATGTTACAGTTCTAACATTAAATGTCGATACTTGTATAGTACTTTTACATTTTAGAATTTTTGTTTGTGTTCTGTGGCTAATTTTTCGAACACTGGGGCCAGAGCTCCAGCCTCGGCAAAACACACCCTTTTTTACCCGTACGAAGAGCGATGCCGTCTGGACATATGGTTTGAGTGAGAGTCATGGTAATCTTTCGATGTCTATTTTTTTAACTTCATCAATAGAGACCACCCTTAATGATGTGTAGCATTAGTTTCCTGACTGAACTACATGATCCAGGCCGTTGACCTGTGGGGGTTCTTCCACCCAGCATCAGGTGAAATGCACCGTTCACATTCACCATGCTGCTTACCATGGCTTCAGAGGTTTAGCTTGTGGGTCGAAAAAATATCCCACCCTCGCATAGGATAAGTTTTAACTTAGTATAAGTTTTTAAACTACTCCAGATTATAGTAAGTTTTGAAACTACTCTGGATTATAGTAAGTCTCGGCCTGTTTGCTGGTTTTTCAGGGTCATTGTACGGACTTGTGCTAATTAAGGCATAGGGCCAGCGGGAACTACTCATTGCGTAGGAAGGATTAGTGGCTTCTGGTCCCTATTTTATATCTGGTTCCGGACAGTATTTAACCTTAACTCATTTGAAGGTTCTAATAATCTTGAAGATATCAGAATTTTACTCTGACTTATCTATTCAATAACTGGTTCATTGGCCAAGTGGGTAGAGTGTTCGCCAATGGTCCGGGAGACCTGGGTTCAATCCCAGGTCTCGTCATACCAAAGACTTTAAAAATGGTACTTGATACATCCTTGCTTAATTCTCAGCAATATAAGGTACGTATCAAGGGTAAAGTAGAGCAATCCAGGGAAAGGAGTAGAGCGCACCCCTACACCTAGGTGTAGTAGCTATTGAAAAGAGGGCCTTCTGGTCGCCCTCGACTACTGTCGCCAACTTAACTTACTGACTTTACGATCAGATGCCCTGGACAGAATTTTTCAAAAAAATTAAAGGCACTTAATATGTTCTTAAATTTATTAATCTGGAAAAATAGACTTCAAATTAACAGATACGTCTTTTCGCTTAAATAACTTATAATATTCAGCGAAGATTTTGTATTCACAGACAAAATAAAATATAACACATGCATTTAAAAACAGTTTAGTTAAAAGACTAAATATCCACTAGGAGAGTCACCTTTCTCCTTCAAAGTAAAAGTCAATGGATTCCTTTTTTTTTTCTTTTGCCTCAATTTCTTTCCTTACTTTTGGGGCCTTTTGGGATGTGGGGAAAACCATTACTGTTCTGAATAAGATTAAACCTTTAATTCAGAAGAACATTTGTCGTACTATTGAAACGATTGCTAAGGTGAAGGATAAGGGACTTCACACTTATCCCAAGGATATTAGTGCCAAAGTGAACGTGTTAGCTCGACTGGAGTTTGAACTCGCTTACTACGATGTCGCAGTCCAGTGTGTTTACCACAACGTCATGTAGACTTCCCCTTTAAAAAATTCCTTTGAATGTTCTGGATAAAGTTTTCATTATCACCACCATCATTAGGACGGGTCAGCAGATCAGATTACACTGACTCTTTCTTGCCATTCGACCCTGTCTATCATCACGTTAGGCAAGTCCTCTAGACGGCACCTAGTGACCACAAAGAACTGATGAATGTAAGTTTCTGTTGGTCAGCCAATACTGGACCGTGCATTGGAGAACGTCACTTGAGTTCGTCCGTTTCTCACCTGTTGTGTCTAGCATCTCTTGCTCGTCTTCCGTGGATAGTTTGTGAGATGAGATGTAAGTGGCCGCACAGTTGTTCTTTCATAGGGAGCTGCTTCCATTATTGATTCAACGCGCAGCATCCTTGTATCTTTCCCATCTAGTTTTTTTTCCAGGCATTTCGTTAACTTTTCTTGTTTTAATGGCATATCAAACTTGGTTGGTTATTGAATGCCAAAGTCATCCTGGAGGAATCTTTAACAAACAACCGGATGATAAAGGGAATTTTTTATTTTCGCAACGATATTTATTCGAAAGTGAACGTGACGGCACGACTGAGGTTCGAACTCGCTTCCAGCGATGATATACGTTAGCCACTACATAACGGGTACTCGATTCACATTTTTTTTAACCCTTAGAGTGAAATCATTCACTATTATTGAAACGGTAACAGCTGGGTAAAATTCCAGTTTTATTTTACCAGACTCTGTTCAAGAGAAAAGGGAGAAAAAAATGGTGTCGAAAAGATACCCGAATGCAATTATAGCTTCCTTTTCAAATTAGACAGAAACCGAAGCGAAGATGATTGATGGGGCCTATAGCGAGGATTCAATGCCATATATTATTATAAATGGTTTTGGAAATTAAAGAAAGAAATGTCAATTTGACAAAGAACAAACCAGTGAAGGGTGCATAGCAAGATTGTTGTAGCGATGACGTAACAGCTTTTTTGAATGAAAAATCTCACTCAATCAAACTTGGTAGCGAACAAAAAATTAAAAAAAAAACCCTGTTATCAATCAAATAATAGCTGGATAAGGTTTCACCTCTTGAATGAGATAATAGCAACCATTGAGTATAGTCTCATTGGGTAAAAATCTTATTGGATGCTCCATACGTTTGGCCTTGTGCTAAACTTAGTTAAACCTTGTAAAATGGTTTCCAAGTGAAAGGAATATACAAAAAGCAATCAACCTAATTGGCTGTGGATGGAGAATACGTCGACTGCCTCTTTGCAGAGGGATAAGACCACCACTCAAGGTGTATACTCAATATGACACTAAACTGTTTCTGATGGTGAGGCCTGAGTCTTGAAACTTTGTGAAATGTGGAATACCCCCCCATTGCAATCACAGCAGATTCACAATGATCCGGCAGGGTTAATAGCAATTAAGGTCTCATCTACGGTTCAAACAGAAATATTTAATCATTTACGATACTAAAAGCTATTTAACGGAGTGCAAACAAATGACTGATATCAAACTAAATCGTTAGTACTGGGTGGAACGATAAAATTGTCACCCTAGAAAAGACGACATGATACCATTTCCGTTTAATGAAAACCGGTTTACTTTTTTTTGTTGCGGACCATCTATTAGTTGGCCAATTGTGTACAAATTCCAAGAGCGATAGAGGCCGTCTACAGGGTGGAACGATAAAATTGTCGTCCTAGAAAAGACGACATGATACCATTTCCGTTTAATGAAAACCGGTTTTCTTTTTTTTTTGTTGCAGACCATCTACTAGTTGGCCAGTTGTGTACAAATCCCAAGAGCGATAGGAGCATTCTATCATGTCTGAAAGTGACACAATGTTCAACGAGCGAGATCGGAGATGCACTGCTGTACAACTCATGCTCTCTACCGATCCAACCTATGACAACATGACCATTGCCAGCACCCTTAAAATACAAATCCGGACGGTTCAATGTGCCCAGGGTGATGAAAACAAAGTTTCCGGCGAGGGTTATGGTCTTTGGTGTGGTTTCAAGTGAGGGCCACTTCATGCCACCTAACATCTGCGAAGTCGGCTTGAAAGTCAACACCAAAGTGTACCTAGATGTGCTGAAGAGTGTGATAATCCCCTGGTGCAATCAGGTGGCTGGTTACAGACCCTGGGTGTGGCAGCAGGACTCGGCGCTGGCCCACAAGTCCAAAGAGACCCAGGCTTAGCTTCAGAAGGAGTGCTACGACTTTGCACGCTTCTCTCACTGGATCCCCTCTCCCCCGACTAGTTTAGTTAATTGAAAAAATATCCTAGGCATGAAACTAATTTCCATCTCGAGGAGAGTTTCAAGTGTAAGGTTACCATTTTGTGGCTTTTACTTCCAGGTTTTTGTACCATGTTAGTTTCTATTTGTCATTTTATTGATTTATGTTTAGCGGTAGTTTGGTTTCTTTCATATCTTCGTCCAATATTTTGAATCTTTTCTTTTCGTAAATACATTTCCGACTCGGCTTTTTCAAATTATTTCATGGGGATCTGTCCAATTTCCAAGCATATTACTAGTTAATGTTAATGCACACAAAACGGAATATATGTGCTATAACCAAACGGGGGACATCTCCACTCTAGAAGGAACCCCTCTTAAACTAGTAGACAAATTCACGTACCTAGGAAGCAGCGTCGAATCAACCGAAAAGGACATCGAAACGAGGTTAACGAAAGCATGGACAGCTATCAATAGGCTATCGACTATATGGAAATCAGACCTAACCGATAAAATGAAACGCAGTTTCTTCCAGGCAGCGGTCACATCGATACTGCTATATGGATGCACTACATGGACGCTAACAAAACGGCTGGAGAAGAAACTAGATGGCAATTACACAAGAATGCTGCGTGCAATCCTGAACAAGTCCTGGCAGCAACACCCAACAAGACACCAACTGTACGGCCACCTGCCCCCTATCACGAAAACTATTCAAGTTAGGCGAACCAGACATGCAGGACATTGCTGGAGAAGCAGAGATGAACTCATAAGAGATGTACTCTTATGGATCCCCACACACGGCCGCGCAAAAGCAGGACGACCAGCACGAACGTACATTCAGCAGCTATGTGAGGATACAGGTTGTTGTCCTGAAGACCTGCCTAGGGCGATGAACGATAGGGAGGAGTGGCGAGAGAGGGTCAGGGATATCCGTGCTGCCAGCACGATATGATGATGATGATTACTAGTTACATATGACAATGAGCATATTAGTGATAGATAGATAGATACGACAGAGAAAGAAAGAAAGAAAGAAAGAAGTGATATTCAGTGCTAAACCGCCACCTAAAAACAATTCAGTTTCAAATCAGACAGGAAATGGCTTTATTCTCTTAGAATATTTTAAGTGTATTGCTCTAATAAAACATTGCCCAGTCGACTGGGGCTGTAGAATACACCGACTGCTTCTCTGCAGAGGGGTAAGACCCCCCCCCCCCAACGAGTGTCCTGGATATGACACTAAACAATCTGATGTTGAGGTTCCAGCAATGCTGGAGCTTTGGGGAATGCGAAGTACCCCTTCATTGCCATTGCTCCCAGGTCCACTCTGACCCGGAGAGGTAGCACCTGATAGGGCCCTATCTATGGGTAAAATAGAACTAACAGCATTCTTATGCTAAACTGAATTGTTTGAATAAACTGAATACCTTGAAATAGAAATGTTTTTGACAATTAAACCGTACTTATGCTAAACTGAATTGTTTTAAATAGAACAGATTTACATAAAGATGGATTTGGCGTTAAATAACCAACAAAAGTTGATATGCCATAAAACCCAACAAACCAAACCAAACCATCTAATAGAACACTCGCTACCATATGTTTTCCTTTACTGGTTTGCTGTTGCATACAATCATAATGAGAATTTTAGTAATTTAGTAACAAAGGCCATTGATCCCAGGTCGATTTTTGCCGGGGTGGTAGTACCTGATAGGGTCCTATCTATGAGTCAAAGAGAACTGAACTGTGTACTTATGCTTAATTGATTTTGTTGAAATAAAACTGTTTGGTCATTTAACTGTATGTAAAGAAAAACTGTGTACTTAAGCTAAACTAAATTGTTTGAAATAGAACTGTTTTTACTTTTAACTGAAATATTTGAAGATATGAAGACTCTGAAACATACAAACTTTTATTAAAATGACTTAATTCGGTGTTAAATGACCCGAAAACTGTTGATACGCCGTAAAATATAACAAACACTTAACTACGTAACATTGAGGATAGATATATCCCATAACCCCGTTAAACTGCATTGCTTATTAATCCTTTTATAGCAAAAGGGTATCAATTTCATTTCCATAATCTACGAGGTTCATTAAATAATTTTCCAGACTTATTTCGTATGGGCATTTTTATTGATAGTAAATTGTAAATAGTCTAAATAACCTGAAACAATGAATATATAACAACCAAGAATAGGACAATAGTCCAAGGCATGTAAATAATCTAAATAGCCGAAAACAATTAGTACGAGGCGCATACGATAAGTTTCCAAACTTTTTTCGTATGGGCACTTTTATTGATAATACACACATAAAACTCTAGTCCCCTTCGAAGTAATCCCCTCCTGTTGCAATGCATTTGTTATACAGTTCCAACAACTTCTAGTCCAGATTACGTTTTTGAAATTGACCCGCAGTAACAATCAGGCTTTAGTAGGGTGTATTCCAATTGCTACTGTAGCTATTCATTTGAACCTAAAATCATAAAAATGGTCAGTCATCTTATAACATGTATAGCAATAACATACTGACACTTTTAAATGCCTGAACAAAAAAAGTCTGGAAACTTATTGAAGGCACCACGTATAAGTGGTCACAGTGTTATGACGAGTAATACGTCCTACTTAGCACTCCCCATGACCTCTCCAAGTAGCCTGTGACATGTTAGGATCAACAAGGAATGGTCTCTGACTTGCAATACGGTATTTACCATGGTGAGTCAAAAATTTTGCAATATTTTCGTGACATGAGGCACAATTCTTCAGCTCCCGAGTGCTTTTGCCAAAGTCGTGAAGATAACGAACTACACTGGACTGTGATATAACAAGCTCACCTGATACTCTCCAAGTATTACTCGCTGGATTTGCCTCTCTGGCTTGAAATAAACATTTGCAGGCCTAGCTTTCGAGATTCTTGAAACCCGAGAAAAATTTCTTGAATCAACAGTCTACTGAACTATCATCAACTCCGCCTTCATCCCCTAGCACAGAAAAATGTTTTTGCTTCCTCTCGCGACGATATGGTCCATTTCGAACTTGTAAAGCTCAAGTTGTCGCTGCATGTTCATCTGCATGACTTTCAACTCACACACCAAGTGAACCAATACACAATGTGTCTGCGCACCAACTACCACGATACTACCAAAGCAAAAATTCCACGTTCATCTGTACAGCTCTCAAATCATTCACCAAGCGAAGCGATGCACAATTTGTCTGAGCATCAACTACCACGATACTAGCCAAGTAAAAGTTCCTTAAGTAGACTACATTGCTGCATGTTCATCTGTGTAGCTTTCAAATCATACACCAAGTGAAGCAATGGTCATCGTGTCAGTGCACCAACCATCATGATACTACCATATACAGAGGGTGCCTTTTCCACGGTTTGAACTGCTTCGTTCTCGTGATATTCGAACAACAAATTAGAACGAACTACAAAAAAATTGCAAAACATTTGACTCACCTCAATAACATGAGATCTGGAGGAGAATGCAACGTACACTTTCTCCATCGAAAAATAAATCATATTTTATCTTTTTATATATTGGAAATCCCGAGGGCCGCTATATATATATAAATATATCTTTAAGAAGCATGTTATATATTGTTGCTCATTTGAAAATACATCTTTTTATATAAACCGAAGTCAAAAAAGCAAATGTTCTATTTCTTTTTCTTCTTTTTTTGGTTTTTAACATCGGCTTTTTTTTTCTCCTTTTTTTTTTTTTTAAAAAAGCTTTTAGAGAAATCCATCATGTGAATAAACATTTACCGTTTTATTTTATCGGAGAGATTACATTTCCATGTGATCGATAACCTGTCAATAACAGTCCATAACTTCCGTATGCGTATGTTAACATCACTTTCAGTAGATAAGATATTGCTGCCGAGATATGTGGACTGGTCAATTAATATCACATATTTGACCCTTTAAGGGGAGATTGAACAATCTTGTTTGAAACACATGCCTCTTCACGTCGAGACCAATACCTCCTTCTGCTTGCTCTAGGCTAAGCAACAAGGTTTCGCTTTGGGCTCGTGTATTTGCGAAACACCAGCAGCGTAGTCTTCGTTTCTTTTATTAAATATATTGACGTTCTTTAAACGTAATCTGAACAGATTTTAAACATATTTGGTGCCAATGTGTTGCATAGTCACAACCATGATACATATACAACTATAGACATATACATGCGGAAACAAAATCAACAATAATGACAAACGAAACACATTTCTTTAGAAAAATATACCTCTCACACTTTATTAGAAATGGTTGCGAAAGGGTTGCGAAAGAGTTATGTGTGAGAGGTGAGTTGGAGACTGAACAAACTGCAACATATTGACCCCCAGTTCCTTTGTCTTTAGCAGCACTTCTTTCTCGTTCTGCTGGGCTGCTCAATCGGGGGTCCTAAGGGCCCATAGCCCTCTGCTGGGTGCTGGTTCTCTCTACAGCATCTTATCTCTGACTAACTGACTCCAACTAACTCGAACTGCCTGTCGCACCGGGTTATATCATTGTTTGACGTCCACCTGCTTCCTGTGAGCGTCGCATTTGCACCCAATTCAACCCGTCCACGGTCAAGGATATATCTTGATGTCTTCGACCGGATGTACCTGTTTCTCGATTGACGGCTGGGCCGAAGGTCACTACGTTACAAATGTATCTTCTTGCATGACTTCATTCGCACTTGCTAGCTCCGTTTCCCATCTGGGCTATTGTAACATCTCTGAGTGACACGTCCGCTCCGCGTGCGCGCGTGAACACCTGTGGTAACGTTGCTCCTAAGTAACCCATGCACTGAGCCGAAAGGTTCTCAGCCTAACTAAATCCAAAGGCATAAAACGAAATCCCTCGGCCATTATATTACACAGCGACCATTTCAAAAAAGTCGGTGCCATCATCGGATGTACGAATCATCGCTTTGGAGTTTTTGTAAAGCATCATCTTAGCGTTTACAGTTTATTTGGGGAGATCATGTTCTACTAGTATCTGTCTTATATTTCTTCTATGTGTGGAATTGAATCCCTTAGATAAATTTATGAAGTAGTTTCTCGCCTTGAGAGGGCTGTGTCAGTACTACTGTAGAGACGCATCACCTGGATTTTAACGATGCGCACGGAGGAGAAACTAGATGGAAAGAACACCACAATTCAATATACTATCTTGAACCATCCTGGAAACAACACCCAAAAAACAACAGCTGTACTTCCCATCTCACAAACTCTCCAAGTTAGACGAATAATTATACTGAGCACAAGCGGAATGGTAGGTGAAATTTTCCAATACACCCCAAAATATAGACGTAACAGTATCGGCCGACCAGCAAGGTCTTATATACACCAACTCTTTGCGGACACTAGATGCCGTCTAGAAGACCCGCCTGGGGTGATAAGTTATAAGGAAGAATTTGAAGTCAGGGAACTTCGAACAATAAGGACGCTTGATGATGATGATGATGATATCATGAATATAATTCCTCCTTTTTCACCGTATCTTAGAAAACGGCGGAAGACGCTACGGTTGAAAGTTGAAACGGGTTCAAATATTTGAAATATATTTTGGTAAAATTTTAGTTTAGTTTTAAAAGATAAAGTTGATTAAAAGTTATTATCAAAATTCAGTCGGATTTTGTTTCCGTATTTAAGGGCATATCAACCTTTGTGGGTTAATTAATTGTAAAGCCATCCTGGTAGAAAAATCGTTGTGATCCTATTTGACCCACAGCTGGGGGAGGGGATAAGGGGGTTGATACAATTCCCAAGGATATTAGATCAAAAGCGAAAGTAAAAAAGTATCTGAAGTTTGAACTCGCTTACTGCTATATCGCAGTCAAGCACTTTAGCCACAACGTTATGGGGACTCTCCAATAAAAATTCACTTTGAATTTTTTAAATTGTTACCGAGAGAGAAAGAGATACAATAAATTCACCTTGAGGAATATTGAATAAGAGATATGTATGTATAGGCAATCACGAATAGACGGAGAGAACGAGAAAAGAGATTATTTCTCTTTCTCTCTCTCTCTCTCTCTCTCTCTCTCTCTCTCTCTCTCTCTCACTTTGATTAATATCCTATGCTATAGACAGAGAGGGAGAGATAGAGAGAATGTAAATCTTTAAATCTTCCAAACATCAAATGCTCCCTCTCTCTCTTTCTCTTTCTCTCTCTCTCTCACTTTGATTAATATCCTATGCTATAGACAGAGAGGGAGAGATAGAGAGAATGTAAATCTTTAAATCTTCCTAACATCAAATGCTCCCTCTCTCTCTCTCTCTCTTTCTCTCTTTTAATCTATCTTTCATGGAGAGAGAATATTTGATGTTAGGAAGATTGAAAGAGAGAGAAAGGGAGACACAAAGAGAGAAAGGGAGAGACAGAGAGAGAAAGAGAGAGACTGAGAGAGAAAGAGAGAGAGAGTTATGAAAGACTATGAAAGATAGATGGAGACAGCGAGATAGCCTTCGATGTTATGAACTTTAAGAGAGAGAGAGAGAGGCGTAAGACTGAAAGATAGACTGAGAGAGGGTGAGAGAGAGATATAGCAACGGATGTTAAGAAGATTAAGACAGATAATGAAAAATAGATTGCGATGATAACATTTGCGATGAGGAAGACCAAGAGATGATGAGAGAATTTACTGACAAGAGAGAGAAATGATTCAAGGTGAAAACGCTTGATACAGAGAGAGGGATTGAAACAGAGAGAGAGAGAGAGAGAGAGAGAGAGAGAGAGAGAGAAAAGGATAGAGGTGCAGTTAATTACAGATCAGATTAACAGAGTGAAAGAGAGAGAGAGAGAAAGAGAGAGATAACATTTTAGGTGAGGAAGATTGGGAGAGAAAGAGAGAGGAAGATTTACGGACTATAACAAATGAATTTACTGAGAGAGAAATGAGGGAGAAAGAGAGATGTACAAAGTATAAAAAAAATGAGCGAGAGAAAGAGGGAGAAAGAAAGAGAGCGAGAGAGGGTGAAAGAATATGAAGAAGAATGAGAAAGAGATTTACTAACAGAGAGAGAGAGAGACGAGAAAGAGAAAGAGAAAGAGAAAGTGAGATTGCATTTGAGATGAGGAGGTTTGAAGTAAAGTTATAAACAGACTGGACAATAACTGATATATATATATATATATATATATATATATATACTGAGACAGACAGAAAAACAGAAATAAACAAAGATTGTATTCGAGATGAAGTAGATTGATAAAGAAATATTTTCAGACAATGTCATATATTGACAAAGAAAGAAAGAAAGAAAGAAAGAAAGAAAGACAGAGAGTGACTGAGAAAGAAAGGGTGTGACAAAGAAAGAAAGAAAGAAAGAAAGAAAGAAAGAAAGAGAGTGACAAAGAAAGAAAGAAAGAGAGTGACAAAGAAAGAAAGAAAGAAAGAAAGAAAGAAAGAGAGTGACTGAGAAAGAAAGAAAGAAAGAAAGAAAGAAAGTGAAAAAGAAAGAAAGAAAGAAAGAAAGACAGAGAGTGACTAAGAAAGAAAGAAAGAAAGAAAGAAAGACAGAGAGTGACTGAGAAAGAAAGAAAGAAACAGAGTGACGGAAAAAGAAAGAGAGTGACAAAGAAAGTAAGAAAGAAAGAAAGAAAGAAAGAAAGACAGAGAGTGACTGAGAAAGAAAGAAAGAAAGAAAGAAAGAAAGAGTGACTGAGAAAGAAAGAGAGTGACAAAGAAAGAAAGAAAGAAAGAAAGAGACTGAGAAAGAAAGAAAGAAAGAGAGTGACAAAGAAAGAAAGAAAGAAAGAAAGAAAGAAAGACAGAGAATGACTGAGAAAGAAAGAGATTGACAAAGAAAGAAAGAAAGAAAGAAAGAAAGAAAGATTCCATGTCAAAATTGAAGCAGAGACATGTGCATGCTTTAGTAGATAAATTGATTGACTAAGAAAGAAAGCGGGTAGTGTAATGGTTAGCAAGCTTGACTAGCAAACCTGCAAGAGTGAGTTCGAGTCTCATTGGGTGCCCCATTCAATCGGCCTTGTGCCACATCGAAGCAAAGAGCTTCGTAAATTATAAAGAAAGAAAGAAAGAATTCGGTGTGAAAATTGAAGCAGAGACATGTGCAGACTATAGCAGATAAACAGATTGACTGGGAGAGAGAGAGAGAGAGAGAGAGAGAGAGAGAGAGAGAGAGAGAGAGAGAGAGAGAGACTAGATTGTATTCAAGATGAGGATGATTTAATGAGAGATATGCTCAAACGATAAGAGTTAATTGGACAGAGAGACAGGTACAAAGGGAGATATAATTCAATGTCTGGAAGATGGAGAGATAAACACCGAAAAATGGATTCACAGACAGAGAAGAAAAAGAAAGAAAAAGGGAGAGAAAGGATTTAATCTGGTGCAAAATTAGGCATCATTCAATGTTTGGAAGATAAATGGATTGAGAGACAGAGAGAGAGAGAGAGACAGAGACAGAGAGAATCTGAGGTTGTGCCGATTGAGGCAGAGATATGCTCTGATGATGGTAGGTAAATGGACGGACAGAAATACAAAAAGGAGATATCATTTAGCGTTTAAAAGATAAATGGTTTGAGAGAGAGAGAGAGAGAGAGAGAGAGAGATGATGGGAGGTTTTGCAGATTGAGGCAGAGATATCACAGACGATAATAGGTAAATGGACGAACAGACAGACAGACAAAAAGAGATATCATTCAATGTTTGAGAAGATTGAGCAATATGCTCAACCAACAACAGATAAGTGGATTGACTGAGAGAGACAGAGAGACAGAGAGAGAGACAAACAGACAGAGAGAGACAAAAAGATGCAGTATTTACTCCGAGACATTGCGATCCCATCTATAACGTAAGAGATGCTTTTTATAGCCAAAAAATCAATAACATATTTTATCCTATTATTTATAGCAAACCCCCAGGGTGACAATAATTGTTTATATTTTCAAAAAACCAGCGTAATATCGCCACATTTTCTGAAGCATTTATTATATAAAAAGTCGATGTTAAAAACCAATCCGCCGGCTTCTTCACTTTTATTTCCTTTAACTTCGAAAAAATAATGCATCGATATGTACAAATCAATATACCTCTTCCCCATGACTAGCAGATAGTTTTGTTTATGTTATTATAAAGTCTATTCGTGTATTTCAATTAGTTTTGTTAATTTAAACCAAAAATTCAGGTTGATAGATTTATTTTTAGTTAATAACCCATCGATATGTACAAATCAATATACCTCTCCCCCATGATTAAAAGATAGTTTTGTTTATGTTAATATAAAGTCTATTCGTGTATTTCAATGAATTTTGTTAATTTAAACCAAAAATTCAGGTTGATAGATTTATTTTTTGTTAATGCTCAAATTCGTTTTATATCCACCAAATCTTATCGAAAATAAAGTTGCAAATTGTGTACGCAGGATGGTAATCACACCACAGTATTTACGAAGGATTTCCATATCGTATCAAGACTGAAGCTGTACATACCAAAGGAGAAATGAACAATGAATGAAACGTTAATTTTTCTCAAAATATTTGGTGTGTTTAAAAAATAAGTATCGAGAAAGAAGTTGTATCTACCAAGACGGAAATTAACAATGAATAAAACTTTCATCTTATTCGAAATACGAGGTGTGTTGAAAAAAAAGTATCAAGACTGAAGCTGTATTTACCAAAAGAGAAGGGCACAAAGATTGAAACATTCATTTTCTTCAAAATACGAGATAAATCTTTTTAAAGAATTACTAAGACAGAAATGTACAATGAATTAAACATTAATTTTCTCCAAATACAAAATGAGTTCTTAAAAATTTTAGCGAGAGTGAAGATGTATTTACCATGACGGAAATGAACAATGAATGAATCGTTAATTTTCTTCAAAATACCAGATGAATTCTTTAAAAATTATCGAGACAAAAGCTATATTTACCATGACGGAAATGAACAATGAATGAATCGTTAATTGTCTTCCAAATGCCAGATGAATTCTTTAAAAATTATCGAGACAAAAGCTATATTTACCATGACTGAAATGAACAATGAATGAATCGTTAATTGTCTTCAAAATACCAGATGAATTCTTTAAAAATTATCGAAACAAAAGCTATATTTACCTTGATCGAAATGAACAATGAATGAAACGTTAATTTTCTTCAAAATACGAAGTGAGTTTTTTAAAACTCCTCCAGACTGAAGCTATATTTACCAAGACAGAAATGAACAATGAAAGAAACATTCATTTTCTTAAAAATAGTTCTCTTGCCATTCAGCAAACATATTCCAACTTGTTTTCCAGTTATGTACAATGCCCAGTCGGATAGGAGTGGAATACGTTGACAGCACCCCCTGCAGCAGAGTAAGAACCCCCCCCAACCAAAAAAGGGGTGTCTTGGTTATGACACGAATCTACATCTGATGGTCAGTCTCCAATTCTGGAGAGAGTTGAGTACGCATTTCTTGGTCATTATTTCCAGTTCAACTCTGACCCGGATGTATAGTAACTGTTTCGGTCAAATCTAGGCGTCACAGATATCTATAAAAATTAATTATTTGTATTAGATAGGAATACTTGAAACTATCAAATGTGAGCAACTTATTTGTATTAGATAGAAATACCTTGTATCATAATTGTGTGTAAAATGTCTGAAGAAGCAACTACACAAAAACGTAAATATGAATGCACAATTAACGCAATTCTCTATCATCTAGGCATAAAATAACACTAGACGTGTTGATATGCAATTAAATTAAGTCTGTCCGTCAATCAGTTATAGGCTCTACAAAAATGTATCTTCACAATCATTTCAGCAGACAATCACTTCATATTTAGTTTCACTTTTTTAAGAGACATGCTTGGGTTTGATTGGTTTACAGCATGTCAAACCTTGGATTATTTTTACCAAAGACAGTTTGATAATAATGACCTCAAGCTAGATATAATACAAAAATTATCATTCCCAATAATTTTAAAGCTCCTTATCTTTTGTTTTGTTTGGTTTGGTTTAATGGCATATCAACCATTAAAGATTATTTAATGCGAAATCCTGTTTATACATATATATTACATATATTTGATTTGGTTTAGTTGGGTTAAATGGCATATCAACCATTGTAAGTTATTTAATGCCAAATTCCTTTTTATACTTATATATTGAATATATATGATTCGGTTTGGTTGCGTTTTATGACATATCAACCATTTTAGATTATTTAATGCCAAATCCTGTTAATAAATATATATGAAATATATTTGATTTGGTTTAGTTGGGTTTTTTTGCGTATCAACCATCGTTGATTATTTAATGCCAAATCTCTTTTTATACATATATATTAGATATGTATGATTTGGTTTGGTTGGGCTTTATGACATATCAACAATTGACGATTATCTAGTGCCAAATCCTCTTTATACATATATATCAAATATATATGATTTGGTTTAGTTGGGTTTTATGGCATATCAACCATTGTAAGTTATCTAACGCCAAGTCCTTTTAATACATATATATATTAAATATATATGATTTGGTTTGGTTTAGCTTTATGTTGTGGCTTCAGAAAGAGTCACTAATGAAAATGCAAACACGGATATTAGATAACAGATTATATTACACAAGAAAGATAGAGTTACATAGAAAAGGTAAGAAGTCTCGTACTGTTCGGATAACACCTATATTGATCTGCCCCTCTGGTAGCGAAATCTCTAGTACTAATAACGGTGAGAAGAGTCCATTATGGTGTGATGGGTAAGGCTGCCACAACACTTTATGACATATCAACAATTGTAGATTATCTAATGCCAAATCCTCCTTATAAATATCTATCAAATATATATGATTTGGTTTAGTTGGGTTTTATGGCATATCAAACATTGTTGGTTATGGAATGCCAAATCATCTTTATACATATATATAAAATATATAGGAATTGATTTGGTTAGGTTTATGACATATCAACCATTGTAGGTTATTTAATGCCAAATCCTGTTAATACATATATATTAAATAAATATGATTTGATTTGGTTGGGTTTTATTACATATCAACCACTGTAGGTTATTTAATACCAAACCCTCTTTATACATATATATTAAATATATAGGATATGGTTTGGTTGGGTTTTATGGCACATCAAGCATTGTTGGTTATTTAATGTCAATCCTCTTTATACATACATATCAAATATATATATTATATTCAAAAATAATTTGTAAATAACATTCTTAATCGAGTTTTTGTTATTTCTTGTACACAGTCAAATCGTTTCAATTATTGCTATGTAACAGAATTTAACATCAGTCATTTCTTTGAACACAGTTTATTCTTTCTTTTAGGACCCTATCAGATGCTCAACATTCCAGCTCAGAGCGAATCCGGGAGCAATGGAAATGAAGGGAACATCCACATTACCCATATCTCCATCAGATTGTTTAATGTCATATCCAGGAGACTTGTTTGGGATGGGTATTTTACCCTTCTGCAGAGATGGTTGGGGTCTCACTTCTCTATAGCTCAGCTGACTGGGCTACACTTAATCTTAAGTTATTATATTAGACTTTAAGAGTGTTGTGGGAACCTTACCCATCTCACTATAATGGACTCTTCTCACCGTTATTAGTACAGAGATTTCGCTGTCACAGGGTAAATGACTATCGGTGTTATACTAACAGTACGAGACTTCTTACCTTTTCAATGTAACTCTTTCTTGTGTAATATGATCTGTTATCTAATATCCGTGTTTGTGTTTTCATTAGTGACCCTTTCCGAGGCCACAACAAAGAGCCAATTTAGTTCCAAATTATTTTAAACATTGTCTCAAACTTACCTTTTTAATCATATCAACCTTCGTGAGTTATCTGTCAAACCGACTCTTGAAGATATAGTCATGGTCCTGAGACAAACCTCCAGTTTAACAAACTAGAAAAAGTTGCATACAACCAAACTCGGTGTGTGTAGAGAGCGCAACAAATCCAGAATTCTGTGATTCACAAAAAAAAAAATACCAGTTTGAAAATAATCTTGACTGGCGTTATTATTTTGTGTGTTTTGGCATTGACTCGTCTAGACATCTGAGTAGCAGCAGAATCCCGGAGAAATTTGGCGTAGATAAAGAGAAGATGATGAGATCGCAAAGAGTTCACATCAGAAAAAGGAAAAAGTCAGTAAACTCACAATTGATTGGTAGTAAGCCCCACGTCAATAAAGGTTACACCATCGAGTTTAACGTTAAATCCAGAAAGGACAAAACTTCAAATAATAAATCCAATATCGGCAAGTTGTCATTTTCCATACAGAGAACGTCATATAAAATTACTTACATTTTTTTTAATCATGAATAGAAGATTCGCTTTTCCCAGAAGTCTTTATTTCAGATAGGAAATTATTTATGGTTTATACCAGAGCAAATCCTTATTAGAGCTGCAGTTTTGGGGTCGGCGGTTCGGGTCAGGATTATTTTTGGTCTTGTTCTTATCAGTCAGTCAAGATGGCTTGAAATGGGTTCCGGTAGTAACCTGCAGTCTCGTCCTGTGGATGAGACCGATATATTCTACGAGTCTTAAGGGCCGTTTTCTGAGCGGCTATGTTCATTGCCTGGCGCCTGAAGCCTCTTTTTTTTAGTAGATAACACTTGAAAATTAAAAAAAAAATGAAATTCAAATAGTTTATCTTCTTTCATTCTGTTTTATTTTTTATTTGCCAAAGAAGAAAATTCTGAATTTCTTTTATATCAAATATCCGGAGCTATCATTATAAAATTTGAAGTAAAATTAAATTTCGTTTGTCGGTCTGTTTACAAGGGCTGTAGAGAGGCATGACTCCCACCAAATAGAGTATCCTGCATCCGACACTAAACAATCTGAGGGTGAGGCTATAGAAGCTTAGGGGAATATAGAGTACCCCTTTATCATCATTGCTCCCTAGTTTACTGTGAACGGGAGTGTTGGCACCTGTGACAGCCCAGCGGCAACGGTAGGGTTAAAATGTAGGAAACCAAGGACTACTATGAGGACCGGAAGTAAGGCAGGCGATTGGCGGGTTTTTCGAACCCTAGCAACAGTGAAGGACCAACTGAAAAGGGCAAAGGTCTTGACCCAGATAGGGAAAAAACATACGATTGGTCGAGGCAGGGAGGACGTTTTACCACCAAAAAGAATGAAAGCCAAAAAGTCAGTTCCGAGCTTCGCCAAGGAAGAGAAAAGTCGCCTTTTCACGAGGTCCGGTGAAAGGTGAAATTCTAGTCGCAG
The DNA here is from genome assembly GCA_963585895.1 of Sepioteuthis lessoniana. Taxonomy (NCBI): domain Eukaryota; kingdom Metazoa; phylum Mollusca; class Cephalopoda; order Myopsida; family Loliginidae; genus Sepioteuthis; species Sepioteuthis lessoniana. The sequence goes on from OY757944.1 coordinate 7,367,810, forward strand.
AATGGCCTAATAGAAGCCGTCAACTCCGTTGGGCGAGAAACTGAGGCTCAACGTAAAAGAAAAAAAATGGTGTCTTGCGACTCGTTAATAAGAAATTAACGAATATAAGATGAAAAAAAAAACAACAAAAGAGAAGAAAGGAAAAAGTTTAGTCAAAAATTTTATTACAAATAATATACGTAACCTAAACAAAGGACCGTATCAAGAATATCCAAACAAACATTTTTGAAGTTGTTCATTAGCAGCCAGTTTCGGCGGAAAACATATTTGTTTAAAATTGTATAACCACTTTAAAGACGAAGAGGAGAGACTTTTGTTCTTCACTAAAAGAAGGGAAAGAAGAAGAAAATAAGAAAACAAATATGGAGGAGAACGAGGAGGTTCCCTCCCTTTAATTGTAAAGGGAACAAGAAGTTACAGGTGTAAGTTTAAGACAAGTTGAAAAAAAAAGAAAAAAAAAAGAACTTTGTCTTATTGGAAGGACATAGTCAACTTGTCCTCCACATTTCGGTATGTTTTTTTTTTGTATTTGTTTTGCTTTTTGTTTTTCTGTTGTTATAATTGTACTTTCTTTGAAATAAAATATATAAGAAAGATACATATATAAAGAAAAGAAAAAATAACCACGCGTCATATTGTTTGTCCGGTTCCGAATTTTTCACGTGTTCATTTATATCACGTCGCCCTCTCGACCCTTGACACATCCTCATTCGTCCGTATCTCGAAAATTAAACCTATACGCAAGCTTTAAACTTGGCTAGTTATATGGGCTTTCAAAGCTATCAATAAAATATAACTAGTTACGGAGAATATTTAGAGATTGGGTGGTACGGTACTGTCGTCGGAGATTCTCCCTGACGTTCCAGGATAATGTAACCTCGGAACAAAGATACAGTAACCGTAACACACCTGAAAAGTTCTTCTCTATGGTTCACTAGAACTATTTGACATTTAAACCCAGGGCCAGCTAAAGACTTATATTAAATTGAACTGTTAGAAATGTGTGGAAGCATTTTATTCTGTGCGAACGAATGAGCAATGTTAAACAGAAATATTAGTGTTAAAAAGCAATACTTTAAACTCTTAAATGTCTACCTAAATTGAATTATTAGTTTTACCGAGCAATACTTGGAACCATTTGAATGAAGGAATTGCGTTGAATAGTGTATTTAGTGTTAGATTGAAATAATTGAAAAGATTTATCTGTGTAGAAACAATAGCTCTACTTGTGTGCAAGCAAATTAGTTCTATCCCATTTAAAAATGAAATCTTACCCTGTCGGCTGGGGCAATAGAATACACCGATTGCTTCTCTGATGAGGGTTAGTCGGTCGGAGCTGTAGAATATGCCGAATGCTTCTCTGCAGAGGGGTAAGATCTCCCCACAACGAGTGTCCTGAATGTGTGACTGAGCAATCTGATGGTGAGGTTCCAGTACCCCTTTATTGTCATTACTCCAAGGTCCAGCCTGGCCCGAAGTGACAGCATCTGATAGGATCCTATCTATTGGTCAAATAGAACTAAACTGTGTACGTATGATGAACTTAACTGTATGAAATAGAACAGTTTTGACATTTAAATGAGAGTAAACAAAAACCTATTCTTATAATAAACAGAACTGGATTTGGCATTAAATAGCCAACAAGGGTTGATATGCCATAAAACCAAACTAAACCAAAAATGAAATTATCTACAAACTATTCCCTTACAAATGATATATATATATATATATCCATTTAAATGTAGGAAAACAATGTCTGATGTTAAATTATTATTATTTCATACTTGAAACCTTTTAGCTGTGCGCAAATAAATGATTAATAGTAAACAAAATTATTTGTGTTGGATAAAAATACTTGAAACTATCTGTGTGCAAGAAAAGAGGTCAGACTCGTATAAAAATGTTATCAACATTATATATATATATATATATATATATATATATATATATATATATATATATATATATATATAAACAGGGTTTCGCATAAAGTAACCTTCAATGGTTGATATGCCATAAAACTCAACCAAACCAAAGAAAACTTCAGTTTAGTTTGCTAATGTAGTTACATTTTTGTTTCCAAAAACATTGTATTCTTGATTTTTTTTTTTTTTTTTTTTTGCTGCATAAAACATTGGATGTCATGTTAAAATCAGAAGAAAAATTAAATCAATTTACTTTATTTTATTTCGTTTTTCATCTACAAAAGAAGACCTTTAATGATTCTTTTTTTTTTGCATCAAATTTTGGATGATATAATTTTAAATTTTAAAGAAAAAATGTTTATTCAAATATTTTATTATATTTTTAATTTATAAAGGGAGAACCATCTCGTTTCTTTTTTTTATCAAATGTTGGATTTTATCATTTCAAAATTAAAATTAAAATTAAAAATATTTTTATTTCATTTTTTTATTTACAAAAAGAGAGAATCCTTGATTATTTTTATATCAAACGTTGAATGTTATCATTTTAAAATTTAAAGAAACAATTTGTTTAGATAATTTTTTACAGAGAGAACATTCTCGATTCTTTTAATTTATCAAACATAGATTGTTATCATTTCAAAATTCAAATAAAAATTAAATTTATAGATTTTGTTTTTTACAAAAGGAATATTTTTCCAATCTTTTTTTTTTCGTATCAAGCCTTGCGTGTTATCTGTTTATTAGTCAATGTTAAAATACTACACACCCCAATTTTAAAATGCTTCTCACCCCAATTTTAAAATACTATTCACCCTAATTTTAAAATGTTACCCCCCCAATTTTAAAATGCTACTCACCCCAATTTTAAAATGCTACTCCCCCCAATTTTAAAATGCTACTCCCCCCAATTCTAAAATGCTACTCACCCCAATTTTAAAATGTTACTCCCCCCAATTTTAAAATGCTACTCACCCCAATTTTAAAATGCTACTCCCCCCAATTTTAAAATGTTACTCACCCCAATTTTAAAATGCTACTCACCCCAATTTTAAAATGCTATTCACACCAATTTTAAAATGTTACTCACCCCAATTTTAAAATGCTGCTCCCCCCAATTTTAAAATGCTACTCACCCCAATTTTAAAATGCTACTCCCCCCAATTTTAAAATGCTACTCACCCCAATTCTAAAATGCTACTCACCCCAATTTTAAAATGTTACTCCCGCCAATTTTAAAATGCTACTCACCCCAATTTTAAAATGCTACTCCCCCCAATTTTAAAATGTTACTCACCCCAATTTTAAAATGCTACTCACCCCAATTTTAAAATGCTATTCACACCAATTTTAAAATGTTACTCACCCCAATTTTAAAATGCTGCTCCCCCCAATTTTAAAATGCTACTCCCCCCAATTTTAAAATGCTACTCCCCCCAATTTTAAAATGCTACTCACCCCAATTCTAAAATGCTACTCACCCCAATTTTAAAATGTTACTCACCCCAATTTTAAAATGTTACTCACCCCAATTTTAAAATGCTACTCCCCCCAATTTTAAAATGCTACTCCCCCCAATTTTAAAATGCTACTCACCCCAATTCTAAAATGCTACTCACCCCAATTTTAAAATGTTACTCACCCCAATTTTAAAATGCTACTCACCCCAATTTTAAAATGCTACTCCCCCCAATTTTAAAATGCTACTCACCCCAATTTTAAAATGCTACTCACCCCAATTTTAAAATGCTACTCCCCCCAATTTTAAAATGCTACTCACCGCAATTCTAAAATGCTACTCACCCCAATTTTAAAATGCTACTCACCCCAATTTTAAAATGTTACTTCCCCCAATTTTAAAATGTTACTCACCCCAATTTTAAAATGCTACTCACCCCAATTTTAAAATGCTACTCACCCCAATTTTAAAATGCTACTCACCCCAATTTTAAAATGCTACTCCCCCCAATTTTAAAATGCTACTCACCGCAATTCTAAAATGCTACTCACCCCAATTTTAAAATGCTACTCACCCCAATTTTAAAATGTTACTCCCCCCAATTTTAAAATGTTACTCCCCCCAATTTTAAAATGCTACTCACCCCAATTTTAAAATGCTACTCCCCCCAATTTTAAAATGCTACTCACCCCAATTTTAAAATGCTACTCACCCCAATTTTAAAATGCTACTCCCCCCAATTTTAAAATGCTACTCACCCCAATTTTAACTTGCTACTCCCCCCAATTTTAAAATGCTACTCCCCCCAATTTTAAAATGCTACTCCCCCCAATTTTAAAATGCTACTCACCCCAATTTTAAAATGCTACTCCCCCCAATTTTAAAATGCTACTCACCCCAATTTTAAAATGCTACTCCCCCCAATTTTAAAATGCTACTCACCCCAATTTTAAAATGCTACTCACCCCAATTCTAAAATGCTACTCACCCCAATTTTAAAATGCTACTCCCCCCAATTTTAAAATGCTACTCCCCCCAATTTTAAAATGCTACTCCCCCCAATTTTAAAATGCTACTCACCCCAATTTTAAAATGCTACTCACCCTATTTTAAAATGCTACTCCCCCCAATTTTAAAATGCTACTCCCCCCAATTTTAAAATGCTACTCACCCCAATTTTAAAATGCTACTCACCCCAATTTTAAAATGCTACTCACCCCAATTCTAAAATGCTACTCACCCCAATTCTAAAATGCTGCTCACCTCGATTTCTATATCAGACCTTTCGCATTATATACGTGCAAATAAAGCAGGAAGAAAAATTGATTTCAAAATTGATTCGAAAGTATAAAAATAAACGAGGAAAGGAAGAAAAAGAAAATATTTTCCCTCGTCTGTCTTGATTTTCGATTTGTCGAGAAGAATTAGAAGCCAGAGAAAGAAAAAAAAAATGAAAAAGAGCAATAAAAACAGACGTAGAAAAGTTTAAAAGAAAACTGAAAAAAAAATCTAAATAAAAAAGCGAGCGCCGACATGTTCGCAAACAGTTTTGACCATTACGGAAATAACCACAGTTTTTACTGCTGTTGTCATATTGAACCAAACTTATTAGTCAAAAGTTGCACATGATGTGGCCACTCTAAAATGATTTTGCGATACGACAGAGTCAATATTCACGTACCGTTGCCAAAAGGCGTCTTTTCATTACTCCTCGACGACTATGGCGACTTCTGGAAAACATGTGATGCAATCGCTGGCAAGTTAGGCAAGCAGAATACAATAAGTGAGTTCTGTTCTCAGTGGATGCTGCATTCCTCTCGTCTTAAGCTAACCTTAATAAATAACTGCTACGAAGTCAAAAATTGTTTTTTTTAATAATTATTGAAGTTCGATCTAATCTAGAATCACTGGAGGTCACTAGATAGCAAAATATATAATTTCCCTCGTAACGGAGATTAAAATATGTAGTAAAATAAATGTTTTTGGCACATAAATAGTAAGACTGACAAGTTTAAATTCGTGTTTTTCATGGCCAGCTTTATATCGGCTGCTTACATTTAAAGAAATCTGAAAAGAATAATAATAATGATAATGTCTCCGAAAGCCTAATCAACATTGTTTAAGCATCAATAATTTTTGTCGTGTACCTCGGCCATACCCTTATACCATATCGTTCATAAATAAATACATGTCAGTATCATGCCAGGAAAAATGTAATGAGTTTTGGGGTTATGATTTCTTTAAAGTAATAAAGTAAAACATTCAGGTTGAAAATTATGATTTTTTTACACGAATTCTTTTTTTGGTTATCATCATCATCATCATCATGTTGTGCTGGTAGCACGGATATCCCTGAGCCTCTCTCGCCACTTTTCCCTATCGTTCATCGCCTCAGGTAGGTCTTCTGGACAACATCCCGTATCCTCACATAGTTGCTGAATGTATGTTCGTGCTGGTCGTCCTGCTTTTGCACGGCCATGTGTGGGGGTCCATAAGAGTACATCACTTATGAGCTCGTCCCTGCTTCTCCAGCATGCCTGGTTCGTCTAACTTGGATAGTTTTCGTGGTGGGAGACTCGTAGCCGTATAGTTGGTGCCTTGTGGAGTGTTGCCGCCAGGACTTGTTCAAGATTGCTCGCAGCATTCTTGTGTAATTGCCGTCTAGCTTCTTCTCCAGCCGTTTTGTTAGAGTCCATGTAGTGCATCCATATAGCAGTATCGATGCGACCGCTGCCTGGAAGAAACTGCGTTTCATTTTATCGGTTTGGTCTGATTTTTATATAATCGATAGCCTATTGATAGCTGTCCATGCTTTCGTTAACCTCGTGTCGATGTCCTTTTCGGCTGATGCGACGCTGGTTATCGTGAAGGTTTACAAAGCCTAATAACTGTCTTTGCTTGTATTGCTTCATGAAAAATTGTCAGCCATTAAACATTGTCTTTTTTTTTTTTTTTTTGAAAAAAGCAACTTTCTTATGAATCAAAGATATCAGAATTTTATTATTTCTATGGTTGATAATAAATTGATCACCTGGTCCCGGACCTCCTACCGGGGCAGTACTAGCTTAGCATGAGCTAAGTTTAACTCTTTGTGCCTAAGGTGACCTAAAAAGCAATGCCTGGGTGATAAAGCTTTTTTTACGAGTAGAGACTCATATGTGGCTCCCCCAAAAAATGGCCATGTGTAATACTTGGCTTGTTGTGAGGTCTGATTAATCCTTTATCCAATCAAAACGGATATTATTATTATTATTATTCCTCTTCCTACTCCTCCTCCTGACTAAAATCTATAGCAAGGTCTCATCGAGGTATTATTTAGCATCTTAAAGTCGAAGCAAAACTGGAGCTTTTATTCTTGGATTTTCAGTAGACTTAGGTATATTTATTAATTTGTTTGGGTTTTATGGCATATCAACCATTGTATGTTATTTAATGCCAAATCTATATTTATACAAATAAACAGTTCTTTTACAAACAATTCAGTTTTACATAACTACACAGTTTAATTATCAAAAACATTTCTATTTCAAGCTATTCAGTTTAGTCAAACAGTTTTGATTCAAGCAATTAAGTTTAGTATAAGAATAGTTTTGTCAAAACAGTTCTATTTCAAACAACTCAGTTTAGCATAAGTACACTGTTAAGTTCTATTTAACCCATAAATAGGACCCAATCAGTTACTACCATTTCGAGCCAGTCGAACCTGGGAACGATGAAAACGAAGGGGTATTCCGCACCCACAAAGCTCCAGTACCGAAACCTCACCATCAGATTATTTAGTGTCATAACCAGGCCACTCGTCGCGAGGATGTTCTTACCCACCTGCAGAGAAGCAGCCGGTGTATTCTACAGCTCTAGCCAACTCGGCAAAAAATTAGGGATAGTTTTTCTGAGAGTCTTCGCAAAATTGGGAATAATACTCTTTGTTCTTGGAATCTCAAAAAACTCAGAATTATTTTCTCGGCAAATTAGATAATGGTCTCGCATTTGATAGCCACAGTAAAGTTTGCAGTACTTTTTCATTGAGATACCCTAAAAGGACTTGATAAATATTTCGTTTAAGAATCTCCACAAAATAAGTAATATGTTTTTCTTCAGGAAATCTCGACAAAGTTAATAAAAATTTTGTATTACCAATAAATTTGTCGGATATAATTTTGCTTCTTGCAGTTTCAGTAATGTTGATTTGTTTATTCTCATAATTTCAGTAAAGTTAGGAACGATGTTTCTACTTGGAGTTTCTGCAAAGTTAGAAATATTTTTTCTTCAGGAAATCTCAGCAAATTTGTTTATAATTGTGGATTTGATAACCTCGGCAAAGTTAGCAAAACTGAAAAGTCTGGATTATTATTATTATTATTATTATTATTATTATTATTATTATTATTATTATTATTATTATTATTTACTCATTAGAGTTTTTCACATCAGTTTTAGCTGATAGCCTTCACTGGAGTTTGAGTGACAGCAAGTCTCCTCAAGTCTCCAGGACTCTTCTCAGTACACTAGCCATTCTCAATAATGTAGTAGTTTTGATGGTCTCCACTTGTCTGCCAAATTCCAAGTCATCCAGTCCCTTTAGTAATCCTTTAGTTACTGTTCCAAACGCTCCAATTACAATTGGTGTAATCGTCACCTGCATGTTCCACGGTTTTTTTCAATTCCCTAGCAAAGGTCGAGGTACTTATCCTTCTTCTCACATTCATTCAGTTTTATTCTGTGGTCATTCGGTACAGCAAAGTCGATAATTTTGCAAGTTCTCTTTTTTTGTTGATTATTATTAGGTCTGGTCTTCTGGCTGAGAGAAGGTGATCCGTGTGCATGTCAAAGTCCCATAAGAGTTTATGTGTGTTATTTTCTAGGCCATCTGCTGGATTGTGCATATACCATTTATTTGTATGGTCAAATTTAAATTTCTGGCACATTTCCCAGTGGATCACCTCGCCGACCCAGTCGCGTCTAGTCTTATATTCCTTCTGTGCTAATTTCTGTATTCGCTTATTATGTGATTGATGGTTTCATCTCTGGCACCGCATAGCCTACATATTATCATTATTATTAATGATGATGATGATGATGATGACAATAGTAAAGCTGTTTTTTCATCGCCAATTTCTGAAAATAGAAACACCACAACCCCGAACAACACGGAACAAATACTAACACAAGAGAACAAAATAGATTTAGAAAATGTAAACAAAATTATGAATGAACAAAAGACTACTTTGCCATCTTAAAAAACATAGAATAGAGAACAATCAAGACGATGATGGGAAAAGTAAATCATTTACTAAAAATAACCAATATAAAATACATAACAATTTAATAAACTAATCTATGCAGGAGCAAAATTAGATTGTGATAATATCGGGGTTCCTTTAAAAACCACAAACAAAATATCATAACCTGGATGGGAAATTCGTCAAGAAACGTCGGTAATATAGATATGAAAACAAGCAAAAAATATAAAACAAAGAAAAAACGCTTGACCATTTCGAGATAAAAAGAAAAAAAGCAAAGCAAGAAAAAAAAACAATAAAATTTGAGAAAATAAACCAGATAGAAAAAAGATTTAAAAGATATAGACTAAGGGTAAAACAATACAAACAAAACAGAACATTCCAAAATAATGAAAGAAAATTTTACCAACAATTTGGGGGAGATGACACGAAAACATACTAACAACCAGATGGAAGAGAAGCTGAACAATTTGGAGTAAAAAATTGCTACCAAGAGACAATAACAAAAAAGCCGAATAGAATAGCAAGATGGCGAAAGAGTTAAAAGGACTCGAAGAAGGACCGAAAGCGGAAATAGTCAAAGAATGACACTTAAAAAATATCCAATCGGATAACGCGAGAGCATGATGGGATACATGGATTCTGGTTCATGAAATTCACAACCATTCATGATAGAATAGCACTCGAAATGAACAGAAAGCCTACGTACCGGAATGGATGACCAAAGGAAAGACCACATTGATCAAAAAAGACCCCCCCACTAAAAAGGAACCGTCCCTAACAACTACAGACCGATAACATGCCTACCTATGATGTGGAAAATACTAACGGTACAAATAAGGGAACAGACTTATTTCTTGCTAACAAGCCATTATTGTTCCCTGAGTAACCAAAAGTATGTTGCAAAGGATCCAGGGGCACAGGACAACTCCTCTATATTGATCAGCACATCCTTTTAATGAGCGCAGGACGAGACGTAAAAATTCTAGTTATGTTCTAGATTGACCACAAAAAGGCATATGATATGGTCCCACATCTAAGTAAAAAGCTTATTAGATTACTACTAACTCTCAATGCTAGATTTCACCTCTATTTTGCATACACTTGTGTCTTTCTCCTCGACCCTCGTCAGACCTCTGTCTGACCCATCTATGTATCTACCACTTCGTCACATGACTCCAGGAGCGCAATCTATTTCAACAGTTGTATTTGTTGGCTGGAGATCCGTGTTTAAATCACTCGGGTCGCTATCGGCACATTCTTCGACATAATAATAATAATAATAATTGACAACAACTAGGAAACAAAAAAGTGAGGAGAAACAAGTCTATGGCCGCTTTAAACGTCTAATAAACAACATCTCACACCAGAAAACTTGGACCTGGCTAAGAAAAGGAAACCTTAAGAGAGAAACGGAACCCCTTCAAATAGCAGCACAAGACAACACCATAAGGACCAATCATATCAAAGCGAGAATAGATAAGACGCAACAAAACAGTAAATGTAGACTATGCAGTGAGAGAGACGAAACGATCAATCATATTATAAGCGAATGCAGCAAATTAGCACAGAGGGGGTATAAGGCGAGACACGACGAGGTGGACAAGGTTATCTACTGGGAAATGCGCAAGAAATTTAAATTTGACCATACAAACAAATGGTATATGTACAACCCAGCACCCGTCCTAGAAAATGACACGCATAAACTCCAATGGGACTTTAACATACAAACGGATCACCTAATCCCGGCCAGAAGAGCAGACCTTATAATAATCAACAAAAAGAAAAAAAAGAGAATCTGCAAAATTGTCGACTTTGCTGTCCCGGCGGACCACAGAATAGATCTGAAGGAATGTGAAAAGAAGGATAAGTACCTGGACCTTGCTAGAGAATTGAAAAAGCTGTGGAACATGAAAGTAAGGATTGTTCCAATTGTGATTGGTTCTTTTGGCACAATAACTAAATGATTATTAAAAGGCCTGGAGGACTTGGAAGTTGGCGGACGGGTAGAGACTATCCAAATGACAGCATTGCTGAGAACAGCCAGAATCCTGAGACGAGTCCTGAAGACTTGAGGAGACTTGCTGTCACACAGACTCCAGTGAAAACCATCAGCTAACACTGATGTGAAAAACTCTAAAGGAGTAAATAATAATAATAATAATAATAATAATAATATCCTGGAGACTTGCGGAGACTGGGAGTCGCTCAAAATCCAATGGAAGACCATCAACTAATGTTGGTATGAAAAACTCTTATAGAAGTAAAATAATAATAATAATTTGTTGTTCTATTAAAAAGTAAAAATCAAAGAAAGCAAAACGATAGGTCAGGATCTTGCTAGAGTGCTGAAGAAACAGTGCTGACTTTGATAGCAATTGTAGTTGGTACACTTGGAATGGTTCCCAGTGAGTCAGAAGAGAGACTGGGGAAACTGGAGACGAGCGGAAGTATCATCCAGACCACAACACCTTTAAGATCTGCTAGAATACTGAGAAGAGTCCTGGAGACCTGAGGAGATTTGTTGTCACCCAGATTTCAGTGAAAACCTATCGATTAAAACTGAGAATAATAAAATCCAGATACGATTGGGTAGGCAAGGTTTTTTATATGACATTAAAAACTTACACGAGTGAGTTCGATTCTCATTGGGTGGCCCCATTCATACGGCTTTGTGCTACATCTAAGCAAAAAGCTTAGTAAATTACTGGGGCAGGTCTGGTGATATAACGGTTAGCAAGTTAAACTAGCAAACCTACACGAGTGAGTTCGAGTCTCATTGGGCACCCTATTCATTCGGCTTTGTGCCACATCGAAGCAAAGAGCTTTGTAAATTACTATATGACATTAAACAAAGAAACCAATTTTTTATTGAGTAACATTTTTTTTCTCAGAAGCCCAGAAATTTTTCTTCACGGAGTCTTGGCAATAATCAAAGACGAAAAGTAATTCTTCTGAAACTCTTTTGTAACGTCACTGCTAAAAATAGGGGTAAAATAATTTGCCATACAATTTATTAGCAAGAAGAGCTAAGTGTTTATCTCCCCTGGTCACCATAGATGCAGTCGAGTCATAAATATCTTCAAACCTGATCTAAGTACACCTTAGAAAGAAACGTAACAGTCCAGTCTGTAAAGGAACTCTAAGTTTCCACTCTTATAAAGAAGAAAGTATTAGTTTGAAAGCTCAAAAAGTTTTTTTTGGCAAGGATTTAGGTTTTCTTCTGTTTCCTTTTAGTTTACTTTATGATAGAAGAGATGACCTCTGATTCTTTGTAGATAAGCAATAAAAATTATAAACTGCCAGTGTAGATATATTTGATGAACAAAAGTAAATGGTCAACAAGTCATATTCAGATTTTAACGCTTTGAACGTTGATTTATATATATTTCAAGGTTGATATATACATACATATATATATATATATATATATATATATATATATATCATCATTCTCATCATCCTCATATCGTGCCGTAAGCACGGATATTCCTAACCCTCTCTCGCCACTTCTCCCTATCGTTCATCGCATCTGGTAGGTCTTCAGGGCCACATTCCGTATCCTCGCATAGCTGCTGAATGTATGTTCGAGCTGGTCGTCCTGCTTTTGCCCGGCCATATGTGGGGGTCCATAGTAGTACATCACTTATGAGGTCGTCCCTGCTTCTCTAGCAGTGACCTGCATGTCTGGTTCGTCTAAATTGGATAGTTTTCGTGATGGAGGCAGGTGGCCGTAATATATATATATATATAAAGAAATGAATAATGAAATCATAGGTAAAAAGGGGTGGAACTATTCTAAAATAATAAAATAGCGAGGGCCCTTTTATCCGGCACTGGAAAATTTTTAAAAACGGGGTTTGAATTAATTATTAGGATATATATATATATATATATATATATATATGTGTGTTCGGTTGTGTTGGATTTCATGGCATATCAACTATTTCATGCCAAATCCTATTTTTACACATGTATTGAATATATGATTTGTAAACACATTTTAGATATACACAGTTTAATGATCAAACAGTTCTATTTCTAACAATTCAATTTAGTATAGCCAACAAAGTTAAATGTCAAACTGTTCTATTTGACCCCCCATAAATAGGACCCTATCAGGTACTACTACTACGAGCTATAGTCACACTGGAAGCAATAACAATGAAAGTGTACTCTGCATTCCCCAAGCTCCAGCATTACTGAAGCCTCACTATCAGATTGTTTTGCGTCATATTACCATGACACTCGTTGGTCTTACCTTTCTCCAGAGACCCAGCCGATGCCCTAACCGATTGGGATATATATTGACGGGGGTAATGTTTATCATTGTTTGATATTGAGACTACGACCAAGGTTCAAATCCTAGACTAGAACGCATTTCACATTCTGCTATTACCTAGGGGAAGGGTATATATCCCACTATTCTCTCGTTACCTATGAATTCGTAGTAGAGCATACTAGACTCTTTAAACTTGGTATGGCAACCGATCTAGGAGAAAGAAAATACTGAATTCGAACCAGTTAAACCTCGTTTTAAAAAGTGTCACATCATGTTTGTGCAAGGGGTTTAGTAAACACACACACACACACACATACACACACATACATACACACACACATACATACATACATACACATACATACATACATACATACATACACACATACACACACATACATACACACACACATACATATACATACACACACATACACACACATACATACACACACACACATACACACACATACATACACACACGCGCGCACGCAAACACACAAATATACATATATCTAATGGAGTAGAAGAAATTCCTGTCAAATGGCAAATTCGTGGTTAAGGCAACACGTCTTGGTGAAGTTAACTCCAAAATCAAAACTGGAGTAGAAAATGCTGGCATAAAATCTCTGCTGGCTTGTAGGTATCTTTTGACGAAAAAATCAAAGAGAAAATATTTTGATTTAAAACAAGCAGCTTACATCGTCACCAGTTATCGTGCTATGCTTGTCAGTGGGCTGTCGCTATAGAGATAAAGAGAGTAACAAGTGTATGTCACTACAGTTCAACGACGTACAAATATCTAACGTCTTTATCTTCTAACGCAGCTTGTATATTTTTCACGGGCTGACAGACGAAGTCATCAGGGCGTTGGAGTTATAATTTTGATTTTAAGCCATACTTGTAGAAAAACAGTAGTGGCACTATTTAACCCATACCTGGGAGAATAAGAAATTTCATATCATAATCTCGGTGGTGTAGTGGTTAACGTGCTGGACTGCGACTTTGTAGTAAGCGAGTTCGAATTCCAGTTCGGCTTTTACATTCATTTTCTGACCAACACTCTTGGAAAAGGTATAAAAACCTTATCACCAACAGCTATGGGTTAAATAGTACCGCCAGTGTTCTTTTACAGGGAGGGCTTTATCATTAAATAATCCTTGAAGGTTGATATGAAATTATGCAAAGAAGGTTTAAATAGTAACATAATGGTTTTTCTACAAGGAAAGATTTGGCAGTAAATAACTCGAGAAGGTTGATATGCCATTATACAAAGAAACCTTAAGTAGTATCATTACTGTTCTTCTACAAGGATAGATTTTGCGGTAAATAGCCCATGTAAGTTGATATGCCAATAAACAAAGAAACCTTTCGTAGATTCATTACTATTCTTCTACAAGGATATATTTAGCATTAAATAACTCGAGAAGGTTGATATACTATTGAACAAAGAAACCTTAATTAGTAACATTACTGTTCTTCTGCTAGGACAACTCTGGCATTAAATAACCCATGAAGGTTAATATGCCATTAAAAAAGAAACCTTAAATATTATCATTACTATTCTTCTACAAGGATAGATTTGGCATTTAATAACCCAAGAAGGTTGATATGCCATTAAACCTTAAGAAACCTTAATTAGTAGCATTACTGTTCCTTTATGATTTGGGATTAATTAGCCCATGAAGGTTGATATGCCCTAAAACAAAGAAACTAAACGAACCCAAATAGATACGATGTCTTCTTAGCCAGACTGTAACTTCCATGGAACGTGTTACGGTTGATCGAGAACAGACTTGTAAATCAATTCGTGAAGCTAACGTTTTTGTTTGTTATTTTTTTTATTTATTTGTACAAACCGATGTTCATTGAAATGTTTAAGGTGCGAGTAGACAAGAAGTCTCAGTTTTATAATACCGGAAATGACCAGCTAATAAGCGGAAGAGAAAGTAAACATCAAGTTTTTTTCTTTTTTAAAGGAAATGTTCTTCTGAATAGTGAGGAGAAAAATTACCTGATGATACATCAAAAAAAGAAAAAATGGTTTGAAAAGATTTTTTTTAAATCAAACGGAGGAGAGAGAAAAAAACGAAGGAAAAAGAGATTGACAAGAAAAATGGTGAAAGGAGCAGAAAAAGAAGGAAGATGAGAGAAAACCGAATTAAAAGAAAGAAAGAAAGATAGAAAGGAAGAAAGAAAGAACGAATGAATGAATATCTAGAAGAAAAAAAGGAAAAAGAAAAAGTAAGATAGAAAGATTAATTAAGATATATTTAGAACCACAACAAGAAGGTGAGAGCGTATATGAGACACAGAATTAAAAGAAAGAAAGAAAGAAAGAAAGAAAGAAAGAAAGAATATCTAGAAGAAAAAAAGAAAAAGAAAAAGTAAAATAGAAAGATTAATTAAGATATATTTAGAACCACAACAAGAAGGTGAGAGCGAATATGAGACACAGAATTAAAAGAAAGAAAGAGGAGAAAAAGGAAGAGAAGGAAGGGAAGAAGTATAAAATGTTATAAAAAGACGCATAATTAAATAAATCATCATCATCATGTCGTGTCGCCAGCACAGATATCCCTGACCCTCTCTCGCCATTCCTCCCTATCGTTCAACGCTTCTGGCAGGTCGTCAAGGCTACATCCTGTATTCTCACAGAGCTGATGTATGTATGTTCTAGCTGGTCGTCCTGCTTTTGCTCGGCCATATATGGGGGTCCATAGGAGTACATCACTTATGAGCTCGTCTCTGCTTCTCCAGCAGTGTCCTGCATGTCTGGTTCGTCTAACTTAGAGAGTTTTCGTGATATTGGTGCTTTGTGGGTGTTGCTAGCAGGACTTATTCAATATTGCTCTCAACATTCTTGTGTAATTGCCGTCTAGCTTCTTCTCCAGCCGTTTTGTATGCGTCCAAGTGGTGCATCCATACAGAAGTATCGACATGACCGCTGCCTGGAAGAAACTGCGTTTCATTTTATCGGTCAGGTTTATGGATGAGAAAGGAAAAATTTAAGAGAGAAATTGAATCTCTTCAGATGTCAGTACAAAACAACGCCATAAGGACCAACTATATTAAAGCAAAAAATAGATAAGACGCAACAAAATAGCAAATGTAATTCATGTGGTGATTGAGACGAAACGATCAATTACATTATAAGCGAATGAAGCAAATAAGACCAAAGAGAATATAAGACTAGCCACGATTGGGTGGGCAAAGGTCATCCATTGGGAATTGTTCAAGAAAATGAAATTTGATTAAACGAACAAGTGATATGTTCACAACTCAGAATTCCTCTTAGAGAAAGAGACACAAAGCCCTGAAAACCTGCCTGAGGCGATGAACGATAGGGAAAAGTAGCGAGAGAGGGTCAGGGATATCTGTGCCAGTGGCATGACATGATGATGATGATGATTCATATCCATGTCTTCTCGTGTGAGATTTCGCTTGTTTCTAGCTGGAAATACTGATACATTTGTTTTTCTTCCTATTTTTGTTTTCTAGTCCTTGTTGGTTTGTTCGTCCTTGTGTTCGTTTTGTAGTCGCTGTAATTAGCTTTTCTTGGCTTTTTTTATTTATTCTTTCCGTCCTTTTATTAATGTATGGAAGCTGCCTTCAATGCTGGTGTATCCTCTTCCTCCTTCTTTTCTTGACCCATATAGTCTGTCTATATAATCTCTGGGATGTAAGGCGTTATCATATTTCGCTCAGGCAGGATTTGAAACAAGGTCAAATTTGTAAGCGGAGTTTCATTATCATCATCATCATCATCATGTCGTGCCGCCACCACGGATATCCCTGACCATCACTCGCCACTTCTCCCTATCGTTCATCGCCTCTGGTAGGTCTTTTGGGCTACATCCCGTATCCTCACATAGCTGCGGTGTGTATGTTTGATTCGAGTTGGTCGTCCTGCTTTTGCCCGGACATATGCGGGGGTCCATAGGAGTACATCACTTATGAGCTCGTCCCTGTTTCTCCAGCAGTGTCCTGCATGTCTGGTTCGTCTAACCTAGATAGTTTTCATGATGGGAAGCGGAGTTTAACAGGTTGGAATTCAGAGCTTTCCTTCTCCAGGCTAGAAAACCTAGTCTGTCCTATTATTTACTACTATTTACCCATAGCTAGAGGGAGAATAATTGGATTCATACCTTTCCTAAGGGTATTAGAGCTATGTGAAATGCAATCAGCCTCGTCCAGGATTTGAACTCGTGTCGCCGTGACAATTTCCTACGACAATAACCATTACACCATGGGCACCTCCTTAATAAGGCGTTATGCATCGTTATAAGTTTTCTTATTGTCTTGTCCATTTGTTGAAATTCTTCATTCGTCCACTTTGAGAATGTTTCCGGGTATCATCAAAGGGAGAAATACCTAGGTTGTCCCAACTTAGGTGTTTATCCCTTTCATGAAATTTCTGCGACGTATATTTGTTTCGAGTAGTTTTCTCGTTCTCCTGAGATACGAGGGGCATACCATAAGTTTCCAGACTTTTTTCGTATGGGCACTTTTATTGATAGTACATACATGAAACTCTAGTCCCCTTCGAAATAATCGCCTCCGGCTGCAATGCACTTATTGTACAGTTCCAACAACTTCTGGAAGGCCCCATGAAAGTCCTCTTGTGTGAGCGTGTCAATGACCTTCGTCACACCATATTTCATCTCCTCAATTGTCTCATAACGACAGCCTCTGAGCTTAGGGAATAACCAAAAGTCACAAGGAGCAAGGTCTGGACTATAGGGAGGCTGAGGAACTGTCTTGATGCCCACCTTGGTCAAATAGTCTGTGACAAGGATGGAGTTGTAGACTGGTGTATTGTCCTGGTGGAAATGCCACTGAGCCGATTTGAAGAGTGCTGGCCTCTTCCCTAGGAATCTCTTGCTGAGCTCCCTTAAAACCTCAACATAGTAACCCTAACCCTCACCCTTTGGCCAATCAACTCTCGTGTTTTGACTACGTTACTCCTCCCACACCTCTCATCATCCTCACAGACTCCTTACCTTCCTTGAATCTTTTATGCCACTCAAAAACTTATGCTCGATTCATGCAGGATGCTCCAAAAGCAGTTTGAAGCATTCCATACGTTTCTGTGGCATCATTTTTTCCAAGTTTAAAACAGAAGTTTTATTGCATATCGTTCTTCTAAAGTGTCCTCACGTCCAGATTGGGTTTTTGAAATTCACCAGCTGTGACAATCAGGCTTTAGTAGGGTGTATTCCAATTCCTGCTGTAACTGTTAATTTTTCATTTTTTGGCAAAGAGTTTGATGTACATTAAATAGCTAATTTTTTCTAGTGATTCATGGAGTTTTTACTTCCTTGTGCATTTCTTAAATATATAGTTGATAGGCATCATCGCTAACACAAATAGTAATGCTGATAGCACATCTCCCTGGAATATACCAACGTAGATTTTCACCTCTGCTTAACTTTTTTCTCCTGCTGTAATTTAACTCCAATTTTTCATGGTTTCCTGGATAACCTTCATGAACTTATCGGCTATCTTGCACATTTTAAGGCAGTATAACTATAATCATAATTATTATTATTATCATTATTATTATCTACTCCTTGAGAGTTTTTCACATCAGTTTTATCTGATGGTTTTTCACTGGAGTCTGAGTGACAGCACGTCTCCTCAGGTCTCCAGGACTCTTCTTAGTATTCTGGCCGTTCTCAATAATGCTGTAGTTTGATTACTATTATCATTTACTCCTTTAGAATTTTTCACATCAGTGTTAGCCAATGGTTTTACACTGGAGTTTGAGTGACAGCATGTCTCCTCAAGACTCCAGGACTCGTCTCAGGATTTTGGCCGTTCTTTGCAATGCTCTCGATTGGATAGTCTCTACCTGTCCGCCAATTTCCAAGTCTTCCAGGCCTTTTAATAATCCTTTAGTTATTGTGCTAAACGCACCAATCACAATTGGCACAATCGTTACTTTCATGTTCCACAGCTTTTTCTATTCTCTGGCAAGGTCGAGGTACTAATCTTTCGTTTCACTTTCCTTCAGATTTATTCTGTGGTCCGCCGGGACAGCAAAGTCGACAATTTTACAGATTCTCTTCTTTTTGTTGATTATTATGATGTCTGGTCTTCTGGCCGGGATAAGGTGATCCGTTTGTATGTTAAAGTCCCATAGGAGTTTATGCGTGTCATTTTCTAGGACAGATGCTGGGTTGTGCATATAACATTTTATTATTATTATTATTATTATTATTATTATTATTAGAATAAGAAGAAGAAGAAGAAGAAGAAGAAGAAGAAGAAGAAGAAGAAGAAGAAGAAGAAGAAGATATAAACCTCTAAAGAGACACTTTCATTCATTTTCTCTCGTCTCTCACTTGTTCTCTCTTTGTTCTCTTTTTGTTGGGGCCATTCTTTTTCTCTCGACTCTTTCTTTTTCATTCGATCTTCCACGTATCTATTCATTTTCAGAAATCTCTCTTTCTTTCCTTTTGCTCTTTGTTATTCATTTTCTTTCTTTTCTTTTATTCCATTCTCTTTCTTTATTCTCTCTTTCTTTTTTCTTGTTTTCATTCCCTTTTGCTCTTCTTTATCTCTATTTGTTTAATCTTTATTTTTCTTTCTGGTTTTCTCTTTCCTTCATTCAACTCTTCCTTTTTTTTAAATTTTCGTTTCTTTTCACTCTCATTCAATTACCATTCCTCATCTTTCTTCTTTCTTTATTTCTCTCGTTCTCTCATTCAGTCACATATATCGTCTTTTTCTCTTTGTCAATCTATTCTCTCTTCTTCTTCTTCTTCTTCTTCTTCTTCTTCTTCTTCTTCTTCTTCTTCTTCTTCTTCTTCTTCGTTACTCATTCATTTTCTATTTGATACAATCTAATACACCACTCTCACAAAACTAACACATAACCCGCTTGAATCTTCAATTTGAGATATAAGTTTATTCTTTACAATCCGTCAATATTCATTTATCATTTACAATTGAATAATCGTTGTCGAATGAGATAGAATAGGTTTCTACAAATGAACAATGAATTCAAATTTAATATTCTTCCCTCGACTATAAATCGTAATCTATTGAAGCGTAATCCTCGACTGATTTGCATCCTATTCATCTCGCAAACAAAGCACAGAGAATATTATTGTTTACTGATTATGGGGAAGTCATAAGCTCAACATTATAGTCACTAGTTCTCAATTATTTTGACTAGTCAAACAGTAGCACTCTGTCAAACATAACGTAGACACGTCCAAAACTTTAGATGTCAAACACTAAACCAGTGGTTTTCAAACTTTTCTGTGCCGCGAATCCATTATATCTCAGGGTCTATTGCGTGGACCTCCATATAAATAAAAAACGAAGTTTATCAAAAGAATCAAATAAAAATCACATTCAAGGAATGGTCATCATGGTAACAACAGGGACCATGGAAGAATGATGAGACAGAGAAATAAGCCGCTACAAGACCTCGTAACTGAAAGAAGATATTGCTACGAGAAAACCTAATCGCTGCTTCATATCCTTGTCGCGAGAGGAAGACCTTGTTACAAGCAAAAGGATTTATCGTGACCAGAATACCTTACCGCTGAATGAAGACCTTGCTACAAGAAGAAAGAAGTTACTTACCAAGTAACAGAAATTCACCAAAAAGTGAGAGGATAGAAAATGCTTCTTTAGCCATTCTCATTTCCACAGAGCAGTTTAACTCTATGCTTGTTTTGGGGTCATCAGGAAAGAATATGCACCGTTTCGGGGCCTTCCTCTCAACAGTTTTATTTGCACATCGGCCTCCCCTCAGTGACCTGAGGCCCCATTAAAACATCTTATCAAATCAAAGTCTAATGGCGAAATTTAAATTAAATACTGTTGTTGCGCATTCGCGAGCAAGTGGAACTATGACGTGTTTATTTTGAAATGTTCCACGGAACCTTTCTTAAAAAGTCTTTGCAGCGAGAAGGCCTTATCACTAGAAGACTTTGTCGATGGAAGAAAACCTTGTCAAAGGTCTTGCCACTAAAAAGACCTTTGCTGCGAGAAGTTCAAACCGCTTGTAGAATTAGTAGCTACAAGAAGAGCTTGACGCTAGAAGACTTTACGAATAGAGAAAAACCTAATTGTGAGTTCTTTCTGCTAGAAAATCATGCCGTTGAAAAATTCTTACCGCCGCTTAAAATATTTGTCTCTTGAATATAATCTTGACGCGAGAAGAAGACCTTGTTGCAAACAGAAGGCATTGTCAGGAGAAGACTACCTAACCAATAAGACGACTTTGATGCTAGTAGGCCTTACTTTTTAAAAAAACATTGTCACGAGAAGACCTTGTCACTGAAAGATGAACTTCTTGCAAGCAGAAGACCTTCTCGTGACAAGAATACCTTGCTGCTGAAAGAAGACCTTGCCACTTGAAGACAATGTCTAAAGCAGAACTTATCGTAGGAAGAACTTGTCGTAGGAAGACCTTGCCGTGAGAAAAGCTTGTCGCTAGAATATAACCTTCTCGCTGGAATATAACCTTGTCGCTAGATGACCATGTTGTCTGCAGAACACCTCATCGTGATTAGAACCCTTGCCATAGGAAGACCATGTCACTGGAATATAACCTTTTCTCTAGAAGATGACATATTACCAGAAGAAGACCTCATCCTGACGAGAATACCTTGCCACTGGAAGTAGACCTTGCTGCTAGAAGACCTTGTGGCCGGAATATAAAAAATGAAATTGTTGCAAGCAGAAGACCTCACCGTAATGATTATACCTTGCCGCTGGAATATAACCTTGTCGCTTGAAGAACACCTTTTTACAAGCAGAGGACCTTATCATAACAAGAATACCTTGCCACGGGAAGAAAACTTTGCTGATAGAAGGCCTTGACGCTAGATGATGACCTTGTTGATGACCTTGTTGCAAACAACGAACATTGTGATAAGTATACCTTGCAGCTGGATAAAGACCTTGGCACTAGAAGACATTCTCGCTGGAATATAAGTTTTTTGTTGGAAGATGACCTTGTTGCAAGCGAAATTCCTCATAGTGATAAAAAAAACCTTGTCGCAGGAAGAAAACCTTGCCGCTAAAAGACTTTGTCACTGGAATATAAACTTGTTACAAGAAGATGGCCTTGTTACCAGCAGAAGACCTATCGTGATAAGAATACCTTATTATTCAAATAAGACCTTCTTGCTAGAAGACCTCGTCGCTGGAATAGAACATTTTTGCTAGCAGATGACCTTGTTGCAAGCAGAAGACCGTATCGTGATAAGAATACCTTGCTGCTGAATGAAGACCTTGTTGCTAGAAGACATTGTCGCTGGAATATAAACTTATCGCGAGAAGATGACCTTCTTGCTAGCAGAAGGCTTTATCGTGATGAGAATACCTTGCCGCTGTAAAAGACCTTGCCGCTAGAAGACCTTTTAGCTAGAATATAACCTTGTTGCTAGATTACCTTGCCGATGGAAGATGACCTTGCCAATGAAAGATTATCTTGCCAATAAAAGATTCCTATGAAAGATGACCTAGCAAATAAATTATGAACTTGCCGATGGAGAGTGACCTTGCTGCTAGCACATGACCTTGCTAATGACCTTGCCGATGACATGCATGGCAAATGAAAGATGTCAAAGCCGATGAATGATTCAGATAAAAGATGACTTTGCCAATAAAAGATGACCAATGACCTTGCCAATGAAAAATTCCGATTAAGGTTGACCTTGCCCAAATAAATGATGACCTTGCGGAAGGAAGTTGATAAACTGGCCGAAGAAACTGACCTTGCTGCTTAGCAAATGACCTTGCTGATGCTAGGATGACCTTGCCGATGACCTTGCCAATGAAAGATGTAGATGTCGATGAAAGATTCAGATAAAAGATGACCGATAAAAGATGACCGATAAAAGATGACCTTGCTGATGACCTTGCCAATGGAAGTTGACCTTGCCAGTGACATTTCCGATGACCTGGCCAAGGACCTTGCCAATGAAAAATGACATTGTTGCTAGATGACCTTGGCAATGTAAGATAACCTTTGCTGCGAGAAGATGACCTGGCGATGTAAGATGGCCTGGCGATGACATTGGCAATGTAAGATGGCCTTGCGATGACCTTGCGATGTAAGATGACCTGGCAATGACCTGATGACCTGCGATGACCTGATGTAAGATGACCTGCGATGTAGAATGACCTGCGATGACCTAATGACCTGCGATGACCTGATGACCTTGGAATGACCTGATGACCTGCGATGTAAGATAACCTGAGGCAAGGTCATAAGCAAGGTCACCTGATGACCTTGCAGATGACCTTGAAGATGACCTTGTCAATAGAAGTTGACCTTGACGATGACCTGGTCGATGTAAGATGGTCTTGCGGACGAAAGATTCCAATGACCTTAACAATGAAATACCTCGCCGAGGAAAGATTCCAATGACCTTACCAATGAAACACCTCGCCGATGACCTTCCCAATGGAAGGTGACCTTGCTTATGACCTTGCCTCAGGTCATCAGATGACCTGATGACCTTGCGATGTAAGATTGATGACCTGATGACCTGATGACCTTGCGATGACCTGATGACCTTGCGATGACCTTGCGATGACCTTGCGATGTAATGACCTTGCCAATGAAAAATGACATTGCTGCTCGATGACATTGGCAATGTAAGATAACCTTTACTGCGAGAAGATGACCTGGCGATGTAAGATGGCCTTGCGATGACCTGGCGATGACCTTGGCAATGTAAGATGGCCTTGCGATGACCTTGCGATGTAAGATGACCTGGCGATGACCTGATGACCTGCGATAACCTGATGTAAGATGACCTGCGATGTAGAATGACCTGCGATGACCTGATGACCTAATGACCTCGCAATGACATGATAACCTGCGATGACCTGATGACCTGGCGATGACCTGATGACCTACGATGTAAGATAACCTGTGATGTAAGATGACCTGATGACCTGGCGATGTAAGATGACCTGGCGATGACCTGACCTGCGATGACCTGCGATGACCTGATGACCTGACCTGCGATGACCTTGCGATGTAAGATGACCTGGCGATGACCTTGGCAATGTAAAATAACCTTGCTGCGATGACCTGCGATGACCTGATGACCACGCGATGACCTGATGACCTGCGATGACCTGATGTAAGATGACCTGCAATGTAGAATGACCTGCGATGACCTGATGACCTAATGACCTCGCGATGACCTGATGACCTGCGATGACCTGATGACCTGGCGATGACCTGATGACCTGCGATGTAAGATAACCTGTGATGTAAGATGACCTGATGACCTTGCGATGTAAGATGACCTGGCGATGTAAGATGACCTGGCGATGACCTGACCTGCGATGACCTGACCTGCGATACCTGATGACCTGACCTGCGATGACCTTGATGACCTGATGACCTGACCTGCGATGACCTTGCGATGTAAGATGACCTGGCGATGACTTTGGCGGTGTAAGATGGCCTTGCGATGACCTTGCGATGACCTTGGCAATGTAAGATAACCTTGCTGCGAGAAGATGACCTGGCGATGTAAGATGACCTTGACGATGACCTAGCGATGTAAGATGGCCTTGCGAAGGAAAGATTCCGATGTCCTTACCAATGAAAGACCTTGCCGATGACCTTGCCAATTGAAGGAGACCTTGCTGATGACCTTGGCAATGGAAGATGACCTTGCTGCTAGATGACCTTGGCAATGAAAGATAACCTTGCTGCGAGAAGATTACCTTGCCGATTACCTTGCTAATGGAAGGTGACCTTGCCAATGAAAAATGACCTTGCTGATCGAAGGTGACCTTGAGGAGGAAAGATTCCAATTCAATGAAATTCCAATTCAATTCCAATTCAATGAAAGACCTTGCAGGTGACCTTGCCAATGACCTTGTCAATAGAAGTTGACCTTGACGATGACCTGGCCGATGTAAGATGGTCTTGCGGACGAAAGATTCCAATGACCTTAACAATGAAAGACCTCGCCTATGAAAGATACCAATGACCTTACCAATGAAACACCTCGCCGATGACCTTGCCAATGGAAGGTGACCTTGCTTATGACCTTGCCTATGACCTTGTCTATAGAAGTTGACCTTGACGATGACCTGGCAATGAAAGATTCCGATGACCTTACCAATGACCTTGCTGATGACCTTGCCTATGAAAGATGACCTTGCTGATGGAAGGTGGCCTTGCTGCTTGAGGAGGAAAGATTCCAATCTGGGCACTTTCAATGTAAGACCTTGCCGATGACCTTGCCAATGACCTTGCCAATATAAATTGACCTTGACGATGACCTGGCCGATAGAAATTGACATTGATGATAGAAGTTGACCTTGACGATGACCTGGCCTTGCGGGGGAAAGATTCCAATCTGGGCACTTTCAATGAAAGACCTTGCCGATGACCTTGCCGATGACCTTGCCAATGACCTTGCCAATATAAATTGACCTTGACGATGACCTGGCCGATAGAAATTGACATTGATGATAGAAGTTGACCTTGACGATGACCTGGCCTTGCGCGGGAAAGATTCCAATGAAAGATAACCTTACCAATAAAAGATGGAAGGGTGACCTTGCGGCTAGAAGATATCCTTGCCGATAAAAGATGACCTTTCCAATGAAAGATGACCTTGCCAATTAAAGGTGACCTTTCAGCTAGAAGATATCCTTGCGGATAAATGGCCTTGCCAATGAAAGATGATCTTGCCAATGAAAGGTAAGGTCACCTTGCAGCTAGAGGATTTTAGCTTGCCGATGGAAAGTGACCTAGCCGATGAAAGGATTTTACCTTGCCGATGGAAGGTGACCTTGCTGATGGAAGGTGACCTTGCCGATTGAAGCTGCTAGAAGGAAGATGATCTTATCGATGGAAGATAAGATTCCTGATTGATCGATGGAAGATAAGATTCCTGATTGAAGGAGACTTTGAAAGATGACCTTGCTAATGGACGATAAACTAGAAGGCCTTGTCACTGTAACATTGTCGCTCGAAGAATAACTTGTTGCCAGCAGAAGTCCTTATCATGATAAGAATACCTTGCAGTTGAATGAAGACCTTGTCACTAGAAGACCTTGTAGCTAGAAAATGACCTTGTTACCAGCAGAAGACCTCATGCTCATAAAAATACCTTGCAGGTGGAAGAAAACCTTGCAGCTAGAAACCTCAGAGCTGGAATATAACCTAGTCGCAAGAAGATGACCTTGTTATCGTGATAATGGAATTGCCTTTGGAATATAACTTTGTTCCTTGAAGAACTCGTCGCTGTCATTAGAAGTTGACCTTGCTGTCAGCAAAAAAACGTATCTTGATAAGAATACCTTAGCGCTGGAATATAACCTTGTCGTCAGAAGACATTGTCACTAGAATATAACCTCGTCTCTAGAAGATAACCTTGTTGCAAGCAGAAGGCCTAATCATGATGAGAATACCTTGCCGCTGGAAAAAGACCTTGCCGCTAGAAGACCTTCTAGCTAGAATATAATCTTGTCGCTAGAAGATGACCTTGCCGACGGAAGATGATCTTACCAATAGAAGTACACGTTGCTACAAGAAGATGACCTTGCTGATGAAATATGACCTTACCGATAAAAGATGCCGATGAAAGATGACCGATGACTTTACCGAAGACAGATGCCGATGAAAGGCGACGCTGCCAATGAAAGATTACCCTGCCGATGAAAGTTGTCGATAAAAGATTACCTTGCAAATGGAAGATGTCATTTCTACTTGTAGATGACCTTGTTGCTAGAAGACCTCAGTATGACAAGAATACCTGCCTACTGGAAGAAGACTTTGCTGATAAAAGACCGTGTCACTGGAATATAACTTTGTCGCTAGAAGATGACCTTGTTCCAATCCGAAGAACTCCTCGCGATAAGAGTACCTTGCCGCTGAAAGTAGACCTTGTTGCTAGAAGACCTTGTCGCTGGAATATAACATTGTCGCTTGAAGATGACTTTTTGAAAGCAGACGACCTCATCGTGACAAGAATACCTTGCCACTGAACAAAGACCTTGCTTCTAGAAGACCTTGTCGCCAGAATATAACCTTGTCACTCGAAAATGACCTTGTTGAAAACATCGTGATGAGACTACATTGCCTGAGGAGGCAGAATACAATGCAACTGGAAGAAGACCTGGTTGTTAGAAAACCTTGTCGCCGGAATATAACCTTCTCGCGAGAAGAGGACTTATGTGTCAGGAATAGCTTGCCTCTGGAAGTAGATTTTGCCGCTAGAATATGACCTTTTTGCCAGCGGAAGACCTCATCGTGAGAAGAAGACCTTGCCACTGGAAGAAGACGTGGCTGATAGAAGACATTGTTTATGTAATATAACTTTTTCGCTAGATGAATACTTTGTTGCCAGCAGAAGACCTTGTAGCTAGAAGAAGACAATTCTGCAAGAAGTCCTTTTTACTGGAATATAAGTTTTAGATGACCTTCTTTCCAGTAGAAGACCTCATCGTGATCAAAATACCTTGTCGCGGAAAGAAGACCTTGCTGTTAGAAGACCTTGTAGCTGGAATATAAACTTTTTTGAAAGCAGATGTCCTCATCGTGACAAGAGTACCTAGCCACTGAACAAAGACCTTGCTTCTAGAATACTTTGTATCGGGAAAATAATCTTTGCTAATAGAAGACCTCGTCGCTGGAATATAACATTAATTCAAGAAGATGACATGGGTGCAAGCAATGAACATAAAGACCTTGCTACTAGAAGGCCTTGTCGCTGGACTATAACCTTGTTGCTGGAGGTGCCCGTGGTGTAATGGTTATCGTCGTAGGAATTGGACACGGCGACACGTGTTCAAATCCTGGACTGATTGCATTTCACATAGCACAAATACCCTTGGGAAAGGTATGAATCCAATTATTCTCCCTCCAGCTATGGGTAAATAGTAGGGCAGACTAAGTTCTTCAGCCTTGGTGAGGCAACTAGTCTAGAAGGAAAACTCTGAATTCAAACCTGTTAAACTCCGGTAAAAAAATTGACCTTGTGTCATATCCTGTCCGAGCGGAGGGGTTGGGTAAATATGATAACCTTGTTGCTGGAAGATGACCTTTTTGCAAGCCGAAGACCTCATCCTGATGAGAATACCTTGCCACTGGAGGAAGACGCTGCTGCTAGTAAACCTTGTCTCTAGAATATAACCTTATCGGTAGAAGATGACCTTGCTTGCCAGCAGAAGACTTCATCGTGACAAGAATATCTTACGAGAGGAAGAAAACCTTGTGTCTGGAATATAACCTTGTCGCTGGAAGATGACCTTGTTGAAAGTAGAAGTCCTTATCGTGACAAGAATACCGTGCCGCTAGAAGAAGACATTACTGCTAGAAAACCTTATCGCTGGAATATAACCTTGTCGCTAGATGACATTGTTACCAGCGAAAGACCTTATCGTTATAAGAATACTTTACCACAAGAAGACCTCGCTTCTAGAAGACCTTGCTTCTAGAAGACCTTGTCTCTGTAATATAACGTTGTCGCTAGAATAACTTGTTAGCAGAAGATTCATCGTGATATACAGACCTTGTCTCGAGAAAAAGACCTTGTTGTTAGATGACCTTCTCACTGGAATATAACATTGTTGCATGAAGATGACCTTCTTGCAAGTAAAAGACATCGTCGTGATACGAATACCTGGTCGCGGGAAGTAGACCTTGTCATTGGAAAAACTTGCCTTTGGAACATAACCTTGTCGCTAGAAAAGGACCATTTTGAAAGCAAACGCCCTCATCGTGACAAGAATACCTTGCCACTGAACAAAGACCTTGCTTCTAGAAGACCTTGTCCCTCGAATAAAAACTTGTCGCTAGAAGATGACTCATTTGCCCGCAGATGACTTCATCGTGACAAGAATACCTTATCGCAGGAAAAAGACCCTGTACCTGGAATATAATCTTGTCGCAAGAAGATAATATTGTTGACAGCAGAAGACCTTAGGTGACAAGAATACCTTGCCGATGGATGAAGACCTTGCTGCAAGAAGACCTGGTATCTGGAATATAACCTTCTCGCTAGATGACATTTTTGAAAGCTGACGCCCTCATCATAACAAGAATAACCTACCACTGAACAAAGACCTGGCTTCTAGAAGACCTTGTTGCTGTAATATAACCTTGTTGCCAGCAGAAGACATTGTGACAAGAATACAACGCAACTGGAAGAAGATATTGCTGCTGGAAAACCTTGTCGCTGGAATATAAACTTGTCGCTAGAAGATGACCTTGTTGACAGCAGAAGACTTCATCCTGACAGTAATACCTTGACATTGGGTGAAGACCTTGCTGATAGAAGACTTTATCGTTGTAATATAACCTTATCGCTAAAAGATTACCTTGTTGCCAGCAGAAGGCCTCATCGTGATAAGACATTGCTGCTGGAAGAAGACAATGCCGCTAGATCTTGTTGCTGGAATATAACCGTGTTGCTGGAATATAACCTTGTCCCTGGGGAATGACCTAGTTGCTAGCAGAATACCTTATCGTGACAAGAAAACCTTTCCACTGTAAGTAGACCTTGTCGCTGGAAGAAGACCTTTCCACTAGAAGACCTTGTCGTTGGAATATAACCTTGTCGCTAGAAGAGGGCCTTGTTGCAAACCGACAAACTTATCATGACAAGAAGACCTTGCCGCTGGAAGAAGACCTGGCCGCTAGAAGACATTGTCTCTGGAATATATCCTTGTCGCAAGAAAATGACCTTGTTACAAGTAGAAGACATAAACATGATAAGAATACCTTGTCGCTGGAAGAAGACCTTGCTGCCAGAAAATCCTGTCGCAGGAATATATCCTTGTCACTAGGAGATGACTTCGTTGTAAGCAGAAGACCTCATCGTGACAAGAATACTTTGCAGCTGGAAGAAGACCTTGCTACTAGAAGACTTTGTCGCTGGAATATAACTTTGTCGCTAGAAGATGATCCTGTTGACAATAGAAGACCTTATGTGACAAGAATACCTTGCCGCTAGAAGAAGACCCTGCTATTTGGAGAAGACTTTACCACTATAAAATCCCTTGTCGCGAGAAGTTCCTATTACTTAAAGAATACCTTGCTTCTAAAATAAATTGCTGTAAGAAGACGACCTTATGTGCATGTAGACTATACGACTAAAAACCCCTTGTTGCAAGTTCTTGCTGCTCGTAGAAGACCTTGCCTTTATGAGACCTTGCTGCTAAAAAACTTCTTACTGCAAGATACCTTGCTACTAGAAGACCGTGCTGCGAGAAGTTCTTGCCGTTGGAAGAAAACTCAGACGAAAAAAGTTACGAAGTTCCACCTCTCCATATGTCATAGGCCTATAACAAGAGCATCTTTCCTCTGAAAAACTCCGTGCTGATAATGATAAAGGACAAATGCCTGCCTATTCATTAACTGTGTATAAGGATTTGAGTAGAATGATCTCCGAACCTCTCACGCCTCGGAGCTTCTTTAAATCGGCGCTTCAGCATTCTCTGTTCCGATCTTAACTTTCCTTCCTGTATCTGTCGTCTATTCGGTCGTTTTCCTTCGGTTTTATCTTTTTTATCCGTTACTGCACCAGACAACTCCAGACAAACGTCATATATAATTCTGCAGAAAGATGACAATTGATGATCAATGGGGCCCTTAAGATGGGTGGTGAGCCAAAAAGAAAGCTCTTGGTCTAAGTTTGTCCAAGTAGCTGTCTGATTACCCTTGGGCCACTGAATTCTTGGCTTGCTAGGAATGTCTCCAGGACGCTGTAGCTCAACAATGGGCTCTTGAATACTGTGGGGGTATTCCTGATTCATAAGCCCATCATTCGATTTACATTCTCCGTGCCTTGTGGATTCGTAACCCTCGCAAGCTGTTAAATTCACTGCAGCACTCACAAGTTGTAGCCGGGTTCATATCCAATTTGTTAAAGTTAGAGCAAGTATGATGGGTGATATATTCTCCCTTCCCGCTACAGACACCCTAAGGTCATTTTCCTTTCATTGTCTTGCCCATATTTGTTTCGTATATATATATATATATATATATATATGTACAAGAATATCCGTATAAAGTCAAATACTTTTTTGTCTCAAACTCGTGTAATAAGAACCCAATCTTCAGTTTGTTTCCTCTCTAATGGGTGTGTGTGTATGTTTGTGAGTGTAAAGAATGTGAGGAGAAAGAGAATGACAGTAAAAAAAATGGTTATATATATATATATATATATATATAATGTCTGGGTGTGTATGTGTGTCAAAGCCGAGGGATTCAAATATTTTTAATCAGTAACTATATATCTATAAGAATGTATATGCTTGCATAGCTCTATGTGTGGAAATAGTGACAAACAGACAGAAAGAGATGAAGAGGGAGAAAGAGAATGATTTGAAGAAATAATTAAAGGGGTTATATATATATATATATATATATATATATATAATGAATCCATGTGAACGTATTTTCTATATGGAAACGCAATGAATATATTTAAACATTCTCTGACCCTGTACATTGAATATATGTTTGAATTTTTGTATTTTTGAACAAAAAGTTTTTTTCGAAGATTCCTCTTTTTCGCTTTTAAAATGCTAGCATTCTATCTTTGCACAAAATAAGCTAAAATCACAAATAGAACGATAAATAGATAGTTATCTAAAAATCTGTAAAAAAAAAACGAAAAAAAGCAACACCTTTTAGCAACAAAAAGTCTGATAATTTCAACAGTGCTTATGGAAAGGAAGGAGAATAAAATTCGTGCAGGCGTTCGAAAAAAGAAGTATGGGAATTATTCAGAAAATGCAAAACACGAAGCCAAAAGTTCCTATCTACAGGTTGAACGCAAAGACATTATTTGTTTTGAAGTCGTCATGACGTGAAAACTAATTGGAATATATATATATATATATATATATCTTCGAACGAATTGAGCACTCTGGTATCCGGTACTGTATAAAATGTAAACAAACGAATGCTGCTGCTGTTGCTACTTAATACCGTATATTTCCCTATCTGACGTTGTACGCTTGTTATCTTAGCGGTCTGATACTAAGTCTAACGTAAAATTGGGCGGGTTTCGATCCTGGCTTAAAACGTCCTACGCGTCAAGCCACACTGAAGAGTTGTGATACAACGAAACAGTCTGTCTGTAAATGACAATATATATATATATATATATATATATTAGTTTGGTTTGGTTTGGCTCTATAGCATGTCAACAAATGTAGGTTATCTTATGCCAAATCCATTGTATACATACAAGTTGTTCTATTTCAAACAATTAAGTTTAGCATAAATACGTAGTTTAATAGCTAAAAACAGCTCTATTTCAAATTATTCAGTTTAGTCAAAAAAGTCAAATGATTCCAAGTATTGTTATGTATCACTGACAATTAAATTAAGTATCAGTCATTTGTTTACACACAGTTAATTGTCTAAAAAGTTTCTTTCAAACAATTCAGTTTAGCATAAGTACACGGTTTAGTTCTATTTGGACCAGAGACAGGACTCTATCAGATGCTACCATCTCAGTTTAGATTGAACCTGGGAGCGATGGCAACAAAGCTCCAACATTACTGGAGCCTCACCATCAGATTGTGTGTGTGTGTGTACATATATATATATATATATATATATATATATATATATTGGCAGCATTTCTTCATTAATACAAATTTCGTTGATTATAATAGATATTTTCTGTCTGTATATTTTCTTGTTGATCCTTTAATATTTCCGTATTGATTTTATAGTATTTGGCGGGAATTGACTGATATATTTTCCATAATTGTTTATTTCCCAAGTACGTTCTGCCCGACTTTAGGCCATCATCAGGGGAGGATGTATTACAAAAGTGATGTAACTTTTGTATGTACATTACTACTTTGTAAGAAGAAGAGCATCTGGGCCGTTGCAGTGTGTAGCGTTTACTTTTAAAATTGTTCCCTAAATAGTGTCAGTAGCTAAAGACTTTTAAGTATCGAGGAGACGCACTATGCACCTTTCTGATACAAGTTCCACAGCACAGCATTTAAAAATCATTAATTCCCAACAACAGAAGTACGGAAAATTCTCACAGAAAACACAACAATATTAGAACATCAAAATAACATGAAAAACTACAGATTCTCGAAGCACTACATATTAGAAACATGCAACCCAAACTTAACAGAATTAATTTTTAACCCAGTGCTAATGTACTTAGTACTAACTAAATGGCTGGAGAAGAAGCTAGACGGCAATTACACAAGAATGTTGCGAGCAATATTGAACAAGTCCTGGCGGCAACACCCCACAAGGCACCAACTATACGGCCACCTACCTCCCATCATGAAAACTATCCAAGTTAGACAAACCAGACATGCAGGACACTGCTGGAGAAGCAGGGGCGAGCTCATAAGTGACGTACTCCTATGGACCCCCACATATGGCCGAGCAAAAGCTGGACGACCAGCTCGAACATACATACAGCAGCTCTGTGGGGATACGGGATGTAGCCTTGAAGACCTGCCAGAGGTGATGAACGATAGGGAGAAGTGGCGAGAGAGGGTCAGGGATGTCCGTGCTAATGGCACGATATGATGATGATATATGTCATTCTAATAGTTTATGCACATCTCGTTCAAATTATCTCAAATATTAACATCGTGTGTTAAACGACTCAAATTTTTATGTTTAATGTTTAAACACCTTTTTTTTTTATTTCCAGGGCTGAAAAGAAAAAAGAAAAAACATTCAACATAGAATTTTGAGTTATTCCCAACATGCAGTAAAATTTGAAATCATTTGATATCTTTTTTTTCCGAAAAAACAAGTCATGCTGATTTCACGGAATTTTCTGATACTCTCTCGTGATCTTTCCCTATCGTCCATCGTTCTTGACAAAACCTCTAGACGGTATCTGTTGAGTCTTAGTCTTTGACAACTCTGGCCCGTCAATGTGCAGGAGTTCAGTGGAGAAAGTCGCTGATATGTTCGTCTTTACATCGCCAGCAATGCCTCGTCTTACTTAGATAGTTTCTAAGATGGGAGGTAAGTGGACAGACAGCTTTTGTTTTGTAGAGTGTTGATGATGATGATTTTTAATCGAATAGTTTGTAGGAAACATTTATTAACGAGCCTGAATTCATTTGTTTGCACATAATTAAATGGTTTCACGTACTTTTATCAAACATTGATAGTTTTATTTTGGCCCTGTGGGCTGGGGCTTCAGAATACACCGACTACGTCTCTGCAGAGGGGTAAGACTTCCTCCAACGAATGTCCTAGATATGACACTAAACAATCTGTTGGTGAGGCTCCAGTAATGCTGGAGCGTTGGGGATGCTTTATTGCCATCATTCCCAGATCCACTCTCATAGGGTCCTATCTAGGGGTTAAATAGATCTTAACAGTGTACTTATGCTAAACTGAATTATTTGAAATAGAACTGTTATTGACATTCAAACTGCGTACGTATGCTAAACTGAATTATTTGAAATAAAATTGCGTGTCTTTATAAAAATGGATTTGGCATTAAATGACCTCCAATGATTGATATGCCATAAAACCAAACCAAACCAAACTAAACCAGTTTTATTTGTATCCATTTAATGGTTACAAGTATTGCTATGCAACTATGACAATTCAGTTTGATATCATTCATTTGTTTGCACACAGTTAAATGGTTTCAAGTATTGCTATTTAAAACTGACAATTCAATTCAACATTATTCATTTGTTTGCATATAGTTAAATGGTTAAACATTTCTTTTAAGACACATTAATAGAACCCTAACAGGTACTCCAACTTTAGAACAGAGTAGACCTGGGAGTAATGGCAATGAAGAAATACTAGACATTCTTCATTGCTCCAGAACTGGAGCCTCACGATTTGATGCAGTTTATTTTCATATCCAGGACACTCGCCGTGGGGTGGGGGTTCTTAATATTCTATAGAGATGAAGTCGGTGTTTTTTCCAGCTCCAGATGACTTAGCTGAGTAAATATGAATATTTACTTGATACAATATCAGTGGTTCTGAAACATTCTGTATATCAAGATGAACCTTTTGATCTCACGCTCTCTCTCTCTATCTCTCTCTCTCTCTCTCTCTCTCTCTCTCTGTCGACGGGCAAACGTAGCTTGAAAAGCCAAGTAAACGTAACCTTCAGCTTTGATTCGAGTCAATGTCAGAAAGAAGAAAAAAAGGGGGGAAAAACGTAGAGTTACGAACTCTTGACTCTATGGCTCCGTAACTCTGTCTACCCAAAATAATTTATTGAATCAGTCTCAATACGAATAAATGAGGAGCTCTTTTCAAATTTACATTAGCGAAATATCGAACCAATGAATAGCAAATCTTACAGATATGATTACGCTGCTGCTGCTGCTGTTGCTGTTGCTACTGATGATGTTGTGAATAAAGGTTTCAGAATGATTGTTAAGAAATAACATAGACCCCACAAAGAAGAAAATTTGAATATTTTACGGACGAATTTTAAATTTCGAATGAAAGAGCCGAAACGGTTTCAAGTCTTCTTGTCAAACATTAATAATTCCGTCAATTTTTCTGAGATGAGATGTTGTTTTTATAACGATTCTCTAAATATTCCGGGCTACTGTACACATACATCTTGGATAACGAGGAGTGCCCGGGGCGTAGTGGCGAACGTACTGGATTGTGACATTGTAGGAAATGAGTTCGAACTCCTGTTCCAATAGGGCGTCACTTTCGGATAAATACCCTTAGGGAAGGTATGATACCCCCCCATATCTCCCTAGGTATGGGTAAAATAGTACTATTACAGTTCTCCTTTACCCACCAATTAGTATAAAGGTTAGGGCGTTCGACAATGGCCCCGGAAATCGAGGTACTCTCCCAGATCAAGTCACACCAAAGACTCAAAAAATGGTATTGGATGCCTCCTTGCTTAACACTCAGCATCATAATGTACGGATCAAGGGTAAGTGGATCAATATAAATCCCTCCTCAACTATGCGGTGTAGTAGCTATTGAAAAGAGAGCCTTCATGTCTCTCTTGACTACGGTCAGCCAACTAACTTATTGTTCTTCTACAAGGATGGTTTTGACATTAAATATTCCACGAAGTTTGATATGCCATTAAAATCAAATGAACTTAATCAAAATCAAAATTAAGTTAACCTTTCTAAATGTTCGAATCTTCTTATCTCCCAGCAATGGTTAGAATATTACTGGTACCGTTCTTCTAAAGGGATGGCTTCGGCATTGATTGACCTACAAAGGTTGATATACCTTTAAACAAAGAAACCAAACAAAACCAATCAAATCGGAAATAATTACTATAATAACTATAATCCTAAAATAAATAATCACATGAGGACACATTAAACTCTTATAGTAACAACGACTAATTATTTATAACTTGGAACAGGCATGTTTTTTTTTTTATTATATACTCACAAGAATATACGCGTGTTCGCCAATGGTCCGGGAGACTCGGGTTCAATCCCAGGTCGAGTCATACCAAAAATTCAAAAAATGTTACTTGATGCCGCCTTGCTTAACACTCAGCATAATAAGGTTAGGATCAAGGGAAGTGGAGCAATCCAGGGAATGGAGTAGCACCCTTCCGTACACCTTGGTGTAGTAGCTATTGAAAGGGGAGCCTTCGGGTCATCTTCAACTAAAGTCGCCAACTTTATTTTAACTGGCTCATTGTTGCAGTGGATAGAGTGTTCGCCAGTGGTCCGGGCGACTTGGATTCAATCCTAGGTCACGTCATACCAAAGATTTTTAAAATGGCACTTGATACCTCTTTGTGTAACACAGCACTATAATGTACGTATCAAGGGTAAAGTGGGACAATCCAGGGAAAGGAATAGCACCCTCCCCTACACCTCGGTGTAGCAACTATTGAAAAGAGAGCCTTCTGGTCGCTCTTGACAACGGTCGCCAACCTTACTTTACAACAAACATATCCATTCTTTCTGGGTTATATACTGCAAAAATTTGATTCATTTGCAAAGGTTTCGTTGCGTTGGGTTTTTTGTTCATGGGATATCACTTTTCATCATCACGTCGTGTGGCTAGCACGGATATCATTGACCCTCTCTCTCTCTC
The DNA here is from genome assembly GCA_963585895.1 of Sepioteuthis lessoniana. Classification (NCBI taxonomy): domain Eukaryota; kingdom Metazoa; phylum Mollusca; class Cephalopoda; order Myopsida; family Loliginidae; genus Sepioteuthis; species Sepioteuthis lessoniana. The sequence goes on from OY757944.1 coordinate 7,404,747, forward strand.
CACGTCTCCCTATCATTCATCGCCTCCGGCAGATCTTCAGGGTTACATCCCGTATCATCACATAGCTGCTGTATGTATGTTCGAGCTTGTCGTCTTGCTTTTGATTGGCCATATGCGGGGGTCCACAGGAGCACATCACTTACGATCTCGTCCTTGCTTCTCCAGCAGTGTCCAGCATGTCTGGTTCGTCTAGCTTGTATAGTTTTCGTGACAGATGGTAGGTGACCGTACAGTTGGCGCCTTGTGGGGTGGGTGTTGCTGCCATGACTTTAGTGGCTATTATAAACTAACAAAGTCATCCTTATTGAATAATAGCAGTGGTTCGTGTGGGTTTATGGCATATCAACCCTTGTAGGTTATTTAATGCCAAATGATGCTTGTACATATATTTTAGATACATAGGATTTGGTTTGATTGGGTTTTATGGCATATCAACCCTTGTAGGTTATTTAATGCCAAATCCTGTTTATACACACACACACACACACACACACACATACACACACACACACATATATATATATAAGGTTTGTTTTGGTTGGATTTTATTGCATATCAATCATTGTACGTTATATAATGCCAAATTATGTTTGTACATATATATAAAATATATAGGAATTTGGTTTGATTGGGTTTTATGGCATATCAACCCTTGTAGGTTATTTAATGCCAAATCCAGTTTGTACATATATATCAAACATATAGGATTTCTGGGTAACATTTTAAACAAGCCAGAGCTCATTTGTTTGCGCATAGTTATGTGGTTTTTAGGTATTCTCATTTAGCTCGGAAAACTCCATTCAATATCAGTCATTTATTTTCACATAGTTTGATATTTCCTTCTGAGCCATAGATGTTACTAACTGGTACAAACTGTCCGGGTCAGAAGATAACTGAGTAAAATGGCGATGAAAGAGTACTCCATATTTCCCAAATCTCTTGATTTGATGTTGTATCAAGAACACAAGTTGGTGGAGTTCTCACTTCTCAGCAGCCACAGCTGACGAATAGCAATGGTAATATTTAACACAAGGCTGGAACGATAAGTGAACTTGATACCGGGATTGGAGTTCGAACGCCTTTACTTCATGTCCGCAATCCAACACTTTCGCCATTACGTCAGGTAGACTCTCCAAAATGTTTGATAGTAAAACTCTACTGTTCCAATTTCATTGCATAATTTTTAAATTGTTCATCTTTATTCGTCGATAATTGTTACTTAGTGACTCCTACCTCATAAAAACACGGTTAAATGGTTTCAAGTATTTCTATCTAATATAAATAATGAAGATTTGAGTCTTACCCGAGGAAAAAAAAGTGTCACTGCCTCGTAGACCTGGTTATAACAACTTTCTAGCCAACTGGTTGGCTAAAGCAATACACCAATAAAATGCGTGGATGCCAAGGTCTATGAAAGGAAATCTTTAAAAAGCGAGCTTGGTGTTTTTGTTTTGGGTGGTGAACAAAGGGTAGTCATTTCGAGGAGGGGGCTCGAGCTGGCGAGGGGCCCGACCCACTCCCCTCAATGACCCAACTAAAATACATCACTGATGACGCCACCCAGCGCCTTTTTTATAATCAAACAATCTTATTTGTTACATTCTCCCCTTTATCCCCTAGTTAAATATTATTTGTTAAATATTACCTCTACTCTTCTTCTACAAAGATGGCTTTGGCATTTAAATAACCCACAACAATTTATATGCCTTTAAACAAAGAAACTGAAACCCATAATATGAAGAGGCGAAAAGAATATATTTCTGTCTTTTTTTCAAGAGTTTTATCGAAGAGGTGAAACGCAAAAAGTCTTGAAGGATTTGAATTCGGCTCAGCGCGTCCCTCCCCTACAAAAATGGCTTTATTCTATTTACAGACAGAGAGGTATATTAATTTAACTTTTTTTTAGCAACCAAGCGGGAACCACTTAAAGAATGAGTATTGCTTTTACTTGACCAGAAAGTGTTCAATAGATTCCTGGTCAAAATTGCAGACACCTGGTTTGAGACAACGAGAATTTATTTCAAGAAATATATTTTGGTGCTTCTTTATAACAGACATATCATAAAAAACGGTCTCATATTCCATTGAGGATTCTTTTTCACTTGTTTCTTTTATGGGAAAGAAAGTGGAAATTGGCTCTGCTGAAATTAATATGAAATATGTTTTTCGATTCAATGCTGAAATGGAAGTGAATATTTCCCACTAGGGTGAAACATCAACTGAAGACCGTCGCCTCATTTTTCTTTTTTAGTATTATAGATTTTCTTCTCCCCAATAAACAAGACTGTTTACCTTTAATTACACTTACGTAATACTACAGGTCTGCAGTCAGTTTTCATTAACATTTTTCATTGCCATTTTGGTAGAACAATATATATATATATACTTTAAGAAAAACAACAAAACTGGTCACATAGGATTATAAATTTATTTCCATCCTGTTACGCATTTTTGAAATTTTCAAAAACACGAAAAAAATTTAACAGAACTTCTTCATATCTTTTAGATAAAAAAAAAATCGAAAAGACACAGAAAAAAGTGGGTGGGGATAGAAGAGGGGTGAAGAGTTATCTCCTCATTTAGTCCACTTCCGTTTTATTTTAATTTCGGTTAGAAATGTAGTAAATTTATTTTTAAAAAATTTAATTTTTTATTTTTTAATTACATTTTGACCTAAATTACAGATTTTATATTGAATTAGATTTAAACTTTAATCACTAACTTTACGTAATGATACTAACTTTACGTAATGATACAAAGATTTTATTTATTCTAAATTATTTTAAAATTTCAAAACTATTTAGAAACCATTAATCAGTTCCACTTTTTATGAGTAATACGTATGTATTATATGTTTTTTCACAATTTTCTATCTAACATTTTATTTTATTTATTCATCTACATTAATTCTCAATTTAACTCTATGCTTTTTTTTAATTTTTTAAGCTATATATATATATATGTTTGATATAGAAATATAAACAGAGCGCAAATATGGCAATATTTGAATATAACCATTATGAAAATACAAATTACACACTAACTCCATTGCCCAGTCGACTGGGGCTGTAGAATACACCGACTGCTTCCCTGCAGAGAATAACCATCCCCCGCTCCACCAATGAGTGTCCTAGACATGACACTAAAAAATCTGATGGTGAGGTTCCAGAAGTGCTGGAACTTTGGGGAATGCGGAGTACCCCTTCATTATCATCGCTTCCAGATCCACTCTGGCCCGGAGTGGTAGCACCTGATAGGGTCCTATCTATGGGTCAAATAGAACTAATTTACGTACTTTTGATAAACTGAATTGGTTGAAATAAGACTGTTTTGACATTTAAACAGCGTACTAATGCTAAACTGAATTGTTTGAAAAAGAAATGTTTTTGACATTGAAATTGTACTTACGCTAAACTTAATTGTTTTCAAACAATTAAATTTAGCGTGATATAACTTTTTGATATTGAAATTGTACTTACACTAAACTTGATTGTTTGAAATAGAACTGTTTTTGACATTGAAATTGTACTTACACTAAACTGAATTGTTTGAAATAGAACTGTTTGACATTTAACTGTGTGTAAATAAAAACTATTCTATAGTAAACTGAGTTATTTGGGGTGAAACTGTTAATTTGTATAAAAATGGATTTAGCATTATAAAACCTACAGAGGTTAATATGCCCTAAAATGTGAACAAACAAACAAACAAATAACAAAAGATTGCATAAAAAATGCTTGTTATTATTAAAGCAGATCCCTTAAAATAAGCTAAGAGATATAATAATGAACACGAGAAGTCTGTAACTTGAATTTTTATCCGGTGTGCACAATCATCAGACGAATATATATATATATATATATATATATATATATATATTTATAGAAACACCAAAGTGAAAGTACGTTCACCAGATGGAGACACAGAATACTTCGACATTGTAGCAGGAGTACTACAAGGGGACACACTAGCCCCATACCTCTTTATCATATGTCTAGACTACGTACTTAGAACGTTGATCGATAAAATCAGAGAGAACGGTTTCGAGCTGTCAAAGAAAAGAAGCAGAAGATACCTCGCAAAAACAATTACCGACGCCAACTAAGCCGATGACATAGATTTGCTAGCAAATACACCCAAACAGGCTGAAACACTACTGCATAGTTTGGAATGAGCCGCCGCAGGCATTGGCCTCCATGTCAATGCACACAAAACTGAATATATGTGCTTTAATCAAGCAGGCGAGATTTCAACACTAGACGGAACCTCTCTGAAACTGGTAGACAAATTCACCTACCTAGGAAGCAGTGTCTCATCAATTGAAAAAGACATCGATACGCGGCTAACGAAGGCATGGACATCTATCGATAAGCTATCGTTCATATGGAAATCAGACCTGACCGATCAAATGAAACGCAGTTTCTTCCAAGCAGCGGTCGTGTCAATACTGCTGTATGGCGACAACACCCAACAAGATGCCAACTATACGGCCACCTGCCTCCCATCACGAAAATTATCCAAGTTAGACGAACCAGGCACGCGGGACACTGCTGGAGGAACAGAGACGAGCTCATAAGTGATATACTCCTATGGACCCCCACTTATGGCCAAGCAAAAGCAGGACGACCAGCTCGAACATACATACAGCAGCTATGTGAAGATACGGGATGTAGTTTAGAAGACCTGCTGGAGGCGATGAACGATTGGGAAAAGTGGCGAGAGAGGGTCAGGGATATCCGTGCGGGCGGCACAACATGATGATGATGATATATGTATATAAAGTTTGGTAGTATTGTGAGTTACTGTTCGGGTTCCCTGGGTTAGTGGTAATGGTGTTTCGGCCCCGAAACCAGGCCTGAACTCAGGGTCATCATCTGTCTTTACTGGAAGCAAAACTGCTTCTTTGGCGGCAGTTTTTGTCTATAATTCTATATACATTTACAAAAATTATTTCGTAGGTCAGAAACTAACCTACTACAGTTTCACCTAAGCGGCTCATCAGGGTACTTATTCCTAGTCGGGATTAGGTACCCTGATGAGCCGCTTAGGTGAAACTGTAGTAGGTTAGTTTCTGACTTACGAAATAATTTTTGTCACTATCTAGCATTGAGCACTTTTTTTGCACTTCTAGCTTAGCAGCAATTACGGTGTTTTTTTTCTTTTGACCAATCAATTGCGTATCTGTTGATTCTTTTTCAATTGGTATGACAAGGTTGGCCTTTTCATTTTTTTCTAATATATATATATTTTCCCCCCAAGACTTGCAGGTTTTTTTCCCTTACCGTAAGTGCTATTATTAAATAAGTTATTATATATATATATATATATATATATATACGAGGGTGGACTGAAAATTCATCGTTTGACTTCATATTTGCTGTTGATGACTTTTTTTTACGAATGAAATCCAAGCAGTGAGTGTGGACTTCCAAGAGAGACAGTCTTGAAAAATAAACTTTATTCGGTTACATTCGACCGACGATAGTATCTTGGTCAGCCTTTGAACTTTTCAGCATACCTTTGTATCCCCACAGACACACACATAAATCCACACGCACACACACACACACACACACTCGTGCGCGTGTATACATACATTTATAATACGGTCATGTTGTTTACTCTATTTATTTATAAAAGTGCTCAAAATCGTTTGAATGACGGAGATACGGAGTCAACGGCATTTTGTGACTATCAGTTTCTCGATAATTGGATTATCAAACCAATAATCTGCGAGTACCAAAGTGCCGTTGTCTATTTCTATAAGAACATAATACAATTAAAACTAATATCGTTAGGTACTAATTAGTATCGAACACTATAGCATCAAAACTTTATGAACATGTAGAGTGCTGCTTGTGAAGTAAGGAAGAACTCATAACTGAAGTTCTCTAATGGACTCCTATATATGGACACACCAGTATTGGCCGATGAGCAAAACCTTATTTTTATCAGGGGACAATGGATGCCGTTTTGAGGACTTGCCAAGAGCGATAGCCGATAAGGTTGGATGGTAAGAGTGAGTGAAAGGAATCCAGATACTAGAATTATCTTCCATCAATTTTGAGTGTTTATCCGCCATTAATTTATCTCCCATTAATTTACCTCCCATTAATCTCCCATTAATTTTCGGTGTTGTGAATCATCGGAAAAATAAGGATAACTACTGAATACGAAAACACCGAAAATTAATGGGATATTAAGGGTAAAATAATGGGAGATAAATTAATGGGGGATCAATAAAGAGCGGTTTTACAGCATTCTTTTTAAAGACTTTTCTGAACGAAAAAAAAAGAAAAATTCGAAATGATAGACAAATCATTGGTTATTACCAGAAAACAAGAAAAGCTATGAAATATAAGAGAGACGGTGATATCAATTGATGCGATAGGAACGGTCATTAAATTTTTGATGAAAAAAGACTGGAGGATTTGGAAATCGGACGGAGAATTGAGACCATTGTTGAAATCGGTCAAAATACTCGGAAGAGTCCTGGAGATCTGAGACTTAAAGTCATTCAGACGTTTGTGAAAGAAGAGTAGCTAAGGCCGGTGTAAAAAAATAACTCGCTAGGAGAATAATAATAATAATCATAAAAATAATAATGATAATGAAAGAATGTGAAAAGAAGGATAAGTACCTCGACCTTGCTAGAGAATTGAAAAAAATGTGGAACATGCAGGTGACAATAATACCAATTGTAATTGGTGCTTTTGGAACAGTAACTAAAGGATTGCTAAAGGGACTGGAGGACTTGGAAGTTGGATGACGGGTGGAGACCATCCAAACTACAGCATTGTTGAGAACGGCCAGAATACTGAGAAGAGTCCTGGAGACTTGAGGAGACTTGCTGTCACTCAGACTCCAGTAAAAAAGCCATCGGCTAACGCTGATGTGAAAAGCTCTACTGAGTGAATAATAATGTTAATAAAATGAAACGAGAGACAAGTGCATAGACCTTGCAAAAAAACTAAAACTGATATGGAACACGAAAGTTTTTGTGATACTAATGATTATTGGTGTACTCGGAACGGTCTCTAAAGGCTTGGTAAGGAAACTGGAAGAGGTGGAAATCGGAGGAGGAACCAATACCATTCAAACTACGGCATTATTAAGATCGGCCTGAATTCAGAGAAGAGTTCTGGAGTCCTGAGTAGACTTGCTGTCCCATGAACTCTAATATAAAAACCATCACTGGTATGAAAAAACTTGCAAGAGTAATGTAATATGTAAAGACAGAGATAGAGTAGATCACACCGGAAGTTAAAACAGCAAACTGATTCGAAACTAATTTCACTTTCATCGCTGGGAAAATTTGAGGGTACCTTATCAAAAATCATATAAACAATGACTTAGGGTGATTTTCTTTGCTTTGATTTGGTTTCTTCGTTTAAAGGCATGTCAATCTTCATGGTTTATTTAATGCCAAGGCCGTACTTATAGAAGATCAATGGTGGTACTTTTTAACCCATACCTAAGGGAATAATGGGTTCATGATTTTCCCAAGAATAGTTCTGGGGATGTAGAATACACTGACCCCCCCCACGAGTGTCCTGTTTATGACACTAAACAATCTGATGTTGAGGTTCCAGTGATGCTGAAGCTTTGGGGAATGCGGAGTTCCCCTTTATTGCCATCGCTCCCAGGTCCTCTCTGACCCGGAGTGGTAGCAGCTGATAGGGCCTGATCTATTGGTTACATAGAACTAACGGCATACTTATGCTAAACTTAATAGCTTGAAATAGAAATGTTTTTAACAATTAAACCGTACATACGTTGAAACTGCGTGCTTATGCTAAACTGAATTATTTGAAATAGAACTGTTTTTTGACATTGAAACTGTATTTACACTAAACTGAATTGTTTAACATACAACTGTTTTAACATTTAACTGTGTGTAAACCAAATCTATACTTATACTAAACTGAATTAGCTGAATTAGAACTGCTTGACTAAACTGAATAGCGGGAAATAAAAATATTTTTCACAATTAAACTGTACTTATATTTAAAATGCGTACTCATGCTAAACTGAATTGTTTGAAATTGAACAGCTTTTGACATTGAAACTGTACTTACACTAAACTGAATTGTTATATATAACTGCTTGAATAGTTTGAAATAGAAATATTTTTTCACAATTAAACTGAGTACTCATGCTAAACTGAACTGTTTTAAAAGAACTGATTATTTACATAAAAAATGGATTTGGCGTTAAATAACCTACAAAGGTTGATATGCCATAAAACCCAACAAACCACATCGAACCAAACCAAGGATAGATCGAAAGTGAACATGACAACTCACTTCGAGTTCCAACTCACTATGATGTCGCAGTCCAGCTCGTAAGCCGCTATGCCATGGGGCTTGTCCTTTTTTTTTTTTTGTATTTTCTATCGCAAACTAGTACAATATGTTTTATCAAACTTTTTTATCAAACTTAGATAGCATTAATTGGTTGGTTGGTTTGGTGCTTGGTTGATTGGAATCGCTTAAAGACATAGCAACCCTTGTCAGTTATTTAATACCAAATTCTGTTTATATATATATATAAGATGGTTGTTGAAGGTCCAAAGAAAGAATAAAAATATATTAAAAAGATATATTTTTAAATAAGGAGGTCCACGAAGAGATTTATATTTTTTTAATTTATTCATTTTGTTCTTACGTACATGATATATATGTGTATGTTTCCAGCTTGTTGCTTTCGTCAGAGAATATGTGTGGCACAAGGTCTTGTTTATGGGGAACTTAATGAGACTTGAACTCACTCTTGTTTCCAGTTTAAACAGACCTGATTATTTAATAGTGTGTAAACAAATGACTAATGTTTAATTGAATAATTAGTGATACATTGCAATATTTGGAACCTGTTAACTTTGTCGATAGGCTAAACTGAATTGATAAAAATAAAATTATGTCAAAGGGATTGTCCTTTTTTTGTATTTTCTGTTGCAAACTAGTAAAACATGTTTTGTGTATTTTGAGATAGGTGTAAAATTGTAAAATTTATCGTATAATATTTGATTCGGTTTCTTTGTTTAATGGCATAGCAACCCTTTTGGTTTATTTAATACCAAAGCCATACTTGTAGAAGAGTTGGTTGGTTGGTTGGTTAGGTTTTATGGCATATCAACCTTTCTAGGTTATTTAACGCCAAATCCATTTTTATGTAAATAATCTGTTCTATTGAAAACAATTCAGTTTAGCATAAGTACACAGTTTGTCAAAAACATTTACATTTCAAACTTTTCAAGCAGTTATATGTAACAATTCAGTTAAGTGTAAATACAGTTTTAATGTCGAAAAACAGTTCTATTTCAAATAATTCAGTTAAGCATAAGCACGAAGTTTAAATGTAAATACGGTTTAATTGTCAAAAACGTTTCTATTTCAAGCTATTCAGTTTAGCATAATTATGCCGTTAGTTCTATTTAACCCATAGATAAGGCCCTATCAGGTGCTACCACTCCGGGCCAGAGTGGACCTGGGAGCGATCGTAATAATTCTCTCTCTCCTCCCCCATCTCTCTCTCTCTCTCTCTCTCTCTCTCTCTCTCAAACACAAATACGCACACACACACACACACCAGTCCCTATCGTCTATTACTTCTGGCAGGTCCTCTAGACAGCATCTAGCACCAACACAGAGCTGATATATATGAACTTTCACAATAATGCTACGTTTACTTTTGAACAAATCCTGGGAGCAGCAACCCACAAAATAGTCGCTGCATGACCATTTACCACTAAGAAACAAAGCGTGTTTGGCACTGAGTTGCTTTTTTAAGGTTTTGGGGTCGCAATAAGAAACTAGGTCGTGAAAACATAACGGTCTATTATATTCTCTCTATACATTTTCATCGTTGGTACCTGATGACCTGTGTACAGGGTGGAACGATAAAATTATCATCCTCAAGAAAACTACAGAACAGCTTTATTTTAAAACTTATATTGAAATAAATTAATTCAGGTAACTTGATTATGTAGTAGAGCTGATATCTATTCAATGTAGCCGCCGCCTTCAGCCTCAATCACCGCCTCGATATGGATCCGGAACTGGAAGCATGCCTTTTCCACAAGCGCCGGCAAGAGCTCGGCGAATACTCGGCGGATGGCGGTGATCAGGCTGGCTTTGGTGTTGTGGGAGGTTATGTTGGTGATGTTCTCGACGTATGACCAAACGAAGTAGTCCAGCGGGTTCAGGTCGGGGGAGGAGGGAAGCCAGTGAGAGAAGGGTGCAAAGTCGGAGCACTCCTTCTGAAGCCAAGCCTGGGTCTCTTTGGACTTGTGGGCCGGCGCCTAGTCCTGATGCCACACCCAGAGTCTGCCACCGGCCATCTGATTGCACCAGGGGATCACTACACTCTTCAGCACATCCACGTACACTTTGGTGTTGACTTTCAAGCCGACTTCGAAGATGTGAGGTGGCATGATGTGGTCCTCACTTGAAACCACACCAAAGACCATAACCGTAGCCGGAAACATTGTTTTCATCACCCTGGGCACGTCCCTGTTATTCGTGGCAATCCAGATTTGCATTTTAAGGGTGCTGGCAATGGTCCTGTTGTCATAACTTGGATCGGTAGAGAGCATGAGTTGTACAGCGGCGCATCTCCGATCTCGCTCGTTGAACATTGTGTCACTTTCAGACATGATAGAAGGCTCCTATCGCTCTTCGGATTTGTACACAACTGGCCAACTAGTAGATGGTCTGCAACAAAAAAGGAAAACCGGTTTTCATTAAACGGAAATGGAATCATGTCGTCTTTTCTAGGGCGACAATTTTATCGTTCCACCCGTGTATATTACGATAAGAAAAATCAAGTGATAAGATGAAAGGAAAAAAAGCTAATCAAAGTTAATGGTTAGTTTTGGTCTGTTATTTTATTCAATTAGCTTAGCTGGAAGCTTATCAAACACGTCTGAAAACATTCCCAAGATAAAAGAGATTAATTCACTGATTGATGTGGATTATAAAAAGTATTCGTTGAACTTTTTTTTTTTGAGCTTTGTTAACCCTCAGAAACTGCAGGACGATATTTTACTAAACAACTGAAACCTCATTTTACGAGCTCAGGGCTGTTTTACTAAACAAATTGTTTTAAATCACTTCCACTGCGGTACTTACAAACCATCAAACTTAGCATTAATTGGTTGGTTGGTTGGAGTCGGTTAAAGACATAGCAAACCTTGTCAGTTATTTAATACCAAATTTTGTTTTATATATATATATATATATATATATATATAAAGATGGTTGTTGTAGGTCCAAAGAAAGAATAAAAATATATAAGAAATATATTTTTTTTAAAAATAGGTCCATGACCATGAAGAGATTTGTATTTTTTAATTTTTTTTTTCTTATATACGTGTTATATATGTGTATGTTTCCAGCTTGTTGCTTTCGTCAGAGAACATGTGTGGCACAAGGCCTTGTTTATGGGGATACTCAATGAGACTTGAACTCACTCTTGTTTCAAGTTTAAATAAACCTGTTTATTTAACCGTGAGTAAACAAATGACTAATGTTTAACTGAATAGTTAGTGATACATTGCAATACTTGGAACTAGTTAACTTTGTTGATATGCTAAACTGAATTGATAGAAATAGAATTGTTTGCAATTTAACTGTGTGTAAACAAATGAGTAATGTTTAATTGAATTGTTAGTGATACATAGCAATAATTGGTTCAATATAATTTGTCGACTCATGCTGAATTGAGTGGATAGAGATAGAACTGTTTTATAATATAACTGTGCGTAAACAAATGACTGATGTTTAATTGAATTATTAGTGATACGATTCAATTAAGAATCTGTCATTTCTTTAAACACATAATCAGGGCGTACGTGGCAGAGGTTTTATGCCTCTGCAGAGATGCTGTCAGTGATTTCTACCGCTCCCGCCGACTTGGCTATCATCCACTGTGTATTGTGTTGTATACGTAAGCTTCAAGTGTGCATTATATTGTATATATAATCATTTTAAGGAGGTACTTGCTGTGTAACGGTTAACCTTGTAAGAATTGGCACGGCGACTACAATGGAAAGAACAAAAAGAAGACTAATTAGAGTGGCCTGTAACAAGAGTGACAACGTAAATACAAAAACTTTGAAACAGAAATGGGAAGAAAAAGAACTGTATGGATATTTCAAGAGATAAACTAGCGAAATTTCACACTGGAAGAACAGGACATGACCGTATAAAGGAAACCTTAAGAGAGAAACTGAATCCCTTCTAATAGCATGACACTGCATGGAGACACATTAGTCCCATACCTCTTTATCATCTGTCTAGACTGCGTGCTTAGAACATCTATCGATAAAAGAAATGAAAACGGTTTCAAGCTAACAAAAGAAAGAAGCGGAAGGCACCCCGCAAAAACAATTACCGACGCCGACTACACCGATGACATAGCGCTTCTGGCAAATGCATCCGCCCAAGCCGAAACCCTGCAACATAGTCTAGAACGAGACGCTGCAGGCATCGGTCTCCATGTCAATGCCCACAAAATGGAATATATTTGCTTTAATCAAACAGGCGACATCTCCACTCTAAATGGTAGGTCTCTGAAACAAGTTGACAAGTTCACCTACCGAGGAAGCAGTGTTTCATCAACCGAGACAGACATTGACAAGTGACTAGCAAAGGCGTGGACAGCTAACCATAGACTATTGTTCATATGGAAGTCAGACCTGACAGATAAAATGAAACGCAGTTTCTTCCAAGTAGCGGTCATGTCGATACTGCTATATGGAGGCACAACGTGGATGCTAAAAAAAGGTTGACAGCAACTACACAAGAACGCTGCGAGCAATATTGAACAAGTCCTGGAGGCAACACCCGACAAAGCAGCAGCTATACGGCCACCAACCACCCATCACGAAAACTATCAAAATTAGACGAACCAGACATGCGAGACACTGCTGGAGAAGTAGAGACGAGGTCATAAGTGATGTACTCCTGTGGACCCCTTTACATGGACGAGCAAGGGCGGGACGACCAGCTCGAACCTACAAACAGCAGCTCTGTGCCGATACAGGATGTAGCTCTGAAGACCTACCGGAAGCAATGGACGATAGGGAGGGGTGGCAAGAGAGGGTCAGGGATATCCGTGCTGATAGCGTGACATGATGATGATGATTATGATGGATTAATTACGTTAAATCGATTATACACAACAGAATATCAAGTGGTGATCGAGAGGAAATAATTACTCACCTAATAAGCAGAAACAGTATACAAGCACAAAAGGAATATTAAGCTATAACCGACTGAGTGGGAAGATAATCCATTGAGAATTAAGCAAGGGTTTGAAATTTGAGCTTATAACCAAATGATACATACATAAACCAATCTTGAGAATGAGACGCATAAAATTCTCTGGAATAGATTCCTTAATCCCTGTTATATAATAGCCGAGGGATTTCGGTTCATGCCTTTGAGTTTAGTTAGGCTGAGAACCTTTCGGCTCAGCGCATGGGTTAGTTGGGTGCAACATTGAGGCAGGTGTTAACGCGGGCGTGCACGGGCGGATGGAGGTGTCACTCAGATATCACAATAGTCAAAGACGAAACGGGGTGACAGGGTGCGGGTGACGTCACGCACCGGAAGCGCGCGGAGGTTTGTGTGAGAATCTGAAGGAAGTTAGAGAGTTGAGAATTTGACGCCAAACGAGAAGGATCGACTTTTGGAGCTCGCAGACGCGAGGCGAACTTGCGCCCTGTATGGGGGCCGCTCGAGACGGGGTCCAAATGAATAAGACAGCATTGAAGATTGTGTCTCTCCTCCTTACGTTGAAACCTTTAAATCAAAGTTAATTACAAGGTTTCGTACCTGAACAAGAAGTCGTTACGTGTTTTCGAATTCCGAGATTCCTATGTTCTATCGTTATGAACATTCGATATCCATTTCGCACATAGCGTTAATTGTGAATATGGTACATCCCGTCCAGTTGATTAGACAAAGAAATAATTAACAAAAAAAAAACAAAAAAAAATAGTCGAACTGGGAACAATGCCAGCCGGAGTGAAAATAAAGGGAAATGCCAAGAGAAAAGAGTACTTGGACTTTGCGAAAGAACTAAAAAAGCTGTCGAACGTGAGAATAATGGTGATGGCATTTGTAATGGGTGTTCTTGAAAAGGTTCCCCAATGGCTTGGAAAGAATTCTGAAAGAGTTGGAAATCGGAGGACAAATGAAGTTCATCCAAAATACAGCATTGGAGAGATCGGCTACATTACTAAAAGTCTTGGAAACGGGAGAAAACCTGCTGTCACTTATCTTCCAGTGAAAGGCCATTGGCTAAGGCTGATGTGAAAAACTCCAAGAAATTTGACTCTACGAAGAAATGATATAATCATGAATACGTCCTAATGACATACAAACTTCTCTGAGACTGTGAGAGACAAACGGATCACCTAATCTTGGCCAGATTACCAGGCCTATTAATAGTAAACAAAAAAGAGAACCTGTCGAATAGTGGATTTTGCCGTTACAGGTGACCACTGAGTAAACCTGAAAGAAAACGTAAGAAAGATGAGAACCTTTGAACTTGCTAGAAAATGACGGTAATATCAATTGTAATTGGTGCGCTCGGTACAGTCAGCAAAGAATTGGTACATGAACTGGGGGATTCGGAAATAAGAGAACAAGGGAAACCATTAAAATTACAGCATTGTTAAGATTGGTCAGAATACTGAGAAGGGTCCTTGAGACATGAGGAGACCTGCTTTCACTTAAACTCCAGTGGAAAACCATCTGCCAACGCTGGTCTGAAAAACTCAAAATTGTAAAATGATAATAATAACATTGTTGATTTTGCCGTCTCAGTGGACCACAGAATTAAAATCAAAGAAAACGAAAAAAAAAAAAAAAAAAAGACAAGCACTTAGACCTTACCTGAGAAATTAGAAAGTTGTCGAACGTTTGGGAGACCATGATATTAAATGTAATTGGCACACTTGGAACGGTCTCTGAAGGATTTGAAAATGGGTTGTGAGAGTGGGAAATCGGATGATGATCGAGACCATCAAAATTACAGCTTTTTTGTGATTGGCTAGAATACTGAGATGAGTCCTGGAGACTTGAGGAGACTTGCTGTCACTCAGACTTGAGTGAAAAACCCTCCGCAAACGCTGATGTGAAAAACTCTTAAAGGAGTAAGATAATAATAGTAATAATAATAACATTGCGGATTTTGCCGTCTCAGCTGACCACAGATTTAAAATAAAAGAAAACGAAAAATAAGACAAATAGTTAGACCTTGTCTGATAACGAAAAATGCTGGCAAATATGTGGGTAACGGGGATAACAATTGAACTGGAACGGTCCTTAAAAATTTGGCAAAAGGTCTGGGAGATATCAGATGATAATCAAGACCATCAAAACAATAACATTGTCATGATCGGTTAGAATACTGAGAAAAGTCCTGGATTGACTTTTCGACTTAGTCTCGTTATGGGAAATTCACGAGATTAGAATGATTATCTTTTATAAATTAATTCCAAACAATGCAGATTTTGCAATTATTGAAAGGAATTCTGAAAAACAAATTTATATTGCTTTTATTCTCTTTATATATTGAATGATGCAAGCATAATAAATACCACATAATAAAGTAATTATATATATATATATATATATATATATATATATATATATATATATATACTTTTTTGTACGAGGGTCATTGAAGAAATAATGTGAATTTTTTTAGAAGCAGCAGTTGTGTCCATACTATTGTACAGATGCACCTCATGGACACTGACAAAACGTATTAAGTAAAAGCTAGACAGGAACCGCACAAAATTGCAATGATATATATTGAACAAATCCTAGAATCAACATCGCATGGAACAACAGCTGTACGGCCACTTAACGCCTATCTTGAAAACCATCCAAGTAAAAGGAACAAGACATGTTGACCCGGCTGGAGAAACAAAGACAAACTCATAAGTGACGTTCTCTAATAGACCCTTTCACATGGACGTGCTAGTATTTGCCAACCAGCAAGAATTTATCTACAACAGTTGTATGCGGACACTGGATGTAGTTTGGAAGACCTGTCGGGAGCGATGGATGATAGGGAGGGATGGATGAAGATGATGATGATATATATTCTGATGATGTTTTGACACAAAGCTTTTCGTAGGGAAAACCTAATGAGGATCGAACCAACGAAGCATTGCACTATGTTAAGGTACGTTTTCCTTTTACAAATTTTTAGCAAAAATAACGAAAGAAGTTATTCGATGCAACAGAGTTAATGTGATAACTTGGATCCTTCACGCGCTGGGGTGAAAAACAAAAAAAGAAAGATGAAAGGAATGTGTCAAGGAAAAAAATTGCATGAGAAGTAATTTCAATGTCCTTTGGTCTATTTGTTTTAATGGCCGTTTGCTAATATTGTGGAAAAAAAAAAACGTTGGCGTAATCAAATTTGATAACACTACGAGAGAAAAGTAGAGCCGAAGAAACTATTGTTTTTGCAATATTTTTTTAATTTATTTTCTTGGCATATCAGGAAATATGCACTCAGTGAATAGGTTTTTAATGTGTTCTTTTGGCTTAATGACAATCGATTCGGGAACCTTTTTTTCACTAAAGTGCATAATGTAAAGGTTACCGGCGCAAGAAAATGGACACAGTAACCCAGGTTCAAATCCTGAATAAGGCTGTTTACATTTCTCATAACGTTAATAATTTTGGGAAACGTTTGCATCCAAATATTCTCTCTCTAGTTATGGGTCAATAATTGGACAGACTAGGTCCCTTAACTTCCATAGGGCAACCAGTCAAGCAAAAGGAAAACTGAATTCAAACCTGTTAAACACCGCTTAAAAATTACCTCGTGTCACATTCTGATCGTGTTGGTGTTGTTATATATATATATATATATATATATATATATATATTAGGTTTGGAGTTTGGGTTTCTTTGTTTAATGGAATATCAACCTTCGTGGGTTATTTAATGCCAAAACCATACTTCGAGAACAGAACATGTTATCTAAACCATAGCAAAGAGGATAAGTGTTGTATATTGACCTACGACCCGGCCGGGCAGTCAAAATAGGAAATGCACCAGTGCAAATAACAGGTGCATCCGGTCGAGGAATATCAGGATATTATAACTTTAACCGTGGACAGGTTGAATGAGTACGAAATTTTGACGCCCACAAGAACAAGGTTGGCGTTGAACTATTATATAACTCAGTGCACAGGAAATTCAATCAGTTGGTGATCAGACGAGTTGGAGTAAAATGCGGTAGAGAAAACCAGCATCCAGAGAGGCTGGGCACCCAGGCCCCCGGTTGAGCTGCCCATGAGAACGGGAAAGAAACGCGGTCATGGCCAATAGAGTGGAGGTCAATATGTTGCAGTTCTGTTCGGTCTCCAACTCCTTCTCATACACAACCCTTTCAAATGGAGTGAGAGGTATATTTTTCTAAGAACTGTGTCGCTCGTCTTTATTGTGTCGTTATGATTCTGCACGCATATGTGTTTGTATAGTTGGTCATGGCTATACAACATAAGGAGTCTCATACCTTTCTAAAGGATATTTGTCCGAAAGTAAACGTAATATATATACATATATATATATATATGTGTGTGTGTGTGTGTGTGTGTATGTGTGTGTGTTTTGGGGGAGATAGAGAGAGAGTTTGTACTTGAGTGAATGTCTTTGTTTTATGTTTAGTTTGGTTTTATGGCACATCATATTTTTATGCTAAATCCATTTTTATACATACAAACTGTTTTATTTTTTTAAAAATTCAGTTTAGGATAAGTACACAGTTTCAATGTCAAAACAGTTCCATTTTAAACAATTCAGTTCAGCATAAGTACACTTTAAATGTCAAAGACTTCAATTCGATAGGACTCTATCATATGCTTCCACTCTTGTATGGAGGTGCCCGTGGTGTAATGGTTATCGTCGTAGGAATTGGACACGGCGACACGAGTTCAAATCCTCGACGAAGCTGACTGCATTTAACATAGCTCTAATACCCTTGGGAAAGGTATGAATCCAATTATTCTCCCTCCAGCTATGGGTAAATAGTAGGATAGACTGGGTTCTTCAGCCTTGGTGAAGAACCTAGTGAGGCAACTAGTCTAAGAGAAGGAAAAAGTCTGAATTCAAACCTGTTAAACCCCGCTTAAAAGTTGACCTTGTGTCATATCCTGCCCGAGCGGAGGGGTTGGGTAAATAGGATTATATGTTTCTACTCTGGGCCAGACTGGACCAGGGAGCAATGGCCTTGAAGAGGTACTCCGCATTCTCTAAAGCTCCAGCATTACTGGAACCTCACCATCAGTTTGTTTAGTGTCATATCAGGACACTCGTTGGTGGGAGAGAGGCCTTATCCCTCTGCAGAGATTCAGTCAGTGAACTCTACAGCCCCAGCTAACAGGGCAAGATTGTTTAGTGTCATATTTAGGACACTCGTTAAGGGAGACTTACCCCAATGCAGAGATGCAGTCAGTTTATCCTGTAGCCCCAGTCGAATGGGCCAGTTTGTGTGTGTGTGTGTGTGTGTGTGTGTGTGTGTGTGTGTGTGTCTGTATAAGTGTGTACTCATATATGCCTTTTAACACACAAGCACACACACACACACACACATATATATATATATATCACGTGTACACAACCTTATATATATACACTCCCACTTACTCATGCCCAGTCGGCCGGGCCTGAAGGATGCAAGGGCTGCTTCTCTGCAGAGAACAAGCGTCCTGATATGACAATCTGATCTTGAGGTTTCAAGATGCTGGAGTTTTGGGTAACGTGGAGTACCCCTTCATTACCATCGCTCCCAGTTCCATTCTGGCCTGGAGTGATAGTACCTGATAGTGTCGTATCTATGGGTTAAATAGAACTAAACTATGTACTTATGCTAAAAGGAATTGTTTGAATTAGAACTGTTTATTTGTATTAAAATGGTTTTGGCATTAAATAACCTACAAAGGTTGATATACCATAAAACCCAAACAAACCAACTTGAATACTCATATCTCCATCCGCCCTAGCAGCGTAGTTGAAAATACACTTACTGGATCCTCTGATGAGAGAAAGCCCTCCCCCAAATACTGACTCTGATGGTGATGCTCCAGTTCTGGAATTCTGAGAAGAGTAGAATTCCCCTTTCATTGCCATTACTCTCAGGTCAACTATGTTCCGGAATGGTTTTATAAGTGTTAGCATTATTGGGAATTCTTGATACAAAACAACTGAGAGCGAATTATTTGGATTAGATAGAAATACTTTAAACTATACAAATATGTGCAAATTATTTATATTAGATATGAATACTTGATCCCGTATAACTGTGTGCAAATTAGTTAAGTGATAGTTTGTTTAATGGCATATCAACCTTCTTGGTTTATTTAATGCCAAATCTATCCTTCCAGAAGAACAGTAGTGGTACTATTTAACCCATAACTGGGAGGATAAAGTTTTTTCCCCTTCCCAAGGTTATTTCTCCGGAAATGAAAGTAATAGCGCGACTGGAGTTGGAATTTGCATGATACGATTCCACAGTCCAGCGCTTTAACTATTACACCTCGAAAGCAACCCACACAAATTATTTGTATTAGATTGGAATACTTGTAACCATATAACTGCATGCACGTTATTTGTATTAGATAGGAATACTTGAAACCATACAACTGTGTGCAGATTATTTGGATTAGATAGGAATACTTGAAACCATACAACTGTGTGCAAATTATTTGGATTAGAGAGGAATACTTGAAACCATACAACTGTGTGCAAATTATTTGGATTAGATAGGAATACTTGAAAACATGCAACTGTATGCAAATTATTTGGATTAGACTGGAATACTTGAAATCATATAAATCTGATAAAAATACTCTCAAGAACAAAAAAAAAATAAACGTAAATAAGAACGAAAAACAAATGCGATTCTCTAACTTCTTGGCATAGAATAACCCTTGTTGGTTTGACATACAATTAAAAGAAAATAAAAGCATATAAATTATAACCAAACTCCAGATGGTTAATCAGTTGTTTGTTTGGTTGTTTGGCTATTTTGTTGGTTGGTTTTTAGATTTCTTTTCCTGGTTGGTTGGTTGGTTGGTTGGTTAAGTGATTGGTAGGTTTTATTTCAGGTTCCCTTACAACTGTTGGATTACTTTCGGACGACGTCAAGTTAAAAGGCAGGCCTCCTGCTATATACAATAATGGAAATTCACAATCTTTTAAAACAAAAAACACCCCATTATCTCATACAGATTGGACCTGAGAATGATGCCGATTAAGGGTTTAATATATACTTCCCGAAACTCTAGAACTCGGGCCACAGCACAGGATGGAGCCGAAGTGTCATACCCACCATACAACACATCATCATCATCATCATCATCATTATGTCGTGCTGCTTGCACGGATATTCCAGACCCTCTCTCGCCACTTCTCTCTATCGTTCATCGCCTTAAGAAGGTCTTCAGGGCTACATCCCGTCTTCACATAGCTGATGTATGTATGTTCGAGCTGGTCGTCCTGCTTTTGCTCGGCCATATGTGGGGGTCCATAGGAGTACATCACTTATGAGCTCGTCCCTGCTTCCCCGGCAGTGTCCTGCATGTCTGTTTCGTCTTAGATAGTTTTCGTGATGGGAGGCAGGTGGCCGTATAGTTGGTGCCTTGTGGGGTGTTGCCTCCAGGACTTGTTCAATATTGCTCGCAACAATCTAGTACAAATGTGCCTGTATATATATATATATATATATATATATATATATATATATATGCATGTCTGATTAAATAATAAAGACACATTTTGTCAATATAATTTTATTAAGATCCTTTCAATTTTCCAGACAAGTACCTTGGTTCTAGGTTGGAATTGGGAGATGAATTTACAAAAATTGTCCTGAGTTTTGGACAATTTTGATAAATTACTCAACCAATTTCAACCTTAAACTAAGAGACTTGTTTGGAAACTTAGAAGGATCCTAATCAAACTATATAGACAAAATGTGTCCTTATTTAATCAAATATGCTTAAATGAAAGACTGTTGCCCAACTACACACACGCACACACACACACACACGCATATATATATATATATATATATATATGTGTGTGTGTGTGTGTGTGTGTGTGTGTGTGATATTAGTGTATAATAAAAAAGAGAAATTCTGTATTTTAGAAGAATGAAAATCACTGCATTATATCTATTAAAACTAACTTAGCTTATTTTTCAAATATACTCAGAGAACAGTCTTTTTACGTGAGATTCTACGGATGCTTTTGTACATCTTCTGCTTTTTTACAAACCGTGTATTTTTATTTTGTTGATATACTCCCCCCCTCTCTCTCTCTCTCTCTCTCTCTCTCTATATATATATATATATATATATATATATATATCCTCACGCTCTTAATCTTCTGCAAGTGCAAGTGCAACGTTTATGTTTTGTTTTTTGTTTGTTTGTTTTTTTTATCTTATTACCGTTTTGTTTTAGTTTTTCCTTTCGCTTCTTGAATTTTTTTTTTTGTTTGTTTTTTGTATTCTCTTTTTGGTCTTAAAATCTCTTCTTTTACAGACCTCTATTATATATGTATATATATGAAGTGCGAGATATCAAATAATTTATTTAATTCTATATGACGGCTGATATTCATTTTCAGAAATTTCTATCCTAAATATCATCATCATCATCTTGTGCTGCCCCGCACGGATTTCCCTAACTCTCTCTCGCCATCCGTCTCAATCACGCATCGCTTCCGGCATGTCTCCCAGGCAACATCTTGTGTCCGTACTGAGCTATTGAAGATGAATCTCAGCTGTTTTTCCAGCACTTGCGCGTCCGTTTGAAGGGCTCCATAAAAGAACGTCATTTTCTAATTTAAAAATAATTATATAAAAAACCTATTTTCTATACTCGAACTGCTTTATACATTTATAAATATATACATAAAATAATTTATATCATAAAGCATAAGTATATCAAATTTTCTTAAAAGAAAAAAAATATATATATAATCTTATTCGTTTTTTGTTTGTTTTTTAGGAAGATTGACGGGTATTTTGTATTATTATATAATTAAGTTTTTTTTAATGTGATATTGTAGTATCAAATATTGATGCAGAACAATCGTAAGAGAATGGTGTTAGATTATTTTAAGTTGTCGTACGTAAATGCTATATTAAATTATCGTCAAAAATTATCGTAAGATGTTAATCATATATATACATATGTGTGTGTGTGTGTTAATCTAATTAGTTATTTACTTTTGTTTTTGGTGAAAGGCTCGTATATTTTGTTTGTATTAATATGTGTATAATATCTAAAGTCTGGTCGACATGTTTACGAAAACGGTTCCAGTTGATTTCGTTTAGAATTTGGGGTATTTTATGTAGAATTGAAAGTCCATTTTACCCATAAGTTGATGGTTTGGTTTCTTTGTTTAATGGCATATCAACTCTTTTTAGGTTATTTAATGCCAAAGCCATTCTCCTAGAAGAACAGTAGTGGTACTATTTAACCCATAGCTGGGAGGATAAGGGGGTTCATACCTTTCCCAAGGGTATTTGCCCGAAAGTGAACGTAATAGCGCGACTGGAGTACGAATTCGCGTACTACGATTCCGCAGTCCATTGTTTTAACCATTACACCACGAGGACACCCCCCATAAGTTGATGATATGTTAGAAATGAATATTCCTTCAATATAATTTTGCAATATAAAACAAAATTACAAAATTTGAATGAATGAATAAAATAAATATAACTTCTCACAAGCATTAATTTTTAAGAATGATTAAAAGGACGTTTTTTATTGGTTGAAAATAAAATCCTGTCTGTGTAAATATTGATTTTATAACTATAAATAAGCAGACTTTTATAAAGACACGTATGACAAATAACAACAGTCAACAAAAACTTTTCGACATGGAATGACGTCGCTTCAAATAACCAACGTTACACACCTGAAAAGTAATGAATCTTCGAAGACAACTATTTTTTGAAAGAAAAGCAAACAAAGAACCTAAGCAAAGTATTAATTTAGTTGTGCTTTTATTTGGGTATATATATATATATATATATATATATATATGTGTGTGTGTGTGTATAAGTGCTTGAATATGTGCAATATGAATTTGACTTAGCTATGTGTTCACTGTTCTCAAAAAACTTCACACAAAAAAAGAAAGTATTACGTTGGTTAATAATTAACATAAATATTTTAAGTTGGATTAAATAAATTTTCCATTAGATAAGGAAGTTTATACTTTTCCCAAATTTACCAGTTCGAAAGCGAATGAAATAGTGCGACTAGAGTTCGAACTCACTTCCGACGATATAATAGTCCAGCTCGTTAATCACTGCACCACTAGGTGTCTTCTTTCCATAAATATCAACACTTCATTGGTTGGGATTGATTTATTGCAAAAGATATTTTAATCCAAGAAAAAATATTTGTTTTGAGGCTATTCAAAATGGCCCTCAATAAAACAGAGTGAACCTGGCTTGAACAAAAGTCTGCCACCAAATTTTGACTGACTGAGTTGTGTAAACTATGTGAAATTTACAGAACATATGATGTGTACGAAAAAACACGTTTTAGTAATTAAAAAAATATTTGGAAATGAGTTAAACCTGGTTTTGCCATTTTGTATCGGAGTCAAAATCCAGACCATCGAATGTAACACACTGGCTTTCTTGTAAATTAAAAATTTAGGACGCGTGATCAGTAAAGAAAGTTATGGTTCCGGGAATTGAAACGACACAAAATTATTGATTTATTTGAATAAGGTGTAACTAAAAAGTGCTTCCTATTGGCAAATCCTTTCACCTTATTTATTGAATAAGCCTCGCATATTTGCAGGGACCGTTTATAATGAAGTTCTCAAGTTTTGCTATTTTTGATGTTATTTTTCCAATTACATTGATTGCACTCTCGTAAAGAAAAAAGTAGTTCCTCATAGGACAGTTTTTTGCATTTCATATGAGCCGCGAGAGTCAGGTATCTTGTTCTTGTTTTTATCTGTCTCTTTCTTGATCCTAGAACCCCAACTGTTTCAGGCACGGGGGAAATTTTGAGGTGCGACATTTTTTCAATTTCTATATTCTCGTCTTTGAGTTTATCTAGAATGCATGTTTTCTTTTATAATCCTTAATAACAATATTTGGTCTTTTTCTTTTTTTTTTTATTTTACTCTTTATTTTTCTATTAGTTTGGATTGCAAAATTCCAGTGAATATTAGTTTCTTTGGCTTATGTTATTGGTTCTGGCTTCTTTTTAAACCGTTATTCAGATTTCTGTATTCCATCGTATAGCTTAGTTTGATTTCTTTGTTTAACGGCATACCAACCTTTGTGGTTTATTTAATGCCAAAGCCATCCTCTTAGCTGAACAACAGTGATATTATTTAATCCATAGTTCGGAAGACGAGAGTGTTTATCTCTTTCCATTGGGTATTATCATTTTTCTTTAATTATTATTTCACTATTTCTCCTGGTCACGAAAACTATTCAAGTTAGACGAACCAGACATGCAGGATACTGCTGGAGAAGCAGGGACGAACTCATAAGTGATGTACTCTTATGGACCCCCACACATGGCCGAGCAAAAGCAGGACGACCAGCACGAAAATACATTCAGCAACTATGTGAGGATACGGGATGTAGTCCAGAAGACCTGCCAGATGCGATGAACGATAGGGAAAAGTGGCGAGAGAGGGTCAGGGATATCCGTGCTACCAGCACGACATGATGATGATGATGATGATTTCTCCTGGACTCTTCTCAGTATTATGGCAGATCTTAAAAATGTAGCCTTTGAGGATCATTCTAAGCACACCGTCACTCTATTTTAGTTCTCTAGCAAGGTCCGAGTATTTATCTACATTTTCATTTTTTATAGATTAGATGATGTATTGTTTTATTCTTGTTAATTAACTCTACAACTGGCCAGAAGTATGTGATCCGTTTGTATCATAAAGTCCCAGAGAATTTTATGGATCTCACTTTCTAGAATGGATTCTGGTATAAGCATATACCATTGGTCAGCATGATTAAATCTTAAACACAATTCTTTGTGGCATTTGCATTAGATAATTCGCAAAGGTTGATATGCTATCAAATACAAACAGCCCAATTGTCTAGAGCCGGAGAATACACCGACTGCATCTCTGAAGAGGAGTACCCTCCATAACGAGTGTCCTGTATATGACTCATAACAATTTGATGGGGAAACTCCAGTAATACTGGAGCTTTTGAGAATACAGAATACCAGTTCATTGACACCACTCCTAGGTCTTATTTGATCCCATGTGAAGCACGTTATAAGGTCCTTCTATGTGTCAAATAGAAGGCTTTGACTTTTAAACAGGGTGCAAACAAATGACTTATGCAAAACTGAATTGTTAGAAACGGAATAATTTGATTATTTAACTGCATGTAAACAAATGACTGATGTTTAATTGAATTGTTAGTAATACATAGTAATACTTAGAACCATTTAATTTGTTGACTTATGCTTAATTGAATTGTTAGAAATAGAAGAGTTTGATCATTTAACTGTATGTAAACAAATGATTGAGGTTTAATTGAATTGTTAGTAATACATAGTAATAGTTAGAACCATTTAACTTTATTAAACTATCCTAAATTGAATTGTTAGAAATAGAACTGTTTGATCTTTTAATTGTATGTATCCACAAAATGTATTTACAAATCATATATTTTTTATATAAATGTAAAAACTGGATTTGGCAGTAAATAGCTAACAATGGTTGATATACCATAAAACGAAATTAAACCTAAAAACAAAAATTTACGACAAAAAATATTTTGCTTTTTTCTAAAAGAATTCCCCTTATTTATCGAATGACCCTCGTAATAAACTTATGGTATCTGTTTTTAAGAAAGATATGTGCTTTTTATTAAGGGGCTTACAGTATGTTGATTATGTCCAACAAGGGATACCCCGGGGATGTCACTAAACTGCATCTGATGGGGAGACTTCAGTTCTGGAGGCCTACGCAGTGGAGTTAGTCTCACGCCCTTTCAACTTTGAAGTGGAAGTACTTGTAAGGGTCCCATCTATTATCAGGTTATTTGTATTCGATAAGAATAAAAAGAAATGCTAAATAACTGTAAATCAGTAATTCCCAACGTGGGTCATATGCCCTACCGGTGGGGCATGGTAATGTTTTGGTGGGGCTTGTTCAGAGAGCAATTTATTGGCTTTTTAAGCTTCCTTCGCATGATTTGCAATAAAATTTTAAATATGTAAGATTTAAATATTGCAGTGGGAGGACATCAGAATTTTTGAAAAAACAAAGTGGAGCAATGCCCCAAATCGGTTGGGAACCACTGTCATAAATTATTTGGATTAAAAATTGTTGCTTGAAGATATACGTGGTGCATTCAATAGGTTTCCAGACTTTTTTTGTATAGGCATTTGATATTGTTGTAGACTCTTGAAAATTCAGTATGTTATTGCTATACATATTATGAGATGACTGACTAGTTTCTATGATTTCAGCTTCAAATGAACAGCTACAGCAGGAATTAGAATACATCCTACTAAAGCCTAATTGTCACAGCTGGTGAATTTCAAAAATGCAATCTGGACATGAGGACACTTCAGAAGAACAATATGCAATAAAATTCAGTTTTTAACTTGGAAAAAATGCCACAGAAACGTTTGGAATGCTTCAGACTGCTTTTCGACCATCTTGCATGAATCAAGCATCAGTTTTTGAGTGGCATAAGACATTCAAGGAAAGCAGGAAGTCTGTGAGGGATGATACGGTGTGGGCGGAGTTAGGAAGTCAATACACCAGAGTTGATTGGCCAAAGGGTTAGGGTTAGGGTTACTATATCGAGGTTTTAAGGGAGTTCAGGAAGAGATTCCCAGGGAAGAGGCCAGCACTCTTCAAATCGGGTCAGAGGCATTTCCTCCAGAACAATGCACCAGTTCACACCTCCATCCTTGTCAGAGACTATTTGAACAAGATGGGCATCAAGACATTTCCTCACCCTACCTATAGTCCAGACCTTGCTCCCTGTGACTTTTGGTTATTCCCTAAGCTCAGAGGCTGTCGTTATGAGACAATTGGGGAGATGAAAGAGGCTATGACGAGGGTCATTGACACGCTCACAGAAGAAGACTTCCATGGGGCTTTCCAGAAGTTGTTGGAACGGTACAACAAGTGCATTGCAGCCAGAGAAGAATACTTCGAAGGGGACGTGAGTTTCATGATTATTATCAATAAAAGTGCCCATACGCAAAAGGTCTCGAAACTCATATAATGATCCTCGTACTTGTTTAAGGAGTATAATTAGTTACTTAAAACCATATAATTGTGCATAAAATATTAGTATTAGATAGGAATACTTGAAACCATACAACTGTGAGCAAAAAAATGATTATTATTAAGTAGAAACAAGTACTTGTAAACATATAATTATTAATAATAGATGGGTATACCTGCAAATAATTCCGTAAAAAAGTTCTTCAGAAACTAAAACACAAATAATGCCAATGGAAATAAACAAGGAATGTGATTACCAAAGCTTTAGACATAAAACAAGATTAGAATGGATTACATACCATTCAAATCGATCATCAATGCTTAGAGATACTTACTTCTCTGTGCAAAAAAATCATCTTTCGAAAAAGAAAAAAAATAGCTTTTAAAACAATAATTTCTTGTCTTAGAAAATGTACTCAGTTGTTCTAAAAACAAGCAGCTCATTTCCATTTAATCAAATTCTTAACGACATATCTGTCTATAATCAATCATTCAGATTAATATATTATGGCTATCTACGAAAGATTGCGAACGTTCAGTCTAGTCTCCAAATGGATTGGAAATAATACAGGAACACACTTCATCCTTTATATATATATATATATATATATATACATATACGCTCCCCCATGGTCTGAGTGGTCTGAGACTTAGTCTAACGTAAAGTTGGAAGGGTTTCGATCACGGCTTCGAGCGTCCTGCGTGTCTGGCAACACTGAAGAGTTCTGATAGAACGAAACGGTCTGTCTGTGAATGACAATATATACGTTCCTCCATGGGGGTTGAGCACTCTGGCGAAGGAATTGTCGGTCGCCGCTCGCATACCCTAGAGGGTATAAAAATGTAAACAAACGGCTGCTGCTGCTGTTGCTACATAATTACCTTAAAAATTCCCTTTGCCAACGTAGTCCGCTTGTTGGCCGAGTGGCCTGAGACTTCGTCTAACGTAAAGTTGGATGGGTTTCGATCCCGGCTTCGAGCGTCCTGCGTGTCTAGCCACACAGAAGAGTTCTGATAGAACGAAACAGTCTGTCTGTGGATGACAATATATATATATATATATAAAGTTTTCATGGGGATTACAAATTCCAATAATAATCCAGAAGAGACCTATTTTATTCATGTCAAAATATTAAAATATAAAGTTCGACTGGTTTTGATTCTCGCTGATCACAACTTTTATCGAGGATAAACGATTAAGAAAGAAGAGGAGAGGGACTTGTCATGAATGGAAAAAAGAGGAGCAGAGTAAATTCAAATTGTGGTCAAATTCAAGCCCAGTAAACACAGAGAAAAAGAGAGAGAGAGTTTTTTCAAACTAAAACCATAATGACAACTAGTCAAAAGGACGTTCTCCGCCTCCACCATAATAGTTCTTTACTTTATTCATTTAAATGTAATTGTGGAGGGCAATACATTGGGATAACCAACCAACGTCTAGATGCTCGACTATAGCAGCACGTGCCTACAAAAATTAGTGAGGGAAATTGGCATGCTGATGAAATTATTTAACAAATACGGGTCAGCGATTGCTGAACATTTTATAAATAATCGTAATTGCGCCTTCTCTTACAGTGATAACTTGTTCACTGTATTGAGCAAGTCACATTTGGATTTTCATTTGAAAGTCCTTGAGACCGTTTATATTCTCATTTATAAACCGTCCCTCTGTAAACAGAGAGACTGCTTCTAGAGTTTGAATTTGATCACCATTTGAATTCAGCCTCCCCTTTTTTTCACTCTTGACAACTCCCCACCTATCTTAATCTTTTATCCTCGATAAAGGTTGTAATCAGCGAGGATCAAAACCAGTTGATCTTCATATTTAATATGCTAATATGAATAAAATAGGTCTCTTTTGTGCCATTAATATATATACATATATATATATATATATATATATGCAGTGAGAGATTAGACCCCAATAATATTCGACCGCTCGGGTCAGAGAGGACCTGGGAGCATTGTCATTGAAGCATTATTACCCAATTTCTAGAACACACAGAACACTCCTTTTGGTGTGTTTGGGGGGTTCTTACTCCTCTTCAGGGGATACAATCAGAGTATTCTAAGCCCCACCGAAAAAGGTGACTACGATTACAACTCCAGCATCCCCCACCCCAAATTTTAACCAAACTTTCGAGAGATTCATCCTTGTATTCAACCACGATTTTATTTTCAAATCTTTAAGAAAGCAAAAAATTTCTTTAAGAAAAATAATAAGAAAGTAATATTTTATAAATTTGTTTAATGGCATCAACTGATATGAAGATGGTCAGAAAATCAGGGTCCAATTAGGCATTATACTTTGGAAAAAACATAAATCTTGTATCATAAGACAAAATTTGGGATCATTCTAATCTTTTCGAATTGTAAAAAATATAAAGCAAACTGCTACCTAACTAAAAAAAGAAGAAAGAAAGACGATAATGATGACAATAATAGTAGTAGTAGTACTACTACTACTAATAATAATAATAATAATAATTATAGCTAACCCAGTTATAATGGGAAAAATTGAAAACTTACCGTCTGGTGGATTTTGCAGTTCCAGCAGACAACCAATTAAAAAATAAGGGAAGCGAAAAAATAAGTACAAATACTTGGACCTTGCCTGAAAACTGAGATGGAAATGGAACCTGAGGATGATGGTGATACCATTTATGATTGGCACATTTGGAATGGTCCCCAAAAGCTCGGAAAGGTGACTGGAAGAGTTGGAAATCAGAGGGCGAATCGAGACTATCCAAACATTACCATTGCAAAGATTGGCCAGAATACTGAGAAGAGTCCTGGAGACTCGAGTAGACTTGCTGTTTCTCATATTCCAGTAAAATATCACAAACTAAGGCTGGTGTGAATAACACAGAAGAAATGAACCTGAACATAATAAGCGAATGCAGCAAATTGTCACAGAAGGAGTACAAGGCATGACACGAATGGGTGGGCATGGTGATCCACTGGGAAATGTGCAAAAAATTCAAATTTGACGGTACTAACAAATGGTATATGCAGAACCCAGCGCCTATCCTAGAAAATAACATGCATAAACTCCTATGGGACTTTGACATACAAACGGATCACCTAATCTCGGCCAGAAGAACAGACCTTATAATAATCAACAAAAGAGAATTTGCAAAATTATCGACTTTGCTGTCCCGGCAGACCACAGAATAAAACTGAAAGAATGTGAAAAGAAGGATAAGTACCTCGACCTTGCAAGAGAATTGAAAAACAATGGAACATGCAATTATACTAATTGTGATTGGTGATTTTTGTAAGGTAAATAAAGGATTTCTAAGGGACTGGAGGACTTGGAAGTTGGTTGACGAGTGGAGACCATCCAAACTACAGCATTATTGAGAACGGCCAGAATACTGAGAAGAGTTCTGGAAACTTGCAGAGACTTGCTCTCACTCAAACTCCAGTGAAAGACCATCAGCTAAAACAGATGTGAAAAACTCTAAAGGAGTAAATAATAATAATAATAGAAGCCTGTAAATGTGAGTGGGGAGGAATTGACTATCAGTGAAAAACCATGAGTTTGAATTCACGGGGAAAAACTTGCAATAATAATACTGTAATTGATACGTCAGTACCAACAGATAATTACATATTGGTCAAAGGAAATAATAAAATAAGTAAATACAAAGATTTGGAAAGAGAAATAAAAAATATATGGCACTAAAAACTACCACAGATCTAGTGATAGTGAGAGCCTTGGGTATTATCAAGAAAGAGACAAATAGACACGTTGATAAGATTACTGACAGTGCCAGGCTATATAAAAAAAAAATTTAAATCCTACTTTGCAGAACTGCTCATCTCCTCTGGAGAATATAATCAAAATGACTGAAAAATATCACCCAAATGAGGCATCAAAAACATAAATATCTATAATCAGTACCTTCCCTCGGGCTAGGTCTTAGTTAAATACTTGGTGAAGGATTGTAAGAAACCAAAAACAAACCTGAAAATTAAATAACGTGTCAAGAAAAGAAGGAGGAGAAGACTCGCCAGCATTCAAGTTAGTGTCAATGTATCGATACAACGAGAAGTCTGCATAAAAAAGCGCGGAGGAAGTAAACACAATTACAAACAGAACAAAAATAACCAGAAAACAAAAACGGGATTTAAAAAAACCCAACTATATGGATATTTCAAGCGACAAACAAGCAAAATCTCACATGAGAAAACTTGGACATAGCTGGAAAGGGAAACCTTGAGAGGAACTGAATCTCTTGTGATATCAGCACAAAAAAAACGCCACAAGAACCATGTCAAATCAAGAATAGTCAAGACGCAACAAAATAACCGATGTAGATTATATGTTGATAGAAATGAAATGATCAATCACATAATAAATGAATGCTGTAAAAGAGTTCAAGACTAGATATGACTGGGTGAGTAAGGTGATCCACTGGGAATTGTGCAAAATTTGACCATACGAACAAATGGTATAACAACCCAGAATCCCCACCTTGAAAATGAGCCCCATAAAATTTTTGTGATTTTGAGGTACAAACAGATCACCTATTCTCGGCCAGACAACCAGACCTTGAGATAGTCAACAAAAAAAGAGAACCTGCCGAATAGTGGACTTTGCCATTCCGGCAGACCCCAGGGTAAAAATGAAAAGAGATAAGAACCTAAACCTTGCTCGAGAAAATGAAAGTGACGGTGATACCTATTGTAACTGGTGCTCTCGGTACAGTCACTAAAGGATTGGTACAGGGATTGGAGGACGAGAGAAGACTATCCAAACTACAGCATTATTAAGATAGGCCAGAATACTGAGAAGAGTCCTGGAGATTTGAGGAGACTTGCTATCACTGAGATCCTTGGGGAAAACTATCAGTTAACGCTGGTGTGAAAATTCTCAAATGAGTAAAATAATAAAAATACGGCCAGAAGACCAGAGCTAGTGATGGTCAACCAAATAAAAGGAGAACCTGCTGAAGTTGACTATACCGTTCGGGCAGACCACAGGATAAAACAGAAAGAAAGCGAAAGGAGAGATAAGTACCTACACCTTGCTAGAGAACTGAAAAAAACTATGGAACATGAAAGTGACGATGATACCAATTGTAATTGCTGTGCTCGGTACAGTCACTAAATGATTGATACAGGGACTGGAGGACCTGGAGATAAGACTACGAGTGGAGACCATCGAAACAACAGCATTGTTGAGATCGGCAAGAATAGTGAGAAGAGTCCTGGAGACTTGTGGCGACTTGCTGTCACTCAGACTCAAGTTGAAAACCATTTTCTAACGCTGGTGTGAAAACTCACAAAAGATTACGATAATAATGATAATACGGCTCTTACAAATCCCTGTCGGCATTAAGCAGCTTTAGTTATGTGAAGACGGTGTAAGATTAACTTCATAAAAACATCTACAAATAATAAAAGATATGGCTAATATTATTTCATTTGTTGTATAGCCATACTGATATCAATCATAACAGTTATACAAATACATATCCAAATACAGGAGGACTCTTTCGTTTCGTATACGAACGAGTTTATTAATTTCTGGCCTCGGTCCATGACGACACGAGGAGAGAGACACAATTCTTAAAAGCCGATGTTAACCATACTATGGTGACCCCACCCCAACGCGCTGCGTATCTTGTGATGTTTAAGATCTCAATTCATCTCTGCGAGTCGAGATCCGAAAAACTCAACAGCACGCCTCAGCGGTAGAAAACCCCAACTGCACCTTCAACGGTCAAATCTCAACTACTGTCTTTTCAAAGTCCTCAAATTCTCAGGACCATCTATTATGAGCATGACATCATCCACACTCCAGCCTCATTTCCTTTCTAAGGGTTCATTATGACAAAGGGTGATTGTCATATCCTTTCCGCGCGGGTGTAAGACTGCACCTGGACTAAGGGACCCGAGTAGTTCAAAGATTTACCAAACTGAATTATAAGATATAATTAACGAAAAATGATTAAGATAAAAATCATTCCTTAATTATATAACACATTATCAAATTCTATTTTTCTAATGTATGTTGTGTAGACTCCTTGCTATTAATGTTTGGATTGCTTTGAAACTTAACCTGAATTGTTTCCCGTAGAAGTAACGTTTGCCACCATAGTCGAGGGGGACCTGAAGGCTCCCTTTTCAATAGCTACCACACCGAAGTGTAGGGGAGGGCGCTACTCCTTTCCCTTGATTGCTCAACTTTATCCGTGATCCGTGTCTTGTAATACTGAGTGTTAAGCAAGATGGCATCAAGTACCATTTTAAAGTCTTTGATATGATTCGACAGGGGATTCAAACCCTGGTCTCCTGGACCATTGGCAAACACTCTCCTCATTGGGCCACTCGGAATTACTTTATAGCATTTTCAGTTTTATTTATAGTCACTGAATATATTTTATTTTCTTGTTTTATTTTATTTTTCTGGTCTCAAATGTACAATAATCGATATTTAAATGTTTTCGTATAGATTTTCTTTTGTCCTGTTATTTGTTTCTTTACTTACGTTAATTGCGTTAAAACTCATTCGTGTTTTTCTTTCTTTCTTTCATTCTTTTAGCTCCGTTGAATAAGTTTGTACAAACTTAATATGAACTTTGGAAGAAATCAAGAGGAAAATAAACTATAAAGTGAAACCATCTGCACTCCCTTTAAATATTGACACTGTGTTGCATCCTGCCCGTTGTGCAGATACAGGATTAATTTTACAGAGTATATTTATCCGTGTAAAACTGTCCGTTTTAAGGGGCACAAAGAATCAAGTCAGTGACAGGGAAAGGTTCCTATTGATCCTTTTGAAGGTAAAAGAGAAATGATCTTACTCAAATGTCCAGGCTTTCAAACGATCTGAATTCTGATCACAATGGGTTTAGGTGTCTATTACTGTAGCCAGACAACAGATGAAAAAAAAAATGAATATAATTATATTTATCTATCATTAATTTTGTGTCTGTGTGTCAGAAACCATTGCTGTTAATTTCTTCTTCTTCAAGATATTTTATAATTTCTTGCGTTATCGTTGAATTTTTTGTTTTGTTTGTTTTTTGTTTTTTTGTTTTTTCATTGGTTTTTTTTTTTTTTTTTTTTTTTCAGTTAATATCATTTCCTTTTGCTGTTCTACCCATGATCCTCATCTGGTCTATAAAACGAGTTCTTATACCTAAGTCAGTTGTTAGAAAGAAAGAAAGAAAGAAAGAAAGAAAGAAAGAAAGAAAGAAAGAAGCTGAACAAAGAAAGATAGAAGTAAACTTCACAAATATAAAGAGAAGCTGTAATTGATTGAGAAAGCTGATAAATAAAAAAACTGAATT
Organism: Sepioteuthis lessoniana; assembly: GCA_963585895.1. NCBI lineage: Eukaryota > Metazoa > Mollusca > Cephalopoda > Myopsida > Loliginidae > Sepioteuthis > Sepioteuthis lessoniana. The sequence goes on from OY757944.1 coordinate 7,439,353, forward strand.
AATTAGATATGAAGATAGATAGATTGAATTAGATAGATAGATAGATAGATAGATAGATAGATATGAACAGACTGAGATAGATAGATAGATAGATAGATAGATAGATAGATAGATAGATAGATAGGAAGGAACAGAATAGATAGATAGATAGATAGATAGATAGATAATGAAGTGAATGATAGATAGATAGATAGATAGATAGATAGATATGAACACTGATGAGATAGATAGATAGATAGATAGATTGATAGATAGATAGGAACAGACAATGATAGGTTTGGGTTTTGTTTCATTGTTTATTGGAATACCAGCCTTTTAATGTCAAAGCTATATTTGTTGAACAACGGTGATGGTCTTTTACTCAGAGCAAAGAGAGGTTTATACATTTCCCCAGGGCATTAGTACGATAGTGAATGTATTAGTGCAAATGAAATTTGAACTCACTTACTTCGAAGCCACAGTCCAGCACTATAGCTCTTTGGGATAGATAGATAGATAGATAGATAGATAGATAGATCAACATGATGATTTTGACCAGAGTAGAAAATGCGCACGTATATATTCTGAATATTTTTTCAAACGTAGAAACATTCATGTCAATGCAATGAAACATGTGCATGTGTGCGTATAAGCATGTGATAACACCCATGGATGATATCCAGGTTCTGAGTACTGATGATACACCCCTTATCATGGAACCTGTGCCCGTATTGATCTGTGTATGTAACAATTCACTGTAATCCATTATATAACCAGAAAGTTTAACCTTGAATAAATCGAAAACTATTTTCTCTTGGAATAGACAGAAAGTGTGCGTGCGTGCGTGTTTGACAGAATGTGCTAGAGAGTGACGGAAGAAGTAAGAGAGAAAAAGAGAAAGAGAGAGAGAGAGTAAGAGAGAGAGAGAGCGTTATATTTTCTCTCAGAATAAATAGCGATAAGCAATTAAATAGAGAAAGAGAGAAAGAAAATGATAGATTATGTGTTTGTGATAGAGAGAAGTTGTGTGTGCGAGAAAGAGAGAGAGGGAGAGAGAGAGAGAAAAAAAGAGAGATAGGGAACGAGGGAACGAGATAGGGTAAAAGGGAAAGAAAGATTACCTATTTTTTTATTCATCTTTGAAATATTATGTAATATGGATTTCTAAAATTTGATCAATTTGCTGAATGTCAAGGATTTGAGAAAAACTAAATATTCCTTAAGAAAATAAACGGAAGACACTTCACTGTAGTAAAGAAATTGCATTCGCTTTTCGCTCCAGGAATTGTCAGAAAACATTTGAGAAATTGCTAAAAGGCAATTGTCAAAATAAAGATGTTTTTCTTTGAATTTTATGTGTAAAAATCATGGGAAATGTGTTTTCTTTGAGTAGCACCCTATTTCGATTGGATAGTCTACAATACACACACACACACACACACACACTTATATATATATATATATATTCATAAACAAAGAATCCTCAGTATCGGTGATAGATTATATATATATATATATATATATAAGTTGAGATAGCTTTGTAAGAGTCAGCGGTGCTTGATGACTGTCAGTTTCTCGCCGATAAGATCATCGGACCAATAATATTACAGGCGTTAAACTGACAGTTACCAAAAGACTTTGATGAAATAGCGACGCTATCCTAATTAATATATATATATATATATATGTGTGTGTGTGTGTGTGTGTGTGTGTGTGTCTCTGTGTGTGTGTGTGTGTGTGTGTGTGTGTGTGTGTGTGTATTCTGGCAGCATTTCTTCGTTGATAAAAATTTCTGTAAAAATAATAGGCATTTTATGTCTACATATTTTCTTCTGGATCCGTTCGAATTCCAGTATTACTTTTATCGTATTCGGGGGGGGGGAATTAATTATGTATTATCCGTAGTTGTATGTATCCCTAGTACTTTCTGCCCGACTTTGGGCCATCATCAGGGGAGGATCTATAACAAAAGTGATGTAACTTTTGTTTTAGCATATTACTACTATGTAAGAGCGTCTTAACCGTTGAAGATTATGGCGTTTGCTTTTAAATGGGTTTCTAGAAATAGTGTCTGTAGCTAAAGACATTTAAGTACATTAGCACTGGTTTGAAAATTAATTCTATCTCATATATATATATATATATATATACACGAGGTTCGGCAGAAAACTTGATTGGCTTACAGAGATATTCTCATCGAATATGACCAAATAAGGTTTACTTTTTGTCATAGTCCCTCTTGCACTCCACACAATTTTCCCAGCATGTGTTGCAGTACTTGGATCTTATTGGACAAAAACGTCAGCTAGTATAACGTCATCATTTCAACTTTTCTACCTTTTAACTTTTCATACTACCTGCGTGTATATATATATATATATATATAACAATGGAGTCAAAAAAAATTTAGCAAGTTTTCACCTAAACAGACAAAGACAGCTCTGACAAAAGAAGGGTTTGACAAAACTACATTTTATTGATTAAAAGACTATTAATGAAATAAAATTAACATGAAAAAAGTATATATATATATATATATATATATAGAGAGAGAGAGAGAGAGAGAGATCGTATACACCCACTTTTCATTATCAGCATGGATTAATATCGTTATTTTACTCTTTCCGAGTTATTCACACCAGCTTTAGCTGGTTATTTTTCACTGAAATCAGGATGACAGCAAGTTTTCTTAGATCTCCAGGACTCGTCTGAGTATTCTAGCTAAATTTTCTAATATTCTGGTCATGGAAGTCTCTATTCTTCCTCTGATTTACAATTTCTCCAAACATTTTTCCAAAATTTTGGATTCCGTTCCAAGGGTTCCAAATACTATTGGTATCACCTTTGCATTCATTTGTCACAAAATTGTTTAGTTCTCCTGTCAGGTTCAAATATTTGTCTATCTTTTCGCTGTCTTTCCTTTTCCCACTGTGGTTCCCCAGAAATGCAAAATTCACTTAATGACAAGTACTTATTTTCTTGTTAATACCCTAGGTGTGGTCATCCAACCGGGATTAGCCGAGCCGTTTACATCTCAAAATCTAAGAACATTTCGTACGTCTCATTGTTACATAGCTTGATGAAGAAATGAATAACTTTGACCCTTGATTATAAAAATATATCACTCTCTTCATTCTCCCTTAGGCTCGAAACTTCTGTAAGTGTGAGAGAGAGACAAGGAGACGAAGACAGACGGAGGACTGCTATACTGACCCTTTCTTTTTAGCCACGTTGTGTTTCCATATTCAGAGTCTCACTAAACACTTTTTCTGCTTCTCACCATGACTCTAGTGACCGTGTGTCTGGCTGTGACTGACCGTCTGACGTAGGTGCTCATGTTTATATAGTTTCCCAACCCCCAAATCTTCCGGTTGTCAACCCACATGAGCTACTTACATCCACACATCGCTGTCTTCCTGTTTTCTCAGCTGGAATATGACGTCTCTGTTAAAGATCAATAAGCAACATCATTCTTTTGGACGTATTTTGGTTTGTGAAAACACCATTATTAGTATGATTAACTTTTAATTTCTTGCACAATTCCTAGTAGATCACCTTCCCCACTCAGTCGTGCCTAGTCTTGTACTTACTTGTCAGTTTGCTGCATTTTATAGATAGTTAACTTTTGAAAAGTCACTTGATATTGCGCTGAGGAGGTGATTCAGCAGTTCACTAAAAACATTCATACGCCTAAAAAAACAATACAAGGTCGAGAACTTAATATTATCGATGAGATCAAATATTATATTCCCAAGGGCTATGATGAAAAAAGAAACACTAAAATCTAATTATAGTTTCAAAACAAAAATATCCTCCAAACATCCGTAAAAGGTGTTTTTACACAGAGGAATTGACTCTAGGTTGAAGCTTGTTAGGGTTTTTTGGCATATGAGCATTTGTAAGTTATTTATTATCAAATCTATTTTAAACAAATAATCAGTTCTACTTCAAAAATTTCAGTTTAGCATACAAAAAGAGTTCAATTTCAAACAATTCAGTTTAGTATGAGTACACTTTTATTGTCAAAAACATTTCTATTTCAAGCAATTCAGTTTAGTCAAACAGTTCTAATTCAACCAATTCAATTTAGTATAAGTGTAGATTTTAATTACACGCGGTTAAATATCAAAACAGTTCTATATTAAACAATTCAGTTTAGCGTAAGTACAGATTCAACGTCAAAAACAGTTCTATTTCAAAAATTTAGTTTAACATAAGAACGCAGTTTACAAATCAGAAACAGTTCTATTTCAAGCAGTTCATTTTAGCATACAAAAACAATTCAATTTCAAACAATTAAGTTTAGCATACGTACACAGTTTAAATGTAAGTACAGATTTTAATTGTCAAAAACGTTTCAATTTCAAGATATTCATTTTAGACAAACAGTTCTATTTTAAACAATTCAGTTTAGCATAAGTGCGCAGTTTAGTTCTATTTAACCCATAGATAGGACCTTATCAAGTGCTACCACTCCGGGCCTGAGTGAACCTGGGAGCGATGGCAATGAAGGGGTGTCCCACACTCCCCAAAGCTTCAGCATCACTGGAACCTCTCCATCAGATTGTTTAGTGCCATAATAGGACAATTGTTGATGAGGAGCTTACCCCTCTGCAGAGGTGCAATCGGTGTATTCTACAGCTCCAGCTGACTGGCTTGGAATTGACTATATATATATATATATATAGTCATCCACAGACAGATCTGTTTCGTTCTATCAGAACTCATCAGTGTGGCTAGACATACTAGTTTCCCGTAGTTGGGATCGAAACCCGGTTGACTCAAACGCCAATCCAAGCTTCTATCCCTCAGTCACGAGGAAACAGTAGCAGCGAAGTAAATTTTAAACGTTTATGAATCACAATTACTATTGTTTACATACATCCGTTTAACGGCTGCCGAGACTTCAGTTCATATATGAAGAGACTTGCAATAAACGCTAATGGTAACGCGATTACTTCTTTCGCTGAGAGAACTCAACCCTACGGGGGTAGGGGAGTATATATATCTATAAAGTCATATATATAAAGTCATATATATATATATATATATGTGTGTGTGTGTGTGTGTGTGTGTCTGTCTGTCTGTCATCCTGCCACATAATTGATACATGAGTTCAAGTATTTTATATTCATACCTGCGTGTGTATAGAGGCACAAAAAGAGGGACACACATACTGGAACACATGAAGACAAACTGAAACACATCGGTGCTCACACACCTATACACAAAGTGCATGTTTATGAATATATGTATTTGAAAACAAAGGATAACTCAGAGTTTCACGGCTACGATCATCAAGTGAGCTGGCAATCCTCACGTCTAAATACGTCCTGTGTTTTACACTGTCTCATATTTACATTTTTTTAAAATTCCGAATATATATATATATATATGTGTGTGTGTGTGTGTGTGTGTGTGTGTGTGTGTGTGTGTGTGTTTGTGTATATATATATATATATATATATATATATAACATGACCATTTTTATTTAAGGTTTTAACGGATATAAATTACTGAACTTCTATAAAAATACAGAAAATTTAAAATCAATAAAAATAGAATGCATTTGAAATGTTTACTACATAAATTTTCCCCAAAATTCTCTCTCTCTCTCTCTCTCTCTCTTTCTCTCTCACTCACTCTCTCAATATAGATAAAAATTCACCCAACCCATCCTCAAGGGAAGGATGTGACACATGGTGATTTTTTTTTTAAATTGGAGTTCACCAAGTTTGAATTCATTATTTTCCTTCTCCAAGACTGGTTGCTAAACCAAGGTTAAAGAGCTCAGTCGGTCCTACTGTTTAGCCAGAGCTGAAGGAAGAAAGGTTGGATTCATACCTTTCCCAAGAGTATTAGCGTTATGTTTAATGGATTTGAACTCAGGTCTTCAGCTCTATTTCCTACGAATCTCTTAATTAGCATGAAGCGTAAATTACTTTGAAAAGATTTAAACCATTGCAATCGGAAACTGCCGTGTCAGCATAAAGTTTCTTTTTTTTTTGAAAGCCAAGTCCTTCTTGAAGGATTTTAAAGTCAGGTAATTCTAAAAGTTAGAAATTAGATTTTAATTTAAAATTGGTTAACCTCGAGGAGCTTTAAGCTCAAGACATAATTTCCATCGGTGGTCCGAAGGTAAATACCGAGGTGTAGCTTGCCCAGTCGGCTGGGGCTGTAGAATGCACCGACTGCACCTCTGCAGAGGGGTAAGACCCCCCCTAACAATGAATGTCCTGGATATGACACTAAACACTTTGATGGTGAGGTTCCAGTAATGCTGGAGCTTTGGAGAATTCAGAGGACCCCTTTTTTGTCATCGCTCCCAGGTCCACTCTGGCCCGGAGTGGTAGCACCTGGAAGGGCCCTATGTATGGGTTAAATAGAACTAACAGCATACTTATGCTAAACTGAATTGTTTGACTGAGATCTGTTTGACTAAACTGAATAGCTCGAAATAGAAAAGTTTTTGACAATTAAACTGTACTTAAATTTAAACAGCATTCTTATGCTAAACTGAATTGTTTGAAATAGAACTGTTTTTGACATTGAAACTCTACTTACAATAAACTGATGCGTTTAACATAAAACCATTTTGACATTTAACTGCGAGTAAACCAAATTTGTACTTATACTAAACTGAATTAGCTGAATTAGAACTGTTTGAATGAACTGAATAGTTTGAAATTGAACTGTTTTTGACATTGAAACTGTACTTACACTAAACTGAATTGTTACATATAACTGCTTGAATAGTTTGAAATGGAAATGTTTTTGATAATTAACCTGTGTACTCATGCTTAACTGAATTGTTTTAAATAGAACTGATTATTTACATAAAAATAGGTTTGGCGTTAAATAACCTACAAAGGTTGATATGCCATAAAACCCAACATACAAAACCAGGTGTAGCTCTTTAATGCAAAAGCGTTTATCCATTAATGTATGAGAAATCCTTAACATTTTCAGAATAAAATGGTTATCTTTATTGGGGGTAGAGCTTAAAACATACTTTATATAGTACAATTTTGGACAAAATTTAAAATGTTGACTTTCACATCGTTTCTTGGAGAATAGGATCCTTTCTTTAAAATGAAACCACAGAGAATTGCTAATTCAAAGAACTGACGGAGAAATAAGTGTTTAAAACAACTCTTACCAATTACTAAAAACATACTTTACTCAGTATAATTTTTCAATTAAATTTTAGATATTGATTATTTTTGCTTTTCTGGTAGAATTTTATACGCAGATGAAAAGGCAACAGCAGAAAGTGGATAGTTGGAAGAATTTGCAGTGAAATGAGGCTTTAAAATATCTTTTAAGTAAATTACTTCATTTTTTGAGCCTGGCTCTTCTTGAGTTATTTCTTTAACAACATATCAACTTCTTATGTGTTATCTATTGCCAAAATTTGATTCAGTTCAAAATGTTTGCCATCAGAACTATTTTTAATGTTTCCAAAGTTGAAGTCGGTATATTCAATCGCCCCAGCCGACTGGGCAACCAAAGAAAGTGAACAGTTCGAAGAATTGGCCGTGAAATAAGGCTTTAAAATATCCTTAAGTGAATCACTTCATTAAGTTTGAGGTATCCAAAAGATTGGCTTAACTTTGCTTGGCTTATTCTTTAAAAATATATCAACAACTTATAGGTTAGTGAAAGCCAAAATTTGATTCAGTTTCCCTTCTCCTAGACTGGTTGCCATACCAAGGTTAAAGAATCTAGGCTGCCCTATTATATAGCCACAGCTTAAGGGAGAATTAAGGTATTAGTGCCATGTGAACTGCAAACTTCCTCGTGCAGGATTCGAACTCGGGTCACTCTATCCATTTCTTAACCATATTTACCAACCCCTCCGCTCGTGGAGGATATGACACAAGGTCAATTTTTACGCGGAGTTTAACAGGTTTGAATTCAGAGTTTTCCTTCTCCTAGACTAGTTACCTCACCAAGGCTGAAGAACCCAGTCTGCCCTACTATTTTACCCATAGCTGGAGGGAGAATATTTGGATTCATACGTCTCCCAAGGGCATTAGTGCTATGTGAAATACAATCAGTTTCGTCCAGGATTTGAACTCGTGTCGCCGTGTCCATTTCCTACGACGATAACCATTACACCACGGGCACCTCCTATACTACGACGATAACCATTACACCACGGGCACCTCCTATACTACGACGATAACCATTACACCGCCGGCGCTCTATCCATTTCTTAAGATGATAACCATTATACTATTAACACCCCGCTATATATGTGCGTGTGTATGTGCGTGTTTCTATCTATATATATATATATATATATATATATATTTGCTCAGTAATATTTTACTGTTGATAATATATATTTCATTTATTCTTATTTGGTTCAAGTGCAGTTATTATTCACTTCTGAAATTAATAGGTCAGTTCAGATAGCTTGGTAGCAATATCTCATCTACTGGATTTGGTTTGGTTTGGTCTTATGGCATATCAACCATTATAGGTTATTTAATGACAAATCCTCTTTATACATATATATTAGATATACAGGATTTGGTTTAGTTTGGTTTCATTACATATCAACCATTGTACATTATTTAATGCCAAATAATCTTTATATATATATATATTAAATATATAGGATTGTATTTGGTTTGGTCTTATGGCTTATCAACCATTGTAAGTTATTTAATGCCAAATCCTCTTTATACATACGTGGTGCATTCAATAAGTTTCCAGACTTTTTTTTAAAATTGTCATAAACTCTTAAAAATTCGGTATGCTATGGCTATACATCTTATGAGATGACTGACCAGTTTTTATGATTTTAGGTTCAAATGAACAGCTACAGCAGCAATTGGAATACACCCTACTAAATCTTGATTGTCACAGCTGGTGAATTTCAAAAATACAATCTGACACTTTAGAAGAACGATATGCAATAAAATTGTCTTAAACTTGGAAAAAATGCCACAGAAACGAATGGAATGCTTCAGACTGCTTTCGGAGCATCATGCAATAATCGAGCATCAGTTTTTGAGTTGCATAAGACATTCAAGGAATGCAGGGAGTCTGTGAGGGATGATGAGAGGTGTGGGAGGAATAAGGAAGTCAATGCAGCAACATTGATGTCAAAGGGTTAGGGTTAGGATTACTATGTTTGGATTTTAAGGATGTTCAGGAAGAGATTCCTTGGGAAGAGACCAGCACTCTTCAAATCGGGTCAGTGGCGTTTCCACCAGGACAATTCATCAGTCCACAACTCCATCCTTGTCAGTTAACAATACTGAATTCAGAAAAATATATGATGAATTTTATTTTTATGTTAGAGTCAGTAGGAAAAACGTTATAACTTATTTGTTTGTGTTTTGTGTGCATACCAATTTAAATGTCATTCCGAATGTCTTTCAAAAAAAAAGTTCCGGCGTTGGCGTGACAAGTACAATTCTGTCGAGACGTATAACAATTCACCTCTCTGACCCTAGGTCTATCACTCAACACCTAAGAACATACTCACACCCTTCCTAGAAATGCAGAAAAATTCTAAATGAAAACACCTCCATATTACACAAAGAAAAAAAAACCTCAAATATATTGAAGCTCTCTATATAAAGTTTAAGAAACCTTCTTAAAACAAGATCAAATCCATGTATAGTAGCCACGTTCTAAAATGCTTATTACCTTTTTCTTTCTCTCACCCCTAGAAAACTTTTTCTTTCCTTTATTATCCTCCCACTTGTTTTCCATTCTAGTCTTTATATAAATGTGTATGACTCGTTACAATGTTTGTCATCTCATTATTCACTGCTCTGAAGATGGCTCCAGTAGGGGCCGAAACTTCAAAGGAAAAACACGCTGACTTCCTATATTCATTCCATCCAAAAATCAAATGATCAATAAATAAGTTAAAGTTAGCGACCTTAGTCGAGGTCGAACCGAAGGCTCCCTTTTCGATAACTACAACACCAATGTGTCGGGGAGGGCGCTACTTCTTTCTCTTGATTGCCCCCACTTTACTCTTGATCCGTACCTTATAAAGCCGAGTGTTAAGCAAGGCGATATCAAGTACCAGTTTTGAGTCTTTAGTATGACTTGACCTTCGATTGAACCCAGGTTTCCCGGGGCATTGGCGAACACACTAACCATCATGCCAATGTCCGGTAAAATGATTGATACGAAGACTTTAAACGCATCAACGATAGAGTGCACATACATGAAGTGTCTTTCCTACCTAATCAAGCATGTATATATATATATATATATATGAGATGATTCCACATCATCATTGTTGTTCCTAGGGCTCTTATTTTCATGATAATTCAGTTTACCGTATATAAATATGAATATATAAATATATATATATATGTATATGTGTGTGTGTGTGTGTGTGTGTATGTGTGTGTGTGTGTGCTAGCAAATTTGTCAGGTGTTTTCCGAGGGGGAAATATGTTGAATATGATTAATAACTTAATCTATTTACGATTTATTCAGCAAATGTAACAACTACGGGGATTTTCATAACATTGTGCAAGGTAAATATTATTTCCTTATTCGGTAAATACCTCAGCAATGCGGCTTTGTTTATTTACTCGTTACTAATACGATACTCAATGTTTCGTTAGTGGAGCACACTGACATCAAATCAACTCGAAGGTCAATTTTATGATGGTATATGCATCCTCTTACAATGTTTCCCGTGCTTATATTTCCCGAGACGTTCAAACTGTTTCCATGCTGATTACTCTAAAGGATTAACGAATAAACTTCTATTATCAAAGAAACTTCTACAAAAGTATTTTACCTAATCTTGAGTTACAATACAAAACTGAAATCAAACTATCACAGTTTTTGAAATTAACAGAAATGCTGGGGTTCTTAACAGGAAAAAAAAAATCATATCTGCATCAACAATTTCAAAAAGGTAGTTTGGTTTGGTTTGTGTTTATGGCATATCAACCTTTGTAGGTTATTTAACGCCAAATCCATTTTTATTTCAAACAATTCAATCTAGCATGAGTACACAGTTTGTCAAAAACATTTCTATTTCAAACTATTCAGTTTATTCAAAAACATTTCTATTTCAAACTATTCAGTTATATATAACAATTAGTTTTAGTGTAGGCACAGTTTCAATGTCAAAAACAGTTCAATTTCAAACAATTCAGTTTAGCATAAGTACGCAGTTTAAATGTAAGTACAGTTTAATAGTGAAAAATATTTCTATTTCTAGCTATTCAGTTAAATCAAGCAGTTCTAATTCAGCTAATTCAGTTTAGTATAAGTACAGATTTTGTTTACACACAGTTAATTGTCAAAACAGTTCTATATTAAACAATTTAGTTTAGTGTAAATACAGTTTCAATGTCAAAAAACAGTTCTATTTCAAATAATTCAGTTTAGCATAAGAACGCAGTTTAAATGTAAGTACGATTTAATCGTCGAAAACATTTCTATTTCAAGCGATTTTGTTTAATCAAACAATTCAGTTTAGCATAAGTATGCCGTTAGTTCTATTTAACCCATAGATAGGGCCCAATCAGGTGCTACCACACCAGGCGAAAGTGGATCTGGGAGTAATAGCAATGAAAGGATGCTCCGTATTCTGGAAACTCATCATCAGGTAGTTTAGTGTCATATCCAGGACACTCATTGGGGGGAGCGGTCTTACCCCTCTGCAGAGGTGCAGTCAGTGTATTCTACAGCTGCAGCCGACTAGGCAACAAAAAGGTTGAGTCCAAGAGGCTGCTTCAAAAGTATTTCAGATCATTTTGAGTTTCATTAAATGTTGAAATATTACAATTGCAAAAATCTAATTTAATTAACGGAGCTTTTCTTTTGGAAAAATCTGCTTTAGTTTTTTTTTATATATATAAGTAAAGTAAGTAAAGTTGTCTCCCTTTAGTCGAGGGCGACCAGGACGCTCCCGTTTCAAGAAATACTACATTGAGGTGTAGGGGAGGGCGCTACTCCTTTCCCTGGATTGCTCCACTTTACCTTGGTACGTACCTTATATTGCTGAGTGTTAAGGAAGGAGGTATCAAGTACCATTTTTAAAGTCTTTGGTTTGACGCGACCTGGGATTGAACCCAGAATTTCCGGACCGTTGGCGAACACTCTACCTACTAGACATATTATATATACTGAAACCATTTTTTTCACTAAATCTCATTTAATTAATATCTATAGATTAATATATATTTATTAATATCTGTGAATTTAATAATAGGAGTTAGGAGTCCAAACTTTAAATTAGATTGCAGTTTGTTTTTTTTTGACAAATAAATGTGACAATGCATGAAACCTGACTAAGAGTAGGGGGGCGGGTTACGTTGGATTAGTATCTTATATTTTAGGTTTTTAACCTGTTCCGTGTCAATAGCATAGAATATTTTGTATACTCTTTTCTTATTGATTTTTTAGCCTTGTTCAGGCAACCAGTCTAGGAGAACGTCTTATTAATCATACTTACCAACCCCTCTTCTCGGGCAGGATATGACACAAGGTCATTTTTAAGCGGAGTTTAACAGGTTTGAATTCAGAGTTTTTCCTTCTCCTAGACTAGCTGCCTCGCCAAGGCTGAAGAACCCAGTCTGCATTACTATTTACCCCTAGCTGGAGGGGGAATAATTGGATTCATACGTTTCCCAAGGGTATTAGTGCTATGTGAAATGCAATCTGTCTCGTCGAAGATTTGAACTCGTATCGCCGTGTCCATTTCCTACGACGATAACCATTACACCACGGGCACCTCCACGTCTTGCTAATTGGCATTAGAATATACTGACTGTGTTCTCTACAAAAAAGTAAGATCCACCCCCCACACACACACAAAATAGGTATTCCGAGAATGACATCAAACTGCATCTAGAAATATTAAATGTTTAGATTACTATTTCATCACCTACAGCGTCAAATCTACTCTAACCCGAATCGGTTGTCCCTGTTGGGTCCCATTTATGGGTCAAATAAATCAGTTTGATAACTCTCTGGATTCGATAGGATAGTGCGCTAAGAAAAACTTGAACTTACCGTGAATCTTTCTTTCTTTGTTTAATGGCATATCAACCCATGTAGGTTATTTAATGCTAAAGCCATTCTCCTTGAACAGTAATGGTACTATTTAACCCATAGCTGGGAGGATAAGTGGGTTCATACCTTTCCCAAGGGTATTTTCCCGAAAGTGAACGTAATAGCGCGATTTGAGTACGAACTCGCTTACTACGATTCCATAGTCCATCGCTTTAACCATTACACCACGAGGACACACAGACTTACCCTGAAGACGAGTCGCTAACATCTAGGAATAAAATAACCCTTAACAAATTGGAATGCAGTTAGAATTAATGTATGAGAAGGAAAACTCTGAATTCACATCAACTTTTTTTTGCCCAAGAATTGATCTTGTGTCAAATCCTGCCCGAGGTGTATATTAATCCGTGCCTTCAACCAGACAGGATTTGATATATTTTCTTTTTGTAGTGGGGACTTAGGGAAGGGGGAGGGTCGAGCATGAGCCTAGACTCATGCCCTGCAGGACTATGCTGGACGTAGGTTCGTTAGGTGCAAATTGAACTTATTCCAACCTTTGGTAAATCTCCTGGCACGAAGCCAGGTTACCTTGCTATTCAAAAGCTTCACTCGATTCGAAGTTAAAGTGCTCTGTGATCATTATCTCCTAAACCACCCTAAGCTAGACCGACCGGAACCAGGGGCCCTCCGGCCTCGAATCCATGAGTGATCTTGAGCCATCCAGCACGAATGCCATCCCAGAGTAGAGGGATAAATGAATGCAATCAAGTATTTTTAAATTATTGTTCAATACATCTAATCCTTTAAAACTAGCTGAGCAAACCAAACCTAAAACTTGCCTTAGTTGGGATGCAAGGGATATATTATCAACAGCAACGACTCCCTCTTAATTCTACTGGTCCAGTCACCTGGTGCTGTAGAATATACCGACTGTGCAGAAGGGTTAGACTCTCCCAACGAGTGGCCAAGACATGAAATTAAACAATTTGATGGTGAGGCTCTTGTAATGCTAGAGCTTTAGAGAATGCAGAGTACATCTTTATTGTCGTTACTCCCGGGTCAACCCTGACCTGAAGTGATAACATCTGATAGGGTCCTATCTATGAATCAAATTGAACTAAACTCTGTACTTATATCAAACTGAATTGTTTGAAATAGAACTGTTTTTTCATGCAAATTGAATACTTATGCTAGACTGAATTGTTACGTTTAAATTTGTGTAAACAAAACCTCTATATTTGCTAAACTGATTTTTTTTTAAATAGAATTGTTTATATGTATAAAAATGGATTTGGCATTAAATAGACGACTATGGTTGATGTGCCATAAAAACCAACAAACCTAATTCTCTTTCGATATTTTTTCCAACTTCTTGCAGATTCTAGCTTGACCTGGCAGCCATCTTTAGCTGTAGTCCAGCGACTCACTTCTGAATTTTCCTTGAATGTGAAATCATCACATGACCAATAGCTAATAACTCCTACAACAGACAGCTTTCTTTTCCCTCAAGAAATCCTTTTACTTTTTATTATCTCTTAAAATCTACCAGTCTCTCCAACGTCTTTACCTTCTTCTTTAATATAAAAGCACATATCAATTAATGTATGAGAAATCCTTAACATTATCAGAATAAAATGGTTGCCTTTATTGGACGTAGATGTTAAAACATACTTGATATAGTACAATTTTTGACAAAATTTAAAATGTTTTTCATATCGTTTCTTGGAGAATAGGATCCTTTCTTTAAAATGAAACCACAGAGAATTGCTAATTCAAAGAACTGACGGAGAAATAAGTGTTTAAAACAACTCTTACCTATTACAAAAAACATACTTAACTCAGTATAATTTTTCAATAAAATTTTTGATATTGATTATTTTTGCTTTTCTGGTAGAATTTTATGTGCAGGTGAAAAGGCAACAGCAGAAAGTGGATAGTTCGAAGAATTTGCAGTGAAATGAGGCTTTAAAATATCCTTAAGTAAATTACTTCAGTTCGTGGTATCCACAGGATGAGCTTGCTTCTTCTGGAGTTATTTCTTTAACAACATATCAATTTCTTCTGGGTTATTTAATGCCAAAATTTGATTCAGTTCTAAATGAACTATTTTTAATGTTTCCAAAGTTGCAGTCGGTGTATTCTAAAGCCCCAGCCGACTGGGCAACCGAAGAAAGCGGACAGTTAACTCAGTATAATTTTTCAATAAAATTCTAGATATTGATTATTTTTGCTTTTCCCGTAGAATTTTATGCGCAGACTAAAAGGCAACAGAAGAAAGTGGTTGGTTGGTTGGTTGGGTTTTATGGCATATCAACCTTTGTAGGTTATTTAACGCCAAATCCAATTTTGTGTAAATAATCAGTTCTATTTCAAACAATTCAGTTTAGAATGAGTACACAGATTAATTATCAGAAACATTTCTATTTCAAGCTACTCAGTTTATTCAAACAGTTTATTTAAACTGGTCAATCATCTCATAAGATGTATAGCAATAACATACTGAATTTTCAAGAGTCTACGACAATTTTAAATGCCTATTCAAAAAAGTCTGGAAACTTATTGAAGACTCCACTTAGCACAGTGAATACATATGGTTTCAAGTATTCTTACCAAACACCAATAATCTTTTAGCGATTATATGGTTTCAAGCATTTAATAACATTCTCTTGTAAATAATTGTAGCTTTAAGTAGCTCTACTTATATAAATGACTTTCATTGTCAAATGATATTAAGTATTGAAACTTATTTTTTTAAATTTTCTAACAGTTACAAGGGCAACATACACCATCACTTCACGCTAGCATAGATTAGGAAACAATATCAATGAAGTGGCATTCGATGCTCCCCAGAGCTCCAGAATTGGAGCCTGACTACAGGATGAAGTTCAGAGTCATCTCCAAGACACGTTTTTAGGTGGTTTGGGGTTCTTACTTCGCTGCAAAGAGCAGTCGACACAATCAAAGCTCGAACGACAGGTTGAGAGGGTGCTGCAGAGCATTTT
>OY757944.1:7457847-7518135 GCA_963585895.1 Sepioteuthis lessoniana
AAGTTTCCTATTATTATTATTATTATTGAATTTTGAATTCTAATTTCGGCTTCTTACAACCCTTCCCTTCTTCTTAACCCAAAATCTAGGTAGAAGGAAGATAGACATTATATGTAGTCCATGTATTTATGTTTGTTTTGTTTTTTGTTGACTCTTTTTAGGTGATATTTTCAGTTATATTGTTCTAATGTGACGAACAGTTCCGCAAAGTGTGTCTTTTTTGGTATTTCATGGGGTGGGTACTGACAGGAATCTTTTTAATGTATTTGTCCGTCTCTTTCTTGATCATACACAGGGGTCCTACTATTACTGACACGAAGAGAGTTTTAAGGTGTTACAAATCTTTCATTTCTATTATTATTATTATTATTACTTATTAGGGTTTTTCACATAAGCGTAAGCTGATGATCTTTCACTGGAGATTGGCTGACAGTAAGTCTCCTCAATTCTCCAGGACTCTTCTCAGTATTATGGCCGTTTTCAATAATGCTGTTGTTTGGATGGTCTCCACTCGGCCGCCAACTTTCAAATCTTCCAGGCCCTTTAATAATCCTTTAGTTACCGTGCCAAAAGCACTAATCACAATTGGTATAATTGTCACCTTCATATTCCACAGTTTTTTTCAATTCTCTAGCAAGGTCGAGGTACTTATCTCACTTTTCACATTCTTTCAGTTTTATTCTGCGGTCAGCCGGGACAGCAAAGTCGACAATTTTGCAGATTTTCTTTTTTTTTCTTTTTTTTTTTTTTTTTTTTTGTTGATTATTATAAGGTCTGGCCTTCTGGCCGAGATTATGTGATCCGTTTGTATATCAAAGTCCAATAGGAGTTTGTGTGTGTCATTTTCTAGGACAGTTGCTTTGTGTGTGTTATTTTCTTGGACAGGTGCATATACCATTTGTTGGCATGGTCAAATCTAAATTTCTTGCACATTTCCTACTGGATCACCTTTCCTACCCAGTCGTGTCTCGCCTTGTACTTCTTCTGTGCCAATTTGCTGCATTCGCTTATTATGTGATTGATGGTTTTATCTGTCGCCGCATAGTCTACATTTGCTATTTTGCTGCGTCTTATCTATCCTCACCTTGATATGATTGGTTCTTATGGCGCTGTTTTGTACTGCCATTAGGAGAGATTCTGTTTCTCTCTTAAAGAATCCTTTTCTTAGCCATGTCCAGGTTTTCTTGTGTTAGATGTTGTTTATTAGTCGTTTAAAACGCCCATGGAGTTGTTTCTTAGTTTCTGTCATTCTGTTATCTATCGTGTTGTCAGTATTGTTTCTGATGGCCATAATCAGTCCTCTTCCTGTTTTTCACTGTAGTCTTCGAGTCATTGTATGGATGTGTCAACGCTGTTTTCGATGCTGCCAAGTCCTCTTCCTCCCTCTTTTCTTGGTACATATAGTCTGACCACGTCGTCTCTGGGATGTAACACCTTATGCATGGTCATTAGTTTTCTTGTTCTTTGATCCATTTGTCTAAGTTCATCTCTGGTCCACTTGAGAAAGAGTCCCGGGTATCTAACGAGGGATACGGCCCACGTATTTATTCCTTTGATAAAGTTTCTACCGGAGAGTTTTGTCTCGAGTAGTTTTCTAGTTCTCCTGAGATATTGTTTTTGAATTTTGTTTTTCATTTCCACTTTTTTGATGGTGTCAGCCTCCAATATTCCTAAGTATTTGTAGGTCTCGTTTTCTGCGAGCGTTCTGGTCTTGTCTTTATTTGGTAGTTCTATTCCGTCACTTAGATGTCGTTTGCCACTTTTCACGACGAGCAAAACGTATTTTTCCATGCCAAATTCCATCCCTATGTCTTGACTGTATATTCTGTGTGTATTAGAGTTTCCAGTTCTTTACCATTTTTTTGCAAATACTTTTATGTCATCCATGTACATCTGGTGGTTGATCTTTTCTTCTTCTTCTTCTTCTTCTTCTTATTATTATTATTATTATTATTATTATTATTATTATTATTATTTTACGACTTGTGACTTTTTCCCACCTGTCTTGGTTGGTAGTTTTTCATCGGAAGTGACAGCAAGTCTCCCATGTCTCAAGAACTTTTCTCAGTATTCTGGCCAATCTTAACAATGCTGTGATCTGGATCGTTTCAATTCTTTCTCTGATTTCCAATTACTCCATTCCCTTTTCCAACATTTGCAGACCGTTCCAAGCAAATCAATTACAATTGGTCTAAATACTTATAGACAGTGTAATACATACGCGTGTACTCCGCGCGCACAGACGCACACACATTCACACACATACACACACACGCACACATTCATATATATATATATAAATGTGTGCGTGTGTATGTGTGTGTGTGTGTGTGTTTATCACCCTACAGAAAGTATATATATATATATATATATATACTTGCTGTAGAGTGATAAATGTTAAGCAGCCTTTTTACCGATTAATATATATATATATATATATATATATATATAGGAAAGAGAGAGAACGAGATTGGTTGATTGATTGATTGATTGAAAAACCAAAGAATTTCATGTGAAATCCTAATGTAATTGATAGAGATTCAAGTATGAATAAATCGAAACAAAACTAAAATAATTCAAAAAAGCTATTTCTATCGGTTCATCATAAATTTATCTGTGTGTCTGTGTTTGTGTATTCGCAAGTGTATGTACCAGTGTACATTATGTATGTATCTGCATATATATATATATATATATATATATATATATATATGTATATATATATATATATAGAGAGAGAGAGAGAGAGAGAGAGATAGAGAGAGATGTGTGTGTGTGTGTGTGTGTGTGTGTGTGTTTGTGTGTGTGTGTGTTCACGGGCGTATGTACCAGTGTACATTATGTCTGTATCTGCATATATATATATATATATATATATATATATATAGAGAGAGAGAGAGAGAGAGAGAGAGATGTGTGTGTGTTTGTGTGTTCCCGGGCATATGTACCAGTGTACATTATGTCAATATCTGGATATATATATATATATATATATATATATATATATATATATATATATGTTTTGGTGTGTGTATGTGTGTGTGTGTGTGTTCATGGGCGTATGTGCCTGTGTACATTATGCCAGTATCTTCACACACACACACACACCAACACACACACACACACACACACACATATATATATATATTTATATATATATATATATATGCACGGATTTGAGAATAGGAAAATATTTTAGAACAGGCTGCATGCGTGAATGTAAATTATTATTTCATCTTCGAATGTAAAACGGGAACATACTTTATACAAAATGATTTCTATAGTTCCACTTGGGGGGGTCCTTCTGGATCAGGGTGGTCTTTCCCAGTAGTCATCTATTCGCGTATATTTATTTCTTCCATGCATCTACTCAGTTTAAGAGCCAATCGATCAAGGAGGTACAAGAATTTTTTCAAACCAGAATCTATGCATGCTATCATGACCTGGATCTTTCGTATAAGGTACTTTTTTCAGTGTTGCTCTGAGCGTTGCCAAGTGTATTTTTACCTTAAACCTTCAAGTGCTTGTAAGTCTTTTTCTGTGTAATTCATCCATTCAGCATATTTCTGTTACCAGATTTGGCTCAAAAATAGTTTTGCTTCCTTTGTTTCCGGTTGTTTGTAAATACTCATGCATTCTTCTTCTATTTGTTGGTAGAATTTTCTTATACTATTTTGGAATGTCTTGTTTTGATTGTATAGTTCGGTATCTTTTAAGTCACCCTTCTTTTACCAATATCTTTTCATTTATCTCTTCAAGTTGTATCGTCAGATTTGTCTGCTTTCTTGTTCTTTTCATCCCTCGTAGTGTTATGGTTAAAGCACTCGACGGCGAAATCGTTGTAAGTGAGTTCGAACTCCAGTCGCGCTATTACGTTTACTTTCGGACAAATACACTTGGGAAAGGCATGAACTAGCTTATCCTCCCAGCCACTACTGTGCTTCTAGAAGGATGGATTTGGCTTTAAATAACCAACGAATATTGATATGCTATCAAACAAAGAAACCAAGCCTAAAAGCAAACAACCAACATATCCCCGTTTTTTTTTCTTTCCCAAGTATCTTAGCTTCGGGTCGAAATTTCTTTATCCGTCCTTCTACTTCAATTTCCATTCAGGTTTTGTAATCCTGTTCGAATTCCTTAAGAGAACACCGATGAAATCACAGGTTACGATTCGCTGATGTTTTCCGTTGGGTTATTTGTTAAGAATTTTAAGTTTCTATCTTGACATCTTTCCAGTCTTGGTATCAAGAGGGATGGTAATATAGTCTTTTTTAATCTTGATTTTCTATATTAATTCTACATTTCTTTTGTATTCTTGTGTAACATTTTTTGTAGTGTGTGGTGTTTCGGTTTACAATATTTTGCGTTTTTGTTCGGTTGGGGCTTCTGGCTTTTCAGCATTTAGTTTCTGTTCGGTTGGGGATTCTGGCTTTTCAGCATTTAGCGTTTTTGTTCTGTTGGGAATTTTGGCTTTTCAGCATTTGGCGTTTCTTTTCGGTTGGGGATTCTGGCTTTTCAGCATTTAGCATTTTGGTTCGAGTCGGGGGATCTTGTCCCCTATTTTGTTGGTGGTATATTTTTGGTATCTCAAGGTATGAAAACGAACCTTTCTTTCATATTATTCCATCTTGGTCAGCATGTCTTTGCTTTCTATTAAATCTGGCGGATTCTGTTTGTATACGATTGCTCATAACAGTAAATTACATTTTTTCCGTTGGTGTCTTTTACGTTTAAGTCGTTTATTGTTCTTAATTCAACTTTACTGTCGTTCTTTTTAATGACAGATTAACTTTCAAGGGTTAGTTAATGCCAAATCCAGCCATGTAAGACTGCGGTGATGCTATTTATTCCATTCCTGTGAGACCATCACTTTCCGAAGGGTATTAGCCCGAAAGTGAATGCAGTAACGTGAATGGACTTCGAACTCGCTCACAACAATGTAGCAAACGATTGGTATCATAGACACCTAAGGGTTTCACAGTTCCTTTAGCTCTAAAGCAAGATCCAAGTATTTGGCTATCTTTTTCGTTTTTTTTTTTTTTTTTGTTTTTTTTCTAATTTTCAATCTATGGCCAACTGAAATGGATTATAAGTTCTTTTTTCTTTCTTGAATGAGGGGATCGCTTTCTTGAATGAGGGGATCGTTCTTTTCACGATATGGGGATCCGTTTTTGTCAGGATATGGGGGGCCGTTTTTGTCTGCATGAGGGAATCCGTTTTTGTCACGATAAGGGGATCCGTTTTTTCAGTATTTGGAGATCTGTTTTTGTCTGCGTCCGGGAATCCGTTTTTGTCCGGATCTGGGGATCCGTTTTTGTCACGATTTGGAACCAATATTGCCAGCGTGTAGGGATTCGTTTTTGTCATGATGTGGTAATCCGTTTGCACCTCCAAATCTCAGAGAATTTTATGGACTTCATTTTCGACGAGCTTTTCTATTTCTGCACGAAGTAGCATAGTAGTCCCGGTAATACATGTCTTTTTTTTTTTGTGATAAACATTTTGGTTTAGTGATCTGTTTCTCAACACCCTCTGTACAAATATTATTATAGTGTTACGTTCATTTGATTCAGGTTTCTCTAATAGTGGGATTACACACGTCGGCTTCAAAGGGTACCTTAACGAGTAACTGGCTATTCGCGTTATGTTTAGATTGATAGATAGATAGATAGATATTGAGCATTCAATAACATCTGAATTTTCAACCTGCTGGAGGTCAAACCAGTGACACTTGTGTACAAACAATAAAATGTTTGCACTTTGAATGTGCCAAGAGAAGTTTAAAACTTTCTCCTTTTTCCAAAAAAGTTTTTTTTTATTTCATTAACGAAAAACAAACAGTTCCTATTTTGTCATTATTTGAATTATTCCTTACTCGAAATAAATGGTAAACTTCCAAAGTTCAAATGCTGGAACGAAACTACTATTTATTCCGCCACACCCACTCCACGTAATTAAAATATATTTATGCAAAAACAAAAGGGAATTGCTTTTTTATTGATTGATTTATTGATTGTTTCAGTGGTTGATATGAATAAAATGTTAGAGATAGATATGAAAAATAAAACTCAAAGGGACAAACTGATGAATCGAAAATGAGATAGATAGATAGATAGATAGATAGATAGATAGATAGGAACAGTGTGATAGATAGATAATCTAGAGAGAGAGAGAGAGAGAGAGAGAGAGAGAGAAAGCGAGAGAGAGAGAGATACGAACAGAGTGAACCAGACATAGATAGATAGATAGATAGATAGATAGATAGATAGATAGATAGATAGATAGATATTAAAAGACTGAAACAGATATGTACAGACTTAGATATATATACATATATATATATATATATATATATATAGAGAGAGAGAGAGAGAGAGAGAGAAAGATGGGAACAGGGTGAATCAGACATAGATAGATAGAAAGAAAGAGACTGAATAAGACATAGATAGATAGATAGATAGATAGATAGATAGGAACAGTGTGATAGATAGATAATCTAGATAGAGAGGGAGAGAGAGAGAAAGCAAGAGAGAGATACGAACAGAGTGAACCAGACATAGATAGATAGATAGATAGATAGATAGATAGATATTAAAAGACTGAAACAGATATGTACAGACTTAGATATATATACATATATATATATATATATATATATATATATATATATAGAGAGAGAGAGAGAGAGAGAGAGAGAGAAAGAGAAAGATGGGAACAGAGTGAATCAGACATAGATAGATAGAAAAAAATAGACTGAATCAGACATAGATAGATAGATAGATAGATAGATAGATAGATATTAAAAGACTGAAACAGATATGTGCAGACTTAGATATATATATATATATATATATATATATATAGAGAGAGAGAGAGAGAGGAAGATAGGAACAGAGTGAATCAGACATAGATAGATAGAAAGAAATAGACTGAATAAGACATAGATAGATAGATAGATAGATAGATAGATAGATAGATAGATAGGAACAGTGTGATAGATAGATAATCTAGATAGATAGAGAGAAAGAGAGAAAGCGAGAGAGAGAGATACGAACAGAGTGAACCAGACATAGATAGATAGATAGATAGATAGATAGATAGATAGATAGATAGATAGATAGATAGATATTAAAAGACTGAAACAGATATGTGCAGACTTAGATATATATACATATATATATATATATATATATATATATATATAGAGAGAGAGAGAGAGAGAGAGAGAGAGAGAGAAAGATGGGAACAGAGTGAATCAGACATAGATAGATAGAAAGAAATAGACTGAATAAGACATAGATAGATAGATAGATAGATAGATAGATAGATAGATAGATAGATAGATAGGAACAGTGTGATAGATAGATAATCTAGATAGATAGAGAGAGAGAGAGAAAGCGAGAGAGAGAGATACGAACAGAGTGAACCAGACAAAGATAGATAGATAGATAGATAGATAGATAGATAGATAGATAGATAGATAGATATTAAAAGACTGAAACAGATATGTGCAGACTTAGATATATATATATATATATATATATATATATATATATATATATATAGAGAGAGAGAGAGAGAGAGAGAGAGAGAGAGAGAGAGAGAGAGGGGAAGATAGGAACAGAGTGAATCAGACATAGATAGATAGAAAAAAATAGACTGAATCAGACATAGATAGATAGATAGAGAGAGAGAGAGAGAGAGAGAGAGAGAGAGAGAGAGAGAGAGAGAGAAAGTTGGGAACAGAGTGAATCAGACATAGATAGATAGAAAGAAATAGACTGAATCAGACATAGATAGATAGATAGATAGACAGAAAGAAAGAAAGAACTTAGATAGATAGATAGATAGATAGATAGATAGATAATGACTTGAAGGTATTACACAATAATAGACTGATAAGTACTGGTAATAAAAGGATCAAAATCTTTCATTAGGGAATCTTCAGTCACCGAAAATTATAGGCCTTTTTAAGTGAATAAACCTGAAACACTTCGCTCTTCAAAGAAACTAAATTCCTTTATTGTCCAAGAATGCACCGAACATCACTGATCTAATAAAACCACCTTTCGGGGGAACCATTTTAACAACACACAACAACTAATAATAATAATAATGATATTGTTGTTATTGTTTTTATAAAGATCACTTTTGTTATTGATATTACTATTATTATTGGCACTGAAATGCCTTAAAAATATTGGCAGAATATATATGTCTGAACTGTTTGTAATTTTGGAAACATTAAGCAAGGAGATATATATATATATATATATATATATATATATATATATATATATATATATATATATCCCTGCGTAATGTATATATATATATATATATATATGTGTGTGTGTGTGTGTGTGTGTGTGTGTGTGTGTGTGTGTGTGTGTGTGTGTGTGTGTGTGTGTGTTAGGGGTGATCTGCGCATTTTTTCATGGGGAGTCGTGTACTCAAAATGAAATGGTTTGATACCATTAAAGAAATTGCATCATAAAAACAAAACGATTATAAGGCAAATAAAAAAAAACGATGATTGGCATCAGAGAAAATATTTTTTTGTGAAATTACATGGAATATGCAAGAAAATAAATACAATATGGCGTCGGGAAAATAAGTAATGCCAGCAGGGAAAATACGTGGAAAGAAAGAAAAGATGAAAACTCACATACATTCAAAAAGAAAGAAGAAGAGACAGACAGACAAACACAGACTGATCGATAGATAGAGTTAAAGAAAGAAAGAAAGAAACAATATATATATATATATATATATATATATATATATATATATATATATATATATGTATATAAGAAAGAAAGAACGAAAGAAAGAACGAAAGAATGTAAGAATGTACATTTGAAGAAATAAAAACTACAGAAAGAAAGTGAGAAAAGAATATTCAGCAGAAGAAAGAAAGAAAGAAAGAAAGATACATCAGATGAAATGAAAAAAGAAAGAAAGAACAAATACAAAAATAAAAAAAAACAAAGCAAATCAAAACAAAAATAAAAAAACTGAAGAAAGAAATAGAAAAAGAAAGAAATAGCCAAATAGAACGAAAAACGAAAGAAATAAAGAAAAAGAAAGAAAACCAGATTCAAAAAGAAAGTAAAACTAAGCAAATGAAAGAACGAAAGGTTCTTTCTATTTACCATCTAGTGAGGCCCGTCGTCAAACCACTTCTGCATTCATCCACCCAGCTTCACTTTCACTGTGCTACATACCATAGTTTCTATTGTTATATATTTGTGTGGCTCGTTAAATACTCTACACCCTCAGAGACAGTGCTCCTATAATAAGCAAAGGAACGAAATCCCTTAATTCTCTCTCTCTCTCTCTCTCTCTCTCTCTCTCTCTCTCAGATGTTTTCTCGCTATCCGTCCCTATCGTTCATCAATCTTGTCACATCCTCATAGAGCTGATGAATATAAGTCTTTGGTTTTTTTGGACAGCTCTAAAGTGTCAATCTGTAGGAGTTCACAAGATAACATTGCTTTCGAGTTGGTTCCTATTTTATCAGCTGTGCCCAACATGTCTCCTTCGTCTTATTTGGATAGTTTTGAGATGGGAGGCAAGTAGCCGTTCATCTAATTTTTTGTGGGTTGCTGCTTTAAGGATCTATTCAAAACTACTGGTAAAGTTCTTGTGTAATTCTCGTCTAAGCGTTTCCTAAAAATCCGGGTTGTGCAACCACACAGTAGTACTGACAAGAAATCGCGTTTATTTTATCAGAGCTTGAATTTCTTCTCGATCAGCAACCCGTCAAAGATTACCATGACTAATTCAAACAAATTTATAAGTATAATTTTTTTGTTCGGCAAAAAAAAATTTTTTTTACATGAATAAGTTCACAAAGAGATTTAATTTTAGTTGTTCATTTTGCTTTTACACAGGTTTCTAGCTTATGGAAAACCAGACAATTCGACGACATACTGCTCCGACACTGCAACGCAGTATATAATCAAAATCCGATAGATAGATGGATGAAGGGATGCATCCTCTTCCTCCCTAAAAAGGGTGACCTCGAATTAACCAAAAACTACCGAGGCATAACACTTATATCCATAGCAGCCAAAATCTACAATGCCCTACTACGAAACCGCATAGAACCCAAAATCGACAACATACTTAGGAAAAACCAAAACGGCTTCCGAAGAAATAGATCCACGACCTCACAAATATTAACCATCCGTAGAATCCTTGAAGGTGTACGGACAAAAAACCTACAAGCGACATTAATATTTGTCGACTTTACCAAGGCCTTCGATTCCATTCACAGAGGAAAGATGGAACAAATCCTACTAGCATACGGCATACCTAAAGATACCGTAGCAGCAATAACGATTCTCTATAGAAACACCAAAGTAAAAGTACGATCACCAGATGGAGACACAGAATACTTCGACATTGTAGCGGGAGTAATACAAGGGGACACGCTGGCTCCGTACCTCTTTATCATTTGTCTTAACTACGTACTTAGAACATCGATTGACAAAATCAGAGAGAACGGCTTCGAGCTGACGACGAAAAGAAGCAGAAGGTACCCCGCAAAAACAATTACCGACGCAAACTACACCGATGACATAGCCATACTGGCAAATACACCCAACAAAGCCGAAACACTACTGCATAGTTTGGAACGAGCAGCCGCAGGCATAGGCCTCTATGTCAATGCACAAAAAACGGAATATATGTGCTATAATCAAACGGATGACACCTCCACTCTCGACGGAACCCCTCTTAAACTAGTAGACAAATTCACTTACCTAGGAAGCAGCGTCGCATCAACCGAAAAGGACATCGACACAAGGTTAGCGAAAGCATGGACAGCTATCAATAGGCTATTGATAATATGGAAATCAGACCTAACCGATAAAATGAAACGCAGTTTCTTCTAGGCAGCGGTCGTATCGATACTGCTATATGGATGCACTACATGGACTCTAACAAAACGGCTGGAGAAGAAGCTAGACGGCAATTACACAATTACACAAGAATGCTGCGAGCAATCTTGAACAAGTCCGGGCGGCAACACCCCACAAGCACCAACTGTACGGCCACCTGCCTCCTATCACGAAAACTATTCAAGTTAGACGAACCAGACATGCAGGACACTGCAGGAGAAGCAGGGACGAACTCATAATTGATGTACTCTTGTGGACCTCCACACATGGCCATGCAAAAGCAGGACGACCAGCACGAACACGCATTCAGCAACTATGTGAGGATACGGGATGTTGTCCAGAAGACCTGCCTGAGGCGATGAACGATAGGGAAAAGTGGCGAGAGAGGGTCAGGGATATCCGTGCTACCAGCACGATATGATGATGATGATGATGATTGACGTCAGAGAGTTTTTAATAATTTTGTCGTTTTTGGTTTAAAAAGTGCCGACTGCTTTTGATGAGGTTGCTGATCCTTTTCAATTCTGTGATAGATTTTCTGCTGGCGTTGGTTCTCTTTTTTCTTTTCTCTTTTAGAAACAAAGAGAAAGAGAAAACCAACACTTGTAGAATGAGAGTGGGTGTTAAAAAGCATTCCAGTGGTTACTTTTCGCAGAATCGAGGAAATGGCCTTATTCTATAAAAAAAAAAGTGACAATCATTATTTGTACATGTGTGTGGGGGGGTGTTTGTGTATGTGTGTGTGTGTGTGTTTCATGCTTTCGGCATTATACATTACATTATTCTTAATGATTTCTCCTGCTGATGGAAACTGTGAACGACAAAAGGACATTCTGTGGAACACTAATTGGTGTAGAATGGTCACTGAAATGATTTCAGTATATCAGCCAATGAATGTTGACAATTAGTAAGTGATCTTTGTTTCATCAAGATGATAGAATCTGTAACAATCGTACCCGAAACACACACACACACACACACACACACACACACACACACACACACACACACACACACACACACAAAGGAAGGCTACTAACGTTCCAACAGCATCAGATAAGGGAAAGACTTACCTGCTTTGAAAATCTGAATTTGAGAATTCGGCAAGTTTTCTTTTATGTTTTTTGTTTTCTTTTTGTGGGGGATACCTGAGCTCTAATTTTTGTTCATATATATATATATATATGTATAATCATATTACAAACTATATGTAATATTAGCAAGTAAAGACTGTTAAAATAAGACCATGTAACAAATTTTGTCACGAGATTTTTGTTATTTTTTAATCATTTATATCTTAAAAGTATAGAAAATTTCCATTATTCCCTTGAAATATTGCTTTTATGTCCTTAATAACACTACGTAAGACAAATTTTATACAATTGCCCAGTCGGCTGGGGCTGTAGAATACACCGACTGCTTCTCTGCAGAGGGGTAAGACCCCCCCACAACAGGTGTTCTGGATATGACACTAAACAATCTGATGGCGAGGTTCCAGCAGTGCTGGGGCTTTGGGGAATGCGGAGTACCCCTTCATTACCATCGCTCCCAGGTCCACTCTGGCCCGGAGTGGTAGCACCTGATAGGGCCCTATCTATGGGTTAAATAGAACTAACAGCGTACTTATGCTAAAATGAATTGAGTAAACTGAATAGCTTGAAATAGAAACATTTTTGACAATTAAACCGTAATTACACTTGTACTGCGTGCTAACGCTTAACTGAATTATTCCAAATAGAACTGTTTTTTGACATTAAAACTGTATTTACACTTAACTGAATTATTACATATAACTGCTTGAATAGTTTGAAATGGAAATGTTTTTGACGATGAAACTGTGTACTTATGCTAAACTGAATTGTTTGAAATAGAACTGATTATTTACATAAAAATGGATTTGGCGTTAAATAACCTACAAAGGTTGATATGCAATAAAACCCAACAAACCAAGCCAAACCAAATTTTATACAAGGACAGTATATGTTATTTCTTAATAGGGTATATTGTAAAAGTATAGAAATTATCCATTATTTACTTCAGACTTTGCTTTCGTAGCCTGCATAACATTATGAAAGGTATAGATTTTGTTCCAAGATAGTATATGTTATTTTCTTATTTTATGAGAGTTTACAAAATATTAATTATTCCCATCAGACCTTGTTTATCTGGCTTGTAAAATGTAATTTAGAAATTCACTCGTATTATATGTAATAACAGACGAAATTGCATAATTTCATTTACATAAGGTATGAATAAAGTGACATATGAGTCGAAAATATTATAATTAACAAGTTCCTTTTGAAACAAGCAAATGTAAAATCGTTTCACATATTAGAAAGTTCGTATTTTCATATAATCAACAACCTGTCAAAGATTACCATAACTCAATAGGGAAATGATTGAATCTGAACATTTTAATTACCAAAAAGCATATAGATTTAAAAAATTGATATAATCAAAACAAATGAATTCAAATTTTCATGTATTTATTCTAAAGTTATTCAAAAAAAAAAAAGAAAAGAAACGTTCAGTAAATTCTAGAAAATTTTCTATCGGCTATTCGACTCTGAATCTCCCAGGAATGTTCTGGAAAATATAGAAGTTCAAAAGCTCATTGTCTTTGTCTCAGAAGCAAAGTTATAAAAATAAAATCGGTCTGTTTTATTTACTTTTGGCATAAACAATTAGGAAATTATTCTTTCTCTCCAGGAAGAAGAAAAAATTAAAACTTTTGTCACATAGTGTAAATCTGGAGATATTACCTTCAGTGTTGGTTTTATTCAACCTGGCAGATCCCAACTAGGCAGAATTCTTACAAAATGACAGTAGAGTTATTTCTGGACACCGATAAAATAAATTGGCTGACAACCCATCTTCGTCTATCGATTGATATTGCACGAACAGCAGTCACTTAGAAGGAATTTTTATCGTCCGGGAAAAGGGATTGTGTTTCACAATGTCCTACGTGAGTAATGACAGAGCACGGAGACAAAGTATACAGCACCAAACATTCTCCGCCCATCATTGAGACTTATTTGATTGAATCCACTGCAGAAGGCTAAACCCACCCCCCAAAAAATGTCTTGCCATGACACTAGACTGACATATAAAGTTCTTTTTCTATACTTTCACAACATAACCAATTAAAAAATAACATCGGGGGGGTCCTCGTGGTGTAATGGTTAAATCGATGGACAGCGGAATCGTAGTACGCAAGTTCGTACTCCAGTCGCGCTATTACATTCACTTTCGGGCAAATACCCTTGGGAAAGGTATGAACCCACTTATCCTCCCAGCTATGGGTTAAATAGTACCACAACTAGTTCTTCTACAAGGGTGTGGGGTGTCCTCGTGGTGTAATGATTAAAGCGATGGACTGCGGAATCGTAGTACGTGAGTTCGCACTCCAATCGTGCTATTACGTTCACCTTCGGGCAAATACCCTTGGGAAAGATATGAACCCCCTGGTCCTCCCAGCTATGGGTTAAATAGTACCACTACTGTTCTCTAAAAAGAGTTGATATGCCATTAAACAAAGAAACCAAACCAAAATAACATCTTCTAACCAGGAAATAAATTTCTCTTACTTAACGTTATTCAGAGTGCAGAAACAAATTTTAAGGAAAATAATGGCAATGCTTTACAACGTATGCAATTAAGACATTTGTTGTATAGCCACATAATACATCTGCATGCAGAATCATAACGACGACACAATAAAGACGAGCGACACAGTTCTTAGAAAAATATACCTCTCACTTTATTGAAAGGGTTGTGCGTGAGAGGGAGTTGGAGACGGAACAGAACTGCAACATATTGACCCCCCACTTTATTTGCCATAACTGCGTTTCTTTCCCGTTGTCCTGGGCTGCTCAACCGGGGGCCTAGGGCCCAGCCTCTCTGAGTGCTGGTTTTCTCTACCGCATCTTATCTCTAACTCGTCTGATCCCCAACTGATTAAATTTCCTGTGCACTGAGTTATTTAATAGTTCAACAGCCACCTTCTTGTGGGCGTCACAATTTCGCACTCATTCAACATGTCCACGGTCACCGTTATAATCCTGATATTCCTCGACCGGATGCACCTGTTATTTACACAGGTGCATTTCCTATTTTGACAGCCCGGCTTGGTCGTAGGTCAATATGCAACACATTATCTAAGTAACGAAACAAATTTGAAGGAAAATAATGGCTATGTTTTATACTTTTACAACATCTGCAATTAAGACGTGATACATACTATCAAGGAACAGAAGATTTCTTACATAGTGTTATACAGGGTACAAAAATAACGTTTTATGAGAATATATGGCATTCCTATACTTTTACAATGTAAGATATACTTGAGCTGTAATGTTTATCATTGCAGGAAAGCATCACGGAGACCCGAGTTCAAATCCTGGATAAAGCAGTTTGCATTTCCTATAGCGCTATCTTATGGAAAAGTTTGAAACTAATTATGTCCCTTTCGTTGAGGCCAAATAGTAGGGCAGACTGCGCTCTTTAATCAGTGTTAGAGAAGGAAAACTCTGAAATCAAACCTATTAAATTCAGCTAAAAAACTGAGCTTGTATCGTATCCTGTCTCTGAGGGGTTTGATAAATATATATATATATGTGTGTGTGTGTGTGTGTGTGTGTGTGTGTGTGTGTGTGTTGATCTTTTTTATAAACGTACAATTTCCACGGGTAAAGTTATTGCAAACTGACTCGAGGTACTATTTACCAACCCCTCCGCTCGGGCAGGATATGACACAAGGTCAATTTTAAAGCGGAGTTTAACAGGTTTTAATTCAGAGTTTTCCTTCTCCTAGACTAGTTGCCAAACCAAGGCTGAAGAACCTAGTCCGTCCTACTATTTACCCATAGCTGGAGGGAGAATAAGGGGGTTCATACCTTTCCCAAGGGTATTTGCCCGAAAGTGAACGTAATAGCGCGACTGGAGTACGAACTCGCGTACTACGATTCCGCAGTTCATCGCTTTAACCATTACACCACGAGGACACCCCCGCAAACTGACTCGAGGTGGAAGTCCCCGGCAGAGACACTTTGATGTTAAGCCTATCTGTACTCTGATCCTTGGCGGAATGTTAAATAATTGAGAGGCGTAATCTAGGATTTGGCGAAAAACCACTAGGCCATCGGGTTTGATTTATGTATGATGAACCTGATGTTTTTTTGTTGGCTTTTTTTTTTTTTGAGAACGTGGCTTCAAGTGGACGAAACGATAAAAAATCTGATGATCCTAAAATTTCGGAATAAGAGAGTGAAAAACGATTGAATCAAACAGTTAAATCTCTGCTCACTGAGTACCGTTAACTGCAATGAGTGATGCATGTAAAGAGGCGACAGAGCAAAGAATAAAAAACGTGCGTACAAAATTAGGTTCATGTTGTTATTCGTCACACCATCTGAGAACTTAGAACAACGGAAGATGATGGCGAAAGATAAAGAACAAGATATGGGGTTGATATTCTGTCAAATAAATAATCAATTACACACATGGGGTAGTTTCCTTGACGTTGTGGCAAAAGTGCTGGACAGCGACATCGTCCTACGAACTTCAATCACACGATTACGTTTGCATTCGAAACCTTGGAAAGGCATGAAAAACCAACATATATACGCATATATATATATATATATATATATATGTGTGTGTGTGTGTGTGTGTGTGTTTAGTGT
This sequence comes from Sepioteuthis lessoniana, assembly GCA_963585895.1. Lineage (NCBI taxonomy): Eukaryota > Metazoa > Mollusca > Cephalopoda > Myopsida > Loliginidae > Sepioteuthis > Sepioteuthis lessoniana. The sequence goes on from OY757944.1 coordinate 7,474,442, forward strand.
GTGTGTGTGTGTATCATCATGTGTATATATATATATATATATATACCATGGGAAACGTATAAAAACCAGCCACTACTGTCCTTCCACAAATACGACTTTAGGATTAAATAACTCACGAAGGCTGATATGCCATTAAGCAAAAAGCAAAACAAAAAAACAGCTACACAAACAGACGCACACTTGCGTGTAGACATATATATATATATATATATATATAGTTTTTGATCCCTAAAAAAAATATTCGTTAAGATAAATGTATTTATGTACTGACACACTCATTCAAAGAAAAATTTTCAAGGACTTTCGGTGTATTTAATGTGTATGATAGTAAGTTATCTTAGCTTAACGGTATATCTACCTCCATGGGTTATTTAATGCCAAAACTATCCTTGTAGTAGAACAGCAATGATACTATTTAACTTATTGATGGGGAGATAAGGGAGTTTATACCGTTTCTAAGGGTATTTGTCCAAAAGTGAATAACGAGACTACAGTTCGAACTCACTCTCTTCCAGGCTTTAGTTCTTTACTTCAACCTCTTAATGGGATAAAAGATATTTTTCGCAAATCAGAGTCTGTTGGGTATCACTCACCTTTTTCCACACAATGAACTAGTCCATCTGCCATCTATAGCAGTAGCTACTAATACCAGTGCAGACTAGCCGGTAAAAAGCGGGCCTGGCAGACATGCCCGATTGCGCTCGCTGCGGCAGTGGCTTGGAAGAAACGGCTGAGCACGCCTTCTACTACTGCGAGCGAGTTCGCCCGTTTTGGGATCACGTCGGCGAGTGGACGGCTCGCATCGAACCCAAACAGCTCGTGCTGCTCGACGTTGGTTACGTCGTGGACAACGTTCTTCCTCCGTATCAGGGTGAGAAGCGTGTGGTGTTTCTCGCGATCCTAGCTGTAGCTAGAATGGTGATTTGGACGACGCGAAACAAGGGATTGTATGACGATGCAAACTTTTCTCATCGTGATCTGATTTTGTTTTTTCGGCATCAGCTGAGGTTCAAAATCAGATGCGATAGAAAACGCTTGGATCGCATAACATTCAGCAAAAGGTGGGTGAATGCAGCGAGCCTGGTCGTGCGAAAGGGAGCAACGTTAGAGTCATCCTTCCCTCCTCTGCCGGCTCATGGCGTCTACGGTACGGGTCCTTAGGGACCCCACCCCTGGTGAGTAAAACTGTTCCCTTTTTCTTTTGGTACCCAGGTACCTAGTTAGTAGTATGTTTGTGAATCATTGTCCCCGTCATCTAGTTGTTAGTTCTCAAGATCTTCCCCATCCCCATTATTTTTGTACCTCAATCCGTATCCCAGTCCACGTTTACTGAAGATCTTGAACATTCATATGTATAAAAATCATATCACCTGCTTGTATTAACCCATACCACGCCCGACCCCTTATTTCTTTTCACCCCTGTAGATTAGGATCCCTGCCCCACCTAGGGTAGGTCCGACTTGTTTCCGGTTCTTTCGCCCCGGAAAACAGTCGGCCTCCAATTTTATAGACGGGGGGATGGGAGGGCAACCAAACGGGGGATTTTTCCTTGTTTTTGTATATATTTCGGGGTTTTTCTCCCATTCCCATCACATTCATTGTAAATAAATCATACTTGTAAATAAAATCATTCACGAATCTCGGGATTTTAAGTAGGACTTCTTCATAGAGCAAATGTGGTATTGTGGTGATTGTAGCGCAAAAGGCGATGGATGAATGGATATTTATTGTATTGTTGAATGGGTCGGCGAATGTGGCTAGCTAGGTCTCCTTAGTTTATATAGAAAAGTATGACCGCTCCCTTCCCCTCCCCAAAAACTTCAAGGCCTTGTGCCTTCTGTGTACACTACACAGAAATAAAGCAGACTAGAAGGTGAAGAGGAGCTTCTAATAGGATTAGTATTAAAGCGTTAGAGACAGGAGATTGCACTAGATCACCTTACTTGCGACCGTAATAACGGAAGCCAATACTATCTTTGCACTATATCTTTATTCTGTATTCACTAATCCTATGTTCTTGTCTACTAATAGCCTCTCTATTGTATATATCTTTCCTGAGAATATATCTCTATTTCCTCTCATATCGTGGTTTACCCTTTATTTAATATTACAAGCGTTCACTAACCAGAACGCAACAAAATCCCATAATTATGATAATGATTTATTACTGAGACAAGGAACTAAAAAAAATTTTGCATGTCCTGGAAGTTGATACAATAACAATTTTAAAAATATTGATTTGATGTCTCTAGATCAAATGATGCATTTTTACAGCACCTGTTCCAGATGACCGAAATTACGATGATGGCACAAGTGAATTAGTCGAGCAAAGTTGTCAATCTCCCTGACGCACTATTTTTTTTTTCTTGGTATGACATGAATCTTCTGATTGACGGCCATTTTGAATTTAGTGACGAATTTTACAGGGTGGAACGATAAAATTATCGTCCTAAAGAAAACAACACTACAGCTTTATTTTAAAACTTTTATTGAAAAAATCACTTCAGCTATCTTGATTATGTAGTAGAGCTGACATCTATTCAATGTAGCCGCCTTCACCCTCAATCACCGCCTCGATACGGATCCGTAACTGGGAGTAAACCTTTTCCACAAGCGCCGGCGGGAGCTCGGTGAATACTCAGCGGATGGCAGTGATCAGGCTGGCTTTGGTGTTGTGGGAGGTGATGTTGGCGATGTTCTCGACGTATGACCAAACGAAGTAGTCCAGTGCGTTCAGGTCGGAGGTGGAGGGGACAGTAAGAGAAGGGTACAATGTCGTAGCACTCCTTCTGAAGCCAAGCCTGGGTCTCTTTGGACTTGGGGGCCGGCGCCTAGTCCTGCTGCCACACCCAGGGTCTGCCACCTGCCACCTGATTGCACCAGGAGATCACCACACTCTTCAGCACATCCAGGTACACTTTGGTGATGACTTTCAAGCAGGCTTCGAAGATGTGAGGTAGCATGATGGGGCCTTCCGCTCCACTACCTTCAAAGGGTCATCCGATGCGTTGAGCTGTGTCCTCAGGCGTTGAACCATCCGTATTTGTATTTAGAGGGTGCTGGCAATGGTCCTGTTGACATAACTTGAATCCGTAGAGAGCATGAGTTGTACGGCGGCGCAGCTCCTATCTTGCTCGTTGAACATTGTGTCACTTTCAGACATGATAGAAGAGTCCTATCGCTCTTGGGATTTGTACACAACTGGCCAACTAGTAGTCTGCAACAAAAAAGAAAACCGGTTTTCATTAAACGGAAATGGAATCATGTCGTCTTTTCTAGGGCGACAATATTATCGTTCCACCCTGTAGATTTTTCTTATACACGTTGTCCTTAAAGAACTCCAGAGATAAAAATCTGGGGTTTAAGATCGGGTGAATGCAGAGACTGCTCGGGTTCACAGCGTCTTCTGCTCAGCTGATTAGGGATGTTGGCTGTATATGGAATCGCCCCATCTTGATGGAACCATTGCATATCTCGATTCACACCACGACATGTTCTAAGTGCTCACGAGAACTTGTTCAGCACGTCAATGTAACGCTTCTTTGTGACAGTGACTGCCTATTCGTCTGCGTTTTCAAAGATTAACGTTCTAATTATTCTATGTTTTGAGATGGTCACTTAGGTCGTGCGTTTCACACAGTAAGGGCCCCTGAAGCATTTCATCTGGGGATTCTGCGCGCCACACAGTTACTGCTATTTGCATGTCTACAGTGCTAGATGTGTGCTTCGTTGATGAAACAAACATCATCTTCGTTGATGAAACAAACCAAGGTGTAGGGGAGGGCGCTACTTCTTTCCCTGGATTGCTCCACTTTACCCTGGATACATACTTTATAGTGCTGAGTGTTAAGCAAGGAGTTATCAAGTACCATTTTTTAGTCTTTGTTATGACTTCATCAAGGAAGTCAGGGTCCTCTTCAATCTTGTTCTCAAAACATCAGCACATAATTAAGGGTTTTTTATGTCAGCTGGTGTGAGTTTATACTTTATATGGATTCTGTATGGGTTTGGCTGATAACCCTCTTTTAAGATTCTTTGCAACGTTCTTGGGAACGTCTTAGGGACACTTTTTCGGACTACTTCCAATAGAATCTCTCACCGCATCCACATTGTCTGGACATCTTGCGGTCAATTTCCGACCAAACCAGGGATTTTCTGCCTACTTGTTGAGGTTGTTAACTGACCTTATGGCTTGAAATTTGTGTACCCAAAGATAAATTTCGCTTTTCTGAGGATAATTGTTAAAGTTAAACATCCTGCGAAATTTTACTTGCACAAATTTGAATGATTTTTTTTTCTAAATGAATAGTGACACAAAATATTTTCCTCTCTTGTCTAAGACATTGTGATGGAGGATTAATAGTCGTTATAGTATACTATCTTCAAATCTGAAACAAAAAAAGAACACAATATTATTAGTAGGAGAGTTATCAGCAGCACATAGGTTCCATGTATATTAAAACACTATATATATATATATATTCGTGTGTGTGTGTGTGTGTGTGTGATATTTTAATAAACGTACAATTTCCACAGGTAGAGTTATTCCAAACAGGTTCGAGGTGGAAGTCCCAGGTAGAGATTCTTTGATGTTAAGCCTATCAGAGAGATACTCTACTCTGATCCCAGGTAGAATGTTAAAGAATAGATAGGCGGAATCTTGGATTTGGCAGGTTAGTAGAATGGTAAAATCTGAAACAAAAAAAAGAACACAATATTATTATTAGTAGAGTTATTAGCTGCCACATAGATTTCATGTATATTGAAACACCCTATATATATATATATATATATATATATATATATATATATATATATATATATATATATATATGTGTGTGTGTGTGTGTGTGTCTATATATATATATATATATATTGTCATCCACAGCCAGTTTCGTTTTATCACAAGTCATCAGTGTAGCAAGGCACGTGAGATGTACGAACTTGTGATCGAAACCTAGCTGACTTTACGCCAGGCGTATATTCCACTGAACAGCCACCAACAGACTCAGCATAATCGAAGGTATTTTAACGTATATGTATCATTTTTTGTTTTGTTTACATATACGCTTAACGATTACCAAATGCTCAGTTCATCAGAGGAGCTTTATATCACGCGAGTGGCAATCGGTTATGCCTTCGAGAGAGTGCTTAAACACCGGGAAGGGAACATTGTTATCCTCAACAGACTGTTTCGTTCTATCACAACTCATCAATGTGGTTAGATAGGCGAGATGCTTGAACCTAGGATTGAAACCTGGTTGACTTTACGCCAGTCGGATATTCTATCCCACCGACGTATTTGCACAGTAGGTGGAGTTTTTACCAATGATCCGAGACACCAGAGTTCAATCCTAGGTTGAGTAATACCAAGGACTCAAAAAAGGTACCTCATTGGTTAACATTCAGCATAATAAAGTATGGCTCAAACGTAAGTGAAGCAATCCAGGGAATAGAGTAGCGACTTCTATATCTCATATTAGTAGCTATTGAAAAAGGGAGCCTTCAGGTAACCCTCAGCTACGGTTGGCCAACGTATATATATATATATATATATATAATTCATGGAATTTAGACTTTGAGCACTCTCCATGTTATATTGCACTTGGTTCGACACAAACCCACAAAGTGATTTTGTGACAACCAACACTGTTATAATATAACATAATATATATATATAAGTAAGTAAAGTTGGCGACCGTAGTCGAGGGTGACCCGAAGTCTCCCTTTTCAGTAGCTACTACACCAAAGTGTAGCCGAGGGCGCTACTCCTTTCCCTGGATTGCTCCACTTTACCCTGGATACATACCTTATAATGCTGAGTGTTAAGCAAGGAGTTATCAAGTACCATTTTTTAGTCTTTGGTATGACTCGACCTGGGATTGAACTCTGGTCTCCCGGACCATTGGCGAAAACTCTACCCACTAGACCAGTGAGCCGGACTATATATATATATATATATATATATATATATATATATATATATATATATATATATATATATATATATATATATATATATATATATATATATATATATATATATATATATATATATATAATTAACTTAAATCGCGAGTTGGAAATCTTCACCTTATCGGATCATCAGGAAGTCTAACTCCAACCAATGCTAAATGAGAAAGCGCCGTCTTATATTCCCCAAAAACCTACCTAGCTTAGAATTTACATTAAAAAAAAATAAAATAAAATAAAAAAATAAAAAAAATTAAAAATAAATAAAACAAAAAACCTTTCTTTTATTAAAGAAAAAATCTCTGAAACCTATTCCTAATTATAGAGCAACCACGCACTTTTGTGTCTACAACTATTTTTTTTCTGGTACTGTGAATGCTGGTAGATATTAGATTAGTAAATATATATATACATGAATATATATATGTGTGTGTGTGTGTGTGTGTGTGTGTGTGTGTGTGTGTGTGTGTTACCTTCTTTTGAATTGAAATAGATAGATAGATAGAAAGAGACTGATATAGGATAATATAAACTATTAAGATTGATATGAAAAATGTAGCTTGTTTGCAAGATAGAGGGATAGAATTCGATACATGCAGATCGATTTGAGCAAAATATTTCGATTCATCTATTCATTTCTTTTAGGGTTTCTCGGGATCAACATTAAATATTTTGATTCACAGACACATTACCAAGTTAGATAAATTCGCTTCAAGCTGAATTCAATAAAAATAATCTCTGATAAAAGATGACCTATTGAAATTGAGTTTTCCATAGACCAATCGTTCAATGCTGGTTCTAATAACGACCTTGTCAGTGTGTAGGAATCTCTCGCTCGTATCCCAGTAATAGAAGTCGTACATCGAATCTGTCAGATGCAAATTCCCACGTCAAGTTAGAATAGATAAAGTTGAGGATTCGCCATAAATAATTGACTGAACAATTGGCGATTCTAGAATGAAAATGGGAGCATTTAATATCGAGCAATGATAGTATGATAGATCGATATATATATATATATATAGAGAGAGAGAGAGAGAGCGCGAGAGAGATAGAGGGAGACAGACAGACAGAGAAAGAGATGAAAAGAATGAGAATCCCATTGCCTCCAGGCTTGCCACCCGGCACTCATACTGTATGATAGGAAGTCTTTTGAACACTTAGTCTTTTGGAGTTGTCCATCCTGGCTTTACCTATTTTGCAGGGTTGATTTGATTTCTCGGTGTGTAGTCTCGATTCGTGCGGTGTCCCCGCTATAAAATGACCTTATGTCACATTCTGGTTTGGTGGAAGGCCACATATATGCAAAAAAAAATGAGATAGATAGATAGATAGATAGGAAGTGCCCGTGGTGTAACAGTTATCGTCGTAGAAGACGGACACGGCGATACGAGTTCAAAACCTGAACGAGACTTATTGCCTTTCACATGGCACTAATACCCTTGCGAATGGTATGAATCCAATTATTTTCCCTCCAGCTATGGATAAACAGTAAGACAGACTATGTTCTTCAGCCTTAGTGAGGCAACTATTCTAGGAGAAGGAAAAACTCTGAATTCAAACCTGTTAAACTCCGCTTAAAAATTGAACTTGTGTCATATCCTGTCCGAGCAGTGGGGTTAGTAAATATGGATAGATAGACTGGAGCACACTGATAGATAGATTGATATATAGATATGGAGGCTGACATACATACATACATATGAACTGGCATAGATAGATAGATATGGAAGCTGAGATAGATAGATAGATAGATAGATAGATAGATAGATATGGAGGCTGATATACATACACACATATGAACTGGCATAGATAGATAGATAGATAGGAACACACTGAAATAGGTTCATATGAAATCATTCAGATAGATATGATAAGATTGGGATAGAAAAGATAGATATGAACAGAACTGAGATAGATTAATAGGTTAGGAAGGGTTATATGGTTTACTGACGTATCAACCATTTATGATGCCTTAAAAGCAAACCCTTTTTTACAAATATATGGTTTTAAATAACATATTTTGCAGGTAAGAACATTTTTAACAAGCCAAGGCTCACTTGTTTTGCACTTAGTTACAACTATGGCTTTTTTATTGTTTGCAGAATTTGGAATAGACATACTTGAAACCATTTAACTCATAACTCTAGTTAACATTATTCATTCATTTACATATAATTAAATGGTTTCAAATATTGTCAGACAATACCAATAATTCAATTTAATATCGGCCATTTGTTTGTACACTGTTAAATGGTTTCAAATACAGTAAATAAAAACATAGTTCTATTTGACCCAAAGATAGGACCCTAACAATAACTGTTACACTGAGTATGAATTGACCTGGGAGTAATAGAAATGAATGGGTATTCCACATTCCCCAAAGATCAAGGATTGGGGCCTCACTCTGAGATAGTTTAGCGTTATAGACAGGACATTCGTTAGAAGAGTCTTACCCCTCTGCAGAAATATAGTCAACGTTTTCTACGGCCCTTGCTGGGTGTGCTTAGATAGATAGATAGATAGATAGATGAAAACAATAAAAGAGATAGAAACATAGATAGAAAGATAGATACGTCTCCAACTCATCTCTCACGCACAAGAAACATCACCCTTTCGAGAATAAAGTGTGAGAGATTATAATTTTAGAAAGAAGTGTGTTCGTTCGTTCATTGAAGTTCGTAAAGTGTGCTTGATTGTTTCCACATATATACGTATATGTATGTGGCTATACAATAGATAGATAGATAGATAGAATGAAAAAGATAGAAAGATAGATAGAAAGATAGATACGTACATACATTCATGAAAATACATACATACATACATACATACAAGGATTATTAAATAATTTCCCTGACTTTTTTCGTATGGGCACTTCTATTGATAGTACACACATGAAACTCTAGTCCCCTTCGAAGTAATCTCCTCCGGCTGCAATGCACTTGTTATACCGTTCGAACAACTTCTGCAAGGCCCCATGGAAGTTCTCTTGTGTGTCAATGACCTTCGTCACAGCCTCTTTCATCTCCTCAATTGTCTTATAATGACAGCCTCTGACCTTAGGGAATAAGCAAAAGTCACAGGGAGCAAGGTCTGGACAATAGGGACGGTGAGGAACTGTCTTAATGCTCATCTTGGTCAAATAGTCTGTGCAAGGATGGACCTGTGGACTGGTGCATTGTCCAATTGGAAATGCCACTGACCCGATTTGAAGAGTGCTGGCCTCTTCCATGGGAATCTCTTCCTGAAATTCCTTAAAACCTCAACATAGTAACCCTAACCCTAACCCTTTGGCCGATGAACTCTGGTGTATTGACTTTGTTACTCTTCCCACACTTCTCATCATCCCTCACAGACTCCCTGCCTTCCTTGAATCTCTTATGCCACTCAAAAACTCATGCTCGATTCATGCAAGATGGTTGAAAAGCATTTTGAAGCATTCCATATGTTTTTGTGGCTTTCTTTCCAAGTTTAAAATAGAATTTTATTGCATATTATTCTTCTAAAGTATCCTCACGTCCAGGTTGCAATTTTGAAATTCACCAGCTGTGACAATCAGGTTTTAGTAAGGTGTATTCCAATTTCTCCTGTAGCTGTTCATTTGAACCTGAAATCATAAAGATTGGTCAGTCATCTCATAAGATGTCTAGCAATAACATACTGACTTTTCAAGTGTCTACGACAATATCAAATGCTTATACAAAAAAGTCTGGAAACCTATTGAATGCACCACGTACATACATACATACATGAAAGAAATAAGATAGATACATTCAGACATGCATGAAAAGAATGAGATAGATACCTATATACATACATATATGAAAAAGTTAGGTTGATAGATTGATAGATAGATAGATATTAACTGAGAGAGATGAACAAGATAGATAGATAGATGAAAAGAACGAGATAGATAGATACACATTTAGAGACATACGAAAAACACACATGCACTCCTTTGTATTGTGTCCAGTATGGAGGGGCCTGTGGTGCAATGGTTATCGTCGTAGTAAATGGCTAAGGTGGACCGAGTTCAAATCTTGGACGAAACTGATCGCATTTCACACTGACACCCTAGGCAAATATATAAATCCAATAATTCTCCCGCAAGCGATGGATAAATGGTAGGGTAGACCGATTTAACTGTTAAATTAAACCTGTTAAACTCCGTTTAAAATTGACCTTGTCTCACATCCTGCTTGAACAGAGGGGTTGATAAATATTTACATGAACTGAATGACATAGATAGATAGATAGATAGATAGATGAAAAGAATGACACAGATAGGTTGATAGAGACATACTTACATACATACATATAGTCACGAAAGGAATTAGATAGGTAGATAGATAGATAGATAGATAGATAGATAGATAGATAGATTCCCTAAACCATGTTAACCATTAAAAGAAATTGTGATAGCAACCTTAAAATTAGAAAAAGATAGAAAAAGCGTGCTTTGCAACACCATACGGGAATGACCTCTGACAGTCGGGAGGTTAAGAACAAATCAAAAATAGACAAAATCCATTATAGGGGAAAAGAAACTAATTACCAACAAATAGTACAAAAATTTTTATGGTGAAAAGAATTTTTCCATCTATCATCATCATGTCGTGCTATCAACATGGATATCCCTGACCCTCTCTTGCCACCCCTCCCAGTCGTCCATAATTTCCGGCAGGTCCTCAGGGCTACATCCTGTATCGGCACAGAGCTGCTGTATGTAGGTTCGAGCTGGTCGTCCTGCCTTTGCACGTCCATGGGAAGGGGTCCACAGGAGTACATCAGTTATGAGCTCGTCCCTACTTCTCCAGCAGTATCCTGCATGTCTGGTTCGTCTAATTTTGATAGTTTTCATGATGAATGTTAGGTACAGCTGCCACTTTGTTGGGTGCTGTCTCCGACGGTGAATGGGTGGTGTTATCAGGGACGCTGAAGAAAGAATTCTAAAAGACAATCATCTCGGTATAGTGAGTATAAAGTATTTAATGAAAAGCCCTGTTTTTTTGTTGGTTTTTTTTGTCGAATATGGACAAGGAAATTGAAGAAAGCGTAAAATCCTGTTGTGGTTTTGCTATAGCAGCATAGACATTACCAGTGAAATAAACCACGTGGCCATATACGAACAGACATTGGTCAAGATTGCATATATATTTGCTGATCCAATGAGGGGAGAATATGATTTAATATAGGAGACAGTTTCTCGAAATGTAAAAAAAAAAAAAATCTACGTAGAGTGGTACGATTAGTTGTTTTTTGTTTTTTTTACATGAGCTTCTCACTAGATTTGATATTCAAGAAACAATTGTGTCGGATAATCGAACACAGTTCACGGCAAAAGAGTTCAAATATTTTTGTAAAGCTTTTTCGGTTGTACACATCACAATCGTGCTATCCCATCTGCGAACTAATGGACAGGCGGGAAGATTTGTTAACACTTTCAAGTGAGCATTAAGAATGTCGGACGAAAACGAATTCGTTGACGATATCCTACAATTTTAAGGGTATACCGTGTGACACCTAACCAAGTACTTATTCAAGATTTTCACCAGTGGAGTTCATGTTCGCAAGAAAAATAAGATTAGTGTTCAATAAACTGTTGCCAAAAGAAAAAAAACAAAAAAAACAAATAAAGACAGATGCAAAATCCCATATAGCAGGAGAAAACATTTTCTCTGAAGAGTACAGAGACTGTAAAGAAATGTGGGAGGTTGGCGTCATTGAGAGATGTGTTGGAATATTAATGTATGTAATTAAAGACCAGAAAAACACTCTTAAGAGACATCACAGCAGGATCAGAAAAAGATACTCGTAGGATATAAATAAGCAGAAAGAAGAACCTATGAAGGTTATTTATGACTATTCGAAGTCCCGATATCTTTAGTAACCCCTTAGGAGATACGTTCAAAGAAAGAGCGACAAACATTTTCAGGGACAATGGAGATAAACCTGGAAAGGAAAAAATTCTCCTTCTAGAGGAAGTAGTCAAAAAAAGCTGGAATCCTCCAAAAGACAGACTCGTCTAACAAATACGACAGGTGCCCGTGGTGTAATGGTCATCGTTGACACGAGTTCAAACCCTGGACGAGACTGTTTGCATTTCATATAGCACTAATACCCTTCAGAAAGCTATGAATTCAATTATTCTCCCTCCACCTATGGGTGAAGAGGGGAGACTAGGTTCTTCAGCCTTGGTGAGGCAACTAGTCTAGGAGAAGGAAAACTCTGAATTCAAACCTGACTTGAAAACTCTGAATTCAAACTCCGCTTAAAAATTGACCTTGTGTCATATCCTTCCCGAGTAGAGGGGTTGATAAATATGGTTAACAAATACGACAAAGGTTATTAACATTGACTTCAGTCATAGCTTGTCAGTCAAGACCACGTGATATGAGATTCGGGGAAGCCTAGTATTCGTGTCACGTTGCTAACACCAGCACTGTTGGGCCTCAGGGGGCTGTTCCTCCCTAGGCTCTCAGTGACTTCTGCAGGGCTCAGTTTATCGCCTGGAGGCACCTATTTTTAAAGGAATGCCGACGGGACCCGTGGCATTTTTTAAGCGATCGGGCGTGTCTGGGTTACGGCTCTGCGCAGATTCCCACGTTAAAAATGGCCTCTGCCACATTTTGAGGCCGATCAAATAGCTAAGGTGATTTTCATTTGTTGGTTATTATACATGTGTGTCGGTCTTACTTATTTCACCACACAACAGAAAGAAAGAAAGAAAGAAAAAAGAAAGAAAGAAAGAAAGAAAGAAAGAAAGAAAGAAAATGAAAGAAAATGAAAGATATAATTTTACAAAGAAAGAAAGAAGTTGGAGATGTAATAAAAGAAAGAAAGAAGTTAAAGATATAATCATAGAAAGAAAGAAAGAAAATAAAAGAGATAATTCTATAAAGGAAGAAAGAACGAAAGAAGTTAAAGATGTAATAAAAGAAAAAAGAAAGAAAGAATATAATTCTACAAAGAAAGAAAGAAAGAAAGAAAGAAAGAAAGAAAATAAGATACACTTCTACAAAGAAAGAAAGAAAGAAAGAAAGAAAGATATAATTCTAGAAAGAAAGAAAGAAAGAAAGAAAAAAGAAAATAAAAGATATACTTCTACAAAGAAAGAAAGAAGTTAAAGATGTAATAAAAGAATGAATGAATGAATGAATAAAAAAAGAAAGAAAGAATATGATTCTACAAAGAAAGAAAGAAAGAAAGAAAATAAAAGATATACTTCTAGAAAGAAAGAAAGAAAGAAAGAAAGAAGATATAATTCTAGAAAGAAAGAAAGAAAGAAAGAAAGAAAGGAAATAAAAGATATAATTCTACAAAGAAAGAAAGAAAGAAAGAAAGAAAATAAAAGATATCATTCGACAAAGAAAGAAAGAAAGAAAGAAAGAAAGAAAGAAAGAAAATAAAAGATATACTTCTACAAAGAAAGAAAGAAGTTAAAGATGTAATAAAAGAAAGAAAGAAAGAAAGAAAGAAAAGAAAAGATATCATTCGACAAAGAAAGAAAGAAAGAAAGAAAGAAAGAAAGAAAATAAAAGATATACTTCTACAAAGAAAGAAAGAAGTTAAAGATGTAATAAAAGAAAGAAAGAAAGAAAGAAAAGAAAAGATATCATTCGACAAAGAAAGAAAGAAAGAAAGAAAGAAAGAAAGAAAGAAAGAAAGAAGGAAAAATAAGGAGCAGAAAGCAAGAAAAGAAAAGATAGTAATGTAAGAGACAAAAAGTAAAGAATGAAAGCAATCGTAGAATAATAAAAAAGAAGAAAAGAAATAAACAGGAAAATAGAGAAAGAAAGGAAGAATTAAAAAAGAAAAAAAAGTTTCAGATAGTGAAAGAAAAGAAATGTAACAAGCCATAAAGAATAAGAAATGGTACATGTATGTTCCATTAGTCTGTCTTTATTTTGACTTAACGCCTTTGTCAAGATCTCTTGCAGCGATTTGGCTGGAGATTCCAAACAATCCCAAGACACTTTATTCTGAAATGGTCTGAGTCTAATAGATTTAGCTAAATAATCATTTGCTTTGAAAGATTTATGATGTTTGGCTAGTGGATAACTTCGGAAGATGTGGATCTGCTTAAAATACAGACGTCTAAATAGAGTTTGATATCTTTTGTTAGTTTTTCAGCAGTTCCTTGTTCTACCTGCCTATCTTCCGCTCTCTCTCTCTCTCTCTCTCTCTCTCTCTCTCTCTTTCTCTCTCTCTGTATATATATATATATATGTGTGTGTGTGTGTGTGTGTGTGTGTGTGTGTGTGTGTGTATGTAATACACATCAATATACTGGTATCTTTATATATAAATATGTATATATATATGTGTGTGTGTGTGTGTGTGTGTGTGTGTGCACGCGTGTGTAGTTGTTCGTTCGTCCGAGTATCTGTCTGTTAGTCTGCCTCTGTGTGTGTGTGCGTGTGTGTGTATGTGTGCTCTTCAGTTAGACTTGTCCACCGACATAAACATGAGAGAAAGAGAGAGAGAGAGAGATTGTATATATTATCATATATATTTATATATTGATTTTCTGACGAGTAATTCTCGAATTATGTGAATATATATATATATATATACATATTGGCAGTATTTCTTCGTTTATACAAATTTCCTTGCACTACATATTAGAAACATGCAACCGACACTTAATAGAATTAATTTTCAAACCAGTGTTAATGTACTTAAATGTCTTTAGCTACTGACACTAATTATAGAAACCCATTTAAAAGCAAATACTATAATCTTCAACGGTAAAGACGCTCTTATACAGTTGTAATATGCTAAAACAAAAGTTACATCACTTTTGTTATAGATCCTCCCCTGATGATGGCCCAAAGTCGGGCAGAATGTATTAGGAATATAGACAACTATGGACAATACATAAATCAATTCCTGCTGAATACAATAAAAGCAATACGGCAATACGAACGGATCTAGAAGAAAATATGTAGACAGAAAATATCTATTATGTTCAATGAAATTTGTATATATATCTATATATATATATAGGAGAGACAGAGAGAGGGGGGAGAGAGAGGGGAGAGAGAGAGAGAGATTTAAGATAGACTAATTCATTTTTTTTAAGACAAACGCTTCATTGTGTGGAAGACTTTTTTAGGTAAAACAACAGGCAATTAACATTCAATATCAAAACTCAGAAAAGTTGAAGGAGTTGCTGAGATTGTAGTTACGTTTGTTCACGTTATCAGCGAATTATCAAAAAAAAATTCTGAATATGAGCACAGGTAAAAAGAAATCATACATAATAGCTCTGATTTAAAACAATGCAATGTTTGTTCTCCACAGCTTACACCCATGCATTGCTTGTTTTTCTCTGCTCAGGCTTACACCCACACATTGCTTGTTTTTCATTGGCTCTGATTTATAATAATGCAATGTTTGTTCTCCACAGCTTACACCCGTGCATTGCTTGTTTTCCAGCAATCATTTTGTCGATTTTATCTAGCTTTTACGACCTGTTATTCTACACCTAATAATTGACTTTGTGTCGTATCCTTGCTATGTAATACCAATTATTCATTTTTTGCGTACAATCAAAGGGTTTCAAGTATTCCTATGTAATAGCAATAATTCAATTTTGGCGTACAGTTAAAGGGTTTACAGTATTGCTATGTAATACCAATAATTTATTTTTTGCACACAGTTAAATGTTTTCGAGTATTGCTATTCAACACTAATGATTCTATTTAACATTACTGGTTTATATTCACATTTAAATGGTTTCAAGTATTCCTGTGTAGTACTAAGTAAGTAAAGTTAGCGACCATAGTCGAGGGTGACCCGAAGGCTCCCTTTTCGATAGCTACTACACCAAGGTGTAGGAGAGGGCGCTACTCCATTCCCAGGATTGCTCCACTTTACCCTTGAACCGTACCTTATAATGCTGAGTGTTAAGCAAGGTGGTATCAAGTACCATTTTTAAAGTCTTTGGTATGACTCGACCTGGGATTGAACCCAGGTCTCCCGGGCCATTGGCGAACACTCTAATGAATCATTTCTTTCACGCGCATAAATCGTCAAACATTTCTATTTAACACATTGATAAGACCGTAAGAAATAGAAACTCTTTGAATCAGAATGAACCTGGGAGTAATGGCAAATACTTTTCTCAACATTCCCCAAATCTCTTGCACTGGATCCTCACCGTCAGATGCTGTTTAGTATCATATCCAGAACACTCGTTTAGTGAATGAGTTTCTAACCCGTCTGCAGAGATACAGTTAGCGTATTCTTCAGCCCCTGTCGACTGGGATGTGATAGGGTTGATAGATATACACAAATATTTCTTTATCAAAATTTCGACTCAAGCGTTGAGGTAGTTTCGTTGGTTGGTTGTATTTAATGGCATATCAACCGCTATAGTTTATTCAATGTCAAAGCCTGTTTAGGCATATTATATGTACAGTTTGAAAACCCATAATTTGATGACACCTTACTAAAACCAAACAACTCATTTAATCGCATACGGGTGAATATTTTCAAGTATTTCTATATGATGTTAGTTTATTTAGTGATGAAAGCTTTTTTTAATTATTTCTCATTACGATTCCCACGAACACAAACATAATGTACTTGTCTTTAATTGGAATCATTTTGAGATGAGGCTTTAAATCTGAGAATTAATTTTTATTTATTGCGGACTTTTCCCCCTCATCCTGGTAGTTTTTGTATTGTTTCTTCTCTCACTACGTTTCGGCCAAATTTCACCTCTGGCCTTCTACAGGTGATTTTTCTGCGACCTTGGATAGGAATGCTGAGTCTTGTAACCGTATCCCCAGTAATTACTGCCTTCCATAGTTGTTGTCTATCGCACCACGTTTTTGACCAAGTAAACCTCTGGTCGGCTTGGGTAGGATTTGAAACCGCTATCTTCTGACAATGCTCACCTGGAACCGTAGAGACTCAACACCTCTATCCGCTCCACTCTATCCGCTCAATCCGTGGCACAGTGGATAGAGGCGTTGAGTCTCTTCGGTTCCAGGTGAAATTTGGCCGAAACGTAGTGAAAGAAGAAACAACACAAAAACTACCAAGATGAGGGGGAAAAGTCCGCAATAAATAAAAATTAATTCTTACAAACATAATGGTATTTCTATTCAGCAATAATTTGCTTTCAGTTGATTAGTTTGTTGTGTTTTCAGGATTGTAACCAAGTCTTTATTTTCTGGTACAACCCGGTCACTTTCAAGAACGATAAAACATTATCCATGTGGTCGTTCTCAAATAAGTCCTTCATGGTATTTGAGTGGAAATAGTGTTTTCTGGTGTTATTAAAAACTTTACACTCAAGGAGAACGTCTTTGATTGTGCACGGCGTTGGGCATGTCAAGCGCTGTGGTTGCTGTTCTTGCTTGAGTATAAAAGAATGTTAGTTTGTTATTGAGGAAGGTATTTTTGGTGTATTTCATCTTCTAAGTCTTCTTTGGTTTATTTAATGACATACGAGAATCATTCAATAAGTTTCCAGACTTTTTTTGTATGGGAACTTTTATTTATAGTACACACATGAAATTCTAGTCCCCTTCGAAGTAATCTCCTCCGGCTGCAATGCACTTGTACCGTTCCAACAACTTCTGGAAGGCTCCCTGGAAGTCCTTTTGTGTGAGCGCGTCATAGCCTCTTTCATCTCCTCACTTGTCTCAAAACGACAGCCTTTGAGCTTAGGGAATAACCAAAAGTCAATGGGAGCAAGGTCTGGACTATAGGGAGGCTGAGCAGCTGTCTTGATGCTTATCTTGGTCAAATAGTCTGTGACAAGGATGGAGTTGTGGACTGGTGCATTGTCCAAGTGGAAATGCCACTGACCCGATTTGAAGAGTGCTGGCCTCTTCCCAAGGAATCTCTGCCTGAACTCCCTTAAAACCCCAACATAGTAACCCTAACCCGAACCCTTTGGCCAATCAACTCTGGTGTTCTGACTTTCTTACTTCTCCCACACCTCTCATCATCCCTTACAGACTCCCTGCTTTCCTTGAATCTCTTAGGCTAATCAAAAACTTATGCTCGATTCATGCAAGATGGTCGAAAAGCAGTCCATATGTTTCTGTGGCATCATTTTTTCTAAGTTTAAAACAGAATTTTATTGCATATCGTTCTTCTAAAGTGTCCTCACGTCCAGATTGGATTTTTGAAATTCACCAGCTGTGACAATCAGGCTTTAGTAGGGTGTATTCCAATTGCTGCTGTAGCTGTTGATTTGAACCTGAATCATAAAAATGGTTAGTCGTCTCATAAGATGTATAGCAATAACATGGTGAATTTTCAAGAGTCTACGACAATTTTAAATACCTGTACAATAATGTCTGGAAACTTATTGAATGCATCAGGTATCAATCTTCTTGTGTTATTTAACGCCAAATCCTTGTAGACGTGCTAAGGGTGTAAGCCAGTGAATGTGATACCGCGACTGGAGTTCGAACTCGCTTATTTCGAAGTCATAGCCCAGAACTTCAGCTACCCCACCACGGAAGACTTCAGGCTTACAGGTCAAAATCCCGGTCTGTGAATATCGGCTTTCTAAATAAATATATTCATAACAATAAAACTGATTTTTATTAATCACTTCATCTATCTACTTATTTAGCAAACGCCCCCTGCTGGTCACTCGTCTTCATAAATTGTCACAACAGCACAAGTTCTGATTCTAAGTTCTCAAGCCATAATCATATTAATATATTCTGTTTACAGCAGACGGACAGGCTTGAGCGGTGGACCGACCTAGAAATGTTTCTCTGTTTGATAGTTAAGAGATAAAGCCATTACAGTAGATGTAATGGAATATGCCAGGAGCATCCATTACGAAAAATATTTTTATTATTGCATTATTTCCACTGAATATTTACCATATTAGATCATATTCTATTGCCTGAATCAAAGTACGTATATCTATATATATGTATATACAAATTTCATTGAACATAATACACATTTTCTGTCTACATATTTTCTTCTGGATCCGTTCGTATTGCCGTATTGCTTTTATCGTATTCGGTAGGAATTGATTTATGTATTGTCCATAGTTGTATATATCCCTAGTACTTTCTGCCCGACTTTGGGCCATCATCAGGGGAGGATCTATTACAAAAGTGATGTAACTTTTGTTTTTGCATATAACTACTATGTAAAAGCGTCTTTACCGTTGGAGAGTATAGTGTTTGCTTTTAAATGGGTTTTTATAATTAGTGTCAGTAGCTAAGAACATTTAAGTACATTAGCACTGGTTAGAAAATTAATTCAGTTAAGTTTAGGTTGCATGTTTCTAATATGTAGTACTTCGAGAATCTACAGTTTTTGTTTGTTGTTTTGGTGTTATAATAGTGTTGTGTTGTCGGTGAGAATTATATATATATATATATATATATATTTATATATATATGTATATATATATAGTAATCTGATCTTTTCGATAGAATAAAACGGGATATCTTCCCAGCAGTAATTATGTCAATACCACTGTACGGATGCACCACATGGACACTGACAAAACGTATTGAGAAAGAGCAAGATGGGAACTGCCCAAGAATTCTACGAGCTACATTTTATAAATCCTGGAAGCCACAGCCCATGAAACAACAGTTGTCCGGCCACTTGCCTCCTATCTTCAAAACCATCCAAATAAGATGAACAAGACATGCTGGACAAGCAAGGACGAACTCATAAGTGACGTTCACCGATGGACCCATTCACATGGACGTGCCAATATTAGTCGACTAACAAAAACTTACTAAAGGATTATCAAAGGGATTGGAGGACTTGGAAGTTGGCGGGCGAGTGGAGACCATCCAAACTACTACATTATTGAGAACAGCCAGATAAAACTGATGTGAAAAACTCAAGGTGTAAATAGTAATTACGTATATAATCTTAATATCATTACATGCATATATATATATATGTGTGTGTGTGTGTGTGTGTGTATAGGCAAAACCCCGCAAAGCAGCAGCTATACGGCCACATACCACCCATCACGAAACTATCAAAATTAGACGAACCAGACATGCAGGACACTGCTGGAGAAGTAGGGACGAGCTCATTAGTGATGTACTCCTATGGACGCCTTTACATCGCCGAGCAAAGTCAGGGCGACCAGCCCTCACCTACATACAGCAGCTCCGTGTGGACACATGATATAGTCTGGAAGACCTGGCGGGAGCAGTGGATGATTGAGAGAAATGGAGAGATAGGTAAATCCATGGTAATTGCGTGATTCGATGATATATATATATATATATCTTCCAAATGAACTGGATGAGATACAAGGTCAAGAGGAGTTTAACAGGTTTTAATTCAGAGTTTTCCTTCTCCTAGACAGGTTGCAAAACCTAGGTTAAGATTTTAATCAACACTACGATTTGCCTGTACCTGGAGAGAGATTCCCAAGGGTATGGGAAACACAAACAGCCTTGCCCATTTGAACTCGGGTCACCGTGTTCATTTCCTCCTCCGATAACCATTATACTACGAAATGTGTGTGTGTGTGTATCTGTGTGCGTTAATATATCAAAGGGAGTATTTGTATATTGCTATATATGTTTATTGGTATCGGTATATATGCGTGTGCATGCATAAGTATATATATATATATATATACATGAATTAAAATAAGTGCATATATACATTTGTACGTACGTATGTTCGCATGTGTATTTGTATAAACGTATTACTTCTTATATGGATTTCATATATATATATATATATATATATGAGTAAGCAAAAATATATGCGTATGTATATGTATTCATATGCATATTAATATGTCTCAGTACATGTCTGTGTATGTACGTGTACATATATTTATGGATGTATATATTCAAATAAATAAATAAATCTACATAATACCTTATAATTCCCTAGCCGACGTGGTACGCTTGCTGTCTGATACTGAGTCTAACGTAAAGTTGGGCGGGTTACGATCCCAGCTTCAAGCGTCCTACGTGCCTAGCCACCCTGAAGAGTTGTGATACAACGAAACAGTCTATCTGTTGATGACAAAATATACGCTACCCCATGGGTTTTGAGCACTCTAGCGAAGGAATTTTCAGCTGCTGCTCGCATAATGCAAAGCTCTTCGAACGAATTGAGCACTCTGATATACGGTAAGGTAAAAAAAATGTAAACAAACGAACGCTGCAGCTGCTGCTGTTGCTACATAATAATTTATAATTCCCTAGCTGACGTGGTACGCTTGTTGACCGAGCGGTCTGATACAAAGTCTAACGTAAAGTGGGGCAGGTTTCGATCCCAGCTTCAAGTGTCCTACGAGTCTCGCCCCACTGAAGAGTTATAGTACAACGAAACAGTCTGTCTGTTGATGACTATATATATATATATATATAACTGTGTCTACGTACATGTATTTGAATATCTGCATATCTACATCTCTCTGTCTCTCTATATATATATGCGTATGCATACGTCTACATACACACACACGTGCATATATATATATATATATATATATATATATATACAGAATGCGGAAGCAAAATTAGGAATCATCATCATTATCGTCATGTCGTGCCGCTTGCACGGATATCCCTGACCCTCTCTCGCCACTTCTCACTATCGTTCATCGCCTCTGGCAGGTCTTCCGAGCTACATCCCGTATCTTCACATAGCTGCTGAATGTATGTTCGAGCTGGTCGTCCTGCTTTTGCCCGGCCATATGTGGGGGTCCATAGAAGTACATCACTTATGAGCTCGTCCCTGCTTCTTCAACAGTGTCCTGTATGTCTGGTTCGTCTAACTTGGATAGTTTCGTGATGGGAGGTAGGTGGCTGTATAGCTGCTGCTTTGTGGGATTTTGCCTATATATATATATATATATATGCATGTAATGATATTATTACATATGTAATTATCATTTACACCTTGGGTTTTTCACATCAGTTTTATATGGCTGTTGTCAATAATGCTGTTGTTTGGATGGTCTCCACTCATCCGCCAACTTCCAAGTCCTCCAGTCCCTGGATAATTTTCGTAATGGTAGGTAGGTGGCCGTATAGTTGGTGCCTTGTGGGGTGTTTCCGCCAGGACTTGGTCAATATTGCTCGCAACATTCTTGTGTAATTGCCGTCTAGCTTCTTCTCCAGCCGTTTAGGTAGCGTCCAAGTAGTGCATCCATACAGCAGTATCCTTACGACCGCTGCCGGGAGGAAACTGCGTTTCATTTTATCGGTCAGGTCTAATTTCCATATGACCGATAGCCTATCGATAGCAGTCCATGCCTTCGTTAGCCACGTGTTGACGTCCTTTTCGGTTGATGAGACGCTGTTTCCTACGTAGCTGAATTTGTCTACATAATGAATGACTCTATTATTATTAAACAAGATTGATTTTAATTTTAAAAATATACAACAAAATAGGAAGATAGACATCAAACCGTACATTTACTCAATTTAGCTGCTATTTTTTTTTTCAATTATTGTATCAACACGACTTCGAAACGATTTGTATGCTTTCAAAATAAATTCTTCAGACATTTTATTCCATTCCTCTTCAATAGCAGTCTTAAACAACCCAATATTTGGATGGGAAGTTGCAGTTGTTGTTTTTTTCTAAAATTCCCCATATAGCGCAATCAAGAGGTTTAAGATTGAGGCCATGAAGAAACTCTAATTATTTCGGATTTTTTTTTTTTTTTTGCTTGGTGTTGGCGTTAAGCAAATCATAGATTTTTTGTCGTTTCTTTTCTTTCTCTCTCAATTGGGCTGAATTTTAATGAAAAAATGATCAAATGATACAGCTCATAATGAATTTTTTGACTTATCGCGGTTTTTTCCAAAATGTACTGATCAGACTAAAAAACGTTTTTAAAATTCCATATTTCAATTCCCCACCATAATTAAGAGGACCGTTTCATTTTATATAAAATTTACGCGGGTAGACCTTAATATTTGATGCACTAAAGATCGGGTTCAGCAATGCATACTTGGTCAGAGCATGAATGTTTTTTGCGATTGTACAATTACTTTTATGGAAGCACCTTCCAATGGTGTACTGTTAATCAATTTAAAGTATAATTACAAACAAGCCAGTTTCCCCCTCCCAATAATAATTTGAGAAGAATAACCCCCTGTGAAATAAATTTTCGTAAAAAGCTCAACTCAATTAATAAAGCTATATTAAGATTATATTAATCAACTTCAAACCTTGTTTTAAAAAGGCTCTTTCTATATCAAAAACGGTGGCACTGCTTATAGGTTTGGTTTCTTTGTTTAATGGCATATCAACCTTTGTAGGTTATTTAATGCCAAAGCCATTCTCCAAGAAGAACAGTAGTGGTACTATTTAACCCATTGCTGGGAGGATAAGAGGGTTCATACTTTTCCCAAGTGTATTTGCCCGAGAGTGAACATAATAGCGCGACCGGAATACGAGCTCGCTTGCAGTCCATCGCTTTACCCGTTACACCACGAGGACACCCCGGCACTGCTTATAAACTAATTTTAAAAATTTACCCTGGACTGAATCTTACGCAGTGCATAAATACCGAGAAATAAACATGTACATGAATATATGTACATATAATAATATTGTTACATATTGACCCCGGCCAAGCTGTCAAAAGAAGAAATGCACCCGTGTAAATATCAGGTGCATCCGGTCGAAGATATCAAGGGGCGACCTTGACTGTCGAGGAATTGAATTGAGTGCAAATTGTGACGCTCGCTAGAAGTAGGTGAACGTCAAATTATTATATAACCCCGGCGACAGGAAGTTCAGATCAGTTGGAGTGAAGATGCTGGAATGAGAACCATGTCCCAGCAGAGGCTGAGACCCCAAGCCCCCGGTTGAGCAGCCCAGGAGAACGGGAAAGAAAGGCTGTGATAGCCAGAAGAGTGGGGGTCAATATGATGCAGTCTTTGTTAGGTCTCCAATTCCCTCTCACACACAACTTGAATAAAGTGAGAGGTATATTTTTCAAAAGAACTGTGTCCGCTCGTCGTTATTACGTCGTTATGTTTCTGCATGCATTTGCATATGAGTATGCAACAATATCTTACGTCTGTTAATATATTTAACATAGACAAATAAACTATAACTTTTAACGTAAATAAGCCAACACCCATAGAAATTATAAAATTTCTCAGAATATTGGGTTCATCTTTATAACTTCTATAAAACGTTTCGGATGATACATTCTTCTACCTTTCTCGAGTGTGTGCTGTATTCTATTTTTCGTTTATTTTTTGCTGACATTTGTATCATGAACCTTGTAAGTGTATGATTCCAGATTGCCAATATATAAGTTTTTTTTAAGCTAACAACCGGAAAACTGTCGAGTTGACAAGGTTCATTATCTCATCCTGTACACTTGGTGTAACAAATAGTCTTGTTCTTGTGTCACAGGCTGAAAATAAAAATTAACTAGGGATTGCTGATGTCAGAAAACTTGATCAGCTATTTAAATGGTCGTTGGGGGCTGATCAGGTGATGCCACCCATGTAAGTAAAGGTTCCGTGGTGTGGGAGCTGCAATAAAAGAAGCTAGAAGTTCCCGTGGTGTAATGGTTATCGTCGTAGAAAATGGACACGGCGACACGAGTTCAAATCCTTGACGAGGTAATTGCATTTCACATAGCACTAATACCCTTGGAAAAGGTATGAATCCAGTTATTCTCCCTCCAGCTATGGGTAAATAGTAGGACAGACTAGGTTCTTCAGCCTTGGTTTGGCAACTATTCTAGGAGAAGGAAAACTCAGAATTCAAACCTGTTAAACTCCGCTTAAAAATTGACCTTGTGTCATATCCTGCCCGAACGGAGAGGGTGGTAAATATGATAAGAGAAGCTAGATTTTTCGATTTGCTCTTTTTTTGGTGGTTGTGGACACATGGAGATCAATGGTAATGCGGTTGGAGAGCAGCTGAACCATTTAGAATCACAATAACACTTACTGGCAAATGGGTCCCAACTAGTGTCCAGTTGGCTGACAAAAATAAAACTGGCTGTCACTCAATAAAGAACTGGTGTTGGTCGAGCGCCTCATGTACGCACAAGTGTGGCCCAAGGCATTTTTATTGGGGAGACCAGGCGGCAGGTCGAAGCCCTCATAGGCCCAGCAGTTTTAAAAATGTTATGTCGGCATTCCACTAAAAAGGCTCCAAAGTGATAAACCTAGCCCCTCCAGAGGCACGGCTCCCAGAGGTCTCAACTGACTTCCACCAAAGCTAAGACCCACCTAACCTGATCGACATATCATGCAACACAGCCAGCTGAAGTGTGTTCTAATCCAGTGAGCTTTTAAGAATTAATCATACAAGATCTGAAGTATTAGGGTTAGGGTTTGAGGAACCCAATATCATGAGAGCGATTAATCTTATATGTTGTATTTACCAAAAGATAAATTCACGGACAATGAATTTATCTCGAATCGACGATTGTCACAGATTTCTGAGTGGTGCCTGTCACACAATTTCCATAGGAACTGCCCGTTGGGTAATTTTGGAAGTGCCCGTAGTGTAATGGTTATCGTCGTTAGAAATGAACACAGCGACACAAGTTCAAATCCTCGTCGAGACTGATTGCATTTCACATAGCACTAATACCCTTGGGAAAGGTATGAATCTAATTCGTCTCCCTCCAGCTATGGGTAAATAGTAGGGCAGACTAGGTTCTTCAGCCTTGATCAGGCAACTAGCCTAGGAGAAGGAAAACTCTGAATTCAAACCTTTAAAACTCCGCTTAAAAAATTGACCCTGTGTCATATCCTGCCCGAGCGGAGGGGTTGGGTAAATATGGTCACTCATTTTCCATTGCACTGTGAATTCCAAACGGATATTTCAATGGTGAATGCCGGCCACATCTTATTTTATCTAAACTGCATTTTCTTTCTACTAATCCAGAAATTCCATAACTAACCGAAAGTGGACATAAATCTCTGGAAAACATTTCATTGAAAAACTATTTTTGGAAATCCTCTTCATATCTTATATGCAGTCCAAATACTCTGACATTATTGTTCTGAGTATAACAGTCTTCAGAAGTTCAACTCTTCGTGGTGTAGTGGCTAACGTGCTGAACTGTGATATTATAGTAATTTCGAACTCCAGTCTTGCTAATAAATTTCCTTTTAGACTAATACACTTAAAGAAAGGTATGAAAAAAACTTTATCTCACTAAGCTATAGGCGAAAGAGTACCGCGACTGTTCTTCATAAGATTTGTAATATTCCAGTAGGTGCTAGTTTTCGGTGCCAAAATCATGTGACCGAAAAAATCACGTGGTAGGCGCCCACGGTGGTTGTAAGTATAGTGATAGTTGATCATATTTACCCAACCCCTCCGCTCGGGCAGGATATGACACAAGGTCAATTTTTTAAGCGGAGCTTAACAGGGTTAAATTCAGAGTTTTCCTTCTCCTAGACTAGTTGCCTCACCAAGGCTGAAGAACATAGTCTGCCCTACTATTTATCCATAGCTGGAGGGAGAATAACTGGGTTCATACCTATCCCAAGGGTATCAGTGCAATGTGAAATGCATTCAGTCCAGGATTTGAACTCGTGTCGCCGTGTCCAATTCCTGCGATGATAACCATTACACCACGGGCACCTCCTGATAGTGATAGTTGATGCCGTAAAACGATGTGCATTGCTTCACGTCTTGTATAATTTGAAAGCCGCACAGCTGAAAGTGTCATCATCATCATGTCGTGCCGCTAGCACGGATATCCCTGACCCTCTCTCGCCACTTCTCCCTATTGTTCATCGCCTCTGACAGGTCTTCAAGGCTACATCCCGTATCCTCATATAGCTGTTGTATGTATGTTCGAGCTGGTCGTCCTACTTTTATTCGGCCATATGTGGGGGTCCATAGGAGTACATCACTTATGAGCTCGTCCCTGCTTCTCCAGCAGTGTCCTGCATGTCTGGCTCGTCTAACTTGGATAGTGTTCGTAATGGGAGGCAGATGGTCGTATAGTTGGTGCCTTTTGGGGTGTTGCAGCCAGGACCTATTCAAGATTGCTCGCAGCATTCTTGTGTAATTGCCGTCTAGCTTTTTCTCCAGCCTTTTAGCTAGCGTCCAAGTAGTGCATCCATACAGCAGTAGCGATACGACCGCTGCCTGGAAGAAACTGCGTTTCATTTTATCGGTCAGTTCTGATTTCCATATGATCGATAGCCTATCGATAGCAGTCCATGCCTTCGTTAGTTGCGTGTCAATGTCCTTTTAGTTGATGAGACGCTGCTTCCTAGGTACGTGAATTTGTCTACTAGTTTCATAGAGGTTTCGTCTAGTGTGGAGATGTCGCCTGTTTGAGTATAGCACATATATTCCGTTTTGTGTGCATTGACATGGAGGCCAATGCCTGCATCGGCTCGTTCCAAACTATGCAGAAGTGTTTCGGCTTGGTTGGGTGTATTTGCCAGTATCGCAATGTCATCAGCGTAGTCGGCGTCGGTAATTGTTTTTTGCGGGGTACCTTCTGCTTCTTTTCTTTGTCAGCTCGGAGACGTTTTCTCTGATTTTATCAATGAATGTTCTAAGCAGGTAGTCTAGACAGATGATAAAGAGGTATGGAGCTAGCTCCCGAATTTATGCTTTACGAGTCGGAAGAGGGCTATTGGATGTGCAAAAGTTGAAGGTGCAGTTGATAAGAGTACAGTAATCATTCACTTTAATGGAGACTCTGTGGTGTAGTGGTTAAAGAGCTGGACTGCCAATCCAAACTTCAGTCATGCTATTAAGTTCAGTTTCGGATAAATAACCTTGGGGAAGATAAGGAACCCTTTTATCGTACCGAGTTACGGGTCAAAGAGTAACCCAACAGTTCTTCTCAACCAGCTCATTGGCCAAGTGGTTATAGTGTTCGCCAATGGTTCAATCCCAGGTTGCGTCATACCAAAGACTTTAAAATGGTACTTGATATTTCCTTGTTTAACACTCAGCATTTTAAGGTACATATCAAGGGTAAAATGGAGAAATCCAGGGAAAGGAGTACCGCCCTCCCCTACACCTCAATGTCGTAGCTATTGAAAAGGGAGCCTTCTGGCCACCCTCGTCTTCGGTCACCAACTTACAGTTCTTCTCCAAGGATGGATTTGGCATTTGATAACCCAAAAAGATTGATATGCCATTAAACAAACACACGTATCTATTATAAAGTAATTTTTACAACAAAATTTTCTCCAAAAATTAATTTTTACGCTCGTCACAAATATTTATACGATAAAATAAGCTTTATTATTAAGCAAGCTAGACTGACAGACTATTATAAATGACTTTGTGTCTATCTGGGTGTTGCATACTTCCAGCCTTGTTCCAGAACAAAGCTAAGTAAATGAATTATTTTATCTAAGAGAATGTATTTACCAACCCCTTCCCACAGGTAGAGTTTCAATTCAGAGTTTTCCTTCTCTTAGAATGGTTGTCTAACTAAGGCGAAAGAAACCAGTCTGCCTTACTATTTATACATAGACAGAGGGACAATAAATGGATTCATATCTTTCCCTAAACGTATTAGTCTTGTATACTCAGCTGTGTCTTTATGAATAACGAGGAACATTTGTTTATAAAAAATATATCTCTCATTTTATTCTCGAATGGGGCCGACAGTTTGTTGTTAGTTTATGAGATCGATGAAGAGCGTTTTTTGTCCATGTGTTGGATGAATTTTTCTTTAACTTATCACTGTTCGCATCGAAGTATTTTTTATGATTGAATGTCATATTACAGCGCCTAAACTAATGAGAATTTAACATATTTCACTGCTCATGCAGCTCACATAAGTCCGAGCGGTTTTTAAGAAGCACTTCGTTTAACCCATTTTTTATGATTAAATGTCATATTACATTATTCATTTATTAAGACACAATTCTTTCTGCTTTGATAAAATAAAAGATCTTACGAACGGCTAAAACTGACTAGCAAAACTTCATCAACTCTGTGGATACTGAATGCCTACTAGGTGACTTGTAAAGGGAGATAACTCATTGGGAAGGATGGTGAAAAAGAGAGAGAGTTAAGTTAACTCCTGACAGTTGGTAAACTAAGATGATTATAATGATATAAATGTACAATGGGATACACCGGTCACACACACACAAACCAACAAATATATATATATATATATATATGTGTGTGTGTGTGTGTGTGTGTGTGTGTGTTTGTGTGTCCGGTATATTCTATGGTATGTTTATATCAGTATCATTGGGTTTCCAGCTTAAAGCGTCTCTCGTGTCTAGCCACGTTGTGATACAACGAAACAGTCCGTCTGTGTTTGACAATATATTCACTCACCACCCTAGGGTTTTGAGCACTTTGTCAAAGGAATTAACAGCTGCCACCAGAGTAATTCAAAGCTTTTCGAAGGAATCGAGCACTCCAATATCCGATCGCGTAAAATGTAAATAAACGAAATACGCGCTATATTCCAGAGCTTACGTTTGTGTCTTACGTGTCTAGCCACAGAGAAGACTAGTGAACAACGAAATAGTGTATCTGTGGATGACAGTATATATATATATATATATATATATATATATACCAAACTCACTGCACGAACAGATGTGACACAAGGTCAATTTTTAAGTGGAGTTTAACAGATATGGAGGTGTTCATGGTGTAATCCTTACCGTTGTAGGAAACAAACCCGGTGAACCGATTTCAAATCCTGGACGTGGCCCTGTGCATTTTATATATGGCTAAATATGGGTAAATAGTAGGGTAGACTGAGCTCTTTAACATTGGTATGATGACTGGTGTTGGAGAAGTAAAACTCTAAATAGAAATCTGTTTAGCTCTGCTTACAAATTGACCTTGTGTCGTATCCTACTCGTGTGGCGATGTTGGTATATATATATATATATATATATATGTGGCGATGTTGGTATATATATATATATATTTATATTATGTATATTCTTTTGGATAGGCATGCTTTATGGGTTTGAAGAAGAAGCTAGACGACAATTACACAAGAATGCTGCGAGCAATATTGAACAAAACCTGGCGGCAACACCCCACAAGACACCAACTATATGGCCACCTGCCTCCCATCACAAAAACTATCCAAGTTAGACGAACCAGACATACAAGACACTACTGGAGAAGCAGGGACGAGCTCATAAGTGATGTACTCCAATGGACCTCCGCATATGGCCGAGCAAATGCAGGACGACCAACTCGAACATACAGCAGCTATGGGAGGATACGGGATGTAGCCGGGAGACCTGCCAGAGGCGATGAACGATAGGGAGAAGTGGTGAGAGAGGGTCAGCATTATCCGTGCTAGCGGCACGACATCATGATGATGATGATGGGTTTATTATTTTCAAGTTGTACGTATTACCCTTGTGATTTGATAATTTATCGACTCTACAATGGTTTATGGCTTTCCGGGGAATCAATACTGTTATTCCAGCAGGACACATAGCATAACGGTTATAGGCGTTGGTTCCCTAAGCTTGTAAGGAGACAATCATCCAGAGGTTGCAGGTTCAATAATGACAGCAGGCGAGTAACAATACAGGAATACTTAACACTCGTACCCGGTTATGGCTTACGGAATCAGAACAGGTGGCCCTCGTGGTTACAATAAAGGACATAGTTTGAAGCTCCGTGAAGGTTCGAAAACATCTGAAGAAGGTCAGAGGACATATCGACCGAAATGTTCTGGAAATAGAAATAAAGATGGAGACAATAGTCCGAAAACCCTTAATGATAAAAATCATCAAGCTTCGTCTCAGAAATTTAGACAACAAACACCTGAAAAAAGGCCGGGGGGCCTATCGGCCGAAACTTTGTACAAATAACAATAAAGATGAAGACAATAGACTGAAAACCCTAAATGATAAAAATCATCAAGCTTCGTCTCAGAAATTTAGACAACAAACTCCTGATGAAGGCCGAAGGACATATCGGCCGAAACGTTGTGGAAATGACAAGAAAAATGAAGACAATGGTCCGAAAACCCTTAATGATAAAATCATCAAGCTTCCTCTCAGAAATTTAGACAACAAACACCTGAAAAAAGGCCGGAGGATCTATCGGCCGAAACTTTGTGGAAATAAGAATAAAAATGAAGACAATAATCCGAAAACCCTTAATGATAAAAATTATCAAGCTTCGTCTCAGAAATTTAGACAACAAACACCTGAAGAAGGCCAGAGGACCTATCGGCCGAAAGATAGTGGAAATGACAATAAAAATGAAGACAATAATCCGAAAACCCTTAATGATAAAAATTATCAAGCTTCGTCTCAGAAATTTAGACAACAAACACCTGAAGAAGGCCGGAGGACCTATCGACCGAAACATAGTGGAAATGACAATAAAAATGAAGACAATAGACAGAAAACCCTTAATGATAAAGAAAGACTATTATTCCTCAAATTATTTTTCTTCCTCTGCAAGCATTTGCCGGTTTTTCTCGTTTTATCAATCCATCTCGTTTCAAATTGTATTGTTTCTAATTTCTTTCGTTATTTGTATATTTTCCTACTTACTCATTTGTTTCTTTTTTATTAATTTAATATTTTGTTTATAAATTTATTCATTTCCTTCTTCTTTTTTATTTATTTATTCTTTTTTTTTTTTGACGTTTTTTATTTTCTTTGCCGTCGATAGTTTTCAGGTGGCTTGGTACGTGGTGTATTCAATAAGTTTCCAGACTTACAGGCATTTAAAATTGTCGTAGACTCTTGAAAATCCAGTATGTTATTGCTATACATCTTATGAGATGACTGACCATTTTTATGGTTTCAGGTTCAAATGTACAGCTACAGCAGCAATTGGAATACACCCTACTAAAGCCTGATTGTCACAGCTGGTGAATTTCAAAAATGCAATCTGGACGTGAGGACACTTTAGAAGAACGATATGCAATAAAATTCTGTTTTAAACTTGGAAAAAAGGCCACAGAAACGTATGGAATGCTTCAGACTGCTTTTCGACCATCTTGCATGAATCGAGCATCTGTTTTTCATTGGCCTAAAAGATTCAAAGAAGGCATGGAGTCTCTGGGGGATGATGGGAGGTGTGGGAGGAGTAAGGAATTTCAATAGACCAGAGTTGATTGGACAAAGGGTTAGGGTTAGGGTTACTATGTTGAGGTTTTAAGGGAGTTCAGGAAGAGATTCCGTCGGAAGAGACCAGCACTCATCAAATCGGGTCAGCGGCATTTCCACCAAAATAATACACCAGTCCACAACGCCATCCTTGTCACAAGCTATTTGACCAAGATTGGCATCAAGACAGTTCCTCACCCACCCTTTAGTCCAGACCTTGCTCCCTGTGACTTTGGGTAATTCCCTAAGGTCAGAGGCTGTCGTTATGAGACAATTGAGATGAAATAGGCTGTAACGAAGGTCATTGACACGCTCACACAAGAGGACTTCCATGGGGCCTTCCAGAAGTTGTTGGAACGGTACAACAAGTGCTATGCAGCCGGAGGAGATTACTTCGAAGGGGACTAGAGTTTCATGTGTGTACTATCAATAAAAGTGCCCATACGAAAAACGTCTGGAAACTTATTGAATGATCCTCGTAGATTAGTTTGGTTTGGTTTCTTTGTTTAATGGCATATCAACCTTTGTAGGTTATTTAATGCCAAAGCTATTCTCCTAAAGAACAGTATTGGGACTATTTAACCCATAGCTGGGAGATTAAGCGGGTTCATACCTTTCCCAAGTGTATTTGCCCGAAAGTGAACGTAATAGCGCGACTGGTGTACGAACTCGCTTACTACGATTCCGCAGTCCATCGCTTTAAGACTTTGTAGAAATTTCTTTTTGTGTCTGCATTTGGATATGCGTGAAAGTAACTGTTACTAAGTGCTCTTGAAAGCCAATTTACTTAAATGTATACGTTCTATCAATATCTTTATCAATAAATGTAGCGAAGTATATTATCATCATATATATATATATATATAGAGAGAGAGAGAGAGACAAGAATTTGTGTACGTTTTCGTTTGTACTAATTCTTGTGTGTAAT
This sequence comes from Sepioteuthis lessoniana, assembly GCA_963585895.1. Classification (NCBI taxonomy): domain Eukaryota; kingdom Metazoa; phylum Mollusca; class Cephalopoda; order Myopsida; family Loliginidae; genus Sepioteuthis; species Sepioteuthis lessoniana. The sequence continues at coordinate 7,507,373 of OY757944.1, forward strand.
TATCAACACCAACCAGAAATCACAGTTGCGCAAACCACACACCTTAAATCATTTGTATGATCAGCCGAAACGTTTTTCAACTAATTCTGTTTATATCGACTTAGACGGGATAAAACCAGAAAACAAATATTTGTTTTGTTAATGGCATCATTGTTACCATAAATGCCATCATATTTGTTCCTTTCTTCTTTTTTTTTTTCCTTTATTCAAGGAACATTGTCTATTCGATTTAGTCTGTTGCATCTACGCAAGTGGCTTCTTTTTCTTTCTTCCGGTCGATAAACATTGTTTGAAACACTGGCGTGATGTAAGAACGTCAAGAGTAGCACTTTTTACTAAAGTTCATTTAGTTGGTAAATTGAAAGCTAATGTAAAATGTTTTCAACCAAAAAAAAAAAAAAAGAAGAAGGAGGAGGCATATGATAAAGGGATATCGTACTGGAAAGGTCAAGTCAACTCTTTATAACCTTAAAAGCGCAAAATTTTAAAAGAATTTTTCATATTTATTATATAAAGGATTTTTGTTGCTTGATTGGTTGTTTATACGCCATGTCAAATCTTTTTTGGGTTATTTGATGCCGAATTAGTCTTTTGTTAAAAATATTTGATAGTTGCAAATCATCATCATCATCATGTCGTGCCACTAGCACAGATATCCCTGACCCTCTCTCTCCACTTCTCCTTATCGTTCATCGCCTCTGGTAGGTCTTCAGGGCTACACCCCGTATCCTCACATAGCTGCTGAATGTATGTTCGAGCTGGTCGTCCTGCTTTTGCCCGGCCATATGTGGGGTCCATATGAGTTCGTCCCTACTTTTCCAGCAGTGTCCTGCATGTCTGGTTCGTCTAACTTGGATAGTTTTCGTGATGGGAGGCAGGTGGCCGTATAGTCGGTGCCTTGTGAGGACTGGCAATAGTTGCAAATAACTTTGTCTCATTAGAAAACTTACAAGAAATTAGTTGTCAAAATTTCTGAGACGAAGCTTCGTAATTTTTATCATTAAAGGTTTTCGGACTATTGTCTTCATCTGTAGTGGAAATAACAATAAAGATAAAGACAATAGTCTGAAAACCCTGAATGATAAAAAACTTACAAGAAATTTCAAGATTTTCAATTGTTAATGTTATAGTAATTTGACCGCGCACACATGAAGTTTCCCATTTATAAATAGCAGTCGGTACTACACTTAGGGAGAAGGCAATGTTTCTGCAGACAGCTTTGACAGTCGGATCGATCAGTCTCGTTGTTAACCCTCTCATTTGCATATGTTGTATTACTGTTCTTTATTAATATATCTGTTTAACTGAATTCCTTTTTTGTGTCTATTTCTGACCCCTAACAATGACACAACACTTTATCATTTTAATTAATTAGAATTTAAAGGTACAATTCTTGATAGAAATAATCTGCGCACAGTTATATGATATCAAATATTGAGACCGTCCTGACAACTGCAGAAATTGGTGAGAGTATTTAGCCAAGTCCTGGAGAGCCGATGAGACTTGCTGTCACTCAGATTTCATTGAAAACCACTAGTTAGAGCTTATGTGACAAATACGTAAAGAAATGATAAGAAACTTTACCCAAGATGATAGAAAAAAGTAAAATTCTTTGAAGTACTGTAATTTAAACGGATCACCCATTTCAGGCTCACAGACCGAATCAAATTGATATTTAATGTAAATCAAGAAAGAAAGACGTGACAGTTAGTGAATAAAACAGTTAAACCACCGAATGAAATAGAGAGAGACTGAAAAGTTAGATGAATATTGAAAATTTACCAGAAAAATAAATGAACATGGAATTACTTATTGATTTATTCTAACATTTCAGTCCGTCTAGGATTATCTTATTCTCAGAAGTTAGGGAATTGCGCTCATTATACATTTATATTTACTTTTTCTGTGGTTGTTTTTTTTTATTCTTTTTTTTTTTTTAGTTTATAAAAGTAAAGATAGCAACCGTAGTTAAGGGCAACCAGAAGGCTCGGGGAGGGCGCTATTCCTTTCCCTGGATTGCTCCACTTTACTCTTGATACGGATCTTATAATTCTCAGTGTTAAGCAAGGAGGTATCAAGTACCATTTTTAAGTCTTTGGTAAGACGCGACCTGTGATTGAACTCATTTCTCCCGGACCATTGGCAAACACTCTACCCTTTAGGCTAATGAGCCGCTTTATAAAAGTTGGCGACTGTAGTCGTGGACGACCAGAAGGCTCCCTTTTCAATTGCTACTACACCGAGGTGTTGGGGAGGGTGCTACTCCATTCCCTGGATTGCTCCACTTTACCCTTGATACGTACCTTATATTGTGAGTGTAAAGCAAGGAGGTATCAAGTACCATTTTTAAAGTCTTTAGTATGACGTGACCTGGTCTCTTTGACCCTTTGGCGAACGCTCTACCCACTGGACCAATGAGCCGGTTTATAAATAACTTTGAATATTCCAAATACAACTTTGCACACTGTTATACGTTTGTTGTCTATCGCACCTCGTTTTTGACCAAGTAAACCTCAGATTAATTCTCAGATTAAAAGCCTCATCTCAAAATGATTCCAAACGTGGTGCGATAGACAACAACTATGGAAGGCAGTAATTACTGGATATACGGTTACAAGACTCAGCATTCCTATCCGAGGTCGCGGTAAAATCACCTGAAGAAGGCCAGAGGTTAAATTTGGCTGAAACGTAGTGAAAGAATAAACAACACAAAATCTACCAAGATGAGGGGGCAAAGTCCGCAATAAATAAAAATTAATTCTCAAATTAAAAGCCTCATCTCAAAATGATTCCAATAAAAGACTAGTACAATATGACGAATCTTTGAAACCGAAATTTCAATTCGAATCCACTGCTGACTTCTGCAAGAAATATATATTGCTAAGCGAAAAATATAAAAAACATCTTGACAAATGTGAAACTGATTATATGATTATTTGGAAGTACATATGCTTGTGAACATCTTTTTCTGAGAATGAAATGTACTAAAAGTCATTTCAGAACAAGGTTGCGTGACGACCACCTGGATGATGTCATCGGCAAATATTTCTTCTGACGCAGAGAAGTTATTACTCAATAAGCAGGAACAGGTGTCTCATTAATTCATTTACTATTTCTAACTCTATTTCATATGTTGCAAGGAATTTACTTTTTTTCTTTTTGTTGTTGTTGATTGTGACTGTAGTCGTTTTATTTGTTGTTGTTGTTGTTTTTCATTTTGTCATTCCTACAGTAAAATAAGGAATTTGTTGTTTTTTTGTTGTTGTTAAATGCGTTTGTAGATTTTTCTTTTTCCTTTTCCTTTTTTTTTTATTTATCTATTTTGTCATTCCTGTAGTAAAAAAAGGGGCCTCGTTGAAATAAATTATATTAAATTCCTTGTTTTGCTTTACACCTCCAGAAAATCTATTTACATATTTGATGACATGGTCCTCCTCTATAACACTGCACAGCTGTTTAGCCCTCCTATCTCTCTCCTAAAGGTTGCCACCCTTGCTCTATACTATGTGATATATAAATTAGACCCACCACCTTTTTAAAAAGAGTGATTAAGTGTTTGGGTGATTGATTTTAACGGCATGCCGACTCGTCAATGGTTATTTTATGCCTAGATGTTATGGAACCGCGTTCATTGTACCTTCATATATACAGTACATACTAAAGGTTGCCGATCCCTGTTCTAAACCATGCTGTCCGAGCATGCATTCAACCTCATTTCTGGTAAGACTAATGCACTAATAAAGCAAAGTTGGCGACCGTATTCGAAGGTGACCCGAAGGCTCCCTTTTCGATAGCTACTACTCTAAGGTGTAGGCGAGGGTGCTACTCTTTTCCCAGGATTGAGACACTTTAACCTTGATCCTTAACTTATAATGCTGAGTGTTAAGCAAAGAGGCATCAAGTACAATTTTTTGAGTCTTTGGTATGACTCGACCTGGAATTGAACCCATGTCTCCCAGGCCATTGGCGAACACTAGTAAAGTTTATTTTTCTTTTTAATTCTTTCCCATTCTCTTGGGCGAACATCGATGACGTGAAGACGGGAGATCTGTAGTACGGGACCTGGCAATCTTGAAAAGTCTGGCTTTCAGGCCAGTACCGATAATCACGCACATATATCAAGACTCTTGCCCAGTTGGCTGGGGCTGTAGAATACACTGACTGCACTTCTGCAGAGGGATAAGACACCCACCCCAATGAGCATCCTGGATATGACACTAAACAATCTGATGGTGAGGTCCAATTAATGCTGGGGCTTTGGGAAATACGAAGCACCCCTTCATTGCCATTGCTCCCAGGTCTACTCTGGCCCGGCATGGTAGCGCCTGATAGGGCCCTATCTATGGGTTAAATAGAACTAACAGTATACTTATGCTAAACTGAATTGCTTGAAATAGAAATGTTTTTGACAATTAAACCGTACTTACATTTAAACTGCGTGCTTATGCTAAACTGAATTATTTTTAATAGAACTATTTTTTGACATTGAGACAGTATTTACACTAATCTGAATTGTTTGACATAGAACTGTTTTGATATTTAACTGTATGTAAACAAAATCTGTACTTATACTAAACTGAATTAGCTGAATTAGAACTGCTTGGCTAAACTGAATAGCTAAAAATATGAATGTTTTTGATAATTAAACTGTACTTAGATTTAAACCGTGCTTATGCTAAACTAAATTGTTTGAAATTGAACTGTTTTTCACATTGAAACTGTACTTACACTAAACTGAATTGTTATACATAACTGTTTGAATAAACTGAATAGTTTGATATAGAAATGTTTTTGACAATTAAACTGTGTACTCATGCTAAACTGAATTGTTTGAAATAGAACTGATTATTTACAAAAAAATGGATTTGGGATTAATTAACCTACAAAGGTTGATATGCCATAAAACCCAACCAACCAACCATATGTAGACTCATGAGATTGGCATATCCCAGTTGAATTAACAAATAGTTATAGAATCGTTTTTCATGCTCAAATATAACCCAGTAGTGCGGGATAAAAGAAACTGTAATCCCGCTTCCTCAAGTCGGTTTTATTACTTAAAGTTGCATGATAAAAATAAATCAAACAATTACAACGCGTTTAATGGTAATATTTCGTTCTTTATTAGCAGAAGAACTTCATCAGACTAAACATTTTCTGTGTTTTTCTTTATTTTATCAATTATTGAAATAGATAAAGTAATGGTGGATGCAAAACGATATAAAGGGAGGGAAAGGGTCTAAAAACAAGAGATAGATAAGGGAAGAACAAGGAGGTTTGATTGATGGTGGTAGGGGTTAATTTGGTTTTGACTGAGACCTCATAGCGAGGAGGCATCAAGTGTATTGGGCCTCATCAGAGATTTAACCAGATAGAGGTGGTGAATTGATTTTAGTGAGAAAGAGTTTTATTTAAAGAAAAAAGAAGAAAGAGAAAATGAGATGAGGCAAGGGTTCATATTTATAGAAAAATATACAATCATCAAAGGAAACACACACACACACACACACACTCATATATATATATATATATATATATATATACATATATAATTATCAACAGTAAAATGTTTGTAGATAACGTACTATAGATATATTATTATTATTATTATTATTATTATTATTATTATTATTATTATTATTATTATTCAATACAGTAAATCCAGAGTTGGTAATAATTCCAGTCAGGACAAATAAAACATTCAAAAATAAAATATTAAGTTTAAATGATCCTGGTGAAGGGCTCAATGTAAATAAAATCCATAGGCCAAGTAATTTTCTCTTTAAAAAAAGCAACAATCGGTCACATTAAGATAATAAATTTGATTTGTAATCTATGTGATTTAATATCTCGATGTAGGCATAAAAATAAATTTAAACCATTTTCAAAAATAAGAGAATAAATAAATAAATAAACAGAAAATAAATAAATATGATTAATTAAATTGGTAAATAAATTAGAATTTGAATTTATATCAGCGATTTTTAATTGGCTAATGGGAAGAGTGTTCGTCAATAGCCCTGGAGACTTATGTTCAATCCCAGGTTGAGTCATACCAAAGACTCAAAAAATGGTACTTTATGCTACCTCGCTTAACACTCAGCTTTATAAGGTAAGGATCAAGGGTAAAGTGGAGCAATCCAGGGAAAGGAGTAACGCCCTACCATACACCTGGGTGTCCTCGTGGTGTAATGGTTAAAGCGATGAACTGCGGAATCGTAGTACGCGAGTTCGTACTCCAGTCGCGCTATTACGTTCACTTTCGGGCAAATACCCTTGGGAAAGGTATGAACCCCCTTATTCTCCCTCCAGCTATGGGTAAATAGTAGGACGGACTAGGTTCTTCAGCCTTGGTGAGGCAACTAGTCTAGGAGAAGGAAAACTCTGAATTCAAACCTGTTAAACTCCGCTTAAAAATTGACCTTGTGTCATATCCTGCCCGAGCGGAGGGGTTGGTAAATAGTACCTTACACCTTGGTGTAGTAGCTATCGAAAAGGGAGCCTTTGGGTCACCCTCGACTACGGTTGCCAACTTATTGTAATTTGTGTGGGTACCATGATTAACATTAGTTTTTAGATTTTTTAGTTCATTTTAATGATAAAATTGATATACTAAAATTAGGTAGAATAATTTTTTTATAAATGTTTGAATTTTTTATATGTATTATTGTAAATGATATTTTTGGCTCTGCAACATTAGAAAGATGATGAAACCAGATGTAGTTTTACATACCATAATATTTTGATACTTATTGTTACTTGAAGGTTTAGGCTTGCTTTAATACATTGGAGAAATAAAGTTCTTTTTTTGTCTTAGTTGTAAATGCGAAAAAATTATTTTAATACATTTTTTGTTTGATTTGAAGAAGTCCTGTAGATTTTTTAGGGAATTGTTTTATATCAATGCTTTTAACAGGATGGAAATGAATTTATTATCTTAATGTGACCGATTGTTGTTTTTTTAAGAGAGAAAAATATATATATTAGTTTTATACCTATTCTATGATTCTGACGGTGTCAAAAAAACCGGATGATACAATTTTGAAAGAAAAAATATTATCCAAACTGATTTCACGGGAAAAAATTCCATAAAAAAACAAAAGAATAAAAGCATTCCTTCCATTTGAAAATAATCAACCAATACAAAACATTCCTTCCATTTGAAAATAATCAACCAATACAAAATATTCCTTCCATTTGAAAATAATCAACCAATACAAAACATTCCTTCCATTTGAAAATAATCAACCAATACAAAACATTCCTTCCATTTGAAAATAATCAACCAATACAAATTCCTTGAGAACAGAAAAAGAACGCTGACATAATACCTTAAGCTAAATGTATTTGTGCTCAATACACTAGTTGAGTGAAATATGAATACCTACAGAGTCAGATGTAATCTACCTAGGTTTCACCTAAGTGGATCATCTGAATGAATTCTAACTTAGAATCCGGTTAGGAGAAATCTACGTAGATTACTTCTCACTATATATATATATATATATATATATACACACACACAAGCATGCAAAATTATTTTACCCAGTCGGTTGGGCTATAGAATACACCGACTGCTTCTCTGCAGGGGGTAACACCGTCCCAATGAGTGTCCTGGATATGGCACTAAACAATCTGATGGTGAGGTTCCAGTGATGCTAGCTTTGGGGAATGCGAAGTACCCATTCATTGCCATCGCTCTGGCCCAAAGTGGTAGCACCTGATAGGGCCCTATCTATGGGTTAAATACAACTAAGGGCATATTTATGCTGAACTGAATTGCTTGAAATAGAAATGTTTTTGAAAATTAAACCATACTTACAATTAAACTGAGTGCTTATGCTAAACTGAATTATTTGAAATAATCTGCATACTCATGTTAAATTGAAATAGAATTGTTTTTGGCATTGAAACTGTATTTAGGCTGAAATGAATTGTTTGAATTAGAATTGTTTGACGAAACTGAATAGGTTGAAATAGAAATGTTTTCAACAATTAAACTGTGTAGTCATGCTAAACTGATTTGTTTAAAATAGAACTACAAAGGTTGATATGCCATAAAACCCAAACCAACTAGCAACAAATATCAAAATTATTCGGCCACCCTCCCAATTTTTTTTTTATTCTTCATCCTAAATGTATTATTTTTAATGAAACAAGTTAAGCTACACAATGGTTTTAATTATTATACTAAATAAAAGTTTTCCAGAACCACATCAAATGCAAATTAGACCAAAAAAACACAAAAGACTTCTTAAATTTTTGAGTTACCAAAATGACCCCCTTTGACTGCTATCACTGATTCACAGATTCTCGGAATTCTTTCCACCAAAGACTGGAGGTAGACTGAAAATAGTTCTGCTCGGCCTTCCGACACCAGAAGTGAGCCGCAATTGTGTGTTGTTTAGCTCTGACTTTTCGGTCAAGTTCATCCCACATCAGTTCCGCTGATTGCGCCGGCCAAGACATCCGTTGAAGGACTTGCTCTTCCCCTTTGCTTTTAATGTACCTCTGAAAGAGTTTATTGGAATGTTTTCGGTCATTATCTTGGATGAGTAAAAATCTTTGACCCACAAACTGCGTTTCAGATAGGATTGCGTCATGCAGCTGTTTGCTGTGGTAGCCGGTCTGATTTAATTCGATCTTCTCCTGGTGGACATCCTCCTCTTTGCAACAGATAAATGCCCTCACACCATAACAAAACCTCCTTCATGTTTTATGGTTGGAGTGTTACATGGAGTTGCAGCTCTTTCACTGACTCTTCGCACAAATAGGCCCTCCTATTTAACCAAAGATTTCGAACTTTGATTCGTCAGTTCAATGATTTTATTCCATTGCTCTATTGTCCAGTCTTTGTGCGCCTTGGTTCACTCGAGCTTTTTGACATGGTTTTGCTACCTCAACCGTGGTTATTGAAGCAATTCTGCTATATAGACCAACTTCATAGAGTCTTCTCCTAACAGTGGATGTTGACACATTTTCTACATGACATTGTCACTGGTAGCACCTGATAGGGACCTAGTATGGGTTAAATAGAACTAACAGCATACTTATGCTAAACTGAATTGTTTGAGTAAACTGAATAGCTAGAATAGGAATGTTTTTGACAATTAAACCGTACTTACATTTAAACTGCGTGCTTATGCTTACTGAATTATTTGAAATAAACTGTTTTTCGACATTAAAACTGTATTTACATTATACTGAATTGTTACAAATAAGTGCTTGAATAGTTTGAAATGGAAATGTTTTGATAATAAACTGTGTACTTATGCTAAACTGCATTGTTTTAAATAGAACAGACTATTTACATAAAAATTGTTTTAGCGTTAAATATCCTACAAAGGTTGATACGCCATAAACCACACAACCAACCAACCAATTGATAATCAGTAATTTCTTTTAACCAACTGATTGCATATCTATGATTTTGTTTTCAACTGTTGAGACGATGTTGGCCATTTATTTTCTTTATCCGAAATCTTTTTTTCTTTTCCCCCTGGAAGTGATCCGAGATATTGTAACTCTAATTCTGGTGTTTTTTTTTTCTTTTTCCATGGTAACCGTGCTGCTGGTAGATAGTAAGTTAGTAAATATATATATATATATATATATATATATATATTATATATATAATATAGTATATAAGTTAGCGACCATAGTCGAGGGTGACCGAAGGCTCCCTTTTCGATAGCTACTACCCCAAGGTGTAGGGGAGGCGCGTCCATTCCTGGATTGCTCCACTTTACCTTGAACCGTACTTATAATGCTGAGTGTTAAGCAAGGTGCTATCAAGTTCCATTTTTAAAGTCTTTGGTATGACTCGACTGGATTGAACCCAGGTCTCCCGGGCATTGGCGACACTCTAACGCTGGGCCAATGTCATCAGTCATGTTTGCATTGTATAGTTTTTCTAGATACGTGTCTGAAAATATTTATCAGGTCAAACTCATCTCCTTCAAACGTACAGAGGCCAGTTGACGGGGCTCGTAGAATGCTCCAACCGCATCTCGCAGGGCGTTAAACTCCCCAACGAGTGTTCTGCATATGACAATAAACCATCTGATGGTGCTGGAATAATGCTGTGTTTAGGGGAATGCGAGTACCTCTTCTTTTCAATTGCTCCCGGTACACTCTAACCCGGAGTGGTAGTGACTAATGAGTCCTCTCCTTGGGCCAAATAGAACGGTTTGACATTTAACTGAGAGCAAACAAATGACTTTCGCTAATTGAATTATTTGAATAGACTGTTTTATCATTCAACTGTGTAACAAATGACTGATGTTAAATTGAATTGTTAGTTATATATAGCATACTTGGAAGCAATTAACTGTGTGCAAACAAATGTGTAATGTTGAATTGAATAATTAGTGTTTAATAGCATACTTGTAACTACTGCACTGTGTGCAAACAAATAATTAATCTTAAATAGAATTATATGTGTTAGCAATAATTGAAACCATTTAATTGTGTAGAAAAATAGCTATCGTATTGCTAATAAATTAGTTCTGAATTAAAAATGAAAATACCAATAAAATATTCACTTACAAATCATACATGTTATCCATTTAAGTGTGCACAAACAAATAATTATCATTAAATAAAATTATTCATGTTTGACTGGAATACTTGAAACAATTAACTAAGTGCTAAAACAGAGCTCAAGCTCATTGACAAATTGATTAACAAAAAGTGTTTACAATCATATATATTAGTAGTTATGTACAAGAATTGGCATTAAATAACCTAAATGGTTGATATGC
>OY757944.1:7518335-7755835 GCA_963585895.1 Sepioteuthis lessoniana
ATTTGGCATTAAATAACCTAAAATGGTTGATATGCCTTAAAACCAAACCAAACCAAATCATATATATTTAATATATATGTATAAAGAGTATTCGGCAGTATATAACAAACAATGGTTGATATGCCATAAAACCAAACCAAACCAAAACATATATATTTAATATATATATATATATATATATGTATATATATATATATAAAGAGTATTTGGCATTAAATAACCTACAATGTTTGAAAGGCCATAAAACCAAACCAAAATGAATCCTATATATTTAATATATATGTATGAAGATAATGTGGCTTTATATAACCTACAATGGTTGAAAGGCCATAAAACCCAACCCAACCAAATCCTATATATTCAATATATATGTATAAAGAGGATTTGGCATTAAATACCTACAATGTTTGAAAGGCCATAAAACCCAACCCAACCAAATCCTATATATTTAATATATATGTATAAAGAGGATTTGGCGTTAAATAACTTACAATGTTTGAAAGGCCATAAAACCCAGCAAAAACAAACTAATCTGAAAACACCGTTATGTAATACTAATGTTTTTTATCAATTCTCGTGCCCCTTGGGGGATTGCATCTCCAATGCTAATTATAACACTTAATTTTTACATCGGACACACTTTAGGAAATATAAAAAAAAAATTTTTTTTAATTAATTGAATTAGGAATAATTATTAAAATGTGCAGAAACTCCCAGAGGCCTCTGACAGGAAGAAGGGCGACGCATGCGCAAAGAAAAAGACCCGTTCCGACAAAAGGAGGGTTCTGACTCTCTTTCAGCAATGACCAGCGGAGTGACAACACCTAGATCGTTCATGCTAACTGGTGGATGACGCCGTGCGTCCGTCTTTAGACAACACATTGGTTAACCCTTACCCTGGTAATAATTGTCTCTTTTTCACCACTAACCCATGACTAAAACACCAGATTTAGACAAACTCCAAAAAGTGACTAACAAGTCGCTAAAGCTTTATATAGTGAACACGTTGTTAAAGCTTTAAATACCGAATTTATATATATATATATATATATATATATATATATATATATATATATATATCATATTTACCAACCCTTCCGCTCGGGCAGGATATGACTCAAGGTCAATTTTTGAGCGGAGTTTAACAGGTGTGAATTCAGAGTATTCCTTCTCCTAGACTAGTTGCCTTACCAAGGCTGAAGAAACCAATCTGCCCTACTATTTACCCATAGCTGGAGGGAGAATAATTGGATTCATACCTTTCCCAAGCGTATTAGGGATATGTGAAATGCTATCAGTCTCCTCCTGGGTTTGAACTCGTGTCGCCGTGTCCATTTCCTACGATGATAACCATTACACCACGGGCACCTCCAATATATATATTTATACCCAAGAAACGACTAACACTAAAGCTTTATACACCGAACACGTTGTTAAAGCTTTAAATACCAAATAAGGACACATATATACCCAAGAAACGACTAACGCATTTTTAACACCTTGACTGGGGGATTCAACTATTTCAATTGTATTCAGGGAGAATTTCCTCACCCACTGAATGGTTGTTGAAACCTAGAAATAAAAGCAAAATATAAAAGATATCTTCATCTCCTATCTTTTACTATCTTCCTCTTTCATATAATTCCTTTACAGCCTTCATATCCAAGAAGGTAAACCAGCAAGATAATGTGGGGTAAGAATAGAATAACCCAGAATGGAGTTAGGTAGCAAACGGCAACACAGTTTGCCTTGGGACCTCTTTACGCCACTACAACTATAAGCTTCTCTCATAGAATAACCAACTATATATCGAATGCTTAGATCATCTCAACAAACATTTGTAGATACATCATAGAAGAGCATAACACTCCCACAATCATTCGATAAGTTCTTTGTAATGATACAAAAATATCTAGCATCGATTGCAAAAAAAAAAAAACGACTTCAAGTTTTAAATGTGATAATTATAAAGAAGTGACACTCTGTACGAAACAAAATCTCATCTAGCTTGTGGGTTGGTATTCTTAAAATGCATCTAATATGGACACAAGGCTCTACAGCCTGGGTGGATTCACAGTCAAATGATCTCTAGCTGTTATCCTTCCGCTTCAAACCAACACCAGAAGCCAAAGCGTTTACACATGACGTCAACCGTACATGTAGAAAAATCCCACCAAAAAATTCCTTTAACTCTAAAAGAATCCAGCTGTCCATAACACAGTATTGCTTATGTCCTCAAAAATGACCGAAGAGGGTCGAAAGTACTCGAAATCGGATAACGCTTTCTGCCAACAACCACAGTTTCGACATTTTGTTCGCCCAAAAGAAAAGCTGTAAACTAAATCCTTGTTTATTTCAAATAAAATAAGTTTGGTGTGGTTTCTTTGTTTAATGGCACATCAGCCTTTGTAGGTTATTTAATGCCAAAGCTATTCTCCTAGAAGAACAATAGTTGTACAATTTAAACCATAGCTGGGAGGATAAGGGAGTTCATACCTTTCCCAAGAGTATTGCCTGAAAGCGAACATAATAGCGCGACTGGAGTACGAACTTGCAAACTACGATTCCGCAGTCCATCGCTTTAACCATTAACACCACGAGGACACCCCCATAATAGGACAAGCATACAAGGGAATCTGCTGCCTTTAATATACACCATATATATTTATATGTGTGTGTGTGTGTGTGTGTGTTCGCACGTGTGAACACACATGTTTGAAAAAGAAAAAGAGAAAACGAAAAAGAAAGAGCAACGGAAAGTAAAATTTTGAAAAAAAGAAATCGTTCGTAAAATCAGCTTGACTTGTTTCGGTCTTGGTTTTGTAAGATACGGCAATCTCATTTTCTAAACCGTATTTTTCTTCCTCATATATATATATATATAACCATACGCGCGCGTGTGTGTGTGTGTGTGTGTGCACATGTTTACATGTACGTAAACTTGCACCACTTTTAAATGTATTTTCGTGCAGGTCAAAGGTCATATCGCATGTACAGTTGATGGATGTCAGGCTTGATATTCGTCATATCACTCAAAACTCACAAGTGACTTGAAGGGTCATCCATCTCCCTTCCAACTGAAAGCGAATAAGATAAATGATTTGGTGGAATCTGACGTCTCTATCCTATGAATTACAGTGGAACGATGACTATTATTTAACGGGCGCTTGAAAATGTGGGAAGAATCTGACAGTTAGTGTCGAAATTCAGCGCAGATTAGTAAGTAGATAGATAAAGATAATGCGACGAGAGATATTGACCAGGATTATCATCATTCCTCGGAAAGCTAAAATATAAATAAAGCAGTCAGGGGCTAACGGCGTCCTTAGTTGATTTCTAAATGGCCCACCAAATTTCAAGAAAATTAACGTTTCGTTTGCATCGTTTCATTCTCACTTGTTCTCGTTCTCTCTCTTTCTCTCTCTCTCTTTATATATATATATATATATAAAGAGTTACATATATATGAAGAGTTTGGTAATGAATAGTATCTAATGATATCTTCTTTGGTTGTATAAAATCCGATTAGAAATAATCAAATCCAGTTATCTCTCGATTAGAAGAAATTAAAGTATTCATTTACTATTTAGCACGTCATTATTTCTAGGTGATATCACATATATATTTACCCAACCCCTCCGAACAATCAGGATGGGACATAAAGTCAATTTTTAAGCGGAGTTTAACAGGTTTGAATTCAAAGTTTTTCGTCACCTACACTGAATGTTTAATCAAAATGTTTCCGTGTGTATTCACCCAACCCCTCCACATGAACAGGATGCGACAAAAGGTCAGCTTTTAAGCGTTCGTTTGTAGCGTTCGTTTGTTTACATTTTATACCTTACCGGATACCAGAGTGCTCAGTTCTTTCGAAGAGCTTTGCATCATGCGAGCAGCAGCCGAAAAATCCTTCGCCAGAGTGCTCAACCCCCAAGGGGGGACGTATATATTGTCATCCCCAGATAGACTGTTTCGTTGTATCACAACTCTTCAGGGTGGAAAGACACGTAGGAGGCTAGAAGCTTGGATTGAAACCCGCCCAACTTTAAGTTAGACTTTGTATCACACCGCTCGGCCAAAAAGCGTACCCCGTCAGCCAGGGTATTATAAGGTATTAAGTAGTAGCGTTCATTTGTTTACATTTTATACCTTACCGGATACCAGAGTGCTGTGTTCTTTCGAAGAGCTTTGCATTATGCAAGCGGTAGCCGAAAAATCCTTCGCCAGAGTGTTCAACTCCCAAGGAGTGTTCAACTCCCAAGGAATGGAGTAGCGCCCTTCCCAACACCTTGGTGTAGTAGCTACTGAAAAGGTAGCCTTCGGGTCACCCTCGACTAAGGTCGCCAACTTATATTTGGTTGACTCATATTGTAACTATACATTTCAAACATCGAATGTTGTAAACGTAACAAGAAATTGTCTGATTAAAAAGTGCTTTCATTGTTAATTCTTATTTCAGCAGAGAAAGTATGCGTCACAATTTAATCTATGATCTCACACCCCTAAAATAGAGGAAGTGAAAGTGCATATTCGACGTGTAATCTTATGGGAGTTTAATGATTGCAAAAACGCTATAAAAACAGCTGATCCTATTTACCAACCCCTCCACTCGGGCAGGATATGACACAAGGTCAATTTTTAAGCGGAGTTTAACAGTTTTAAATTCAGAGTTTTCCTTCTCCTAGACTAGTTGCCTTACCAAGGCTGAAGAACCTAGTCTGTCCTACTATTTACTCATAGCTGGAAGGAGAATAACTGGATTCATACCTTTCCCAAGGGTATTAGTGCAATGTGAAATGCAATCAGTCTCGTCCAGGATTTGAACTCGTGTCGCCGAGTCCATTTCCTACGACGATAACCATTACACCACGGGCACCTCCACCATAAAATAAATGAATAAATAAAAACAGCTAATAACATTTTAAATGTTTATGTCCAAGGTGTCATTCTTGACCAACATGTCCAAAATTGGTTTTCAATACATCATTGAGAGATGAACCCAGAGCAGGATGCTCATCAAAACGCGATAAAGAGGCTTTAAGAGAATTGATGGAATGCAGTGTGCGCCAAAGTACTCGAATTACCTCTTGACCTTAACACATACAAATTCACAATCTGCTGTCTCTTGAAAAAGATTTTAAAAAATGAACAAGGATAAATCTACGCAGCCTACCCAAATGGCAGAGCTCAATGGAAGAAAAGTTATACTGGGTGTATGGGGGAAACACCACCGTATTATTCATTTTAAGTTTTTAAAACGCAATGCAGATTTTCAATGCATACTTATACTCTCAACAGTTATGACGTGTGCATCAATATTTTCACTGAAAAAAATATTGGATTTGAGCTGGTCTGTTCTAACCAATCCTCCCTTATTCACCAAGAGACCTAGCACCAAGAGATTTCCATCTTTTTCAATTTCAACAAAATACTCTGAATGACAAAGTATTTTCTTAAGAAGATGGGATGAAGACTTTGGAGGAAAATTTCTTGAATTCAAAACCAGCTGAAAATGGAAATACGGGATAGAAATTAATATTAAATATACTATTAAATTAATTTAAATCATTGTAAAATTATTCATATATATATATATATATATATATATATATATATATATATATATATATATATATATATATATATATATATATATATATATATATATATATATATATATATATATATATATATATATATATATATATATATATATATATATATATATATATATATATATATATATATATATATATATATATATATATATATATATATATATATATATATATATATATATATATATATATATATATATATATATATATATATATATATATATATATATATATATATATATATATATATATATATATATATATATATATATATATATATATATATATATATATATATATATATATATATATATATACTAGGTGCCCGTGGTGTAATGGTTAATGTCGTCGTAGAAAATGAACACGACGACACGAGTTCAAATCCTGGACGAGACTGATTGCATTTCCCATAGCACTATTACCCTTGGGAAAGCCATGACTCCAATTATTCTCCCTCCAGCTATGGGTAAATAGTAGAGCAGACTGGGTTCTTCAGCCTTACTGAGGCAACTAGTCTAGGAGAAGGAATACTCTGAATTCAAACCTGTTAAACTCCGCTTAAAAATTGACATTGTGTCATATCCTGCCTGAGCGGAGGGGTTGGGTAAATATGTATAGGCACAAATATTTTTTGACCAGCAAGGAGTACACATACGATTTCATCAAAAATCGACAATATCTTAAAATCGGTTTTAGCTGAAGGAGCAATAAAAGAAATGTCCACAGTTACGAAAGAAGACAGACAAAAGACGAGTTGAGAGGTCAACATCTATTCCAGTTAACTCGGTGTGACAAGAGCGATTTTACCGAGGTTACCACTGGAAACAAACGTGTTCTCTTGAATGAAGAAGGAGAAATAAATAAAACATTCAAGAGACCGGTACTTAAAAGATTTAAAAAGCCAGCTCGCACGTCGTGTTCAGTCATCCATTTTTTTCTTAGTTCCATGGCCTCAGAAGCTAAAACAAAGAAGATAAATCCTTAAAGGTCTTAAAATGTATTACCTATTCTTATTCTGATCATTGTTTTATTTATATAGTATGTAGAAATCCCGTTTTTAATACGTGACAATGGTTTCGCCTCTTATCAAAGCTTTAATCATTTCGACAGCCTGCGGTTTTGTTCGTCTTTTTACCCTTTTGAAAGCACAACTCCCACCGAATGAATATAAAATGAATCAACGATTGAATTTATGAATAAATAATTTCATCCCAGAATGTCTTGAGAAGAAATCCCTTGTGTCACAAGCAAGTTAATCTTTCTTTATTTCTTTATTATTTCCTACGCATTTTTCGTCTTTTTAACATTTTACTTCTGCCCTAAAAATGATGAGGGGGTGTCCTCGTGGTGTAATGGTTAAGGCGATGGACTGCGGAATTGTAGTATGCGAGTTCGAACTCCAGTCGCGCTATTAAGTTCACTTTCGGGCAAATACCCTCGGGAAAGGTATGAACACACTTATCCTCCCAACTATGGGTTAAATAATACCCCTACTGTTCTTCTAGGAGAATAGCTTTGGCATTAAATAACCTACAAAGGTTGATATGCCATTAAACAAAGAAGCCAAACAAAACCAAACCTAAAAATGATGAAACGAGAATACATATTCCTGTTGACTGATTTGTCGGAAATGATAAAATAACAATTTTGTTCGCTATTTTATAGAACTTAAAAGTATCTCAAATACCAGTTTATTTATTTATCATTTTTTTTGTATATTTATTAATTTTTATTTACTGTTGTAGAGTAGCTAACACCCCTTCAGCATTCTAACAGATGGACTGGCTCAAAGCCATAAATAGCCAACAATTAAAGACTTCATCGATGAAGTAATATGCTGATCGAGGCTGCTTGGCGCGGATCCCTGGGAGAGACTAGCATTTGAGTCACGCAGCCGAGACTGTTACACTTTCACTGTCTTATGCTTCGAGCCTCAAGGGCGCCGTTGCCCCAGGCTCTAACCCTCTTTGGAGGGGCTACGTTTATTGCCTAGTGTCTAAGTTGCCCGCTTTTAGGGGAATGCTTTCGCGGACCCGCTTTAAAAAGGCCCTGTACCATATTCGCCTGTTTGGTGGAGCGTGAAATAAATAGTAAGTAAAGGTAAAGTTGGCGATCATAGTCGAGGGTGACCTCAAGTCTCCTTTTTCGATAGCTACTACACCAAGGTGTAGGGAAGGGCGCTAATCCTTTCCCTGGATTGCTCCACTTTACTCTTGATCTGTACCTTATATTGCTGAGTGTTAAGCGAGGACGCATCAAGTACCATCTTTAGAGTCTTTGGTATGACTCGAACTGTGATTGAACCCAGGTCTCCCGAGCCATTGGCGAACACTCTAACCATTATGCCAATGTCTGTAATAAGCTGCTATTAAGTTGATTGATATTCGGACAGATCTTACTTCGTTTGGCCATACAGCTTTTTGACCCTCTTCAATTTATTGTAAGTTCTCTTGTTAATTCTTTGTAACCTATTGTACTGTGTGTTTTTTATACGTATCCGTAAGCAACGGATACTGGTGCTGAATATATATATAAAGCGCTCTTTTTTCTTTCACTCTGACGATACAAAATTAACCATCAACGATGTAGCAGTCGTAGGTGACAATGAATAAGGATTAATGTTGGCGTAGTGTATGTGGATGTAGTTATTTACATAGCTTTACTTAGATAGGTCACAGATACATTGAGTTGTTTGCAGTACCTTCTGTTGCTTACGTGGTCACTCATCTTAAAACTGATCAAATTTATCGCGGCTTAACTTTAGTGTGACTTGACCGTGAACCTATATGAAAGCATTTGTATGCATATATTGCATTTGTGTGTATAATAATGAAAGAGGGATTAATGGATAAAAGAAATCTTTTTTAATTATTTTTTTTTTCTTTTTATGTAACGAAACAAATATTCATAATATGGAAATTTCATTTTTGACAAGAACACTAAAAAGTGACTAAGTAAGAAATAGTAATAGACAATCATATTTAACCCATAAAAACATTTTTGTTGTCGAGGTTCTGTTATATAATGTACTTGCACTTGAATGTTGTTCACACGTGTCGAATTACGTGTCGAAATGAGTATGACTAGAGTATGAGGGAGGGAAGATTAATCTGCTCATTGGGGCGTTCCACGATACACAGGTGGTCGAGTCCATTTTCTGGGCAGTGATTGGCTGCAAGACCAGGAGTGGCTATGCCAGCGTGTATATATACTAGCCCACTCATTGACAGATTTTTGACTGCTAACTCGGCTGCTGAGCCGGTAAGTGTTGTTATTATTTCATCCTGCGCGTTAGGGCAGTGGCTTCTTCATTAGTAAATAATTACTGAAATTTAAATTTATTATGATTGACGTTTGGAATTTTTTCTTTTTTTACGAATATTTTCCTTTTTCCTTGAATCGATCTTCTGAAAGCTTGGAGGACTCATTTCATATTCTTTAAATACAATATTTTGTATCAACTTTCTGGAGTTTATTAAGTACTCAGAATTTGTTTGAATGATGCACAGCCATAATTTTTATCCAATCTGTTGCGTTCTGGTTAGTGAACGCTTGTAATATTAAATAAAGGACAAACCACGATATGAGAGGAAATAGAGATATATTCTCAGGAAAAAGTATATACAATACAGAGACTATTAGTAGACAACCACATAGGATTAGTGAACGCTTGTAATATTAAATAAGGACAAACCACAATATGAGAGGAAATAGGGATATATTCTCAGGAAAAAGTATATACAATAGAAAGACTAGTAGACAAGAACACAGGATTAGTGAATAAAGAATAAAGATATAGTCCAACGATAGTATTGGCTTCCGTTATTACGGTAGCAAGTAAGGTGATCTAGTGCGATCTCCAGTCTCACGCGCTCTAATACTATTCCTATAAGAAGCTGCTCTTCACCTTCTAGTCTGTCCTGGTAGTAGTAGCTACTGCAATATATGGCAGATGGACTAATTCATTGTATGGAGAAAGGTGGGTGATACCAACACAATCCTTTACTTTCAAATAAAAGAAAAAGTAAATTTTTATGATTTTTCTTTATTCAAAATAATTTCTTTGGAATGATTGTATTTTACTGCATATCAACGATTGTAAGTTATTCATGCCAAATCCATTTTTTAAATATAAACATCTCTATTTCAAACAATGCCGTTTGAATAAGTACACTTTTTTGTTCACACACAGTTAAATGTCAAACCAGTTCTATCTCAACCATTTCAGTACACAGTTTATTTCTATTCAACCTATAGATAGGACTCTATCAGGTGCTACCTCTCCGGGCCAGAGTGAATCTGGGAGCGATAGCAATAAAGGGGTACTGCGCATTCCACAAAACTCCAGCCTTACTAAAGCCCCACCATCAGATTGTTTAGTTTCATATCCTGGACACTCGTTGGGAGAGTCTTACCCCCCCCCACCGCACAGAGGCGCAGTCAGTGTTTTCAGCAACCCCAGACAACTGGTCAATTAAAAAGAAATTGCACTATCTAAAATTTTTAAATTATATATTCATTTGAGTTTTCTTCATTTTGAGTCGAAATATTACTGCTTTTTCTATTTCTGTCTTGTCTTTATTAATCTATTTCATTTTATATTGTTTGTTTGTTTAATGGCATATGAACCTTCGTGAGTTATTTTATGCCAATGTCATCTTTGTATGAGAACCTAAGAGGTACTATTCTACCAATAGCCGGGATGATAACATTAGTCTGAAAGTGAAAGTAATATGGCGACTAGAGTTCGAACTTGCTTACTTCAAAATTGGAGTCCATTACGATGACCACGGGGACTCCTCCAACCTAAACAGGAATAGGCGTAACTTATATTTATGTATGCGAGTGCATGTTGGTGCAAGTATATATATATATATATATATACCAAACTCTCCTGCCGCTGGCAGGATGTAACACAAGGTCAATTCTTAAGCGGAGTACAGCAGTGCCTGTGTCGGTACTACTATATGGTTGTAATTCCTGGATGCTAATAAAACTCATAAAGAAAAAGCAACATGGGAACGACATAAGAATGCTATGTATTGCTTTGAATAAATCCTGGAAGCAAAACCTCTTAAAAAACAGCTGTGTGGCCACTTACCTACCATCTCCTAAGCTATCCAAATAAGATGAACTAGATATGTTGCGTACGGCTAGTGAAGTAAATACAAAGTCATATGCAATATTTTCTCATGGACTCCTACGCATAGACATACCAGTGTTCTCCTACCATCAGATGGTTTGGTTTGGTTTGTTTGTTTTTATGGCATATCAACCTTTGTAGGTTATTTAACGCCAAATCCATTTTTAAGTAAATAATCTGTTCTATTGAAAACAGTTCAGTTTAGCATAAGTACACAGTTTAATAGTCAAAAAGATTTCAATTTCAAACTATTCAAGCAGTTATATGTAATAATTCAGTTAAGTGTAAATACAGTTTTAATGTCGAAAAACAGTTCTATTTGAAATAATTCAGTTAAGCATAAGCACGCAGTTTAAGTGTAAGTACGGTTTAATTGTCAAAAACATTTCTATTTTAAGCTATTCAGTTTACTCAATTCATTCTAGCATAAGTATGCTGTTAGTTCTATTTAACCTATAGATAGAGCCCTATCAGGTGCTACCACTCCGGGCTAGAATGGACCTGGGAGCGATGGCGATGAAGGGGTACTCCGCATTCCCCAAAGCTCCAGCACTGCTGTAACCTCACCATCAGATTATTTAGTGTCATATCCAGGACAATCGTTAGGTGGGGGTCTTACCCCAGTCAGTGTATTCTACACTGGGCAACCTACCATCAGAGTTACATAATTAAGCTCTATACGGACAATGCATGCAATCTATAGAAACATCCATGAATAATGTAGAATGTGAAGAGATTCATGGTATTCTGTGATATTGGCTCGTCTTGAGGATAATGATATATATATATAGAGAGAGATAGATAGATAGATACATACATACATACATATATGATAATTATATATATATATATATATATAATCAGCTCATAGGCCTATTGGGTAGAGTGTTCACCAGTGGTCTGGGAGACCTGGGTTTAATCCCAGGTCGTGTCATATCAAAGACTTTAAAAATGGTACTTGATACCTCCTTGCTTAACCCTCAGCAATATAAGGTACGTATCAAGGGTAAAGTGGAGCAATCCTGGGAAAGGAGTAGTACCCTCCCCTGAACCTCGGTGTTATAGCTATTGAAAAGGGAGCCTTCTGGTCGTCTTCGTCTATACTCGACAACTATATATGATATGATTATATGTAATACAAACACACACATATATATATATATATTTATATATATATATATATATATATATATATATATAAATATAAAAATACATATTCTCAACTAGAAAAAATCGCAGTGTCAGCTATGTACTGAAATTGGTCGTAATTTATAGAGCTATTAAATAATATAATGATAAATAAATATATATTAGTTTTTATATATATTTAATAGCATGGATGCTTTACTGTGACCATTGGTTTCATGACGTCATGAGACAACTTCAAATCTGCCACGCAGCGCATGTATTATGATACACACATACACACACACTAACAATCACATATACAACCATACACAAGAACACGCAAATATAATCTACACAAACACACACACACACACATACACGTAATGAGTTATACGCAATTCTGACGTAAACATTCTTTTAACTATATTTTTTGATTTTTCCGATTTCTCCAAAATTTTTCTTTCTCTATGTGATAATTGTTATTTAAAGACAGCATGAAAGTAGTTGTCTCAGATAAGCGTCCATGCTTCTAAGTATATATAAAAACTAATATATATTTATTTATTATCATTTACTCATTGGAGTTTTTCACATCAGCTAACGCTGATGGTTTTTCATATGGAATTTGAGTGTCAGCAAATCTCCTCAAGTCTCCAGAACTCTTGTCAGTATTCTGGTCGTTCTCAATAATGTAGTAGTTTGGGGGTGTCTCCACTCGTTCTCCAAATTCCAAATCCTCCAGTCCCTTTAATAATCCTTTAGTTACTGTACCAAAAGCACCACTCACAATTGGTATAATTGTCACCATCATGTTCCATAGTTTTTCAGTTCCCAAGCAAGGTCCAAGTACTTATCCTTCTTTTCACATTCCTTTAGTTTTATTCTGTGGTCAGCCGAGATAGCAAAGTCGACAATTTTGCAAGTTCTCTTTTTTTTTTTTTTTTTTTGTTGATTATTATTAGGTCTGGTCTTCTGGCCGAGATTAGGTGATCCGTGTGTATGTCAAAGTCCCATATGAGTTTATGCGTCATTTTCTTGGACAGGTGCTGGGTTGTTCATGTGGTCAAATTTAAATTTCTTGCACATCTCCCAGTCGATCCCCTTGCCCACCCAGTCTTGTTTTATACTCCTTCTCTGCTGCGTTCACTTATTATGTGATTGATGGTTTCATCACTGTCACCGCATAGCCTACATTTGCTATTTTGTTGCGTCTTATCAATTATTATTATCATCATTTTATATGATCGACGGGGTGACTGTGGAAGAAGCGGAACAATCATCAGAAAACTTCTTTCTGGAATGAATATATGCAAATAGCAAAACTCTATCTAAATATATCTGTGATAATAAAGTATGGAAAAAACTCGTGGTTAAGTGTTCTATTCTTTAAAAAAATTACTTGCAATGAGGTTTCGGAAAATTGCAGATTGTGCCTGGAAGAAAAATACCATAAAAGTTTTCCGCAAATAAAAAGATCGGACTTGGTAGCGAAATGTCAACATGAAAGAAATTTTTTACTTTTTGACTTTGCTCAAGATTGAACCACGTGACTAAATATGTCAACTATATAGTAGTCACATGCCTCAAAAAGAGTATAAAAAAAACGTTCAAAGTTTGTTCTGCGAAAGTCAGATGTGGTGAATACTAGTTCACCAGAGAATCGAAAGCGTGAAGCTCTTAGTCGAGAGTTTCTATCCTGCTTTTTTTTTTTTTTTTTTTTGAATTCTATACCTTGAATGTATTGGGATATTATTCCGAGTTTCCATACTTAGAGTAAAGATGTACAGATTTAAAACACTATTATCGTTAAATTTTAATCTTTATTTTAGTTGTACCTGTAGATGCAGCTCCAGTTTTGGAGTTCCAGGAATCATATAGTACCACTTGATCTTGATGTAATGGCTACCGTCGTTTTTTGGTTTGCTTTAGGTTTAGTTTGATTTCTTTGTTTAATGGCATATCAACCTTTGTAGGTTATTTAATGTCAAAGCCATTCTACTAGAACAGTAGTGGTACTATTTAACCCATAGCTGGGAGGATAAGGGGGTTCATACCTTTCCCAAGGGTATTTGCCCGAAAGTGAACGTAATAGCGCGACTGGAATACGAGGTCGCTTACTACGATTCCGCAGTCCATCGCCTTAACCATTACACCACGAGGACACCTCCCTGGTTTGCATTAGTTTCTTGACATATCAACCATTGTTAGTTATTTAATGCCAAATTCTGTTTATGCATATATTAAATATATGATTAGTATCTAACATTTTTAAACAATTCTGAGCTCTTTTTTGCTCTAGATTAAATGTTTCAGGTATTCCTATGTATCACTAACAATTCAATTAAGCATCAGTCATTTGCTTACACACTGTTAAACGATCAAACGATTCTATTTCTAACAGTTCAATTTAGTATACGCCATTTGTTTGGATTCAATTTACTTGTTAAGCAGTTCTATTTGCTTCATAGATATGACCCTATCAGGAGCTGCCATTCCGGGTCAAAGTGGATCTGGGAACAAAAGGCAATCAAGGGGTATTCCATATTCACCAGAGCTCCACTGACTGGAGCTTTTGCCACCAGATGGTTTAATATTATATCCAAAACACAGAAGTCTTACCCCTCAGCAGAGATACTGTCGGTGTATTCTACAGCCCTAGCCATTCAGGCGGTTGTTATGAAATAGCTGAGGGATTTCGGTTCATGCCTTTGAGTTTAGTTAGGCTGAGAACCTTTCGGCTCAGCACATGGGTTGGTTGGGTGTAAGATTGAAGCAGGTGTTAACGCGGGTGCGCGCGAGCGGATGGAGGTATCACTCAGATGTCATAACAGTCCGAGACGATACTGGGTGACAAGGTGCGGGTGACGTCACGCACCGGAAGCACGCGGAAGTTTGTGTGAGAATTTGAAGAAAATAAGAGTCGGGTTTTAGACGCCAAACGAGAAGGATCAATTTTGGGAGCTCGCAGGCTCGAGGCGAACTTGCGCCCTATAGGAGGGCCGCTCGAGTTGGGGGCCAAATGAATAAGACAGCATAGAAGAGTGTGTCTCTCCTCCTTACGTCGAAACCTTTAAATAAAAGTTAACAAAAAGGTTTCGTATCTGAACAAGAAGTCGTTACGTGTTTTCGAATTCCGAGATTCCTATGTTCTTTATATGTTCTATCGTTAATGACCATTATATGTCCATTTCGCACATAGCGTTCATTGCGAATATGGTACACGGTTACCGTCGTGGGAAACTGATACGGTGTCCTGGGTTCAAATCCTGTATGAGGCTGCTTACATTTCTTATTGCGTTGATACTTTTGAGAAAACTATTAATCCAATTATTTTCACTCCAGCTTTTAATAAATAGTAGGGCAGAATAGGCTCTTTAACCTCGGTATGGCAACTCCACGAAAAGATTTAACTATTGTTGCATGCTGCACGTAAGGAGGGATGGGATATATGTATATATATATATATATATATATATATATATGTGTGTGTGTGTGTGTGTGTGTGGTATACTATCATATTACTGGGCAATACATGGGGGTCCATATATTTATGAAACAATATTTTATCTGCCCACCACTTTTTTATTTATCCGTCCATGGCGTAGATGTTGTTTACAAATTAAACTTGCTCCAAGATATTTTCAGGTTTTGAGGAATATGTGGCGTGAAAATTAAAAGCCTCAAGCCAAAAAATACCTGATCAGGATTCAGCGCGATATAAGCTTTTCATAAAAACAAAACATTTTTTTTTTGAATAGAACTTTCACTTTCTTTTTTGTCTTTTAGTTGAATTTTATTTAAACTTGGAACCTAATATTCTTGTCTTATTATGAGAAAGGATTGAGTTGAAAATCTCTAAAGCTAAAATCTTTATTATTATATAAGTTTTGCGGTAAATTACCTTTAGGTCGTGTTCATCAGAACATTGGGTTAATTATGAAGAACCTAAGAGGTATAAGTATATAAAGGTTACTAGCAGGGATACCAGTCAACGCCCGAAATAAAGTTCGTTGGATGGTTGGTGCTTTAACCATTGAGGGTTACTTAATGCCAAACCTTGTCTGTTTATATATATACGTATATATATATATATATATATATATATATATATAGAGAGAGAGAGAGAGAGAGAGAGAGAGAGAGAGAGAAATTAATAACAAGTTAATTCAAGCGAAAGGAGATATTTATTGAGAAGTTGACATTATAGCGTTTGTAAACAAAAACTATACTTATAGTTAACTAAATTGTTTGAAATTCAATTCGGTGATAAATGACCCGAAAAGGGTTGATATGTCGTTAATTCAACGATGGATGTTTAAAAAATCATTGACTTAACATCGCTAATATCACCCCTCATGGTCCTGATGATGGTTCAGTAGAACCGAAACGCTAAAATGTCAACTTCTCAATAAATATCTCCTTCTACTTAGATTACCTTGTTTTAAATTCTTCTCAACATATTGTTGGATTACAATCCATTATCTACTTCCATATATATATATATATATATATATATAAAGAGAGAAAGCAAATATTTTAAAAAGTTCGTAAATGATTTTGAATTTAGTTGGTTTGTTAGTTCTTTGATTTCACGACATATCAACCCTTTTCGGGTCATTTATCACCGAATTGAATTTCAAACAATTTAGTTAACTATCAGTATAGCTTTTGTTTACAAACAGTTAAATATCAAAACAGTTCTATTTTAAACAATTCAGTCTAGGATAAGTACGCAGTTTAGTTCTTTGACCTGCTGATTGGACCCTATCTAGTGCTACCACTCCGGAACAGAGTAGAGACCTGGGAACGATATCAATGAAGGAGTACTCCGAATTTCCCAATGCTTACTGGAGCCTCACCTTCAAATTCTGTTGTGTCATATCCAGGACACTGATTGGGTGTGTCTTATTCCTCTTCAGAGAATTTTGATTTTGTATTTAGGTTTTATTTATTTCATATACTAGTGCTCTATATGTATTTTGGAATTTAGGTATTCTTCAGATTTTGAATGGCTAAGTTAAGTTCAAGCAATTGTTTATATAGTACAGTTGTTTTTATCGGTTGCTGTGTTTTTGTTTGATACCAGAATTTTAATAGGTGAATGTTCGACTTGAGTTAATTTTCTATGGAGACCCCTGGTCTATGTAGATATTGTTTTTTTTTATGCTGTTGTTGTTCTTTTGTATGAATGAGTAAGTGTTCTGAGTGTGTGTGTGTGTGTGTTTGTGTGTGCACATGCATACATGGACGTACTCTCGCGTGTACATACACTAGATTAAATGTTGATAGGTTATTGTAATTTTGTTTGATTCCAGTTTTGTGCCTGTGAATATCCTACTGGAGTTAGGTGTCCGTGAAGATCTATGATATTTGTAAAAAGAATTATGTTCGTTCATGTATGAACGAGTACATACAACAAAAAAAAACTCACATGCAAAGCATACTAATAAAATACTTATTTACCAATCCAAAAATATTCATATCGACCAGAGGTCTTTATGGACAGTTAACTCCAATAGGAGATTCGATGACACAAAACTTAGAATTAAACAAAATCAAAACAACCTATCAAAATAATCTTTACTATAAAAGCAACCACCTGAGCTCGACTTAACGCAAATTCCAAAATACATGCAGAGCAAAAGTATAGAAAATAATCAAGATCTAAATACAAAGTCATTTGCGGTCATGTTAATTTTAATGTTATGAGGCATTGTGAACCTTGACCGAGCCGTCAGAGATTTCTCTGATCAGGACGCATCAGCGTAAATAAGCAGAAACAGTCACGTGGTTAGTCGGAAGTCATGAGGATCGTGAGGTTCCGAGTCAGCTGGTGTCAGACCCAGCTCGCAGTCACTAAGAACGCCCACTGGGGCGGTGGCCCACAGGGGCCTTTGGTTGAGTGCCCCTGGCCAAGAATCAGAAGATATGTGCTAAGATAACACAGCGCGGTATAATCAAAACAGGACGTTATGTGTCAATATAGCAGTCTGTCTTTGTCTCTGTCCGTTCGTCCATCTCTCACACCGCAGAAGTTCCAATCTCTTTCGAAAACAAAGGAATTCCTAAACATAAAATAATGAGGTACTAAAAAATAACGGAGATGTTAAATACTATTTTATATACATTTATAAACATGGAGATCAAAAAATAACATTAACATCTACAATAATTGTACTCAGTGTTGGTCAACGTAGAATATTTCTTTGCGTTCTTGGTAGGTGAGTATTTTTGTCTCGATCGAGCAATACTGCTTCTTGGACAATGCCATGTAATAGGGCTAAAGGCAAAACCAGGGTTTAATGTGACCACTGGTACATTAATTCCATAGGGTAGAAAATCTTTAGTTCTCACTACGTCCCTACAGCACTTTACTTAGGGAGAGTAAGAAAAACATAAATTATAAATAAAAAATCTATTTTCTGAGCAACACACTCTTTTATTTGACAGACTTCTTGAAGTAGACTGCAAATCATGCTTTCATACGTTTCCCAATGTGTGAAAATTATCCTTGCCAACCACGCAGAAGACCAAAGACTTCTATTACAATTTTGGACTTTTCCATTAAACAACGACAGTGCAATTCTTAGCACCATTTGTAAAGAAGTGTTATGGTCAGTCTCTCCCTGTACATGTATATTCATTCTTTATGAATATATATAAATTATATATA
This sequence comes from Sepioteuthis lessoniana, assembly GCA_963585895.1. Taxonomy (NCBI): domain Eukaryota; kingdom Metazoa; phylum Mollusca; class Cephalopoda; order Myopsida; family Loliginidae; genus Sepioteuthis; species Sepioteuthis lessoniana. The sequence goes on from OY757944.1 coordinate 7,536,898, forward strand.
TTGTTGTGAATTTGGTCCCTGAAGATAGTTAAATTCATATTTTACACATAAATATAGACTCTCTCTCTCTCTCTCTCTCTTTCTTTCTTTCTTTCTTTTGTTTCCCTCGCAAACTAGCAGAAGAAGATGAGAAGTCTAAAGAGTTGAATCGGGGTCAAGGGTGCGTGCTAACCGATTGACGTTCAAGTTTCCCTAATATGGGTGCATGAACTGGCAAGCAGCCCCAAGCAACAAGCGACCTATTTGAAGGCTAAATGCCGACTGGCCAAGAGGCCCACGTGATACGAGACAGCGGGAAGCTCGAATCTGCAAAAAGGAAAAATCAGCCATGTCAGTTGGCCCAAAGATCCCGTAACAGACAGACGCTTCTGTGATGCAAAGAGTAAACTGTTTTCCCCAGGCCAGCTCATATGGGAAGATTAAAATACCACCAGAAAAGGATAAGAAATGTATGACTATTTGGTTCGTCGATTGACAACGAGAAAAACCAGAGGACATAAAACGATTTGAAGATGTACAAAGAAAGAAAGAAAGAAAGAAAGAGAAATTAACGGTCGGTGAAATGTAACACCAGAAAATAAACAAAGAAAAATTAACGGTCGATTAAACGCAACAAAAGAAAGAGAGAGAGAGAGAGTGTGTGTGTGTGTGTGTGTGTGTGTGTGTGTGTGTGTGTGTGTGTGTGTGTGTGTGTGTGTGTGTTGTGTGTGTGTGTGTTAGAGAGAGAGGGAGAGATAAAAGAGATAAAAGAAAAGGAGAGAGAGAAGTAAGACAAGCTTTTATTTTAATTTTGTTTCATATTTTTGCTTACCCCGTTCTTATCACACACAAAACACGTCAAGAAAAAAATTTTGCACACATTATCTCCAGAAATATTCTTGGTGAGTTGTCCCCAAATTGTTAAGATATAAACATTTTTATTTTTTTCGTCAAGACTATTTTACATCGCATTATATGCCTTTATATTTTAGGGTTGATAATAAAATAATTTGCATTTCGTATTGTCTTCATTTTTGGCTTGTTCGAAAATCTATATGTCATAGTTTTCCCAGTTCGCTTGTGATTGAATGACATCGCAAAATAAAATATTGTCCGACCAAATACTAGCAATACGGTTGGCGTTTTCGGGGCTATAGGTGTAGGTAAAACGGTCGAGACTAAAAGCTTGTCACCCACACCACACCAGTCAGACAAGTTTCATGATTATATATATATATATATTGTCATTCACAGACAGACATCAGTGTGGCCAGACCCGCGAGATACTTCAAGCCAAGATCGAAACCAGACTCTTACTTTACCTCGGTCGGATATATTACCTCGGTGCAATCGACTTTCAAAAAGTAAGTGAAAGAATTAAGTAATCTCCTCTGGCTGCAATGCACTTGTTGTACCGTTCCAACAACTTCTGTAAGGCCCCATGGAAGTTCTCTTGAGTGAGCGTGTCAATGTCCTTCATCTCAGCCTCTTTCATCTCCTCAATTGTCTCATAATGACAGCCTGTGAGCTTAGGGAATAACCAAAAGTCACAGGGAGCAAATCCGTTCTATAAGGAGGCTGAGGAACTGTGTTGATGCCCATCTTGGTCAAATAGTCTGTGACAAGGATGGAGTTGTGGACTAGTGCATTGTCCCGGTGGAAATGCCACTGACCCGATTTGAAGAGTGCTGGCCTCTTCCGACGAAATCATCTTCCAGAACTCCCTTAAAACATCAACATTGTAACCCTAACCCTAACCCTTTGGCCAATCAACTCTGGTGTATTGACTTCCTTACTCCTCCCACACCTCTCATCATCCCTCACAGACTCCCTGCCTTCCTTGAATATCTTATGCCACGCAAAAACTGAAGCTCCATTCATGCAAAATGGTCGAAAAGCAGTCTGAAGCATTCCATACATTCCTGTGGTATTTTTCCAAGTTTAAAACAGAATTTTATTTCATATCGTTTTTCTAAAGTGTCAGATTGCATTTTTGAAATTCACCAGTTGTGACAATCAGGCTTTAGTAGGGTGTATTCCAATTGCTGTTGTAGCTGTTCATTTGAATTTGAAATCGTAAAAAACTGGTCTGTTATCTCATAAGATGTATAGCAATAACATAATGAATTTTCAAGAGTCTACGCCAATTTTAAATGCATGTACAAAAAATCAGGAAACTTATTGAATTCCCCACGTATTACTGAGACTGGAAACTCAAAAAAAGTTTGGATGTCCTGGAAGCTGATATTATAACCATTAAAAAGATATTGATTAGATGTATCTAGCTCAAAGGATGTATTTTTTACAGGATGTGTTCCAAATGACCGCCATTGCACTGATCTACGTAATAAATCATTATTGTATTAATGAGTTGCGTCTTTTTGAAACACACTGTATTCCTAACACGTAGCCTGTTGGGTAAAGGATATCTAGTTACCTTTCAGTCGTCAGTTCAATCCCTGGTTTGAAAAGGGCACAAAGCATTTCCAGACTCTAGTTCAGGAGAAGAAGCAAGGCAAATGATATGACTGACAGGAGATATCATTTACACAGAACGAGGGAAATGAGAATAATTGACTGAATAAATGAGTCCTTAGAAAGAATCAACTGATATCAAGTATCTTCAATATATACATCGCAGTATGAGAACCCTCAAGAACAGAAATAGAGGACACCCTGTGAGAATCAAACTCACTAACAATAGCCTAACTACCACACTCAAAACTACCACATGATGCAAAGCGCTCTAGCTTAACTAAGTTTGGCACCAAGCCAGAAGTATAGGAAACTCAATTAGAATCAAACTTACGAACAAGGGCATACAAGATTAACGAGCACATAATTAAATGTGATGTTGACATTTAATAAGCTTAGCGTGTTTGTTATAAGGTCAGAAATATTGGGCACTCAATAAAAATCAAAATTACTAACAATGGCTTTTAAGATTAACTATTACTTAATAAAACGTGGCCTAGCCATTTATTAAACTTGGCTTAGTTTGGCAAATGTTCAGAAGTATCGGACACTCAATAAGAATCAAACTTACTAACAACGACCTGCAAGCTTAACTATCGCATTATCATATTTACCCAACCCCTCCGCTCAGGCAGGATGTAACACAAGGTCAATTTTTAAACGGGGTTTAACAGGTTATATTCAGAGTTTTCCTTCTCCAAGACTAGTTGCCTCACCAAGGCTGAAGAACCAATTCTGCCCTACTATTTACCCATAGCTGGAGGGAGAATAATTGGATTCATACCTTTCCCAAGGGTATTAGTGCTAGTCTCGTCGAGGATTCAAACTTGTGTCGCCCAGGCACCTCCTAAAACTATCACATTATACCATGCGCCTTTCCTGTTTACTAAGCTTTGCTATGTTTGGCATAAGGTCAGAGGTACAACTGAACTAAAAATGCTCAACTAACCTAACTGGCAACCAATTTCATCAATAGAAGCCAAAGCTGTAATGGTTATCCTCGTTGGAAATGGACATAGCCACCCAAGTTCAAATCCTGAACGAAGCTGTTTGCATTTAACATTGGGCTAATACTCTTGGGAAAGGCATGAATCCAACTAATCTCCCTATCTCTATAGGCAAATAGTAGAGCAGACCAAGCTCTTTAACCGTGACATAACAACCTGTGAAGGAGAAGGGAAAACTCTGAATTCAAACCTGTCAAAGTCCGTTTAAACGATTGATCTTGCGTCGCGTCCTGCCAGTGCGGAGGGGTTTGGTAAATACATACATCAGCAGAAGCGCCCCAAAAAACCTTGCCCAGTCAGCTGGGGCTGTAGAATACACTGACTGCACCTCTGCAGAGGGGTAAGACCCCCCCCCCCAATGAGTGTCCTGGATATGACATTAAACAATCTGATGGTGAGGTTACAGCAGTGCTGGAGCTTTGGGGAATGTGGAGTACCCCTTCATTGCCATCGCTCCCAGGTCCACTCTGGCCCGGAGTGTTAGCACCTGATAGGGCCCTATCTATGGGTTAAATAGAACTAACAGCATACTAATGCTAAAACGAATTGAGTAAACTGAATAGCTTGAAATAGAAACGTTTTTGACAATTAAACCGGACTTACACTTAAACTGCGTGCTTATGCTTAACTGAATTATTTCAAATAGAACTGTTTTTAGACATTAAAACTGTATTTACACTTAACTGAATTATTACATATAACTGCTTGAATAGTTTGAAATAGAAATGTTTTTGACAATTAAACTGTGTACTTATGCTAAACTGAACTGTTTCCAACGGAACAGATTATTTACATAAAAATGGACTTGGCGTTAAATAACCTATAAAGGTTGATATGCCATAAAACCAAACAAACTAAACTAAACCAAAAAAACCGATGAGAATCTGGAATGACAATGTGGTGATCTGTCGATTTACGTAAGCTACGTGTGTCGCAGAACGTGCCGAATAAAGAATTGTCTTCACCGTAAACATCGTTGCCATGTTTGATAAACTATCACGAGGATTTCTGAAAGAGAATTGCGTACTTTTAAAATTAACTGATAGATTCGAAGTCACGTTCTATAAGAATTTCTACTTTCTTCTTACTCACAGACGCTCTCTCTCGCACCCAGGCGCTCCTTTTTCGCGACGGCCTTCTGTGATGAGCCAGGATAAACGAACTTTGGGACAAGGGAGGTAAATCTTTTTATTTTGATTTGAGTGCATCACAGATTTTGAGATATGAAGGAGCAAAAAAGAACTTTTGTAGCGACTGAGATGTTTTTTTATATTTCTTCAAAATGGACTTCGGTTGTTTAATTGTGTCTTTGGAAATACATTTTGCTTTTTATCTTTTATTTATTTGTTTTGTATTCAGAATTCAAACCTACCCAAACCTGAGTGAGCAGTCTTTGTACAGCTACCAATATAGACTTATATCCGCGTAGCCTGAATTCTAGTCGAGGTCTCTCCATTTTTATATTAGGTTTTTTTTTTTTAGTTTTTTTCTTCTTTTTTTTAGTTCAATGCCGAAGCCATCTTTGTAGAAGAACAGTGATCATGCTACTCGACCCATAGCTGGTTTGGTTGGGTCGGGTTTTATGGCATATCAACCCTTTTAGGTTATTTAATGCCAAATTCTCTTTATACATATTTATTAAATATGCATGATTTGGTTTGGTTGGGTTTTATGGCATATCAAGCATTGTAGGTTATTTAATACCAAATCTTCTTTATACATATATATTAAATATATATGATTTGGTTTGGTTGGGTTTTATGGCATATCAACCCTTTTAGGTTATTTAATGCCAAATCCTCTTTATACATATATATTAAATATATAGGATTTGGTTTGGTTGGGTTTTATGGCATATAAGAAATTCTCCATTATTTAATGCCAAATCCTCTTTATAGATATCTGATTGTATTTGATTGAGTTTTATGGCATATCAACTCTTTTTAGTTATTTAATACCAAATCCTCTTTGTACACGTATATTAGATATATTGGATATAATTTGGTTGGGTTTTATAGCATATCAACCCTTTTTGGTTATTTAATGCCAAGTCCTCTTTCTACACGTATATTTAATATATAAGAGTGGATTTGGCTGGTTTTTATTGTGTATCAAACATTGTGTGGTTATATAATCCCAAATTCTCTATATACATACATATTAAATATATATAATATAGTTTGGTTGGGTTTTATGGCATGTCAACTATTGTATGTTATTCAATGCCAAATCCTTTGTGTATATATATATATATATATATATATATATATATATATATATATATATATATCATATCTAAATACATTTTGGAGATAACATACGTAAACGAACCTGACATCATTTTTTTCACACAGTCTAATCGTTTTTCTCTTTTCTACTAATACGAACAACTCCACCAACCATCAATCACCTGCAGGCACCCAGTTTAATGTTTTCAAGTATTGCTTTGCATTCCCAACAATTTTAACAAACATCAGTCATTTGCCCACACACAGCTAAATGTTCAAACAGTTCAATTTCAAACAATTCAGTTTAGCAAGTCAACAAAATTAAATGGTCGCAAGTATTGCTATGTATCACTAACAATCCCAGTTAGAAAATAAAACAGTTCTTTTTCAAACAATTCTCTTAGACACAAGTATACAGTTTTTGTTTACTCTCAGTTAAATGTAAAACATTTCTATTTCAAACATTTCAGTTTTATTTTATTCAAATATATGACCCTATCATGTGTTACCCCCTCCAGCCCTGGCGGACCAGGGAACAATGGCAATGGTGGGGTATTTCACATTTCCCAAAGCTCCAGCATTACTGAAACATCAACATCAAATTTTTTAATGTCATATCTAGTACACTCGTTGAGGAAGTCCCACCCCTCTGCAGAGATGCAGTTAGTGTATTTTACTCGACCAGCCGACTAGGTCATCAATAACTGGGTTGCATTAGGAAATCCATACCTTTCACAAGGGTATTAGATCAGTTGGTGTTTTATGGCATATCACCCTTTGTGGATTATTTAATGACAAATCTTGTTTCTATTTGATTTATAAGAGAATAGCTTGTAGTTAGTTTCATTTCTATATGATTTGTTAAGCTTCTTTGTAAAGTGTTCTTATTTAACGGTAATAATTTTCTTTAATATTAATCATCTGTTTGTAGATAGTTAAATGGTTTCAAGTACTGTTATTTGATACCCATAATTATATTAACTGTTGCCTTCTGGTTAGTGAACGCTTGTAATATTAAATAAACGACAAACCACGATATGAGCGGAAATAGAGATATATTCTCAGGAAAAAGTATATACAATGCAGAGACTATTAGTCGACAAGAACATAGGATTAGTGAACGCTTGTAATATTAAATAAAGGACAAACCAATATATGAGCGGAAATAGAGTTATATTCTCAGGAAAAAGTATATACAATAAAGAGACTATTAGTAGACAACCACATAGGATTAGTGAACGCTTGTAATATTAAATAAACGACAAACCACGATATGAGCGGAAATAGAGATATATTCTCAGGAAAAAGTATATACAATAGAGAGACTATTAGTAGACAAGAACATAGGATTAGTGAATACAGAATAAAGATATAGTCCAACGATAGTATTGGCTTTCGTTATTACGGTAGCAAGTAAGGTGATCTAGTACGATCTCCAGTCTCCAACGCTCTAATACTATTCCTATAAGAAGCTGCTCTTCACTTTCTAGTGTGCCCTGGTATTAGTAGCTACTGCTATATATGATAGATGAACTAGTTCATTGTGTGAAAAAGGTAGATGATACCCAACATTAAGTATAAATCATTTTTCGTACACAGTTAAATGGTTTCGAGTTTTGCTATTTAACAATGATAAGTATATTTAATATCATTATTTCATTGTACACATTTAAATGGTTTTAACTATTGCCATTTAACAGATAATTCTATTTAATCTTAATAATTTACTGATAACACTGATAATTCTATTTTATTTTAGTCTTCAGTTTACACAAACTTAAACGACTCCGTTTAGGGCAATTTAACACTAATATATTCTTCTTTTTTAAATTAATCATTTTTTTGCGCACAGATAAATGGTTTGGAATATTGCTATTTTACTAATAATTTCATTTAATTTTAATCATTTCTTTGCACACAAATAAATGGTGTCGAGTATTGCTATTTAACACTGATAATTCTATTTAATTTTAAACATTTCTGTGCACACAAATAAATCGTGTCGAGTATTGCTATTTAACACTGATAATTCTATTTAATATTAATCATTTCTTTGAACAAAATTAAATGGTGTCGAGTATTACTATTTAACACTGATAATTCTATTTAATTTTAAACATTTCTTTGCACACAAATAAAGGATGTCTAGTATTTCTGTTTAACACTGATAATTCTATTTGATATTAATCATTTCTTTGCACACAAATAAAGGGTGTCGAGTATTGCTATTTAACACTGATAATTCTATTTAATATTAATCATTTCTTAGCACACAATTGAATAGTGTCGATTATTGCTATTTAACACTGATAATTCTATTTAATAGTAATCATTTCTTTGCACACAGATAAATGGTGTCGAGTATTGCTATTTAACACTGATAATTCTATTTAATTTTAAACATTTCTTTGCACACAAATAAATGATGTCGAGTATTGCTGTTTAACACTGATAATTCTATTTAATATTAATCATTTCTTTGCACAAAATTAAATGGTGTCGAGTATTGCTATTTAACACTGATAATTCTTTTTAGTATTAATCATTTCTTAGCACACACAAAATAGTTTCGAGTATTGTTATTTAACACTGATAATTCAATTTAATATTAATCATTTCTTAGCAAACAATTAAATAGTGTCGAGTATTGCTATTTAACACTGATAATTCTATTTAATATTAGTCATTTCTTTGCACACAATTAAATGGTGTCGAGTATTGCTATTTAACACAGATAATTCTATTTAATATTAGTCATTTCTTTGCACACAATTAAATGGTGTCGAGTATTGCTATTTAACACTGATAATTCTATTTAATATTAATCATATCTTAGCACACAATTAAGTAGTTTTTAATTGCTAATTAGCAATAGTATTTCTATTTATCAAGTGTATCCATCGTCTTCGAACAATTTGCATACCTCTGTTTAGTTCCAAATAACTATTAGCTGGTTGGTTGGTTCGTTCGTTCGTTCGTTTTACAGTGTATCAACTCTTTTCGGGTCTTTTAAAGCCAATTTAAATTTCAAACGATTCTATTTGGTATAAGTATAGTTTTTGTTTCCAAACAGTTCAATGTCAAACAGTTCTATTTCAAAGAATTCCCTTTAGTTTAGTTGCACAGTTTAGTTCTTTTTGACCCATATCCGGTGCTACCAACTATCAGGTGCTACCACTCCGGGTCAGAGTGGACCTGAGAGCGATGGCAATAAAGGGGTATTCCGCATTCCCTAAAACTCCAGCATTACTGGGAACTCACCATCAGTTTGCTTAGTGTCATATACAGGACACTCGTTGGGGCAGTTTTACCCCACCCCACCCCCTGCTGAAAAGTAGACGGTGTATTCTACAGCCCCAGCCGCCTGGGCCCAAATAACTTTTAGATATAATTCTTACTCAACGATTAAACAGTTGATGGTTCACTGACAGTTACCAGCACACCAAGTTAAAGTGTTCCTGAGAGAAATGACAAGGAAGGAATACTACAAATTCCCTAGAGTCCAGTTACCCAGTCGGCTGGGAATGCAGAATACACCAACTATATCTCTACTGAGGGGTAAGACTCCCTCCCAACGAGTGTCCTGGATATGACATTAAACAATCTGATGTTGAGGCTCCAGCAATCACATGGTAAGGTTCTAATAATGCTGGTGCTTTGGGAAATGCGGAGTACCTCTTCATTGCCATCGCTGCCAGGTCTACCCTGGCCTGGAATGGTAGCACCTGAGAGGATCCTATCTATGGGTCAAATCGAATTTGTTTGAAATAGAACTGATTTGACATTTGACCTTTTGTTATCCAAAACTACATTTATATATGGATATTTATATTTTATATATATTTGCGTATATTTTTTCACGTGAGAGGGTCACATGACATTACACCACGATATCATCATCATCAGCATCATGTCGTGCCGCCAGCACGGATATCCCTGACCCTCTCTCCCCACTTCTCTCTATCGTTCATCGCCTCTAGCAGGTCTTCAGGGCTACATCCCGTATCCTCACATAGCTGCTGAATGTATGTTCGAGCCGGTCCTCCTGCTTCTGCTCGGCCATATGTGGGGGTCCATAGGAGTACATCACTTATGAGCTCGTCCCTGCTTCTCCATCAGTGTCCTGCATATCTGGTTCGTCTAACTTGGATAGTTTTCGTGATGGGGGGCAGGTGGCCGTATAGTTGGTTCCTTGTGGGGTGTTGCTGCCAGGACTTGTTCAATATTGCTCGCAACATTCTTAAGTAATTGCTGTCCAGCTTTTTCTCCAGCCATTTTGTTAGCGTTCAAATAGTGCATTCATACAGCAGTATCGACACGACCGCTGCTTGGAAGAAACTGCGTTTCATTTTATCGGTCAGGTCTGATTTCCATATGATCTATAGTCTATCGATAGCTGTTCATGCCTTCGTTAGCCGCGTGTCAATGTCTTTTTCGGTTGATGAGACACTGCTTCCATGTTAGGTGAATTTGTTTACCAGTTTCAGAGGGGTTCCGTCTCGTGTGGAAATGTCACCTGTTTGATTATAGCACATATATTCAGTTTTGTTTGCATTGACATGGAGGCCAATGCCTGTGGCGGCTCGTTCCATACTATGCAGTTGTGTTTCGGCCTGGTTGGATGTATTCGCCAGTATCGCTATGTCATCGACGTAGTTGGCGTCGGTAATTGTTTTTGCGGGGTACTTTCTGCTTCTTTTACCACCATATAATTACGGTTAATTGGTCACTTTTCTCGCCTTTCTCACTTTTCTGTCTGATTATGTTGGCGTTATGGTTAGAGTGTTCGCCAATGGCCCGAGAGACCTGGGTTCAATCCCATGTCTCGTCATACCAAAGACTCAAAAAATGGTACTTGTTGCCTCCTTGCTTAATACTCAGCCTTATAATGTACGGATCAAGGGTAAAGTGGAGCAATCCAGGGAAAGGAGTAGCGCCCTTCCGTGCACCTTTGTGTAGTAGTTATCGAAAAAGGAGCCTTCGAGTAACCCTCGACTACGGTCGCTAACTTTACTTATTTATTGCGGGCAGCATTTAAAATTTAAAGCAGTCGACTTCGTGACCATAATTTGATTTTTTGTTTGTAGCACACCTGCTCTGTTATAGTGGCAACAAGCACTTTTTTCCGTACCTTTTCTCAGTACCATATATATATATATATATATATATATATATAAAGAGAGAGGGGGGTGTCCACGTAGTGTAATGGTTAAAGTGATGGACTGCGGAATCGTAGTAAGCGAGTTCGTACTCCAGTTGCGTTATTACGTTCACTTTCGGGCAAATACCCTTGGGAAATGTATGAACCCCCTTATCCTCCCAGCTACAGGTTAAATAGCACTACTACTGTTCTTCTAGGAGAATGGCTTTGGCATTAAATAACCTAAAAAGAGTTGATATGCCATTAAACAAAGAAACCAAACCAGAGAGAGAGAGAGAGAGAGATAGTCTCACTTTATTTACATATAATCAGGTTTATTTTCGCCTCTTTTCTTCCTTTTTTACTTGCTTTTGCTTTTCTTCTTTCTATTTGTTTTTTTTATTCTTATCTTATTTTTCTTTGAAACCTTTTTCTATTTCTTTGATGTGGAGGATATTTACTTTTTATCCCTTTTCTTCGCATTCATTCATCCTTTTTTGGAAAAATTTGAGCTGATTTTAATTAATTCTCGAGAGACATTTATGTTTTAAAACGTGAAAAGTTTAACGACAGCATTTATTGTGATTCAATAAAGAGAATTTTCACATTAATGAAAAATATAACCGCTCATTATTTTCAAATAGAAAATTTTGATTAAATTAATTCAGTTATCGATTAAAATTCAATAACTGAATATCCATTGACTTTTTTATCCAATTCCTTTTGTTAACGATTGGAAGAATGTTTTCGAACACAAATACGACGTGTGTTCAAAATGTATCAAGACTGAAGCTGTATTTACCAAGACAGAAATAATGAATGAATGAACCGTTTGTTTTCGTCAAATTGCAAAGTGTTTCAAACGTATCCAGATTCTAGCTGTATTTACCAACATAGAAATGAACAACAAATGAAAGATCAAAATACGAGTTAGGATCTAAAAGTATGGAGGGTGAGGCTATATTTGCAAAGACATGAATGAACAATAAATGAAACGTTAATTTTCTTTAAAAAAATGGTGTGTTCAAAAAGTATGGAGGATGAGGCTGTATTTTCCAAGACATTAATGAACAATAAGTGAAACGTTAATTTTCTTCAAAATACGTTAAATATCTTCAAAATAGCAAAACCTATTTTGCCATTTTGTTACTATTATAAACACACAACAATATATATCAATCCATACATGCAGACGTAACCATCATCTATTCCAACACACACCCATACAAATAATCCATTGCCCAGTCGGCTGGGGCTGTAGAATACGCAGAATGCTTCTCTGTAGAGGGGTAACACCTACCAACTGTTATATACTCATATGCAGATGCATACAGAATCGTAATGACGACACAATAACGACGAGCGACACAGTCTTTTAGAAAAATATACCTCTCATTTTATTTGAAAGGGTTATGTGTGAGAGGGAGTTGGAGAAACAAAACAGCAACATATTGACCTCCCCACTCTATTGGCCATAACCGCATTTCTTTCCCGTTCTCCTGGGCTGCTCAACCGGGGGCCTGGAGACCAGCCTCTCTGGGTGCTGGTTTTCTCTACCGTATCTTATCTCCAACTTCTCTGATCCCCAAACTCCTTAATCGAGGGCCTGAGGGCTCCCTCTGCTGGGTGCTGGCTTTATCTACCACAACTTGTCTCCAAACTCCTTGAATTTCTTGTGCACTGGGTTATATAATAGTTCAACGCCCACTCACTATCTCCCCATAACTGGTCATCGGAATATGCACTTCCGCCGTCTTTAGAATGGCATGTTTGATCATCATCAAACGGAAATAACTGTCATGCAGTTCACAGGTCACTCTCTTCCGGTACAATAGTTTGTGACAGTACCGTGGGATTTTAACCTTGTCCCATATTGTCAGCCAAGCTCCCCACGCCAATGGAATATGCACTTCCACCGTCTTTGGAATGGCATGTTTGGCCGGGTCGGAGGTCAATATACTACACAACAAGTGTCCAGGATATGACACTAAACCATCCGATGGTGATGTTCCAGTAATGCTGGAGCTTTGGGGAATGATGAGTACCCCTTCATTGCCATTGCTCCCTGGTCAACGCAGTCCCCGAGTGGTAGCACTTGACACGGTCCTTCCTATCTATGGGTCAAATGAAATTTCAACTCTGTGGAAACAAAAGACTGAAATTTAAACTATGTGGAAACAAAAAAACGTAGCGTTCCCTTTTTAAAATAGCGTTCTCTTTTTAAATACGTCAGTTACCCTGTTTTTTCCAATTCTGTGTTCGCATATTTTTGTTATGGTATAAACTTTTAAAACTTTTAAAACTCTTTTTTTTTAATTCAAACGCACCTTATACAAGCAAGCAACCCCTGATGATGGCCTATGAAGGGTCTTAAAGAGCTCAGGACAATTTTGGGAAATTCATCTGCGATTTCCAACCTGAAATTAAGACACTTATTAGAAAACTTGAAAAGATCTTAAATAGATTATTCAGACAAAATGTGTCTTTATTATTAAATGATACATGCTTAAATGAACGACTGCTGCCTAACTACACACACACACGTATATATATCATCATCATCATGTCGTGCCGCCAGCACGGATATCCCTGACCCTCTTTCGCCACTTCTCCCTATCGTTCATCGCCTTTGGCTGGTCTTCAGGGCTACATCCCCCATCCTCACAGAGCTGCTGTATGTATGTTCGAGCTGGTCGTCCTGTTTTTGCTCGGCCATATGTGGGGGTCCATAGGAGTACATCACTTATGAGCTCGTCCCTGCTTCTCCAGCAGTGTCCTGCATGTCTAGTTCGTCTAACTTGGATAGTTTTCGTGATGGTAGGCAGGTGGCCGTATAGTTGGTGTCTTGTTGGGTGTTGCCACCAGGACTTGCTCAATATTGCTCACAACATTCTTGTGTAATTGCCGTCTAGCTTCTTCTCCAGCCGTTTTGTTAGCGTCCAAGTAGTGCACCCATACAGCAGTATCGACACGACCGCTGCCTGGAAGATGCGCAACGCATATGCATATACATATTTATACTGACATGCACGTAACTAGATGCACATGCATTATGGCACCTGTTATAAAATAGAGGAATGATTTTTTTTATATTATCATTTTTCGTTGGTTATATCTTATCATTCGGTTTAGTTAGGCTTAGAACTATTCGGCTTAGTGCACGTGCAGGTTCACACATTGTGTGCAGGTGTCCACGCTCGACCGCGGGGGATGTGACAATTACAGATGTCATAATAAAAACCACAGATAGTAAATGGACTGGGGTGTGAATGGCGTCATGCCCGGATGTGATGGGCTGGGAATTTTGGTGGTTTTTGAAAAAAGCAGTGAGATGAGATCTGATGCTGGACGAGGCGATTGAGATTTGTCTCTGGGCGAGGCTGGTTGATTTTTGAGCCTGGGCGAGGCCAGTCCAGTTGTGGCCTACGGGATGTGTCGCGCGTCAGATAGAACGGTCAGCATAGTAAAAATTGTGTCTCTCTCTCCTCGCGACGAAAGGTTAAACTCAAGTCAATAAACGTTTCGTACCTGAACTAAAGAAAGTCGCCAGTGTTTCGGGATTCCTATGCATGTGAACATTTCACGTATCCGTATATTTCACATATTCGTATTATGGCTATATTACACACCTAAATATTTGTACCTGGGATTAAAGAACTTGAAGCGTCAAATAACAACTGGATGCAGTATCGTATCATGCTTTGAAAATCTTGGACTTCGTTTTATCTTTTTAATTTCCGTAGTTAGAAGTCATTTTAACTATCAATTCAATGGGATCTTTGTTCATCATTCAAAAATTAAAAGAAATTGAAAGAATATAAAAGTCAAAATTGATTATAATATCTTTTAGATCAGAGATTCTCCAACCTTTTCCTTGATACCCCCACCCCTTGTAAATAAATTTCATTTTCATTCACCCCAAACAAATAAATTTTCTGTGTCTCACTTGATACCAAGATGAGAAGATTTGATGTTTTAAAAGTTTTCGGTTTCAAAAGGATTTTTTTTTTTACTGAATCAACATCAATAAATACCTGGCAATATTAAAACGGACTTGAAAAGATCTGGATCTCTTTGGTCAGAGCGGAACTTTTGTTAATGATAATTTAATTATAATCTTATTCTATAACATCTATTATTTTAGATAAGAATTAGAATTTGAAGCTACCTTTTTTTTAATTATACCTTTTGATTGTTCCACTTTCTTTTATTAAATCTATATTTTTATTCGAATTATTTGGTTGTTGTGTGGGTGACGTTTTACGATGTATCAAACATTGGCATTCTGATTAGAGAGTTCACCAATGATTCTGGAGCCCGGCGTTCAATACCTGGTTGAGTCATACCCAAGACTCAAAAAATGGTACTTCACACTTCCTTGTTTACCCCCTAGGAATTAAAATGTATACATCAAGGGTGCCCGTGGTGTAATGGTTATCGTCGTAGGAAATGGACACGGCGACACGAGTTCAAATCCTGGACCTGACTGATTGCATTTCACATCGCACTAATACCCTTGGGAAAGGTATGAATCCAATTGTTCTCCCTCCAGCTATGGGTAAATAGTAGGGCAGACTAGGTTCTTCAGCCTTGGTGAGGCAACTAGTCTAGGAGAAGGAAAACTCTGCATTTAAACCTGTTAAACTCTGCTTAAAAATTGACCTTGTGTCATATCCTGCCCGAGCGGTGGGGTTGGGTAAATATGATAGATCAAGGGTAAATGGAGCAATCCAGGGAAAGGAGTAGCACCGTCCCCTACACCTTGGTGTAGTAACAATTGGTAAGCGTGTTTTTGGCTCGCCCTTCACTACAGTTGCCCAACTATATACATAAAGTTGGCGACCGTAGTGGTGGGTGACCCGAAAGCTCCGTGTTAAATAGCTACTACACTGAGGTGTAGGGGAGGGCGCTACTCCTTCCACCAGATTTCTCCATTTTACCCTTGATACGTACCTTACAATGCTGAGTGTTATGCAAAGCAGCATCAAGCATCATTTTTTATGTCTTTCGTATGACTCGACCTGGGATTGAACCCTGGTCTCCTGGACTATTGGCAAACACTCAATCCATAAGGCAAATGAGCCGGACTACAATATATATTTATTTATAAAAAGGTCAAGTTGGTAACCCAAAGGTTCCCTTTTCAATAGCTACTACACTGAGGTGTTGGTGAGAGTGTTATTTCTTTCCTTGGATTGTTCCACTTACCCTTGATCCCTCCTTTATAATGCTGGGTTTTAAGCAAGGTGACATCAAGTACCATTTTTTGTGTCTTTGGTATGACTTGAGCAGGACTGAACCTTGGTCTCTCCGGCCATAAGCGAAAACTCTTCTAACGAGGCCAATGAGCTAAAATTTTAAGTGAATAGCTTGCCGCTAATTTTTTTTTAAGATGTGTTGTTAAAACTATTTAACATTAATTATTCTATTTATCAAGTATTCCAAAGTATTACAAATAATTTAAACGTCCATATCGTTTCATATAAATAATAATAATAATAATAAACCTCATTAAATGACTAAACACTTGTATTTGACAACCTAGATGGGACCTTAACAGGTACTACCACTCCAGGTGTGCCTGAGAGTAATGGTAGTGGTAGAAGATCTACATATTCTCCAAAACACTTGGACTGGAGCCTCACCATCGAATGCAGTTTAGTGTCATACCCAGGACACTCGATGAGCAAGGTGTTACTCCTCTGTAGATTCATGGTCGGCGTATTCTTCAGCCAAGTCGACAGGGCGATTCCAATTATTAGATAATTCTTTAAAGACATTGCATAACCTATTATAGAAAGAAATATTCTAGAATTCCATATTTCTTTTTGATAATTTGTTTAAAACATAATTGATTTTTAAAATTTTCCTTCTTAAAAATATGATTATATAATTCACTTACGACATCGTAAAGATTCTGCTCTTTTCAGTGAGGACCAGATTGTTCATTCATTTAAATGACTCTTATGTATTGAACGGGTTTTATCTGAACGATATATTACTAGTGATGATCATATCCAATCAAGTGTATGATATATGACCACTAATCAACATGATCCAACGATTTTTTGTTCGCCTGTTATAAAAGAATAAAAACTAGTACATTCACCTTCGATGTGGTTTTCCAAACTTTTATTCACCCGGCCAAAATCTGATTCTCTCGTCTTTGTCTATATGAATCACTTGGAGAAACCATAGTATATTAATATAGCCATGATACGAATGATACGTATATGTAAAAACGATCACAATGCATAAAATATTCATACACATAGGAATCCGAAAAACACTCGAAACATTGACGACTCTCGGTAGTTCAGGTACGAAACTTTTATTACCTTCTTGACTCTTAGGCTTTCGACACGAGGAAAGAGGGACACAATTTTTACTATGCTGACTATTCCATCTGACCCGAGAACGCGCGGCGCACCCCCTTGACCCAACTGGTCTCGTCTAAGTTCTACTCTTAACTCCCTTCGTCCAGCTTCAAATCTCAACTAACTGCTTTTTTCAAAATATCCAAGAATCCCAGCCCATCGCTTCCGGGCATGACATCATTCACATCCCCAGTCCTATTTCCTATCCGGGGTTTTTATTATGACATCTGTGATTGTCACATCCTTTCCGAGCGAGCGTGAATACCTGCACTCAATGTGTGCACCTAACTAACCCGATTGATAAGATATAACCAACGAAAAATGATAATATAAAAAAGATCCTTCCGTAATCATATAACAGTGGTTCAGATTAAAATAAGTTAATCCTTATTTTCATTTTTCTAACATCTTATATTTACTTTGCTTTGGTCTGTGGTGTTTAATGGCATATCGACCCTTATCCGTTATGTAAAGCGAACTCTTGTTTATCCCAATATCATATATGATATGTACGCGAATAGCATGAAGATAACATTATCTTTAAAGGAATTATAGCTCATTTGTTTGCACACAGTTAAATGGTTTCGAGTATTGCAATCTGAGAATGATCATTCTATTTGAGAGTCATCATTTGTTTGCCCACAGTTAAATGGTTTTGGGTATTGCTATCAAACATTCCAAATTTATTTAATATTAATTATTTGTTTGCACACAGTTGGAATCGTTTCGAGCATGAATTTCTTTGGTTCAAAAGGATGTGACGCAAGGTCAATTTAAGGCGGGGTTAAACAGGTTTGAATTGCCTCACCAAGGCTAGAGAACCCAGTCTGCCCTACTATTTACCCATAGCTGGTAAGAGAATAATTGGATTCATACCTTTCTCGAGGATATTAGTGGTATGTTAAATGCAATCTGCCTCATCCAAGATTTGAACTCGTTTTGCCAATTCTGTTTCCTGGGACGATAACCTTTACACCACGGGCACCTCCAAATCATTTCAAGTATAGTTATCTAACACTTATAATTCGAGTTAATATTAATCATTTGTTTGCACATAGTTAAATGGTTTCAACTATTGCAATTTAACATTAATAACTCTATTCAATATTAATCATTTGCTTGCGTACAGTTAAATGGTTTCTGGTATTGCTATTTAACACTTATAATTCTATTTAATATTAATCATTTGTTTGCACATAGTTAAATGGTTTCAAGTATTGCAATCTAATACTTATAATTCTATTTAATATTAATCATTTGTTTGCACACAGTTAAATGATTTCAAGTATTGCAATCAAACACTTATAATTCTATTTAATATTAATCATTTGTTTGCACACAGTTAAATGGTTTTTCAGAATAGTAAACGATTAAATAGTTCTATAAGATTGAACAAGGAGTTTCTGAAAACGTATTAGGTTATTCCAAAGAAAGTAAGCTAACACAGAATATTCAATAGGAAACAGAACAAGTCAATTAATATAATAAAGACGTTTAATTGTACACATGCTATGTAATTAAGAAATGGTCTTTTTATATTAATCATTTTTCGTTGATTATATTTTATTATTTAGTTTGGTATGGCTTTGAGCTATTCGATGTCTCTTAGTTCAGATACCATAGTCAGATGGGCATTCTTACACCCGGGCGGAAAGGATATGACAATCATCATTTGTCATAATAAACCTCCATACAGGAAATGGGACTGGAGGCCCATTGGAGTGAATTATGTTTGGTGGTTGACATCGTACCCAGAAGAAATGGTCCAAAGAATTTGAGGATTTTGAAAAGACGGTTAGTTGAGGTTGGGTTTTTCGGTTCTAATCAGATCAGATCAGTATGAGTCTCACCACGAGATCCCCTGTGCTTGGTGGTGGGGAGGTCAGCATAGTATAGTTATCATAGGCTTTTATGGTTTGTGTCTTTCTCCTCGTGTCGCCAAGGACTGATGGTAGAAAGAAATAAACTCGTTCGTACCGCCTGTATTTGTATTATTATTGTTGTTATTGATATCATTATGACTATATAGCACATTGTACGAGTAGGAACTAAGTTCCGATTCTAGGATATACAAAGGTCACAAGTATTCAATGCGCAAATAGAAAAGTTTATACAGTAAAAAAGGTAGTGACCTCTTACTATTCTCGGGTCTGGAATATAAAGGAGGGAGGCCTATGTACTCCCCGGAAGGAACGAACCACCACGTCTGGACGAATCAAAGCTCTGTTCGCGAAAGAAGCGGATTTCCATGTTCCCCTTGAATGTGAAAAAAAGGAATCGTGATGTGTCTCCCAACAGTTCTATTCAACCCAAATATATGACCTAGCAGGTTTTACCACACCTTGTCCGAGTTAGCCTGAGAGCAATGGTAATACAGCAGTAATCCACACTCCTCAACCCACCCGGAGCATTACCATCAGATGGTTTTGTGCCATAGCAAGAACACTTCGTGAAGAGGGTGATCTGAGCCTTCTGTGGAGATGCAGCCGGTGTATTTTACAGTCAACGCCGATAGGTCCTGACATATCTTAAATTTTAATTTTTGTTGCATTACCTGGGTAGTGTGAATGTGCATTACGAGCTCATAATAGAATGTTGCAGTGGGTAAAGGGTTAATGCTGAAATGAATTATATATCATCATCATAATCATGTCGTGCCGCCAACATGGATATCCTTGACCCTCCCTAGCCACTTCTCCCTATCGTTCATCGCCTCTGGCAGGTCTTCAGGGCTACATCCCGTATCCTCACATAGCTGCCGTATACATGTTCGAGCTGTTCGTCCTGCTTTTGCTCGACCATATGTGGGGGTCCGTAGTTATATATAAAACAAGAAAACAGCAAAACAAACAACAAGAGTTTGATTTGAAACAGACCTAATCTTATACAGGGTGTCTCAAAACAGATGCAACCTTTTAAAATGATAATTCATATTGCATCAAGTCATCTTTCATCTGAGTCTTAAAAAGCAATCATATCACTTCAGAAAGGTCAAACCAGATGACAAGGGCAGAAATTGATTGACTTTATCCAACAGTGCACGTGAAAGAACAATGAGATGTTGAAGGTGATGGCCATCTTTACCGGCAAAATTGCAACTCAAACATCCAAATTAATGAATAATTCAATTTGTGAAAAATATGCATGTGAAAAAAGGTGCATAAGATAAGGTAGTAAGACAACTGGGGGTCGTTGAATTATAGCAACATACGCTTTTACCACACTAATGTCACTCTGTGGGTTTACTTAGTGACAGCCCAGTGACAAGTACAGTAAGTTAACTGGTGACTCTGCAAACTGTAGGTTTTATTTCAGCATACCTTTCTCTTAGATTTTTCCCAACAAGAGATTCTTACAATCAGCAGTGTCTTCTTCAGCTTTGATTTTTAATATATATATATATATATATATATATATATATACGAGGATCATTAAATAAGTTTCCAGACTTTTTTGTATGGCCACTTTTATTGATAGTACACACATGAAACTCTGTTCCCTTCGAGGTAATCTCCTCTGGCTAAAATGCAGCCATGTTTTAACGTTCCAACAACTTCTACTAGGCCCCATGGAATTCCTCTTGTGTGAGCGTATCAATGACCTTCGTCACAGCCACTTTCATCTCCTCAATTGTCTCATAATGACAGCCTTTGAGCTTAGGAAATAACCAAGTCACAGGGAGCAAGGTCTGGATTATAGGGAGGGTGAGGAACTGTCTTGATGCCCATCTTGGTCAAATAGTCTGTGACAAGGATAGAATGTGGACTGGTGCATTGTCCTGGTGGAAATGCCACTGACCCGATTTGAAGAGTGCTGGCCTCTTCCCAAGGAATCTCTCCCTGAACTCCCTTAAAACCTCAATATAGTAACCCTAACCCAAACCGTTTGGCCAATCAGCTCTGGTGTATTAACTTCCTTACTCCTTCCACACCTGTCTTCATCCCTTACAGTCTGCCTGCTGTGGTTTAAGGTTCAGTAAACTAGGCTACGTGACCATTACCAGTGAGTTTCTTTCACACTGTGTGCTTCATACTGCCGTAATTTTGCGAAACTAAGCAAAGCGAAGTCAATTAAGATTGGGCGTCTCACAGGATGTAATAGTTAAGAAACTAATCCAGCAGACATTTGTTAGTGAGCTTGATTCTCACTGGGAGTCAAATACTTGTGTTCTTGTGCCACACCTGATTAAAGTTTAAAAAATAACTACACGATATCTGGTTGAGCACCACCCGTGGTAAAGTTAGCAAACTATTTTTGCAGAATGATCTTTGTGAGTTTGATGCTCAGCGGGTGCCCCTTACATGTGGCCTGGTGCAAAATCTAAGCTAAACTTAGTAAATGATTTATACTTGTGTTCTTGTGCCACACCTGATTAAAGTTTAAAAAATAACTACACGATTTCTGGTTGAGCACCACCCGTGGTAAAGTTAGCAAACTATTTTTGCAGAATGATCTTTGTGAGTTTGATGCTCAGCGGGTGCCCCTTACATGTGGCCTGGTGCAAAATCTAAGCTAAACTTAGTAAATGATTTATAATCACCTGGATATCTCTCTCGGTGAAATAGTTTGCAAGCTATTTGCTGATAATTTTTAATGATGTCGATTAATTGAGTTTTAAAAAGTATATAATTTAAACATTTTTATGGTTATTTAACGATAATCATCATCAAACCGTACTGACAGCACGGATTTCCCTGACTCTCTCTCTCTCTCTCTCTCTCTCAGCCATCTATCTGAGTAGGTCTTCTAGACTGCATCCTTGCCCAGTCGATTTCGGCTGAAGAATACATAGACTGCTTCTCTGCAGAGAGGTAAGATCCCCCAACGAGTGTCCTGGATATGACACTAAAGAATCTGGTGGTGAGGTTCCAGTAATGCAGGAGCTTTGGGGAATGTGGAGTACCCCTTCATTGCCATCGCTCCAAGTTCCATGCTGGCCCGGAGTGGTAGCACCTGATAGGGTCCTATCTAAGGGTTAAATAGAACTAAACTGAATTGCTTGAAATAGGACTGTTTTTGACATTGAAACTGCTTACTTATGCAATCCTGAATTGTCGAAATAGAACTGTTTTTGACATTGAAACTGCTTACTTATGCTAAACTGAAGTGTTTTGAAATAGAAATGCTTTTAAACAAAACAAAACCGTTTACTTATGCTAAACTGAATTGTTTGAAATCGAACTGTTTTGACATTAACTTATGTGTAAACCAAAAACTATAATTATACTAAATTGAATGGTTTGAAATTTAATTAGGCGATAAAAGACCGGAAAAGGGTTGATATGACGTAAAACAAAACAACCCACCAACCTAGACTGCATCCAGTGTTAGCACGGAGCTGGTGTATGTAGTCTTTGCTGGTTGGCTAATAACAGTATGTCCATAAATAGGCGTTCACCGGACTACTTCACTTCTCAGTCCATGTATCCATCAACGACGAGTCTTGATCTTCTTACTTGGATGGTTTTTGAGAGGGAGGTAGTGACCGTATAGCTGTTGTTTCGTAGGATGCTGCTTCTGGGTTTTATTCAAAACGACAATCAACATCCTAGTATAGGTCCCAACTAGCTTTTTCTCTAAGTGTTTCGTTGGAGTCCGGTTGGTGCAGCCATCTAGTAGAACTGACACGGCTTCAGCTTGGAAGAATTCTCGTTTCCATAAGTCAGTTGCAGCCCATGCCTTTCCTATGCATATACTGACATCTCTTTCAGTAGATGAGATATTGCTACCGAGGTATGAGATCTGGCCAACTAATTTCAGAAGCTTGCCATTTAATTTGGAAATGTAACCATTTTGATAGAAAAAAATACATGGAGTATGTTTTATCTGAGTTTAAACAGAGGTCAATGCCTCTTGATGCTTGCTTCAGACAATACAGCAGAGATTTATTTTATGGAGGTGTCTTTGTGAGACGCGCCAGATTGTTGTCATCAAGACGCGCTGATAGCACGGATTTCTCTGGCTCCCTCTGGCTCCCGCTGTCTCCATCCGTCCCTATCATCCACTGCTCCTAGTAATTCTTCCAAACTATTCCTGTGTCCGCACAGAGCTGATGTAAGTAAAAAAAGTAAAGTTGGCGATCATAATCGAGGGTGACCCGAAGGCTCCCTTTTCGATAGCTACTACACCAAAGTGTAGGGGAGGGCGCTACTCCTTTCCCTGGATTGCTCCACTTTACCCTTGATCCGTACCTTATAGTGCTGAGTGTTAAGCAAGGAGTCATCAAGTACCATTTTTTGAGTCTTTGGTCTGACTCTACCTGGGATTGAATCTACGTCTCCCGGGGCAATTGGCGAACACTCTAACCACTAGGCCAATGTCCGGTTTGCTGATGTAAATAAGTTATTTCTGGTCGGCCAACACTTGCACGTCTATGTGTAGGGGTCCATTTGAAGAACGTCACCTCTGAGTTAATCTTTGCTTCTTTAGCAGTCTCCTTCATGTCTTGTTTGTTTTACTTGGATAGTTTTTGAAATGGGGGGTAAGTGGCCGTACAGGTTTGGTTTGTTTTGATTGGGTTTTATGGCCTATAAACCATTGTAGGTTATTCAATACCAAATCCTGTTTATATATATATATATATATATATATATATATATATATATATATATATATATTAAATATATTTAAATATATAGGATTTGGTTTGGTTGGTTTTTATGGCATATGGACACTGTAGGTTATTTAATACCAAATCCTGTTTAGAAATATATATATATATATATATATATATATATATAATTTGGTTTGGCTTGGTTTGGTTTCTTTATTAAATGGCATATCAGCCTTTGTAGGTTATTTAATGCCAAAGCCATTCTCGTAGAAGAACAGTAGTGGTACTATTTATTAAAACCATACCTTGGAGGATAAAGAGGTCCATACCTTTCCCAAGGGTATTTGCTCGAAAGTGAACGTGTTAGCGTGACTGGAGTACGAACTCGCGTACTACGATTCCGCAGTCCATCGCTTCAACCATTACACCACGGGGTCACCCCCGTATATATGATTTGTAAAAACGTTTTGTAGATAACATTTTTAAACAAGCCTGCGCCTTTTTTGGCACACAGTTAAATGGTTTCAAACGTTGCTATATAACAGTCACAATTTAACATCGGTCATTCGTTTGCAAACAGTTTGATCTATTTAACCCATAGATAGGACCCTATCAGCTGCTACCACTGCAAGCAACATCCCACTAAACAACAATCGTACAGCCACCAACCTCGTATCTCTAAAACCCTCTAATTAAGACAAACAAGACATGTGGGATACTGCGGGAGAAGAAAGAATGAAATCATTAGCGACGTTCTCCTATAAACCCCTTCAAATGGACGAGCAAGTGTTGGACGACCAAGAAGAACACACCTACAACAGCTCTGTATGGACACAGGATGTTGACTAGGAGAAATACCGGGAGCTTCCTTAGTTGGCTGATGCTATTGAATACACCGACTGCTTCTCTGCAAAGGGGTGAGATTCTCCCAACGTGTGTCCTGTTTATGCCACCAAACAATCTGATGGGGAGGTCCCAGTGATGCCAGAATTCTAGAGAACGCGGAGTACCCCTTCATCGCCATGCCTTCATCGCCATGGCAACAAGTCTAGGAGAAGGAGAACACTGAAATCAAACCTGCTAAATTCCTCTTAAAATTGATCTTCAGCGGCATCCTCCTCGTGCGAAAGGGTAAGTAAATATAGACATACTTGGGTATAGTTCGATCGTTGAGTGATGGTTCCGAAATTAAAAATAATGGAATTAATTTTCTTATCCAATTTTTACGTTTCGTCCTTGAAAAATTATTGAATTTTAGATCCTATATACTTATTAATAACATATAATTCAATGTCAATTTTATACTGACAAATTACGTCTTAAAATTTCGACTCCTTCACGATTCTATATATATATATATATATATATATATATGTATATCTTTAAGAAAAACAAAAACCGGTCACATTAGTATTATAAATTCATTTCCATCCTGTTATGGGTATTGATATGAATCAATAACACCAAAAATTACAGGACTTCTTCAGATTTAATGGATAAAATAATTACAGTCAGAATAGACACAAAAAGGAAGGGTGGGAGGGTGTAGAAGAGGGGTAGAAGAGGGGTGAAGAGTTTCCTCCCTATTTCGTCCACTTCCAGTTTTGTTTTGTTTTTTCACCGGTTGGAATCACCGTAAATTAATTTTCTTTTTTAATTCTAAATAAATTTCGACTTAAAACTCCAGATTAAATAATAGTTTAGGGAAGAACAACATTCCATAATAACCTTGCGTAAGGATACAGTCATACTTCTCTTAAATCAAATTCAAAATTTAAAATTAAAATTTTAGATTCAAAATTTATATTCGTGCCTATTAATTCAGTTACCCTTCCATTGAAAAGTACGTACACATCACATGGTATCTTCTCATCTTTTTATTTTGTTTTATTTTATTTTATTCATTTCACCTAAAATCTAGTTCACATGGCTGATTTAATAATTTCACAGGGGTGGGTATATCATTATTTGTATTTTTTCTTCTAGGCACAGATTACATCATCTATCAAAGCATTTTGGAGTATTCGACTTTTTCAATATGGACCATTGAATCTCAGGGGTCAAACCTTTATTTTTCAAACTTCCAAAATGCTTAGATAGGGCTATTTGGTTTTTTAGATGTTCATGGGAGAAAGAAAATTTATGATTAGCGTATCTAGACTTCCATTTCATTGACGAAATCCCTATATATAAGTTTTTCTATTCTTAACATTTTCTTTCGGGTAAATGATTCCTTGGTATACTACATGATCTAAGTTACATAATCCATTCATGGGAGAATTCATTCGAGTTTTACAATCACATTCGTTTTGTTTACTATTATTATTATTATTATTATTATTATTATTATTATTATTATTATTATTCGTTCGTTCATGAAATTCCTGAATTATCTCTTTATTATGATTATAGATTATTTGAAAAATATTTTTCGTGCAGCAGTAACTAAGTTATAACGTTTTTCTATTAAATATTTTACATAGTATATTATTATGTTTAAAGTGCTTATCTATCAATTTCAAAAAATATTTACCAACATTTATTCTAGCTAGTCTTCAAAAAGGGGGATTAAACCATATAATTTTTCTTTTTCTATTTTTTTTTTTACTGTACTTCTTATTTTCTTTATTCTCTATTAATATCATTAGGTATATTTTCTTCTTAGTAGGAAAACTCTTCCCTAAAACCGATATTTTTACGGGCATCCATATATATCTTACTACTCTCTTTGATCTGTGATGTCAGTTACATTGAGCCAGGAAAATTTAAATGTTCATAGTTGAATGATTTTTTGCCCTAACGGAATCGTTCCCGACTCCGGTTTAACTGGACTGAATAAAATATATATATATATATATATATATATATATATATATATATATATATATATATATATGATGGCTGTCCTCTCGGTTTAGAGCGTGACCATCTCCTTTATCTCATGTCCTCTCTCCCCCTCCCCTACCCCCCCTGAATTCTATGTGTTCGTTGGTGACTCTTCAGGCCAGCAAAGCTGCGATAGATTTTACCACAGAATTGGCACAACCGTTCAGTTTTGCTTGCAGTGACATTATTTGGATACAAGATAGACTTTGCACATTTACGCTGATGGCTTTTGAGACCAGCAAGAGATAGGCATAATTTTCCACATATGTCATAGTTAGCGTGGTGACTTTGTGGACCCGGTGCTGGACCCTGTTCGCCTTTGCAAATCAGACGTTTGTAAGCGCTTTATTGCATACGGCTATTCTCAAAGGGTTCTATGCTTCCGTGATTCTGTTTCCGCCACTTACTTCTATCTGAAGCCATTTTTCCCATTGGTCCACAGGTAGTCCAGATTGTTTCAGGTAATATATATATATATATATATATATATATATATATATATATATATATATATATATATACGCAACCCCTACGCACGTGAAGCGTGGAATACAAGGTTACTTTTTAAGCAGAATTTAATTGGTTTGAATTCAGAGTTTTCTGAGACCAGTTGTTATAAAGAGCCCGTTTTCTCCGACGATACCCATCACACCACGGGAGTCTCCATAATTACTCATAAATATGTCGATATCGATTTTATCTGAAAAATTAGGCTTATACACTTTATGTTCTTAACAAAATTGTGATTCAAATAGTTTGGTTTGGTTTGGTTTTTTTGGTTTTATGGCATATCAACCTTTGTAGGTCATTTAACGCCAAATCCATTTCTATGTAAATAATCTGTTCTCTTGAAAACAGTTCAGTTTAGCATAAGTACACAGTTTAATTGTCAAAATATTTCTATTTCAAACTATTCAAGCAGTTATATGTAATAATTCAGTTAAATGTAAATACAGTTTTAATGTCGAAAAACAGTTCTATTTCAAATCATTCAGTTAAGCATAAGCACGCAGTTTAAGTGTAAGTACGGTTTAATTGTCAAAACGTTTCTATTTCAAGCTATTCAGTTTACTCAATTCATTTTAGCATAAGTATGCTGTTAGTTCAATTTAACCTATAGATAGGGCCCTATCAGGTGCTACCACTCCGGCCAGAGTGGACCTGGGAGCGATGGCAATGAAGGGGTACTCCGCATTCCCCAAAGCTCCAGCACTGCTGGAATCCCACCATCAGATTGTTTAGTGTCATATCCAGGACACGCGTTAGGGGGGTCTTACCCCTCTGCAGAGGTGCAGTCAGTGTATTCTACAGCCCCAGCTGACTGGGCAAGATTCAAATAGTGTTTTCAACATCCCACCTATACAAGACTATATACGGTAATGTGAAATCTCTGCACTGTTTGAAGAACATGCTGTTTGGTATGATTTTCAAACTCATTATTTCACTTTCACAAATTTTTCATGTACTTGTAAAATCTGCGATTTTTAAGAATATGAAAATTCTTGACAGACTATTAATTTTAAAAACAAATGGAATATTTAATGAAGATATATAGTTTTCAAGGGAGGTAACCACAAAATATTTATGAATGAGTTATTTCCCTGAACATAGCAAAACCACAATCTATTTTTCTTTTAACTTATTAGTAGTCTTAATAACTGTTTTATCGCGTCAACAATGCAAATAATTGAAGTATTAAATAATAGGTGGTCTGTAACACGAATTTAATAACGTTTCAGGAGAACAAATATATAGATGGGTCAATAGCGCAAATTTATAGACGGATCAAGGGTTTTTCTACTACGATTTGGTCCAGATAAATTGCATCATTCTCGTATACTTCTGAACAGGATTATTTTTTAGGATTTTTGCCAGAGTTCGAGTGGTTCAACTAACTTAGTTGGTTGGGTGGTTGTGTTTAATGGCAAATCAACGCTCGTTAGTTATTTAAAGCTTAATCCTCTTTATATGGTGGAATGGATGATTATATATATATATATATATATATATATATATATATATATATTGTCATCTACAGACAGACCTGTTTCGTTCTATCATAACTCCTCAGTGTGGCTTGACAGGCTAGATTCCCGAAGCTGATATATATATATATATATATATATATATATATATATATATATATATATATATATATCAACTTATATATCTAGCCACACTGAAGAGTTCTGGTAGAACAAACAGGTCTGTCTATGGATGACAATATATATATATATATATATATATATATATATATATATCATCATCATCATCATCATCATGTCGTGCCGGTAACACGGATATCCCTGACCCTCTCTCGCCACTTTTCCTTATCGTTCAACGACTCTGGCAGGTCTTCTTGCTCGGCTATGTGTGGGGGTCCATAAGAGTATATCACTTATGAGTTCGTACCTGCTTCTCCAGCAGTGTCCTGCATGTCTGGTTAATCTAACTTGAATAGTTTTCGTGATAGGAGGCAGGTGGCCGTACAGTTGGTGTCTTGTGGGGTTTTGCCACCAGGGAACCATAAATGCGTGTGGGCTAATATATATATATATATATATATATATATATATATATAGCCCACACGCGTCCTCAAATTCAAACTTGCCAGCATTCAAAATATTCCATTAAAAATCATTTTAAGTATGAAAAAAAAAATAAAATTATACTAACAGAAAATTTTTCATTCAAACCGAACATCAAGGGCTGATTTTGTCTGAGTCATTTCCTTTTCTCTCACATATCATTTCATTTTCTCTCACATATTATAAGAAAGAAGCACACACATACGCACACGCACACAAACACACACGCGCGTGCGCACACATATATATATATATATATATATATATATATAAATATATATATATATATATATGCTTCCTTGCTTGTGTTTTATGACATATCAACCTTAGTAGTTTATTTAACGCCAAATCTATTTTTATACAAATAAGCAGATCTATTTCAAACAATTCAGTTTAGCATGAGTACACAGTTTCATTTTGAAAAACATTTCAATTTCAAGCTATTCAGTTTAGTCAAATAATTCTAATTCGAACAATTCATTTTAGTATAAATATAGATTTTGTTAACACACAGTTTAATGTCAAAACAGTTCTATTTTAAACAGTTCAGTTTAGCGTAACCACAGTTCAATGTTAAAACAGTTCCATTTTAAACAATTCAGTTTAGTGTAAATATGCAGTTTAAATGTAAGTACACAGTTTGATTGTCAAAAACATTTTTATTTCAAGCAATTCAGTTTAGTCAAATAGTTCTAATTGAAACAATTCAGTTTGGCATGAGTACGCAGTTCAGTTCTATTTAACTCATAGATATGGCCCTATCAGTTAGGCTGGTGAATACGGAGTCCTGCTTCATAGTCATCACTCCCAGGTCACGCTGGCCCGGAGTGGTACCACTTGACAGGGTTCGATCTATGGGTTAAATAGAACTGTTTGACATTTAAACTGCGTTTTTCTATTAAATATTTTAGGTAGTATATTATTATGTTTAAAGTGCTTATCCATCAATTTCAAAAAATATTTACCAACATTTATACTTGCTAGTCTACAAAAAGGGGGTTAAACCTTATAATTTTTCTTTTTCTATTCTTTTAATGTACTTCTTATTTTCTTTATTAATATCATTAGTTATATTTTCTTGATAGTTAAACTCTTCCCTAAAATCGCTATTTTAAGGGCATATATATTTTACTACTCTCTTTGTTCTATTACATTGAGATCTTTACCAGGAAAATTTAAATGTTCATAGCTCAATGATTTTTTATCCTGACGGAATTGTTCCCGATTCCGGTTTAACTGCACTGAATAATGCACACACACACACACACACACACACACACACACACACACACATGTATATATATATATATATATATATATATATATATATATATATATATATATATATATATATACGTGTGTGTGTGTGTGTGATTATTCAGTGCAATGAATTTGAAAGAAAATATGTTAAGAAAAGAATGATTACAGATGAGTTGAGAAACTAATAAGAAGAAAATGAAGAAACTAAATAAAAAAATCAAATTGAAATCAAAAGTGAAAAAAAAAATGAACACGAAAAAGCTGCTCTTAGAGCATTGATATTACAACGAAGTATATATATATATATATATATATATATATATATATATATATATATATATGATGGCTGTCCTCTCGGTTTCGAGCATGACCACCTCCTTTATCTCATGTCCTCTCCCACCCTCTCCTAGTCGCCCCGCTTAAATTCTATGTGTTCGTAGGTGACTCTTCAGGCCAGCCAGGCTGCGACAGAATTTACCACAGAATTGGCACAACCGTTCAGTGACATTATTTGGGTGCCAGATAGATTTTGCACATTTACGCAGATGGCTTTTGAGATTAGCCAGAGATAGGCACACTTTTCCATATATGTCACAGTTAGCGTGGTGACTTTGTGACTTTAATTTCAATTGTTTGAAACAGAAGTGTTTTACATTTAACTGTGTATGAATAAATGACTGTTTAATTGAATTGTTAGTGATTCATAGCAATACTTGAAAACATTTAACAGAGTGCAAACAAATGATTAATTGTAATTTTAATTATTCGAATAAGATCGAAGTAAGTGAAACAATTAAAATGTATGAATTCAACTGTGTACTTATGCTAAACTGATTTGTTTTTAATAGAACAGATATTTACATAAAAATAAATTTAAATAACCTACAAAGGTTGATATGCCTTAAATCCAACCAACCAACCAACCAACAAAGATCCAGTGATAGCAGCAATAATTCAATAGGATATATAACTCAATTTTGTGAGAAGGCTTCTTTAAATATTAATTTTTAAAAAATCGATTTTTGAAGAAAATATCAACAGATGAATGATGGTTCAGTCACTTTGTAATATCGAGAAGTGACAGTCCTCAATCATTTGTATATAACAATTTGAACTTTTTCAAACGCAACCAACTGATTACAAGCCATAAGCAAAGGACTGATTCCAAATGTAGGAAAAGAAAATTCTAAGGAATTTCCAATTTTTTAGTATTTTAGACAATTGTCTATTTCTGAATGTCCCGACCTTTTTCTACAACGAAGGTAACTTTGAAAATTATAATCAATAGAAATAATCACTTCCTATGCTTGTCATTGAAGTTTCGTTAAAATTTTTGCTGATAACAAAAAATCGTTCAATAACGTATAATTCATTTTTCCCGAAACATTTTCGAAAATTTCTTCATATTTTCTAGTTCCCACACATGACCAGCATTTTTTTTCTTCCTCCCCGCAAATCCCTTGCATCGTTGAAGGAGATTGGTTGGTTGTTTGGTTGGTTTTTAGGGCATATCAACATTTGTTGACTGAGCTCATTCAAAAATGTTGTCAACAGAATATTTTAAGCAACCATTTACCAAACATATATGTATAAAAAGAATTTGGCATTAAATAATGGTTTATAGGCCGTAAAACCAAACCAAAATTTTGCAAAATTACTAAACTCATATATACAGGTATAAGTCGAAGGTTTAGTAGCATTTTGGTAACTCGAGACACAATTAGTCAATTCCAGTCATGAAAGTGAGAAATAACACTGAACTGTCAGATGCCCAACTCACCTGATACTCTCCAAGAGTTACTCACCATATTAGTCTATGGCTTGGAAAACAACCTTAGAATCCTTGTTTTATGGCCTACGTAACCTTGTCGGATCGTCGACATTCTGGAACTCTGAGCAAAATTCCTCCAACCATCTCGTTAGTACGTCTTCACCTTTCGCCCCGATAAATATTTTGGTTTCTTCCGCAGCATTATGACCCAGTTTAAATTTGCAAAGCATAAATTCCCGAATTACACAACGTTGCCCGTTTATCTGTGCGGTGTTCAAATCACACCGGCATTGAAAAAATGTGCAACATATCCGCGCACCAACTATCACGACACTGCCAACAACACAAGCTATGTAACCCGGCTTGAACTGCTTCGGTCGCGTGATACACGTGCCGTGAATACACACAGATAAACATGAATTTACAGCAAAATTTTCGACTCAAGCGAGTAAAATTTTTTCAATCATATTTTAAAATTTATGTCCCAATTTTTGGAAGTATTTACCAAAACTTATCACCTGTTTGTCGAAAGACGATGTTTACGTTTCTATGAACCTTAGCCTTGCTTACAAAAATTAGACTCGCGTGACTCACAGGATTGATAATGAAATAATCTTTTGGCGATCAAATTTGAATGGGCGTACGATACGCCAGATTGCGTTGTTGGGTCAGTAAAATGGTAATTCTTGTGTTTGGAGGGAGTTAGGGAAAGGCTCTATGTGATTGGGTATTCGAATCATGTGATGAGCCCAGAAGTCTTGGCGCAAAAATCCAAAATACCGTCAGAGAGACTCAACCTGATGTTCCGCGAGGCGAGGACGTTAAAAGCTCTCGGAGAGACAACCGTGAGATACCAGATATATTCTTCAGCATGCCAGTAAGTCCCTTAAACTCAACTTT
Source organism: Sepioteuthis lessoniana (assembly GCA_963585895.1). NCBI lineage: Eukaryota > Metazoa > Mollusca > Cephalopoda > Myopsida > Loliginidae > Sepioteuthis > Sepioteuthis lessoniana. Next base: position 7,570,062 of record OY757944.1, read on the forward strand.
ATACACAGGAAGGACTGTATATTGTTATTGATTGTTTCACGTGCTGATTAATCATCATCATCATGTCATGCCGCTTGCACGGATATCCCTGAACCTCTCTCGCCACTTCTCCCTGTCGTTCATCGCCTATGGCTGGTCTTCAGGGCTACACCCTGCTTCCTCACAGAGCTGCTGTATGTATGTTTGAGCTGGTCGTCCTGCTTTTGCTCGGCTATATGTGGGGCTCCATAGGAGTATATCACTTATGAGCTCGTCCCTGCTTCTCCAGCAGTGCCCTGCATGTCTGATTCGTCTGACAGGGATAGTTTTAATGATGGGAGGCAGGTGGCCGTATAGTTGGTGCCTTGTGGGGTTTTGCCGCCAGGACTTGTTCAATATTGCTCGAAACATTCTTGTGTAATTGCCGTCTAGCTTCTTCTCCAGTCGTTCAATTGCTAGAATTAAATGAAGTATTAATTCATTTATTTGTTGCTGTTAGACTTTCAATAAATTCTATACAAACACAAGAGCGTGATACCCAAGTATTTTCGTTACTTGTTCATTCATTTTGAGTTGTTGTTTTTTTTTTTATCACAACGTTCAAATACTTACAATTAAAGGAAAATAATTTATTTGTCATCCGCAAGCTCTTAATTCGGTCGTAGAATGAAACGATTAATATTGTGTTCACTTAATTTTCTGATCATGGGAATTCAATTCACAATATAATTCCTCTAATTAAAAAAGAAAAATATATATCTATATCCGTACTCTTGAGGTCAGAACAATTACGCAGATGCGTATTTCTAATCCTCTTGGAAAGACGTGACCCCGGAGGTGAGTGTGTCCTCTGTGAAGAGTACAGATGTAACTTACACGACACATTCAGGTTAATTGGCTGCGCAATTATCATGGCTAGTTAATTTCGCGTAATTTGTGCGCGATATGGGTTGTTGGCTTAGTTGAAGAGTTTCGGCTCTGTGGTCGCTGGTTCGATCTCCATGGGTGAAGATCCTGGTATACACTGTTGATGAGACCTAATAAGGTCGAAACAGCTGTCCAGAGTTTCCGTATGTCGTGTGTAAGTGTTCGCCGGATTTTCTGGTCATAGTAATTCAATTTACAATATAATTCCTCTACTTAAAAAAAAATACACACAGAATTTTTTTTTTTCTAAGAAATTGCTTTTTGACAATTTTGTTAAAGTTGTCTCCCTTTAACTGCAAATTAAGTGAAACATATTTTAGGAACAGTTCTTTCCCTTAGATTAAAAGGAAAAATTGAATACAGACAGATTTCGCTTTCATACTATTGCCAGGTTCTCCTCCAAATTGCCCCGTCGGCTGGGGCTGTGGAATACACCGAACGCTACTCTGCAGAGGGGTAAGACCCCACCAATAAGGATCCTTATTATAACACTAAAAAATTTGATGGTGAGTTTCCAATAATGCTAGAGCTTTTGCGAATGCAGAGTACCCTTCATTGCCATCTTTCCCAGGTCCACTCTGGCCTGAAGTGGAAGCACCTGATAAGGGTCCTATGTATGGGTTAAATAGAACAAAACCATGGTTTCTTGAGTTTATAGTTTTTTGTATTTTAACTGCGTATTTATGCTAAACTGAATTGTTTAAAATAGAACTGTTTTGATATCTAAACAGTGAACTTATGCTAAACTAAATTATCTGAAATAATACTGTTTTGACATTAACTCTGTATATTGCCAATTGTCGACTAGGACTGTTGAATACATCGACTGCACCACTGCAGACGGGTAAGACCCCTTAAACGAGTGTCCTGGATATGATAGAATGTGTGCACAACGATTTACAATTTTTACTAAAAAGATATAACTAAATACCTGCTTTTTCTCGATTTTTAACTTATATTTGTGTTTTAGTATTGCTATCGTGTGCACACACTCATATATCCTATTTACCCAACCCCTCCGCCCGGGCAGGATATGACACACGGTCAATTTTTTTTAAGCGGAGTTTAACAGGTTTTAATTCGGAGTTTTTCCTTCACCTAGACTAGTTGCCTAACCAAGGCTGAAGAACCTAGTCTGTCCTACTATTTACCCATAGCTGGAGGGTGAATAATTGGATTCATACCTTTCCCAAGGGTATTAAGTGCTATGTGAAATGCAATCAGTCTCGTCCAGGATTTGAACTCGTATCGCCACGTTCATTTCCTACGACGATAACAATTACACCACGGGCACACTCATATAAGACGAAAATAAGATTTCCAATGTTAGGTTTACGTACACAACTTTTAATTTTTAAATATTGTTAAAATGCATACTTTTTCTCGAATTTAGATTTTTTTTCTTCTCAAAAATTTAGTATTGCTAATGTATATATCATGGAGATACCCGTGGTGTAATGGTTATCGTCGTAGGAAATGGACACGGGGACTCGAGTTCAAATCCTGGACGAGACTGATTGCATTTCACATCGCACTAATACCCTTGGGAAAGGTATGAATCCAATTATTCCCCCTCCAGCAATGGGTAAATAGTAGGACAGACTGATTTCTTCAGCCTTGGTGAGGCAACTAGTGTAGGAGAAGGAAAACTCTGAATTCAAACCTGTCAAACCCCGCTTAAAAATTGACCTTGTGTCATATCCTGCCCGAGCGGAAGGGTTGGGTAAATAGGATCATGTGCACATGTAAAAATTTTAGTGTTTTTCCCAAAATTACTAACGTAAAAAATATGTGCACATCCTTTTTTCAAAATTTTTTGTATATTTTTGACAAAAAGAATATTTTCAATATCAAACCTGACCGATAAAATGAAACGCAGTTTCTTCCAGGCTGCGGTCGTGTCGATACTGCTGTATGGATGCACTACTTGGACGCTGACTAAACAGTTGAAGAAGAAGCTAGACGGAAATTATACAAGAATGTTGCGAGCAATATTGAACAGGTCCTGGCAGCAACACCCAACACGGCGCCAACTGTACGGCCACCTACCACCTATCACGAAAACTATACAAGCTAAACGAACCAGACATGCCGGACACTGCTGGAGAAGCAAAGACGAGATCGTAAGTGATGTGCTCCTGTGAACCCCCGCATATGGCCAATCAAAAGCAGGACGACCAGCTCAAACATTCATACAGCAGCTATGTGATGATACGGGATGTAACCCCGAAGACCTGCCGAAGGCGATGAATGATAGGGAGATGTGGAGAGAGAGGGTCAGGGATATCCGTGCTTGCCGCACGACAGGATGATGATGAACGTCTTCGTTAACGTTTCTTACTTTCAATTTTCGTGGAAAACGTATTGATTTTTGTCTTATTTCAGGAAATATAAATTTCAGTATTTTCCTCAAAGGTTTCAGTAAAACTAACGTATATATGGTGTGCACATACACATATGAGAAAAATGACATTTACAATCTTAATTTACTAGATTTATTTCCGCGACTTTCAATTTTCAATGAAAGTATTAAAATATATCTAAAATGCCCACTTTTTCTCGTGAGTTTCCAATGATGCCGGAGCTTTGGGGAATGCTAAGCACCCCTTCATTGCCATTGCTCCTAGGCCCACTCTAGCACGGAATTGAAGCACCTGATTGGGCTCTATCAAGAACTAAACTGCCTACTTATACTAATCTGAATTGTTTGAATTAGAACTGTTTGACTAAACTAAATAGCTTAAAAAATAAATCTTTTAGACAATTGATTGTCTTCAGTTGTCTCAATAAAGAAAATCGTTTGCTTTCTGTTCTTTCGTCCATAATTGTGCTTATTCCAATGAATTTTAACTGGTCGAAGCACCACTAAAACTCTTCTATTGATATGATCTGAAGCTGTATCACCAAATTTTAATCAAAATCCTCAAATTTTAGAAACAAGAAAAAGTGCTCAGGACCAAGGGCTGATGAATATGGTTTGGTTTCTTTGTTGAATGGCATATCAACATTCGTGGGCTATTTAATGCCGAAAGCATTCTTATAGAAGAAACAGCAGTAGTACTATTCATCCCATATTTGGTAACTATAAGGGCGTTCATATTTTTCCCAAAATTATTTATCCGAAAGGGAACGTAAGAGCTCGACTGGAGATCGAACTCGCTTACTACAGTACATAAGCAAATACGCCAAGGGGTCTACCGGCGCTGAGTCTGGAAGGTGCTTCACTTGTTATATTCTAGGTTTTGTCAAAAACTGCGGATTTCTATGATCGGGAATTCGCGTTGACTCATCTAGATGCCAGCCTAGATGTCTAGATGAAGTCTAGATGCCAGTCTAGATGTCTAGATGAAGTCTAGATGCCAATCTAGATGTCTAGATGAAGATTAGACGTCTAGATGCCAGTCTAGATATCTACATGAAGTCTAGATGCCAGTTTAGGTGTCTAGATGCCAGTCGATGTCAAGATGCCAGTATAGATGTCTAGATGAAGATTAGATGTCTAGACGCCAGTCTAGATGTCTAGATGAAGTCTAGATGCCAGTCTAGATGTCTAGATGAAGATTAGATGTCTAGATGCCAGTCTAGATGTTTACACTCAATCATTTTATAATATCAGGATGCAATACTCGGTTAATTTTTAAGTTTAAATTTAGTTTTCCTTCTCCCAGACCGGTTTTCGTGTAATATAATGGCCGAAGGATTTCGTTTTATATATCTTGCCTTTCGGTTTAGTTAGGCTGTGAACCTTTCGCTTAGCGCATTGGTTAGTTAGGTGCAAACATGAACGCAGGTGTTCACGCGCGTGCGGAGTTGACGTGTCATTCAGAGATGTCACAATTCTATTGTGACACCTCAGATAGAAAATTTGACCGCGGGATGTGGGTGACGTCATGCACCGGAAGCGTGCACGGGGGATTTTAGGGATGTGAAAAGAGTCGAGTTTTTGCCTCCGAAGAAGAAGGTTGACTTTCGGAGCTCGCCGAGGCCTTGCGGCGGGTGCCGCACGTGGTTTGGGGCAGATGGAAAAGTCAGTATAGAAAGATGGTATCTCTCTCCTGATGTCAAAAAACCTTTAAACTCAAAGGTAATAAAAAGTTTCGTACCTGAACTAAAAGTCGTAAGTGTTTTTCGTGTTTCGGGATTCCTATGTTATATATATGCGTTATGGACATTATCAACGTTTTGCGTACCGATATGAATATGCTTGCACCATTTGCAATTTAACGAAACGTCTGGAGGCAGCACCCAAAAAAGCAGCTGCTGTACGAATACTCATTCTTATCTCAATAGACGTTCAAGTCAGACGAAAAAGACACTGATGGGGAAGTAAGGACGTAATCATAAGAGATTTCCTACAATGGACTTCTACTCATGGACATACCAGTTTTGGGTGATCAGCAAAAATTTACATTCATCAGTTCTGTGTAAATAATGGATGCTGTCAGGAGAACCGATCACGTGTGATGGCCCATAGAGACGGATGGTGAGAAAGAGTCAAAGGAATCTTCACTGTAATAACTATTTGATGATGATTATTGGTTGGGTTTTATGGCATATCAATCTTTGTTGGTTATTTAACGACAAATCCAATATAGTTCTATTTCAAACAATGCAGTTTTGCATAAGTACGCAGTTTAAATGCGAAAAAAATTTCTATTTCAAGCTATTCAGTTTATTCAAGCAGTTCTACTGTTAACTGTCGAAACAGTTCTATATTAAACAAATCAGTTTAGTGTAAGTACAATTTCAGTGTCAGAAAACAGTTCCATTTCAAATAATTTAGTTTAGCATAAGCACGCAGTTTAAATGTAAGTACAGTTTAATTGTCAAAAATATTTCTATTTCAGGCAATTCAGTTTAGTCAAACAATTTAGTTTAGCATAAGTATGCCGTTAGTTCTATTCAACCCATAGATAGGGCCCTATCAGGTGCTACCACTCCGGGACAGAGTGGACCTGGGAGCAATGGCAATTAAAGAGGTGCTCTGCATTCCCCAAAACTCCAGCATTACTGGAACCTCACTGTTTAGTGTCATATCCAGGACACTCATTGGAGGGGCCTTACCATATTTACCCAACCACTCAGCTCGGGCAGGATATGACACAAGGTCAATTTTTAAGGGGAGTTTGACAGGTTTCAATTCAGAGTTTTCCTTCTCCTAGACTAGTTGCTTCACCAAGGCTGAAGAACCTAGTCTGCCCTACTATTTACCCATAGCTGGAGGGAGAATAATTGGATTGATACCTTTCCCAAGGGTATTAGTGCAATGTGAAATGCAATCAGTCTCGTCCAGTATTTGAACTCGTGTCGCCGTGTCCATTTCCTACGACCATAACCATTACACCACAGGCACTTCCCATTGGTGGGGCCTTACCCTTCTGCAGAGGTGCAGTCAGTGTATTCTACAGCCCCAGCCAACTGGGCAAAATGATATACATGAAATCATGTTTGTGTAAAATCCTTGCTGAAAGAATTTGTTTACAATTAATTATATAAAATTCATGTATTAATTCATATCATTTAGTAACAATTTAACTTACATCTACGCAGGTGGGATAAGAATTAAATGATTAGCTCAGTCTCTGCAGTCCTTTGTCCCCCAGACATAACACGTCCCTTCGGCTAAAAAACAATTAGGGCCGAGTTTATTGCTTGCAGCCAAGAGTAACCCTGAAGTCTGAAAGTGAACGTAATAATAAGACTCCAGTTATTACATTCATTTTCGAAGTAATGCGCAAGGAAAGGTCTGAACCCTACTCTCCCCTGGCCAAAAATGGTTTAAATATTACAACTCTTTATCTACAAGGATGCCTTTGGTATAAAATAACTCAGAAAGGTTGATGTGTCTATAAACAAAGAAATCAAATCAAACTAAATATACTTCAGTCATCGAAGAACCGTGATGTTTTGCTTCGTTTCGTTTCGTTTCGTTTCGTTTCGAATTATGTCACATTGCAGGTTTTTGCATACCAAATCCGCTTTATACATATATAGAATTTATAGATTTTGGTTTAGTTGGATTTTATGTCATATCAAACATTGTAGGTCATTTAAAGCGAAATCTTCTTTATACATATATATTTAATATATAGAATTTGGTTGGGTTGGGTTTAATGGCATATCAACCATTACAGGTTATTTAATGCCAAATCCTCTTTACATATATATATTAAAGAGATAGGATTTGGTTTAGTTGGGTTTTATGGCATATCAACCATTGTAGGTTATTTAAAGCCAAATCCTCTTTATACATATATATTAAATATATATGATTTGGTTTGGTTGGATTTTATGTCATATCAAACATTGTAGGTCATTTAAAGCGAAATCTTCTTTATACATATATATTTAATATATAGAATTTGGTTGGGTTGGGTTTAATGGCATATCAACCATTACAGGTTATTTAATGCCAAATCCTCTTTATATATATATATTAAAGAGATAGGATTTGGTTTAGTTGGGTTTTATGGCATATCAACCATTGTAGGTTATTTAAAGCCAAATCCTCTTTATACATATATATTTAATATATAGAATTTGGTTGGGTTGGGTTTTATGGCATATCAACCATTGTAGGTTATTTAATGCCAAATCCTCTTTATACATATATATTAAATATATAGGATTTGGTTTGGTTGGATTTTATGGCATATCAACCATTGTAGGTTATTTAATGCCAAATCTTCTTTATACATATATATTAAATATATAGGATTTGGTTTGGTTGGATTTTATGGCATATCAACAATTGTAGGTTATTTAATGCCAAATCCTCTTTATTCATATAAATTAAATATATAGGATTTGGTGTAGTTGGGTTTTATGGCATATCAACCATTGTAGGATATTTAATGCCAAATCCTCTTTATTCATATAAATTAAATATATAGGATTTGGTGTAGTTGGGTTTTATGGCATATCAACCATTGTAGGTTATTTAATGCCAAATCCTCTTTATACATATAAATTAAATATATAGGATTTGGTGTAGTTGGGTTTTATGGCATATCAACCATTGTACATTATTGAATATATAGGATTGGATTAGGTTGACCTTTATGGAAAATCAACCACCGTAGTTTTTTTTTTATACCAAATCCTCTTTATACATATTTATTAAATATATAGGATTTGCTTTGGTTGGGTTTTATGGCATATCAACACTTGTTGGTTATTTAATGCCAAATGTGTTTTAAACATATGTATTGATTATACATATTTTTAATCGATCCTGAGTTCATTCTTTGGCACACAGTTAAATATTTCCAAGTCCAGCTATCTATCATATTTCAATTAAACATCAGTCATTTATTTTCACAGCTCTATGTCAAAAAATTTAGTGAAGTATAAGTCATTTGTTTGCACTCAGTTGAAATATCAAATAGTTTTACTTCACGTATAGATAAGACCCTATCAGGTGCTACCACACCGAGTCAGCAATGGCAAAGAATGCGTATTCCGCATTCCCTAAAGTTAGAACCCAACTGGAGCCTCACCATTAGATGGTTTAGTGTCATATTAATGTCACTCGTTGGTGGGGGGGATCTTACCCTTCTGCAGAGATGCATTAAATATATTCTACAGCCCCAGCCCACTGGGCTATTTGTTTTATCCATTCAAACTGAGTTATAATGCTACAAAAGCTACCAAAAAAATTCGTTTAGTGAAAGGTGAAAGCACGTTTGATCACAGTACAGTTACGAGATGGTTCAAGAAATATCATTTCGGTTTCAAGAATCACGATAAAAACTTCCAAAGCTGTTCAATTAACCCTCATGTATGGTTTGTCATAGCCCTGACAAAAGCTTCAAAAGCTTTAGAATAAAGCCTCGTATTATCAACTGAGCCAGGAGCATAATGAGTAAGAGTGATTCTTCCTCGATGGAAAGAAAATTCAACCGGCCAAGATCAAATTTTAAACAACGCAGTTTTCATTCCACTGAGGAAAAACTAGAATTCATGTCTTCTCAGTCCCTTACCACCAATGGGTAAAAACGTGGGACAGATTAGGCTCTCTCATCTTAGTCGACGAAAAAGAAACACAATGAATTCAAAACCAGAAGGGTTTCTCATGTATTCAGTGACCACATGGCTTTACCATTCTGCTAACAGCTTGTTGAAAAGGTTTGGTCTATTCTACTCAGTCTTCGCCACATTAAACAAATCCAATGTGTAGTTAATCCATTTGTTCCCCTCTTAAGCCAAACTCTTGGTCTAATACAAGTTGAGATACTTACCTGCCCAAGGAGCAGTTAATCTGACGTTTGCAAGCCGGGTAGATATGCCATAAAATCCTATATATTGAATATATATGTATAAAGAGGATTTGGCTTTAAATAACCTACAATGTTTGATATGCCATAAAACCCAACCAAACCAAATTCTATATATTTAATATATATGTATAAAGAGGATTTGGCATTAAATAACCTATAATGGTTGATATGCCATAAAACCCAACCCCACAAAATTCTATATATTAAATATATATGTATAAAGAGGATTTGGCTTTAAGTTGGTCACCGAGTCCCAGAGAGTTTTTCCCACCACCAGGCTCTCTAAGTTTATCGCTTAGCGCACGAGGCACCACTTAAGGGAAATGCCGAGGAGATCAAGTTTTTTTGTGTGTGTGATAGCAATGCATGCATTTTGATTAGTGAGTGACCTCTACATAAAAATTCCCTTGTCAAATCTGACCTGGTGAAAGATTGGATAAAACTATACGTTGAGATCAATGGGAGAGTTCACAGAGTGTTTTCCAACACCAGGCTCTCTGTGTTCGGCAAATCTAAGTTTATCGCTTAGTGCATGAGGCACCACTCAAGGGAAATACCGAGGAGATCAAGTATTGTTGTGATAGCACCATATGCGTTTCGATTAGTGAATTTAGTTTGGTTTCTTTGTTTAATGGCATATCAACCATTGTAGGTTATTTAATGCCAAAGCCATTCTTCTAGAAGAACAGTAGTGGTACTATTTAATGCATAGCAGGGAGGATAAGGGGGTTCATACCTTTCCCAAGGGTATTTGCGCGAAAGTGAACGTAATAGCGTGACTGGAATACGAACTCGTTTACTACGATTCCGCAGTCCATCGCTTTAACCATTACACCACGAGGACACCCCCCGATTAGTGAGTGACCTCCACATAAAAATTCCCTTGTTAAAGCTCACCTGGTGAAAGGTTGGATAAAACTATACGTTGAGATCAATGAGAGAGTCCACAGAGTGTTTCTTAACACCAGGCTCTCTGTGTTCGGAAAATCTAAGTTTATCGCTTAGTGCATGAGGCACCACTCAAGGGAAATACCGAGGAGATCAAGTATTGTTGTGATAGCACCATATGCGTTTCGATTAGTGAATTTAGTTTGGTTTCTTTGTTTAATGGCATATCAACCATTGTAGGTTATTTAATGCCAAAGCCATTCTTCTAGAAGAACAGTAGTGGTACTATTTAATGCATAGCAGGGAGGATAAGGGGGTTCATACCTTTCCCAAGGGTATTTGCGCGAAAGTGAACGTAATAGCGTGACTGGAATACGAACTCGTTTACTACGATTCCGCAGTCCATCGCTTTAACCATTACACCACGAGGACACCCCCCGATTAGTGAGTGACCTCCGCATAAAAATTCCCTTGTTAAATCTCACCTGGTGAAATGTTGGATAAAACTATACGTTGAGATCAATGGGAGAGTTCACAGAGTGTTTCTTAACACCAGGCTCTCTGTGTTCGGAAAATCTAAGTTTATCGCTTAGTGCATGAGGCACCACTCAAGGGAAATACCGAGGAGATCAAGTATTGTTGTGATAGCAATGCATGCGTTTTGATTAGTGAGTGACCACTGCATAAAAATTACCTTATCAAATTTCACCTGGTGAAAGGTTGGATAAAACTAAACATTGAGATCAATTGGAGAGTTCACAGAGTGTTTCCCAATTTTGAAAAGAAAATGATCGGACACAAATCCAGAACCACAAATGATAGCATATTGGAAATCTCATTTATTCAAAGATAAATTAATACCATTTTAGGATCAGCCATCATTTCATCTTGAATATAAACGAAAAATACCAAGAGCATCATCTTTAGAGTAGATGTTCCCGATGTCCATCAATAAGATGAAGGCATTGTTTTATGTGACATGCAAAGTTGAAGATAAAGCGGCCACATTCCTCCTGGGTCATCGGAGACCAAGATGATGGAGACCCCATTGCCCTACGATCTTCTCAAATTCCATAAAACTTCAAAGTTCTTTACCATCATAAAAATCTGACTTCTGTTCGAAAATTTGTTGAAACTGAACATTGTTCTATATCTTGTTTGAACAATCATGAAAGATTTAGTTTCGTAAAATGTCTTCATAGAAATAATCATCTGCTCCATCGTCGAAGGCATGAATCTTCTCTATTTGGTCTAATATATAAAAATGTTAAGTATTTTTCAGTAATAATTTTATAAAAAAAAAGAACAATAAAGTCAATAAGAAAAATTGAAATAGCCACGACTTTCTTACAGTTGTTGGGAAACAGCTGACATATATATTTCTATATACATACACACGATGAGGTGGTTTCTTTTGTATTTCCCGTTACTGCCCTTGAGTTAAGAATATACTCGTCTAATTTATCTTCAGTTATGGATAAAATGCTAGGGCAGACTTTGCTCTCTAGACTTGGTAGGAAAACTGGACTAGATGAAATAAAAACTTAATTCCAAGACTGAATTCAAAACCTGAATCTTTTTCAGAGGTTTACGAGGTGCCTTCAATACGTTTCCAGACTTTTTTAGTACAGGCATCTACAATTGCCTTAGACTCTTGGAAATTCAGTATGTTATTGCTATACATCTTATGAGATGACTGACCAATTTTTATGATTTCAGATTCAAATGAACAGCTATGGCTGCAGTTGGAATACACCCTACTAAAGCCTGATTGTCACAGCTGGTGAATTTCAAAAATGCAATCTGACACTTTAGAAGAACGATATGCAATAAAATTGTTTTCAACTTAGAAAAATGCCACAGAAATGCATGGAATGCCCCAGACTGCTTTTCGACCATCTTGCATGAATCGAGCACCAATTTTTGAGTGGCATAAAAGATTCAAGGAAGGCGGAGAGTCTCTGAGGGATGATGAGAAGTGTGGGAGGAGTAAGGTAGTCAATACACCAAAGTTGATTGGCCAAAGGGTTAGGGTTATGGCAACTATGTTGAGGTTTTAAGGGAGTTCAGGAAGAGATTCCTTGGGAAGAGGCCAGCACTCTTCAAATCGGATCAGTGGCATTTCCACCAGGACAATGCACTAGTCCACAACTCCATCCTTGTCACAGACTATTTAACCAAGATGGGCATCAAGACAGTTCCTCAGCCTCCCTATAGTTGAGACCTTGCTCCCTGTGACTTTTGCTTATTCCCTAAGCTCAAAGGCTGTGGTTATGAGACAATTGAGGAGATGAAAGAGGCTGTGACGAAGGTCATTGACACGCTCACACAACAGGACTTTCATGGGGCCATCCAGAAGTTGTTGGAGCAGTACCACAAGTGCATTGCAGCCGGAGGAGATTACTTCGAAGGGGACTAGAGTTTCATGTGTGTCATCATCATCATCATCATGTCGCACCGCCAGCGCGGATATCCCTGACCCTCTCTCGCCATTTCTTCCTATCATTCATCGCCTCCGGCCGGTCTTGAGGGTTACATCCTGTGTCCTCACATAGTTGCTGTATGTAAGTTCGTGCTGGTCGTCCTACTTTTGCACATCCATATGTGGGGGTCCACAGGAGTACATCGCTTATGAGCTCGTCCTTGCTTCTCCAGCAGTGTCTCGCGTGTCTGGTTCGTCTGACTTGTATAGTTTTCGTGATGGGGGGCAAGTGTCCGTATAGTTGGAGTCTCGTGGGGTGTTGTCGCCAGGACTTGTTTAATACTGCTCTCAACATTCTTGTGTAATTTCCGTCTAGTTTCCTCTCCAGCCGCTTCGTTAGCGTCCATGTGGTGCATCCATATAGCAGTATCGACACAACCGCTGCCTGGAAGAAACTGCGTTTCATTTTATCAGTTAGGTCCGACTTCCATATGATCGAGAGCCTATCGATAGCTGTCCATGCCTTCGTCAGTCCTGTGTCGATGTCTTTTTCGGTTGATGAGACGCTACTTCCTAGGTAGGTGAAGTTGTCTACTAGTTTCAGAGAGGCTCCGTCTAGTGTGGCAATGTTGCCCGTTTGGTTGTAACAAATATATTCAGTTTTGTTTGCATTGACATGGAGGCCAATGCCAGCTGCGGCTCGTTCCAGACTATGCAGTAGTGTCTCTGCTTGATTAGGCGTATTCGCTAGTAACGCCAAGTCATCAGCGTAGTCGGCGTCCGTGATTGTTTTTGCGGGGTACCTTTTGCTTCTTCTCTTAGTCAGCTCGAAGCCATTTTCTCTGATTTTGTCGATCGAAGTCCTAAGCACATAGTCTAGACAGATGATAAAGAGGTACGGGGCTAGTGTGTCTCCTTGTAGTACTCCTGCAACAATGTCGAGTGTGTACTATCAATAAAACGTCTGGAAAATTATTTAATAATCCTCGAATATCACATTCTTCCGTTATCAACTCATCCAAAACGTATGCGTTTTCTTTTTTACTCAACCCTTCACTACTAGAAACAAATCATCTATTTGAAGCGGAAATCCCTTTGGTGTAATGGTTAACGTGCTGAACTGCAGGGTACTAGTAAACGAGTTCGAACTCCAGTCGCGTTTTTACATTCACTTTCGGACCAATACCCATGGTAAAAACATGTAAGGATTAAATAGGATCAGTATTGTCCGTCGATATGAATGGTGATGGCATTAGTTAACCCACAAAGTTTGATATGCCACTAAACATAGAAAATGAAATTTGTTTGGTTCATTTGCTAAGATTTGGCTTTGTTATTAATTATTGAATCGATGGATGAAAATTATTAATATTATATCAAATTCGGCTTCGATTATCATTGAGGACCAATTTCTGTTCTGGTGCCAGTCATAGTAAATGATTGGTTGTTTTTCTAAATTAATATTTTTCCGATTTCCCACCACGTCAGAATTGACATGAGGTCATTTTTTGGATGAGGAGGAGGAGGAGGAGGAGGAGGGGCATACACAAATCGAAATTCATTTTTATGGTGAATTGAATTACCACGACCAGAAAATCCGCCGAACACCTACGCATGACATACGAGAACACTGGACAGTTGTTTCGACCTTATTAGGTCTCATCAGCAGTGTGTACCGTAATCTCCACCACTGAAGGTCGAACCAGCGACCACAGATTGCAGTACCGAAACCCAACAATTGACTTCATATCGCTCACAAGTGACGCCAAATCAACTAGTCATGGTAATTGCGCAGCCAAATAACCTAAATATATCTTGCAAATTACATCCGGACTCTTTCCAGAGGACACGGTCAGACACACCCCAGGGCCACGTCTTGGTAATTCAGTTCACTATATTAATTCCTCTACTTAAAAAATTAAAATATGTACATCATTTTTATGGCATGTCAACTCTTGTATGGTTATTCAATGCCGAAGTCAGTATTACATTAATGATTTTCAATCACTCTACTCATATATGGGACTCTAAGAGAAACTCCCACACCGAGTCAGTGGATCTGGGAATAATGACATTAGACTCTCACCATCAAATGGAGTAAGGTGTAATATCAAAGACTCCTCTTTTTAAGTGTCAAGCCTCTGTATAAAGCAAACTTATTTATTTTGATTAGCTTAGTTGTGGCACAAAGCCGGAATTATGGTGCTCCCAGTGATAATCGATCTCTCTAACAATGGAAGATGACAGAAGACGAAACTGTAAACCCCGACTCTCTCTCTCTCTCTCTCTCTCTCTCTCTCTCTCTCTCATACGAGCACACACACATACACACACACATATATACATGGTATCGCCCAAAACTAAGTACATCACTAAACATTTGTTTGAAAACTCAAATTCCTGCTAAATTAAAGATAGTAAAAGTTGACGATCTGAGTCGAGGGTGACCCGAAAGCTACTTTTTCAATAGCTACAACACCGAGGTGTAAGTGAGGGTGCTAGTTCTTTTCCCGGATTACTCCACTTTACCCTTTATCCGTACCTTATGATGCTGAATATCAAGTAAAGAGGCATCAAGAACCATTTTTAAGTTTTCCGTATGACTCGACCTTCGATTGAATCCAAGTCTTTGGGGCCATTAGGCGAACATTCTAACCATTATGCCAATGTAAAATTATAATACCGGACAAGATTTTATTATTTCTAATGGTATATCATGCAACCAAAACGGATATTATTAGGTATTATTGATTTCCAAATCTCCAATATTGCTATATATTCATGCAATTCTATTATATGCTAATGAGTTTGATTTAATTTCTTTATGTAATGGCAACTGGCTCATTGGACTAGTGGGTAGAGTGTTCGCCAATGATCCGGGAGACCTGGTTTCAATCCCAGGTTTCGTCATACCAAAGACTTTTAAAATGGTACTTGATACCACCTTGCTTAACGCTCAGCATTATAAGGTACGTATCAAGGGTAAAGTGGGGCAATACAGGGAAAGAAGTAGTGCCCTCCCCAACACCTCAGTGTAGTAGCTATTGAAAAGAGAGCCTTCTAGTCGCCCTCGACTATGGTCGCCAATGTAATGGCAGCTCAAACTTTATGGTTTACCTAAACCATTGTCATACTTGTAGAAAAGCAGTTTTGATACTATTTAAACCATAACTGAAGAGATTAATTGGGTTTATACTTTTCTGAGAGGTATTAGTCCAAAAATGAATGAAATAGCGCACAGCCCAGTTAGCGGGGACTGCATCTCCGCAGAGGGGTAAGAACCCTACCCCAAATCAATGTTTTTGATATGACATTAAACAATCTGATGACCAGGCTCCGGCCTTGAAGATTTGAGGAATACGGAAAACCCCTTTCATTGCCCTTTGCTCCCAAGTCCACTCTGGCCCGGAGTGGTAGCACTTGATAGGTTCCTCTCTATGTGTCAAACAGAAAATCTTTCTGCAAAGAAATGACTGATGTTAAATTTTGAGTGTTATATAGCAATAATTGAAGCCATGTGTGTAAAAAAGAGCTCAGGCTTGTTTAATGTTATCTTCAAAATGTGTTTATAAATCATATATATATTTAATATATATCCATAAAAATAATTTGGCATTAAATAACCAACAATTGTTGATATGCCATAAAACCCAATTAAACTAAATCATATATATTTAATATATATGTATAAAGAGGATTTGGCATTAAATAACCAACAATGGTTGATATGCCATAAAACTCAACCAAAAAAATCATATATATTTGATATATATCAATAAAGAGGATTTGGCATTAAATAACCTACAATGTTTGAAAGCCCATCAAACCCAACCAAACCAAATCTTATAATTTCAATATAAATGTATAAAAGAGGATTTGGCATTAAATAACCTACAATGGTTCATATGCAATAAAACCCAACCCCACCGAATCCTATATATATATATATATATATATATATATATATTAAGAGGATTTAGCATTAATTAACCTACAATGGTTGATATGCCATAAAACACAACCAAACAAATCATATATTATATTTAATATATATGTATAAAGAGGATTTGGCATTAAATAACCTACTATTGTCGATATGCCATAAAACCCAACCCAATCAAACCAACAAAAAAACACAAAATGAGTTTGACCTTGCTATTCAGTACTTAATCCACTATCTTCACGGAGACTCCCCGCCCCCTGTTACAGGGTGTCAGTGCTGTAGAGTTTTATAATAAATGATGCTTAATAATATTCGTTTTGTACTCGAATGTTCAAATAGAACATATTGTTATTTACTAAGCTTAGTTGTGGCAAAAGTATAGAGCACTCATAAACAATGATCTGCTAGTTCAACTTTTTTTTAACATTACACCACGTGAAGTGCCTTCAAATAAAACATATCGCAAAATTCTTTCATCTTATTTCAATTTGTTTATTTTTAAATTCTTAAAAACAAGCCGGCAGATAGAAAAGAAAAAGACCTTGTTTTTTGTTGTTTTTTTTCGAGTAAATGTATTTTATTTATTTATATATTTAATTATTTACTTTTTTATCTTTTTTTTTTTTTTTCGAATACCATGACAATCATGTAGAGAACAAAAACGAAGAAAAATGTTCACTGTATCCGTTAAGACGATGTTATTTAGCCAAGACGAAACATTCCTGATAAAAGGTAAAAAATGTCATCTTCCTAAACGACCCTTTCGATTCGTTGGCCCTCCTCCTGCACTGAATGACCCCGGGGTTCGTTGAGCATGGAGATTGATCAAGGGAACGAGCCTAGGATTTGGTTGCACTTGTGGATGGAGTGGGTCTGTTTGTCGAGTGCGTAAGGGGTGAGAAGAAAAAAAGCGGGGTTGAAAGAGAAGCAGGTGAGTAAGGTGTGGTATTTTTTTTTATATAAATGCGTTTCAATTGGACTTCGAAGCTCGTTTGTCCGTACATGCAAGGTGCGAGCTCGCCTGTCGAGATACAAGGGTTAGTCCGCCGATAATCCGACATGTTTTGTTTTTTTTTGTTTTTTGTTTTTTTTTTTTTTTGAAAGGGGGAAAGAGGAAGTAGAAAAAAAAAGACTTACCAGGGTCTATATGTATTAAGTGCTTTCATGTTGGTAAGCGCTTTCAAAATTGTTGGGGTTGTTGTGGGTACCTTCAAGAAACAACAAAATGTGCGGACGTATAGAAGAAGAAGAAGAAGAAGAAGAAGAAGAAGAAGAAGAAGAAGAAGAAGAAGAAGAAGAAGAAGAAGAAGAATTCGTGTGTGATAAAGAAGAAGAAGAAGAAGAAGAAGAAGAAGAAGAAGAAGAAGAAGAATTCGTGTGTGAAGAAGAAGAAGAAGAAGAAGAAGAAGAAGAAGAAGAAGAAGAAGAAGAAGAAGAAGAAGAAGAAGAAGAAGAAGAAGAAGAAGAAGAAGAAAACAATATGAGAAAGAGAACTGGACAGTCGCGAAAAAAAAAAAATTAACGAAAGAAAAATATAAATAAAAAAAGATTTTAAAAAATGATTCATGTTGGTTCAGTTTATATAATGGCATATCAACATCTTATGGGTTATTTAAATGCCGAAATTTAATTCATTTGTAAATTTTATCATAATCAGGATTTTACTTTTAATCAGGCTTTCTCAATCTTTATATTTCATGCATCTCTTGTAACAAAAATATATGTTCCCTTCATCCTCGAATGAATTAATTGAATATTAACGACATTTTTTTTCTTGGCCTTACGAGATGCCATGGTGTCAGAGGGATGAATTTCTTAAATGATTTTGGATTAAAAATTTACAAAATACAGAAAAGTTACTTTGAATCAATTAAAAACATCCACACCAACAAATACTGACTAAACAAGTGAAAATTCGAACCTTTTCGGTTAGAGCGGGATAATTCGTTCGAAATAATTCAGTTTCAGTTTTATTCATTAAAAACCTGTTACCGTAGATGAAAACTGACTTGTCAGTCATTGCTTACAAACTTTACCAGCGGATTCGGCTGAGGCTGTAGAATACACCGACTGCATCTCAGCAGATAGGTGAAAACCCCACAACGCGTGTCCTATTAATGACGTTAAACCATCTGATGCCGAGACTCCAGGCTGGGAGATTTGGGAAATATTGCTATTGCTGCCAGGTCCAAGGTCTGACCCAGAATGGTAGCAACTGAGAGGGTCCTATCTAACGGTCAAATAAAACAAACTATGTGCTCAAACAAAGGACCAATCTTAAATTTTGACTATTACAAAATAATACTTAAAATCATTTAATTGTGAGCAAAAAAACTGCTCAGGCTCGTTTAAGAATGTTATCGACAAAATGTGTTTACAAATCATATATATATTAAATATATATATGAATAAAGAGGATTTGGCATTAAATAACCAACAATTGTTGATATGCCATAAAACCCAACCAAACCAAATCCTATATATTTAATTTATATGAATAAAGAGAATTTGGCATTAAATAACCTACAATTGTTGATATGCCATTAAACAAAACAAAACCAAATCCTATATATATATATATATATATATATATATATATATATATATATATATATATATAAGAGGATTTGGCATTAAATAACCAACAAGGGTTGATATGGCATAAAACCCAACCAAACCAAATCATATATATTTAATATATATATATGTATTAAGAGGATTTGGCATTAAATATGCTACAATGGTTGATATGCCATAAAACCAAACCAAACCAAATCCTGTATATCTAATATATATGTATATATATATAAAGAGGATTTGGCATTAAATAACCTACAATGGTTGATATTCCATAAAACCAAACCAAACCAAACCTAATTTTATTTTTTTATTAGTTTAATTTTTTTTAAATCAATACTTTTATCCTTATAATTAAATAATCTTCTATTTTTTCTAAAGGCACCTCATAACCTGGTATGAAAAGAAATGTTTAAGAATTCAATATCTTTATAAAATTATCCGAGTACATTATAATTGCATTTATTTTTTAATTTCTAATTTTTTCTCACAGGAAAATATGAACATATGCATCGTTAGCGACGAATAAAAATCCAAATCTTGGTCACAGCCAGAATGTTTATTTATTTATTTGGGTTTTATTGCATATCAACCTTTGTATGCTATTTCATGCTAAATCTATTTTTATACAAATAAACAGTTCTATTTCAAACCATTCAGTTTGGCATAGGTACACAATTTACATGTCAAAATATTTCTATTTCAAGTAATTCATGTTAGTCAAACAGTTCTAATTCAAACAATTCAGTTTAGCGTAAGTATGCATTTTAGTTCTATTTTACCCATAGATAGGACCCTATCAGGCGCTACCACTCCGGGCCAGAGTGGACCTGGGAGCAATGGCAATGGTTTATTCAAATGAGCCATATTATTAGTGACCATCACGCCCAGTTGGG
Source organism: Sepioteuthis lessoniana (assembly GCA_963585895.1). NCBI lineage: Eukaryota > Metazoa > Mollusca > Cephalopoda > Myopsida > Loliginidae > Sepioteuthis > Sepioteuthis lessoniana. Next base: position 7,589,973 of record OY757944.1, read on the forward strand.
CATTCAGATGGGTGTACGATATCTAGCAACTAGTCTACTCGATCCAGCAACTTTTTCTTTTCCCGTTAGAAAGGAATTCATATATGCAAACTAATAAATTCATTCCCAGTGGACACCATAGCTATCACAATAATATCGGTAGGCTATCGATCATATAGAAGTCTGATCTATCGGATAAAATAAAGCGGGATTTCCTCCAAGCACCCGTTGTATCAATACTACTCTATGGATACACCACATAGGGGATGACAAAACGGATAGAGAAAAAGTTAGATGAGAACTGCGCAAGAATGCTTTTTTTATACAAATTCTGGAAGCAACACTCCACAAAACAACAGCTGTACTGCCACTTACCTCCCATCACAAAACCATCCACATCATGCGGGTCACTGCTGGAGAAGCAATGACAAATTCATAAGTGATGTTCTCCGATGGATTCCATGCACATGACCATGTCAGTATTAGGTGACCAGCAAGAACTTACCTACAACTGTTCTGTGCGGACACAGGATGTCGTTCGGAAGACCTGCTGGGTGTGATGAATGATAGGAACGGATAGAGAAAGAAAGAGAAAATACATCATCCATATAAGGAAGGGGTATTTATTGATATTTGGTTGAAATACTTTATCAATATTGGTTACTTTATAACTATTGGGTAGGAATACTTTATTAATATATGGTAGGGACAATTTATCAGTGTTGAGTAGGAATCATCATCATCAACATGTCGCACTGCTAACAAAGATATTCCTGACCCTCTTTCACCGCCTGTCTCTATCGTCCATCGCTCCTGGGAGGTCTTCCAGTCTACACCCTGTATCTGCACAGACCAGATGTATATAGGTTCTAACTGGTCATCCAACCATTGCTCGTCCATGTGAAGGGGTCCTCCGGAGTACATCTCTTATGAGTTCGTCCTTACTTCTCCAGCAGTGTCCTGCATGTCTGGTTCGTCTAACTTTGATAGTTTTCGTGATGGGAGGTAGGTGGCCATACAGCTGCTGTTTTGAAGGATGTTGCTTCCAGGAATTATTCACTACAGCTCGCAGCATTCTTGTGTAGTTGCCGTCTATCTTTTTCTGCACACGTTTAGTTAGCATCCATGTGGTGCATCCATATAGTAGTTGGGACACGACCGTTGTTTGGAAAAAAATTGCATTTTATTTTATCGGTCAGGTCTGACTTCCATATGACCGATAGCCTATCATTAGCTGTCCATGCCTTTGCTTGTCGCGTGTTGACGTCTGTCTGGGTTGATGAGACGCTGCTTCCTAGGTAGGTGAACTTGTCGACTAGTTTGAGAGGACGAATGTCCTAAGCACATTCCTATCCAATTTTAATAAAATATTCCCAACCAATATTGATAAAGTAAATATTCCCAGATGTATGGAAAACAAGGGAATTTGACAACATACTGCTCCAATACTGTGACGCGGTATATAACCAGAACTCAATACAGAGATGGACAAAGGGATGCATCCCCCCTTTCCCCAAAAAGGGTGACCTCAGAATAGCCAAGAACTACCTAGGTATAACCCTTACATCCATAGCGGCCAAGATTTACAATGCTCTACTTGGCATAGAACCAAAACCTGATAAAATACTTAGGAAGAACTAGAATGGCTTTCGGAAAAATCGATCCACGACATTATAGATTTTTACTATCCGTCGAATTTTAAAGAACATCGATTGATAAAATCAAAGAAAAGAAGCAGAAGGTACCCCGCAAACCCAATTACCGACGTCGACTACACCGATGACATAACGATTCTGGCAAATACACCTAACCAAGCCGAAAAACTACTGCATAGTTTGGAACAAGTTGCTGCAGGCATTGCACTCCATGTCAATGCACACAAAACAGAATACATGTGCTTTAATCAAACAGGCAACATCTCCACAGTAGACGGAAGCTCCCTGAAACTTAGTAGACACATTCACTTACCTAGGAAGCATTGTCTCATCAACCGAAAAAGACATCGACACGTGGCTAACGAAGGCATGGACAGCTATCGATAAGCTATCGATCATATGGAAGTCAGACCTGACCGATAAAATGAAACGCAGTTTCTTCCAAACAGCGGTCGTATCAATACTGCTATATGGATGCACTACTTGGACACTAACAAAACGGCTGGAGAAAAAGCTAGACGGCAATTACACAAGAATGCGGCGAGCAATATTGAACAAGTTCTGGAGGCAACACCCAACAAAGCACTAACTATACGGCAACAAACCTCCCATCACGAAAACTATCCAAGTTAGAGGAACCAGACATGCAGGACACGGCTGGAGAAGCAGGAACGAGCTCATACGGGATGTACTTCTATGGACCCCCACATATGACCGAGCAAAAGCAGGACGGCCAGCTCGAACATACATACAGCAGCTATGTGAGGATACGGGATGTAGCCCTGAAGACCTGCCAGAGTCGATGAACGATAGGGAGAAGTAGCGAGAGAGGGCCAGGGATATCCGTACTGGCGGCTCGACATAATGATGATGATGATGATGTATAGGAATACTTTATTATCATTTGGTACGAATACTAGCAGGATGAGATACAAGACTAAGTTTTAGGTACAGTCGGTTTAAATTCATATTTTTTCTTTCTCCTAAGCTGGTTGCCTAACCGAGACTGAAGAACCCAGACAGCTTTACTATTTACACATATCTAAAAGCCATTAGCGTGAAGTGAAACACAGTTTCGTCCAAGATTAGTACTCAATTCGCTCGTATCATTTTCTTATGTCGATAACCGTTACGTTTTCGTTTGTAATTAAAAAGAGCAATATTTGGGGAATGTAGAGGGTGATTGAAAATTTCCATTTTTTTTTTTTTTTGTAGGGGCACAAAATATTTCTGGTCAGGCATAACTGAAATTGATCTAATTCTGGTTAGGCATAACTGAAATTGATCTAATTCTGGTTAGGCATAACTGAAATTGATCTAATTCTGGTTAGGCATAACTGAAATTGATCTAATTCTGGTTAGGCATAACTGAAATTGATCTAATTCGTTCGAATTAATCATTTGGTACCCCGTAAGAAACTCATACAAGAGAAATCACTTTTAACATTACCATAACCACAGAATGACCATCTTAGTAAGATAGATAGATAGATAGATAGATAGATAGATAGATTTAGTTTGGTTTCTTTATTCAATGGCATCGCAATCTTCATGGGTTATTTACAGATAAAGTTATCTTTGTAGAAGAACAGTTGTGGTACTATTTTAAGTTTTAGATAAATAGATAGATGATTTGGTTTTAGTATTTAATGGCCTATCAACCTTCATGGGTTATCAAAAGCCAATGACATCCTTTCTGAAAAGCAGTTGTGGTACTATATAATAGATAGATAGATAGATAGATTCTTTATCTAGTGGCATAACAACCTACGTGGGCTATTCAAATCTAAAGCTTTCTTTTTAGAAGGACAGTTGTGGTACTATTTAACTCATAGATAGATGGATGGATAGACTTGGTTTTATTGTTTAATGGCATATCAACCTTTGTGGATTATTAAATACCAAAGCAATCCTTGCAGAAGAATACTAATGGTACAATTTAACCAAAACCTTTCTCAAGGGTATTTATGAACTCAATGGCAAAATTGGATTTCGAACATGGTTTCTACCCAATCCAGCAATTTAGCCATTACACAACAGTGATTTCATCCGAATAGAAAAGAAGGAACAGGCTATGATAGATAGATAGATTGATAGATTTGAATAGACCGAGATAGATGGATAGATAGATAAATAGATAGATAAGAGGTGACTGAAATAGCTTTTAAACATATATGTGCTCATGTCTAAAATAGATATTTCATGGACAGATGTGACAAGAGGATCACAAAGCTGAAACCAAGATGAAAGTGTAATCTCCCTTGATTGCCTTTCTCGCTGATTCACATTTCACAGCCCCAAGGCATAATAAGGGTGTAAAGTACTTTGGAAGCCTCAAGTAAGTAAGCCAATACTTACATTTCCGCCCAGCACCGGCCTAAGTGGCCCACAGCAATACCCACCTTTATTCGCATCTAGTTTGGCAGAAGATAAATCGAATAATAAGCTGATGGGATATTTTTCCTTTTTGTGGTCATTAAATGCTGTGATTTCACTTATTTCAAAGTGAATATATTACCCTTCTTAAGCAATTGTACGTATTGTACTTCCCCTACTGATCGGTCGGTTGATGGGAGTAATTGTGCCGATAGATTAGAAGTTTATACTTCGGACCCTTGCTAGAATCTGAAGATGTGTTTGTAGCAAGAGGGATAGATTCCCCCCCCACACACACAAAGAATCCATTTGAAACCGTTCCATACGGACACAAGATTCGACTAAAGAAGATGAAGGCTTGATAAAAAATTAAAATTGTTTTGAGTCAGACAGTGCTGTGGTCTATAAAGATATAGTATTACATATTTACCAACCCCTCCGCTCGGGCAGGATATGACACAAGGTCAATTTTTAAGTGAAGTTTAACAGGTTTGAATTGAGAGTATTCCTTCTCCTAGACTAGTTGCCTCACCAACGCTCAAGAAATCAGTCTGCCCTACTATTTACCCATAGCTGGAGGGAGAATAATTGGATTCATGCCTTTCCCAAAGGTATTAGTGCTATGTGAAAAGCAATCAGTCTCATTCAGGATTTGAACTCGTGTCGTCGTGTCCATTTCCTACGACGATAACCATTACACCACGGGCACCGGAAAGAGATAATGTTTCTGAACCTTCTGAATCTCTAGCAGTGGGTATATGAATTAATGATATTTCAACATTAAATAACCCATAAGGAGTTGAGATGCCGTTAAACAAATAAACCAAACTAAAATATTGTTATGATTGTTATCATAAATTTCATAAATGAAACAAATTCCAGTATGAAATGACCCATAAATAATCTATTTGTCAAAATTTCTGAGATGAAGCTTGATAATAATCATAACTTAGAATATTCGGACTGTTAACCTCATCTTTATTGTTATAATTACTTGGTTTCGGCCGATACGTCTTTCGGCCTTCTTCAAGTGTTTCCTGTCGAACTATTGAATCCACGCAAAACCTCAAACTGTTCCAATTTTGTCAACCATGACCAGGAACAAATATTAAGTTATTGTAAGTATTCGTTGTAAGTCTTACGTGTTGGGATTGAACCTGCAACTCACAGATGATTTCCCATAGAAGCACCTTCCAACTAAAACACCTAATCCACTGCGCCATGAGTCCTGGTGAATTATTGGTACTTACAACCGGACCATTGGTGTAGCATATTCGTCAATGGCTCGGAAGACAGGGCTACAATCCCAGTCGAGTCATACCAAAGACTCAAAAATAGTACTTGATGCCACCTTGTTTAAGAAGGTAAGGATCAAGGGTAAACTGAAGCAATCCAGGGAATGGAGTAGCACCCTCCATTACACCTCGGTGATGTGGAAATTGAAAATGTAGAAATTGAAAAGGGAACCATCGGGCCACCCTCGACTAAGGTTGCCACGTTTACTTATAAGACTAATACCCGGGATGTAATGGTTATCGTCGTAGGAAATGGACACGACGATACGAGTTTAAATCTTAGACGAGGCTGATTGCATTTCACATTGCACTAATACCCTTAGGAAAGATATGAGTCCAATTATTCTCTTTCACCTATGGGAAAATAGTTGGACAGACTTGGTTCTTCAGTCTTGGTGAAACAACTAGTCGAGGAAAACTAATAATCTGAATTCAAACCTGTTAAACTCCGCTTAAAAATTGACCTTGTGTCCTATCCTGCCCGAGCGGAGGGGTTGGTAAATATAATTAGCCTAATGTCTCCATCACCATATGGGATACAGCTCTGCACTATCATAACAGTTTTTTTTTTTTCATTAAGTCTTTTTGATTAACGGTTCCCAAATAGTATTCATCTCTATAGTTGGTCTATTCAACAGGTCACAGTGGCCTAATATGTGTGCCGTTTCTTTAAGACGTCTTATCTTACAGAGTTATTCCCTGTCAATTAATTTACCGAGATCCTACAAGGGCAGAGGGTGTCACTTTTCCTTTCATATATGGTCAACCATACCCAACTTTTCAATTTCTTCCCGACATTAAAACAATATTCACCTGCAGCACGACTCTTCGAAATTACCTCTGCCGAACCAAGCCTCCAACAGAATACAACATCTTCAATAACTGCGTCTGCTTCATTCCATGCAGTATATAAAGGTAATACATGCTCTCCGCTAAAAGTAAGGTTAGAGAAACACCAAAAAGCAGTGTGTCAGGGAGAAATAATGTTCGTTAATTGAACAATTCTCAGAGATGAGTTTTTGTCGTTATTATACTTATCTTAGTTGCACCCCATAACCGTCTTATGCAACGGCGGCCACACCCTAGGTACTAGCTTTGGCGAGCTTGCTAAACCAGATGAGGGTAACCGATGGGTCTCAAACCCTCGGTGAGTTTGAATTGGGCAGTGTCAACCCTACTGCATGTGAAGCCTGACTCCCGGCGGTGCAAGAGGAAGAGTTCACCTGAAGATCCAATGGTTGTGAAGACGGTGACAGCAAGTGTCGTTGGAGCGCCTACAGCAGAACGTGGCACCCAAAGAAGTCATGGTCATCCACTGCAACCTGGCAGTCTCCCGTCGTAATGGTTTTTCGTGTCACTGGATCAAGACTTCCCAGGCTGAGAGAGTGGGATTGCCCCTGTGCACCGGTCTTCTCACTATAAAACTTTCACGCACAGGTCAGTTTTGCAACTCATCACCTCAGCATCGGATCCGATGGACAACCACCAATAATAAACATCTTAGTTGCTATACTCCCAACGTTTTGGCCCTTGTACTCTCCGGCCTTCTTTTGGTGGTCTTTCTTGTACTCCGTTATTTTCTTCAAATTCTAAACTTAACCTTTTATTTGAATCATGGGGTTTAAATTCAGAATTCCCGGTAAGTTACTTAATACGATTAAATTTATCGGAAGAAAACTTATAACTGGGCAGAAAACAGATAGTTGCATACATTTCTCGGGGGCATTAGCGTGAAGTGAAACTCCTGGCTGAAGAACAGCAATGATACTTTTTAACCCACAGCTGGATTGGTTTCAGGCGCCTCTGGTGGTGTAATGGTTAGCAAGCTCGACTAGCAAACCTACACGAGTGAGTTCGAGTCTCATTGGGTGCCCCTTTCATATGGCCTTGTGCCACATCTAAGCAAAAAGCTTAGTAAATTACCACAGCTGGATTGGTTTGATTTGGGTTTGGTTTTATGGCATATAAACTATTATAGGTTATTTAATGCCGAATCCTCTTTATACATATATATTAGATATACAGGGTGGAACAATACAATTGTCGTCCTAAAGAAAACAACACTACAGTTTTATTTTAAAACTTTTATTGAAAAAATCAATTCAGGTAACTTGAATATGTAGTACAGCTGACATCTATTCAATGTAGCCGCCTTCAGCCTCAATCACTGCCTCGATATGGATCCGGAACTGGGAGCATGCCTTTTCCACAAGCGCCGGCAGGAGCTCGGTGAATACTCGGCGGATGGCGGCGATCAGGCTGGCTTTGGTGTTGTGGTCTTGGCTTCAGAAGGAAGTGCTACGTCTTTGTACCCTTCTCTCACTGGTCCCCCTCCTCCCCCGACCTGAACCTGGACTACTTCGTTGAGAACATCACTCACATGACCTCCCACAACACCAAAGCCAGCCTTATCGCCGCCATCCGTCGAGTATTCGCCAAGCTCCCGCCGGCGCTTGTGAAAAAAGGCATGCTCCCAGTTCCGGATCCGTATCGAGGCGTTGATTGAGGCTGAAGGCGGCTACATTGAATAGATGTCAGCTCTACGACATAATCAAGTTACCTGAATTGATTTTTTCAATAAAGGTTTTAAAATAAAGCTGTAGTGTTGTTTTCTTTAGGACGACAACTTTATCATTCCACCCTGTAGATGTCAGCTCTACGACATAATCAAGTTACCTGAGTTGATTTTTTTTAGTAAAAGTTTTAAAATAAAGCTGTAGTGTTGTTTTCTTTAGGACGACAATTTTATCGTTCCACCCTGTAGATGTCAGCTCTACTACATAATCAAGTTAGCTGAATTGATTTTTTCAATAAAAGTTTTAAAATAAAGCTGTAGTGTTGTTTTCTTTAGAACGACAATTTTATCGTTCCACCCTGTAGATGTCAGCTCTACGACATAATCAAGTTAGCTGAATTGATTTTTTCAATAAAAGTTTTAAAATAAAGCTGTAGTGTTGTTTTCTTTAGGACGACAATTTTATCGTTCCACCCTGTAGTTAATAATGTTCCAGTCATGCTGAAATGAAAGTATTATGACTTATGGTCCAGGTACGCTGGCTTCTGCCAAATCATTGAAGTTAAGCAGCGATGAATCTGTACAGTACGGATGTGGGTAACCACTTCGGAATCGAGATTAATGATTTATATCTCTTAATAAACAGCAAAACAAAAGAATGTTAATATAAATCTTCAATGAACGCGATATCCTAACCTCTAAGCATAAAATATCCCTCAACGAGTTGACACGCCGTTAAAACTAATCAGTCAGTTTAAACGCGTATATACACACCATGATCGCCAGAACAAAATTTGATACTAGGTCGAGAAACTGAAGGGGAATGCCGACGGAGCTAAGCAAGACTGACCTTAGATAGCAGCAGACTGTTCCTGATAGATGTGAATAATCACACATAGGTTGGAATATGCTGAGATAGATAGATAGAAACAGGGTATGATAGATAAATAGATAGATGCTGATACAGATAGATATTAACAAACATAGATAGATTGGAATATATTGAGATAGATAGGTGAATAGATAGAGGGTGAGGATCTGAGAACACAGTTATTTAAAAGATAGATGGTTCGTTTACATTTTGCCTAACGTCTAAATCATGTCAATAAATAAGTGCTTTTCTCGGATCTCTGAACGGGAACAGAGTAAAACTGATTGTTGCCTGGGGGACTTCACCTGACCTACCCGACTTTGATTTAATAAGGGTAGACAAAGATTAACCTGTAACCAGCAAAAGAAGTCCTGAATGGGGGCGTATTTGCCGGTTGTTTTCAGGTACTAATAGATAGTTTACTGGCTGTTGATTTACCTCCAATGTCCGTAAAATACGCCATGCCAGGTGACCTAAAACTGCCTCTTGATAAGAGCTTATTTACTGATGACTTACGAGGACTGATTTTTTTTCTTTCTTTTTTTTTTCTTTCTTTCTTTTTTTTTTTGTAATTACACGACGTAAAAAGAAAAAGAAGAAAACGGAGAAAGAAGTAAAAGAAGACAAATGCTAATCTAACACTAAATCGACTCATAAACAAATACTCAAGTACATTACCGGACATTCTAGTAGATAGAAGTTGATATGATTGTCATGAAGAACTAAAAGAATTTTTTTTTTCATAAGTAGGTTCCCACAAACTTTAAGCGCGTGTATACCGACCATGATAATCCGGCAACGGAATCTTCGACCATACAAATTGGTTTATTTTCGTAATATCGACATTTTTTAAAGATTACATTGGTTCCTATTTGATAGTATTCAACTTAACTTAAATTTTAAAATTCTGACCTAAATCTCAACACAGGCCCTAACTATTGACAGATTGATATGATAAGAATATAATAGATCAATACGAACAAATTGAGAGAGATATGAATAGACTGGGCTAGCTCGCTAAATAGATAGATAGATAGATATGAAAAGACTAAGTTAGCTCATTGGATAACTAGCAAGATAGATAGATAGATAGATATGAAAAGACCAACTTAGCTCGCTGGATAACTAGCAAGATAGATAGATAGATAGATAGATAGATAGATAGATAGATAATACTCAGTCCTAGAGATCTGGGAAGTATGAAATACCACTTCATTACCATTACTCCCAGGACCACTCTGACCTGGAGAGGTAGTTCACGTTAGGGTCCCATCTATGGGTCAAATAAAACTGTTTAATTCTTTTTTTTTCTTTTGTATTTTGTAGAAATGTGTGCCAAATCAAATCTCTCAAAAAACAACAAAACGAAAAATGTTATCATAAATCTACAATGAACGTGATTTCCTAATCTCTGCGCATAAAATATCCCTAAAGAGTTGACATGCCGTTAAAATCAAACAATCAATTAATCAATCACTTTCTGCCAATTGCTTCCTCTCTCTTCTTTTTCATTCATATAATCATTTCTCTTTTTTTTTTCTTCATCTTTTTATATTTTCCCGCCCTGTTGTCAAGCAATTTTACGAAACATCCCAAAATCAACAACGCTATCTTGATCGCCTTCTTTATATTTTTTAATTACAATCTTTTCGCCTGTTTCGCGCCAATTGCTATAATTAATGGACTCAATGCGCATGCGCGTCCTTTTGTTTTTTCCCGCATATCGTACTGGAATAACTCCTCGACCGTTGACCACAACACTTGATTTGTGCACAAAAGCTGACGCCGGGGTCACCCTGCTGTTGTCAAGCTCTTTGCCCTCAGACATTCGGATTCATAAATATGGACGATGGAAATTCGTTCCGAAACAAATAGAAACTTTTTTTCTTTCTAGTTCTTTTGACTATTTTATTTTCGTTTATCTCAGTCTTCTTCTTCTTCTTCTTCTTCTTCTTCTTCTTCTTCGAAGTTTTTTCTTTGTCTTATTCATTTTCTTTAAAAGAATTGTTTAGGCTTGCTTTTCTTTTTCATTTTTTTCTTTCTTTTATTTTTCTCACATATTTTTCTTTTTGATATTCTCCCAAAATATTAAATAATATTTGTTTGTTTGTTTGTTTGTTTGTTTGTTTCTATCTTTCTTTCTTATCACCACCCCTTTCTTTCTTTCTTTCTTTCTTTCTTAATTTTTGTTTCTTTGCTTACTTGTCAATTGATTTCCACCTTTTTTCTTCATAATTCTCTCGTCATAAAAGAAAAATATTTCAGACGAGTTACATATTCAAGTCCGAAACTAAAAGTCATTTTTCCTTTCGACTGAAACGACAACAAATGCAGAAACTGCAATAAAATAGTTGGAATGAGTTTTTCACATAGTTACCTCCAATGGCTTAACATTTTCACGATCGCACAATCCTCAAAATCTTCACAAGCAAAGGCAACCAACCTTTTCACTGCAGCGATGACGTTATCGTTATCAGGAAAATGTTGTTCGCGTAGTCCAGCTTTCATTGGCCCGTTTCGAGCGGATAAACTGATCATTGAGCCCTTTCTTATGTGGAACGATGGCTGTGGGTTGAACGTAACTTCTTAATCACGTGTCTATCATCACAACGGGAATTCATTACCCACCGCCTAAATGTACTCACACCGACTATTTCCCCCTTTAAATGTACACCAGCGATAACTGATGCAATCTTTTTAACAAACGGAGGAATTAAATGTCACAGAGCTCTGCTTTTATGTCAGATGGCATTGTGCCTTTGACGCTGGGAAACGACAAGATTAAATAGGAGACAATACTTCTGCACTGGCTCTTGTATATATATATATATATATATATATATATATATATATATATATATAACATTTTGCGCGAGCAGGATGTGACACAAGGTCAAATTTTTAGCAGCGTTTAACAGCTTTGCATCTAGTGTTCCCCCCCCCCTTAATCGATTGCCATACCAAGGGTGAAGAGCCTACTCTGCCCTACAATTTGGCCTAAGCTAGAGGGAGAATAATTGGGTTTATAACTTTCCAAAGGGTTATAGCCCTATGTGAAATACAACACCCTAGTCAAGGATTTGAACTTGGGTCGCCGTTATTCCACTTGGCTAGAGCTGCAGAATACACCAACTGCATCTCCGCAGAGGGGTAAAACTCTCCCGCCGATTTTTATGGATATGACATTAAACAATCTGATGGTGAGGCTCTAGTAATGCTGGAGCTTTGGATAATCCAGAGTACTCCTTCACTACCATCGCTCCCAGGTTTAGTCTGTCTAAGAGAGATAGCTCCAGAAAAGGTCTTATATATGTGTCAAAAAGAACTGTTCGAAATTTAAACTGAGAGCACACAAATGATTTATAATAAATTAAATTGCTAGAAATAGAACTGTTCGATCAATTTAACTGTGAGTAAACAAATGAATGATATTTAATTGAATTGTTAGTGATATATGAAATACTTGTAACCATTTAACTGTGTGCAAACGAATGAGTATTGATGAACAGAATAATTAGTGTTAAATAGCAATGCTTGTAACCACTTCACTGTGTGCAAACAAATGATTAATATTGAATAGAGATTTTAGTGTTAGATAGCAATAATGGAAACTATTTCACTGAGTAGAAACAACAACATGACTAGTGTTCAAACAAATTAGTTTTAACTCATTTAAAAATCAAATTACAGACAAACAAATCTCTTCCATATCATGTGCATCCATTTAACTGTATGCAAACAAATGACTGATATTAAGTTGTGACTGTTATATAAAAGGTAATTTACAAAGCTCTTTGCTTCGATGTGGCACTAGGGCGAATGAATGGGGCACCCAATGAGACTCGAACTCACTCGTGTAGGTTCGCTAGTCTAGCTTGCTAACCGTTACACCACCAGAGGTGCCCTGTGACTGTTATGTAAAAGACTTGAAAACATTTAACTATGTGCAAAAAAGAATTAGCTCAGGCTCATTTTAAAATGTTATTAAAATGTGTTCAAAAATCATATATTCAATATGTTTATCTATGTGATTTGGCATTAAATAACCTACAATGGTTGATATGCCATAAAACTAAATGTTTAATGTTCGGGTCACTGTGTCAATTTCCTTCGACAGTAACGATTACATCATAAACACCTCCCAACTGGCTCTTACGTAAGTCATATCTCGTGAAAAATAGTCATAGTAATAAGGTTAATATCTTAATTACATGTTTAGTTTTGTGAGAATATACACGTGTACAAATCAGCCTCGTGTATCAGTCGACCTTTGATATATGAAAATAAATTTATGGAATTGATAATTTTTCTGTACGTCAAAGTCAATTTCTTTGCTTAAAATTTTGATCTTCAGATTAAATGGTCGACCTTAATGGTATGTCAACTCGTTTAGGGTTATTATATGCCAAAAAGGTAAGGAATTATGCACATCGTCGATTAATATGAACATTTTTTGTGTAGATTTTTTTATGCAGAGTCATATAATACCAAATATAATTCTTTAATAAAATAGTTTGCATCTATTTGTCTGGTTTCAAGCATTCCTATCTGACACTAATAATAATATGGTCTTATGTAAACATTACTATTTGATAGTGATAATTTGTTTGCATAGTTATATCTAGTATCAATTTACTAAAATGAGAAAACTAGAAAATGATTATAGCTTCAAATAACTATTTTTACCTACGAATAATTTACAGTTATATTGTATCAAATATTCAAAACGAATGATAATAATTTTAAACGAATCTCTTTGACCAACGAGTGGAATTTTAACGGTATTAGCACTCCTGGGCAGAGTGGAGTAATAGGAATGGAGTGATACTCCAAACTCCTCAGATTTCCCGAACTAGAGCTTCGCTAACAGATTTCCAGAACTAGAGCCCCAGTAACATATTTCCAGAAATAGAGCTTCGCTAACAGATTTCCAGAACTAGAGCCTCGCCAACAGATTTCCAAAACTAGAACCTTACTATCAGATTTCTAGAAATAGAGCCTCGCTAATAGATTTCCAGAACTAGAGCCCCAGTAACATATTTCCAGAACTAGAGCTTCGCTAACAGATTTCCAGAACTAGCGCCTTACTATAAGATTTCCAGAACTAGAGCATCGCTAACAAATTTTCAGAACTAGAGCCTCACTAACAGATTTCTAGAACGAGAACCTCGCTAACAGATTTCCAGAACTAGAGCCTTACTATCAGATTTCCTGAATTAGAGCGTCACAATTAGATAAGAATTCATACACAATTGTGTAGTTTTAAGTATTTCAAGAAATTATATTGTTCCAAGCTTTGGTTTCTTACTTTAATGGCATATCAAATTTCCTGGCGTAATTAATGCCAAAGGCAAGTTCTCTGTTTAATGTTTAAACGCCTTCTCTTTTCCAGTAAATGGTATTTCTATGACTGAAAAAAGTTATTTTAACTGTAAACATAGAATTTTTCGTAGTTTCTTTCCATGGTTTCGTTGGGTTTTATGGCATATTCAATGTCAAATCCTGTTTATACATACATCTTCGATTGGTGTTTGAGTCAACGGGGTTTCGATCCCAGCTTCGGGAATCTAGCTCGTCTAGCTACACTGATGAGTTCTGATAGAACGAAACAGATCTGTTTGTGGATGACAATATATATATGCTCCCCTACCCCTGTAGGGTTGAGCTCTCTAGCGAATGAAGTAATTGTGTTGCCATTAGCGTATATGCAAGGCTCTTCGTATGAATCGAGCTCTCGGTAGCCCTTAAGCGGGAATATGTACACAATAACAATTGTGATTCATAACCGTTTAAATTTACTTCGCTGGCGCTGGCTTCGTGGCTGAGTGGTAGAATCTTCAATTGGCGTTTGAGTCAACCGGGTTTCGATCCCAGCTTCGGAAATCTAGCCCGTCTATTCACACTGATGAGTTCTGATAGAACGAAACAGATCTCTCTGTGGATGACAATACATATATGACTTGTAAATACATTTAGTAGATAACATTAAACGAACGAGACGTCTTTTTTACACACAGATAAATGGTTTCAAGTATTGCTATATAACATTGACAATTTAACATCAGTCATTTGTTTGCACACAGTTTGTTCTATTTGACTCATAGATAGAACCCTATCAGGTGCTACCACTTTGGGTCAGAGTGGACCTGGGAGCAATGGCAATAAAGGGGTAAGCATCATCCCCCAAATCTACCCAAAATCTCGCCATCAGATTTTTTAATGTCATACCAGGACACTCGGTGAGGAGGGTCTTACTCCTCTGAAGAGATGCAGTCGGTGTATTCAACATCCCCAGCCGACTGGGCTTTCTTCACATACAGTTAAAATTTGAGAAAAATAATGAATATTATAAAATAGATACCGTTTTGGTTGTATGTTACTCTACAAGGAATTATATAATTCTGTTAGCTTTGGTTTAGAACAGTGGTTCCTTACCGATTTTCGGCCATGCCCTACTTTGGTATTTCTAGAATTCTGATGCCCCTCCTGCAATATTTGATACTTGCTTATTCATTAATTTGGTCTCGAAACAAGCCATATTTACCAACCCCTCCGCTTGAGCAGAATATGACACAAGGACAATTTTTAAGCGGATTTTAACAGGTTTGAATTCAGAGTTTTCCTTCTCCTAGACTAGTTGCCTCACCAACGCTCAAGAACTCTGTCTGCCCTACTATTTACCCATAGCTGGAGGGAGAATAATTGGATTCATACCTTTCCCAAGGGTATTAGTGCTATGTGAAAAGCAATCAGTCTCGTACAGAATTTGAACTTGTGTCGCCGAGTCCAATTCCTACGACGATAACCATTACACTACGAGCACCTCGAAACAAGCGCCACCAAAATATTGTATGTGCTACCAAAATATTACCATGACCCATTGATATGGCATGCGCCCCACGTTAGGAAATTAATAGTTTAGAAGAAAATTACATTTTTATTTTCTAAATTTCTACCTATTCATGATCGATAGTGTATGTAATAAAATCTGTTTCTATTGTATAATGTTTCACTAGAATTAATAAAATTCTGATATTTTTAATATCGCAGAAAATTGAATTTTATCTTAAAAAAATTGGTTGAGGTATACATATTAATGGTCAATACTGTAATACCTAATTATATCCGTTTTGATTGTACAATGATCCACAAGAAATAACAAAATCTTATTATCTCTAGCTTAAAAAGAAAACTAACTTTAGATAGATATGAACAGACTGAACCCGATAGATTGATAGACTGAAATAGATAGATAGATTATCCACTATAAACAATAAAATCCTGTCATCTTTGGTTTAGAAAAAAATTTCATTCATTCTTAAATTTGGTAATTATGGACGATACTGTCATACCTAATAATATCCTTTTTTATTGTATAATAATAAACAAGAAATTATAAAATCCTGGTAACTGGTTTAGATAAAATTGCATTTTTTTATAAGGGTTGATTGGGTAATACCTAACAGTATCCGTTTATATTGTAGAATGTTCCACTAGAAATAATAAAATCCTGGGGTCTTTGGTTTAGAAAAAAATTACATTTTTATTTCTTAAATTTGGTTAGGGTGTACTTGTTTATGGTTGATTGTGTACCGGCCCATTGGTCGAGTGGGTAGAAAGCTCGCCATTGGTCCGGGAGACCTGTGTTCAATCCCAGGTCGCGTCATACCAGATACTTTAAAATGGTACTTAATACCTCCTTGCTTAACACTTAGCAATATAAAGTACGTATCAAGGGTAAAGTGGTGCAATCAGGGGAAAGGAGTACCGCCCTTCCCTATACCTTGGTGTAGTAGTAACTGAAAAGGGAGCCTTCTGGTCGCCCTCGACTAAAGGGAGACAACTTTACTTTAATTACTCATTGTATAATGTTTGACTTGAAATTATAAAATCCTGGCGACTGGTTTAGAAAAAAATTGCATTTTTTTAATCGGTAATGGTGTACTTATTTACGGGCGATAATTTATGTCTTACAATGTAGGAAAATCTGTCATGGCGGTTATTCCGTTTTATTTTAATCTTTATTTTCTCATTTTTCTTTTCATAACATGCGGTTAATATTTTCCCGTCCCGTTCATTAGATCGCAGTGGACATTTTTATTTCTTTGCTGTTTACTCACAGTTCCCTATTGTAATTTTGCTTCTTATGACGTTGTTTGCAGGAGGTCGGGATCACTCGGGTCAAATCGGCTTCAGTCGGATCTTGTCGATATTGTTCGCCAGCCGCGTCCGCGTCCAACCAGTGAAGCGTGACGGGAAATTTTCTGGTCTGTAAATTCTTTGACATTTCACGTTCGATTTTGCGTGCTGTGAGGCGACGAGTGAACAGAGATCAAGGAAAGAAAGAATTGCTATTCAAAAATAGAAGAGGAAGTCGTTGAGGGAGGAGAGATAAAGAAAAAAGATTTTTTTAAATTCAATAGAAAATAGGAAATGAAGGGTAAGAGGTAACAAGAGAGAAGGAGAAAGGGAAGAATAAGATGAGGTGAATTATGATCAAATGGAATGGCAAAATAAGGGGATAGAAAAAGTAGGTATGATATCTAAAAAGAAATAAAGAAAAAAACAAATAAATAAACAAACAATCCTTATAAGAAGTATACAACGAGTAACATATAGAAAATTATCAAAGAAAGAAAAAAAGAAATAAAGAAAGAAAGAATTCAGATAAAGAAAAATATGCAAAGGAAAAAAACAGAAAAAGAAGAAAAGAATGAATTTTGATACGGGGAAAATATACAATGGCAAAAATATAGAAAAGAAAGAAAGAAAGAAAGAAAGAAAGAAAGAAAGAATTCAGATAAGGAAAAAAATACAAAGAAAAAAAAAGAAAATAAAGAAAGAATAAAAAAAAGAATTTTGATTAGGGGAAAATATACAATGGCAACAATATAGAAAAGAAAGAAAGACAGACAGACAGAAAGAAAGAAAGAAAGAAAGAAATGAAGATAAAGAAAAATATACAAAGAAAAAAAACAGAAAAAATAAAGAAGAAAAGAAAGAACTTTGATTTGGGAAAATATACAATGGCAACAATATAGAAAAGAAAGAAAGAAAGAAAGAAAGAATTCTGAATGGGAAAATATACAAAGAAAAAAACAGAAAATGAAGAAAGAAGAAAAGAAAGAATTTTGATTAGGGAAAAATATACAATGGCAACAATATAGAAAAGAAAGAAAGAAAGAAAGAAAGAAAGAAAGAAAGAAAGAAAGAATTCAGATAAGGAAAATATACAAAGAAAAAACATAGAAAAAAAAAAGAAAGAAGGAAGGATAGAATTTTGATAAGCGGAAAATATACAATGACAACATTATAGAAAAAAAAGAAAGAAAGAAAGAAAGATTCTGAGAAGGAAAAATATACAAAGAAAAAACATATAAAAAAAAAAAAGAAAGGAGAAAAGAAAGAATTTTGATAAGGGGAAAACATGCAATGGCAAAAATATAGAAAAGAAAGAAAGAAAAAAAAAGAAAGAAAAAAGAAAAACAGAAAGAAAGAAAAGAGAAAGAAAGAATCGTTTAAATTCCATTGTGAAAGAAAGGAAAACAAAGGCAATAGTTTATAACTGAATAGAAATTGAATATAAACAATATTCTTATGATATATTTATCCCGAATCAGACCTCTTTCTATCAATTCTTTTTTCTTTCTTAGTGGTTAATTTCATTCGTATCGTTGTTACTAAAGATAACCTGTAACAGAACGATACATTGCTACAATCCTCACACAGATAATCCCCACTAACCCCTCTATTCAATACTTATACAACTCTGCTTTTACGCATTCAAGTACATTGATTTTGTTGCCAATGCTTTCTTCTTCTTCTTCTTCTTCTTCTTCTTCTTCTTCTTCTTCTTCTTCTTCTTCTTCTTTCTCTCTCTCTCTCTCTCTCTATATATATATATATATATATATATATGTTATAAATTTATTTCAGCTTATCCCTCCATATGAAAAATCCACATCATCAGATAACCATCACATAATGAAGAGAAAAAAACATAAAAAATTCTTTCAATGGATTGTTTTTTTGAACGAATAAAAAATCCATAGAAGGAAATTTTTTTTCGTTATTTTTCTCTCCATTATGTGATTGCTATCTGAAAAGGTTGGCTTCTCTTGTGAAGTAACCAGCTGAAATAAATTCATAGTAGCCAAATGACAGCCTGTACAGTTTTTCTTCCAATTATATATATATATATATACTTTCTTTAAAGAAAAAAACAAAGACCGGTTATTTTAGGATTATAAATTTATTTCCATCCTGTTTTGCGTTTCTGGTGTGAACCAAAAACACGAAGAAATGTATAACAGGACTTCTTCAGATCTTATGGATAAATAAAACAGAATAGACACGGAGGGAAGGGGGAGGGAGAAAGTTGAAGAGTTACAATGAGCTCTCTACTATATATATATATATATATATATAATTGGTATATAAAGTAAAGTCGGCCACTGTAGTCGAGGGTGACCCGAAGGCTCTCTTTTCGATAACTACTACACCAAGGTGTAAGGGAGGGCGTTACTTCTTCCCCTGGATTGCTGCACTTTACCCTTGATACGTACCTTATAATGCTGAGTGTTAAGCAAGGAGGCATCAAGTGCCATTGGCGAATACTCTATCCATAATGCCATTTTCCGGGAATTGGTATAAAAAATAATATGTTCCATCGTCTTTAAAACTCGCTTGAATTCTTACATCCATCCATATATATATATATATATATATATATCCAGGGAATGGAGTGCTGGCCTCTCCTATACGTTGGTGTAGTAGCTATTGAAAGAGGAGACTTTGGGTTATCCTCAACTAAGGTCACCAACTTTGATTATATAGATCATCTGATATATATATATATATATATATATATATATATATATATATATATATATATGTCAAAGCAAGTGAAACTGCCTTCCATCATGTTTAATTAACTGAAGATCGCTAAATTTCTTTATATTCAGTGAAAAAATTCAAATAAGTTTTTTTTTTTTTTAAAAAGAGAATAGATTACTCTGTGAGCGTTGAAAATTCGCTCAACAAAAATATGAATACGTATCTCATGAATTTTTCAGTAATTTCCTTTTTGGCGACAGAGCTTCAACGTTGAGGAGTTTGGTCATAAATAACTCTTAATAGTATCCGTATAAAGTAGGAATAATAAATCCTTTGTATCTTTTGTTTTGAAGGAAATTAACTATTTTATTTTAAAAAGAGTGGCAAGAAAAGAGTTATAGACTGGTGATACTGTGGTTATGAATTATCCCCTCCTTCCTAAATGTAAGTATCAACATCATCATGGGCCACTATCAAATATCAAATGCCATTTAGAATTCTTCCTAGATAGAAGCATCAATATCATTATGGATAGCAGTCAACTCTTAAATGCTAATCAGAATTATTCACCTCTTCCTAAATAGAAGCATCAATAACATCATGGACCACTATCAAATATCAAATGCCATTTAGAATCCTTCACTCCTTCCTAAATAGAAGCATCAATATCATCATGGACGGCTTTTTTCCGGTATGTTTTATCCTGGTGTTTTTTTTTTGTTTTGTTTTTTTTTTGTTTTTTTACAATAATTGTTTTAAATATGGCCGTTGTTTTAATATTTGAAGATGAAAAATTGGACGATGAATTATGATTAAGCACACGTTTATCTTGGAGCTGTGGGGATTTTGCGTGAAATGTCAGATTTTCGTGTCAAAGGTTGCCAAACAGTTCCGAAGCAAACGATTCATAAGTCCCCATACTACCCACCTTTTATCCGAGCGCTGAAAAGAATTTTAACATAATTAACATGTGACTGGTAATTTTAGCTTCTATTCAATTTTCATTTAGTGTGTAGATATTTGACTTGTGTCGGTGGGTCGTGTATAAAGGTTGGGAAGTTTTGATTTTTGTTTGTTTTTTTTTTTTGTCTAAAAATGATGCGGTGTTTGTGGGCAATGGAGAAATTTAAAAAAAAAGAAATATTTACGAAAAAAGAAAAAGAAAAACAAAATGGCGTTTTTTGAAATTGATTAAGGAATTCAAAAAATGAGGGTTGTAAAAAGAGCCTAGAGTTCATGCACTTATCTCTCT
The DNA here is from genome assembly GCA_963585895.1 of Sepioteuthis lessoniana. NCBI lineage: Eukaryota > Metazoa > Mollusca > Cephalopoda > Myopsida > Loliginidae > Sepioteuthis > Sepioteuthis lessoniana. The sequence goes on from OY757944.1 coordinate 7,610,752, forward strand.
CTCTCTCTCTCTCTCTCTCTCTCTCTCTTCTTTAATTGATTATGTATGTGGGTGTCTCAGTCTCTCTTTTTTTCTCTATTTCTTTCAACCTCTTTAATCTCTCTCTTTCTCTTCTTTCATTGATTATATATGTGTCCCTCTTTTATTTCTCTCTCTCTCTCTCTCTCTCTCTCTATCTATCTATCTATCTATCTATCTATCTATCTTAAATTGAGTGCATATGCATGTGTGTGTAACTCTGTTGTTTTAGATTTCATTCACTCTCTCTTTCTCTCTCTTTCTCTCTCACTGTTTCTTTCTCTTTCACTCTTACTATCTCTCTCTCTCTCTCTCTTCTTCACTCTGACTATCCATCTCTTTAAAATCGTTGTTGTGTGTGTGCGTCTCTCTTATTTTTTTGCATCACTTCAAATGAATTCCGTCCGTCTGTCTGTCTGTCTGTTTGCCTCTCTCTCTCTCTCTCCCTCTCTCTCTCCCTCTCTGTATCTATCTATCTTTCTATCTATCTTAAATTGAGTGCATATGCATGTGTGTGTAACTCTGTTGTTTTAGATTTCATTCACTCTCTCTTTCTCTTTCTCTCTCTTTCTCTCTCACTGTTTCTTTCTCTTTCACTCTTACTATCTCTGTCTCTCTCTTCTTCACTCAGACTATCTCTCTCTCTCTCTTCTTCACTCTGACTATCCATCTCTTTAAAATCTTTTTTGTGTGTGTGCATCTCTCTTATTTTTTTGCATCACTTCAAATGAATTCCGTCCGTCCGTCGGTCTGTCTGTCTGCCTCTCTCCCTCTCTCTATCTCTCTCTCTCATTCTCTCTCTCTCTGTGTATCTATCTATCTATCTATCTTAAATTGAGTGCATATGCATGTGTGTATAACTCTGTTGATTTAGATTTCATTCACTCTCTCTTCTTCTCTCTTTCTCTCTCACTTTCTCTTTCTTTTTCACTCTTACACACACTCTCTCTCTCTATCCATCTCTTTAAAATCGTTGTTGTGTTTGTGTGTCTCTTATTTTGCATAGCTTTCTTTCTTCAAATGCATTCAGTCTGTCTGTCTGTCTGTCTGTCTTCCTCTCTCTCTCTCTCTCTCACTCTCTCTCTCTCTCTCAGTATCTATCTATCTATCCCTTTAAAATCCTTGTTGTATGTATGTACCTCTTTCCTATTTTGCATTTCCTTTTTTCGTCATATTCATTCAATAATTTGGTCGAAATTATCAGCCGGCTAGAATGCCAATGAAGGTGTTTCTGCTGTTCGCAAATTCCTTTTTCATTAAATTTTTGATTGGTTTGATTTGGTTTTGTGGCACCTCAAACGTTAGTGGCAAATCCATTTTTATACATATAAACTGTTATATTTCAAACAATTCAGTTTAATATAAGTATAGTTTTTTTTTGTTTACACACAGTTAAATATCAAAATAGTTCTATTTCAAACTATTCAATTTAGCATAAGTTCACAGTTTCACTGTAAAAAAAAAAACATGTCTATTTCACATAATTCAGTTTAGCAAACAAAAACTGTTCAATTTCAAGCAATCCAGTTTAGCATAAGTACGCACTTTAAATGTCAAAACAGTCCTATCTCAAGCAATTCAGTTTAGCATAAGTACACTGTTTAGTCCTATTTGATCTAGAGAGAGGACCCTATCAGGTGCTACCACTCCAAGCCCGAGTGGACTTGGTAGTAATGGCAATGAAAGGGTAATCTGCATTTTCCAAAGCTCCAGCATTACTGGAACCTCACCATCAGATTGTTTAGTATCAAATCTACGATACTCGTTGAAATGTCTTACGCCTCTGTAGAGGAACAATCTGTGTATTCTATAGCCCCACCCAATTGAGCAAGTTAAGCTTTCGAACAACCTTTGCTTTTTTCTTTTCAGTCTCGTAAACAAAGTTATAATCAACGCACCATTTGCGAAAGAATAATAACTGCTAATTTCAGTCCTGTTATCATTTGTCACACAAAAGCTTAAATCGGAACCCAATGAATATATAAGTCTCTTGATAGAATCTATGCACAGACAATCTTTTGATGTTAAAAGAAAAAATAAAAACACAAATATTTAGAACAGAGGGGTAATTTTTTTTTTGTTCTGAATCTTTTAAAGAATCAAAATTCGAACCCTTTGCTGGCTTTTCAATGTTAATACAAGTTCAAGGATATTTATAATACAAATATTTATAATACAAATATTTTTAATACAAGTTCAAGGATATTTTCTCGTATATAATCAACAGCTTTTAATTCGGTGTTGTTTTCTTTGTAACAATTGTCGTTGAATTCTGTCTCTGTACCATCATATTTAACCATTAATTTTTACAATTAATTTTTACCATTAATTTTTACCATTAATTTTAAGCATCAATTTTAAGCATCAATTTTAAGCATCAATTTTTACTACCAATTTTCGTAAACGTTAACGAATTCTTTTTAACGTAAATGTTAGGGAATTCTTTGACTAACTTTTTCTTTAGTATATTTATTATATATATTTATATTATATTTATATTATATATATTTATATTATATATATTTATATTTATTATATATATTAATCTGTATTTATAATATATATTAATCTGTATTTTAATTTATTTAGTATATTTTGATATTTTAAATTTTATATTTTGATATTTTAAATTCGTATTCACCAGGTAAAAATGTCCCTATTTGTTAAACACAGTGGCTTAGACCCTTTTATTGAAACTTTTCTTGGTTCCCCAATGATGTCTGCATCGGAAAATAAGGTCTAAAAAAGTTCGGATGCAGGTTACTTTTACTGTGCTTTTAATCTCGACTGCTTGAATGTGAGTTAAAAAAACATTCTATCTACAATGCACCAGTGATATCAACAATTTTAATTTAAAAAAAAATTGAGCGAGCATTTTGCAACATCTACTACCCAAAAGGGAATTTTATATTTAAGCTTAAATCATTTTATCAATCGATAAGTAACCATTTAGGGTTTTTATAATTAAGCTATTTTTTATTAGATTATTTGTTATACTTTTTCTACCTTATAAGTATTTTCGGAAAGTGCAGTCTTGTTACTTTCTGTCACGTAAGATCGATTCAATTATATTCATCTGCATTGAATGCAACACACATATGTGCGTAAACTCACATCCTACGATTAACCTTTTCTAGCTCAGCCAACAGTATACACGTTGAGATTCTCCAAAATCTAAAGACCCCCACATATACCGCTCTGCACTCGCACTCACCCTTGCACCCATCCATACACCCACCCTCGTAAACCTCCAACCGCCCGGACATGCATCGCGTAGGAGCGTACAGATGTGGTGAGTGTAAAATGTTTTAGCCAGCCAAATGTGCTGGAGTTGATTTTAAAGAGTGCCAATAATGAGTTGACTAATGAAATGAAAACATCGACTGTTAAATACGACTTGAGTCTGGTCCCTGGTGCACGTAAGCATGAATAGGAGAGGTTTGGGTTGAGGAGGCGAGCGAAGTTGTGGGACAATTGGGGTGTGGGTCGAGGTAGGGTGAGACGCATGTTGGATGCTTAGGATAAGGGTAAAATCTGAGAGAGAAACTGATGCATGGAATGGGACAGACTAAGATAGATAGATAGATAGATAGATAGATATGAGCAGACTGTGATATATATATATATATATATATATATATATATATATATATATATATATATATTTCGGCAGCATTTCTTCGTTAATGCAAATTTCATTAAACATAATAGACATTTTATGCCTACATATTTTCTTTTGGATCCGTTCGAATTCCCGTATTACTTTTATCGTATTCGAGGGGAATTGATTTAGGTATTGTCCATAGTTGTATGTATCCCTAGTACTTTCTGCCCGACTTTGGGCCATCATCAGGGGAGAATCTGTTACAAAAGTGATGTAACTTTTGTTTTAGCAAATTACTACTGTGTAAGGACGTCTTTGCTGTTGGAGATTATGGCGCTTGCTTTTAAATGTAATTCTGTAAATAGTGCCAGTAGCTAAAGACATTTAAGTACGTTAGCACTGGTTTGAAAATTAATTCTATTAAGTGCTGGTTGCAGGTTTCTAATATATAGTGCTTCGAGAATCTGAAGTTTTTGTTTATTATTTTGATGTTCGAGTATTGTTGTGTTGTCGGTGAGAATTTTTCGTAGTTGTGTTGTTGGGCATGAATGTTTTTTTAAATGCTGAGCTATTGAACTAAGCGCCATAATCTCCTACAGCAAAGACGTCCTTACACAGTAGTAATTTGCTAAAACAAAAGTTACATCACTTTTGTAACAGATTCTCCCCTGATGATGGCCCAAAGTCGGGCAGAAAGTACTTGGGATACATACAACTATGGACAATACCTAAATCAACTTCCCCCCGAATACGATAAAAGTAATACGGGAATTCGAATCGGATCCAAAAGAAAATATGTAGGCATAAAATGTCTATTATGTTTAATGAAATATATATATATATATATATATATATATATTGAGATAGATAGATAGATGTGGATGACTATATATATATATATATATGAATATATATTTCAATTCACACACACACACATACACACACACACTTCACACACACACACACACACACATATATATATATATATATATATATATCGCAGTCTGTTCATATCTATCTATCTATCTATCTATCTATGAGATAGATAGATAGATATGAGTAGACTGCGATTTATATATACACCTCTGGACAAAAATATAAGACCACCCACAAAAATGAAGCAAAAGATATTTTTTATAATTTTTAAATTATGAAAATCAGATATATGAAAGATAAGTTTAAACGACATTTAAATTTAAAGTACGAAGAAATTCTAATTCATTTTTTATATGTATATTAGCATTTATGCTAAATTTTTAAATTTTTGTATTTGGCATGAATGCAAGACCACCAATAAAAACTAAAGAAAAGAGGACTTAATTTAGTTGAAAATGTTTTATTCTATAGTCAACGTAATATAAAAGCTATTAAAACTGTAGTACTTAAAATACTAAAAACGTAAATGTCTAAAGGAACATTATCTGAATTTGAGAAAGGTGAGATTACTGTCGAAAGAGTCAGAAAATCTGAAAGAAATTTCGACGACCTTAGGATGCAGTAAAACCGTTAACTGCAATTACTTGAAAAATCCAAATAAGTATGGAAGAAGAAAACCGACTGTCAGGCTAGAAAAATTATCACCACAATTCAAGAGAAGAATTGTTCACGAAATAAAAAAGAAAACTTCATCAACATCAAAATATTGAAATCTCTCGTGGAAGCTCCTTGCAGTACAAGAATCATTAGAAGCCATTTAAACAATGAAAAAATTAAGCATAAGAAAAGAATTCATCGTCCAAGGTTAACTATAAAGTACAAAGAGAAACGACAGGAATATGCTCGTCAACATCCAACTATGAGTGCTAAAGAAGGGCAAAAAGTTGTCTTCTCGAACGGAAATAAATTCAATTTAGACGCACCAGATGGCTTTCAAAGTACTGGCATGCAAAATATTTTCCAGAAAAGAATAAAGAACAAGTTATAGTAGAGGAGAATCACTTATGATCTGGAGGATTTCTCATCTTCAGGAAAACTAAACAACAATTTGTCAATGGTTAACCAAAAGCAGCGGAATAATGTGAAGATGCTAAATGATTTATCTCTCACACAAGAAGGGCGTCGTCTATGTAGAGAAGAATAGATTTTCCAGCAAGTTAATGCTCCTATTCACAATGCATCAATTACAAAGAAGTTCTCGTTTGAACAAAAAAATAAGACATCTTGACCACCCACCGTACTCTCCAGACCTCAATTCTTGGGAAATTTTGTGGAGATTGATTGTTGATAGTATGCCAAGCCGAAATTTTGAGGTCATAAAAGCTAACGGTGGATCTACAAAATATTTAAAAAGTAGCCTTTATATTCTATATTTCTGCTCATTGGTCTTATATTTATATCAAAACAAAATTTTAAAATTAAGCATAAATGCTAATATACATATAAAAAATGATTTGAAATTTCTTTATATTTTAAGTTTAGTTGTCTTTATGTCTTATCTTTCATATATCTGATTTTCATTTTTTTAAAATTATAAACAATATTTTTTCTTCATTTTTCAGGGTGGTCTTATATTTTTGTCCAGGGGTGTATATATATAGAGAGAGGTTGATAGATTTTTAAAATCATACAGAAGCAATAAATCGATAATAGCAAAATGTGAGAAAGTATATTACATGTGTAATTGCGAAGTATATTGATTGAAGATTACCTGTGGTATCTTTTGCGATAAGGAATATTTATATAAGAATGGACACAAGAGAAACTGCCTATGTCACTCAAAACATATTTTCATTGGTCAATGAGGTATATATAGCTGAGAGGGATCAGGCCGTTCAATTTCCAATTAAAAACGAAAGAGTTATAGAATGACAGAATGATGATGAATAGATTATGTTGTTGTTATTGGTGGTGGTGTTTTTGTTGTAGTTTTCCATGTGTGTGCAATTGACACACAGCTACGCCCTCCAAACCAACCTGTTAGTTGGAGCTGTAGAATACGCTGACTGCAACATTCCCCAACAATTGTCCTGGATATAAAACCAAATTGCATCCGATGGGGATGCTCCATTTCCGGGGTTTTGGGGAATGTAGACTACATCATTATTGCCATTACTCCGAGGTCCACCTACTTTGAATGTTTGTATGTGTTAGGATCCAATATATGGATAATAAAGAATTATTTAATCATTTACGATACTTGAAACCACTTAACTGTTTGCGCCAATGGTCCGGAAGACCGGGGTTCAATCCCAGGTTGAGTCATACCAAAGAGTCAAAAAATGGTACTTGATGCTGTCTTGCTTAACACGTAGCATTATAAGGTAAGGATCAGTAAAGTGGAGCAATCCAGGGAATGGAGTAGAACCCTCCCCTGCATTTCTGTGTAGTAGCAATTGAAAAGGGAGCCTTAGGGTCACCCTCGACTAAAGGGAGACAACTTTACTTACTTTTATACAACAAGAGTCCTTAAACCAATTTAACGGCATGCGAACAAATGAAAATGTTTACAAGAATTATTAGTGTAGGATTATAAGACTTGAATATTTCTTTACTTGAGATTATTATTTATATCAAATAGAATTATTTGAGTTAAATAGTAATACTTGAAACTATTTAACTGTGTGCCAATAAAACTGTTAATGTTATATAGCAATACTTGAAATCATTTAAACTGTGTAAACCAAAATGGCTTCCGAAGAAATAGATCCTCGACCTCACAAATATTGACCATCCATAGAATCCTTGAAGGTGTACGGGCAACAAACCTACAAGCGACATTACTATTTGTCAACTTTACCAAGGCCTTCGATTCCATTCACAGAGGAAAGATGGAACAAATCCTACAAGCTTACGGCCTACCTAAAGAAACCGTAGTAGCAATAATGATTCTCTATAGAAACACCAAAGTGAAAGTACGTTCACCAGATGGAGACACAGAATACTTCGACATTGTAGCAGGAGTACTACAAGGGGACACGCTGGCTCCGTACCTCTTTATCATTTGTCTAGACTACGTACTTAGAACATCGATTGACAAAATCAGAGAAAACGGCTGCGAGCTGACAAAGAAAAGAAGCAGAAGGTACCCCGCAAAAACAATTACCGACGCCGACTACGCCGATGAAATAGCGATACTGGCAAATACACGCAACCAAGCCGAAACACTACTGCATAGTTTGGAACGAGCAACCGCAGGCATGGGCCTCCATGTCAATGCACACAAAACGGAATATATGTGCTATAATCAAACAGGCGACATCTCTACACTAGACGGAACCCCTCTTAAACTAGTAGACAAATTCACTTACCTAGGAAGCAGCGTCTCATCAACCGAAAAGGACATCGACACGCGGTTAACAAAGGCATAGACAGCCATCAATAGGCTATCGATCATATTGAAATCAGACCTAACCGATAAAATGAAACGCGATTTCTTCATGGCAGCTGTCGTATCGATACTGCTATACGGGTGCACCACTTGGACGCTAACAAAACGCCTAGAGAAAAAGCTAGACGGCAATTACACAAGAATGCTGCTAGCAATCTTGAACAAGTCCTGGCGGCAACACTCCACAAAGCACCAACTGTACGGCCACCTGCCTCCTATCACGAAAACTATCCAAGTTAGACGAACAAGACATGCAGGACACTGCTGGAGAAGCAGGGACGAGCTCATAAGTGATGCACTCTTATGGACCCCCACGTATGGCCGAGCAAAAATAGGACGACCAGCTAGAACATACATACAACAACTATGTGAGGATAAGGGATGTAACCCTGAAGACCTGCCAGAGGCGATGAACGATAGGGAAAAGTGGCGAGTGGGGGTCAGGGATATCCGTGCTAGTGGCACGACATGATGATTATGAATACCATATAGCTGCATGTAAATAAACAGGCTGTGATTAATGTAAAATATTTACCTACAAGCTATTTTCTAATATATCATATAAAAATATTTTTTTACATAGACGACTACCTTGGGTGGGAAAGTGGATATATATATATATATATATATATATATATATATATATATATATATATCCCATGGGGGTTGAGCACTCTGGCAAAGGAATTTTCGGCCGCCGCCCGCATAATGCAAAGCTCTTCGAAAAAATTGAGCACTCTGGTAGCCGATAGGGTATAAAAATGTAAACAAACGGACGCTGTTGCTGCTGCTGTTGCTGCTTTGGTGAGGCAACTAGTCTAGGAGAAGGAAAACTCTGAATTCAAACCTGTTAAACTCCGCTTAAAAAATTGACCTTGTGTCGTATCCTGCCCGAACGGAGGGGTCGGGTAAATATGATATTCTCAATTTTATTAACAAATGATAATTATCTATTAACGATGTCTCTATAAAGGTTTAAATGATTTATGTTTGTCTTAAAAGAGTCGATGTTATAAAAGCATTTTCCGACACCTTGATTAAGTCTGATTTGACACAAGGTCGTTTTAATTTAGGGGTTCTGCGATAATCAGATCTCATGAATAGCCATCATCAAAAGAAAACTCTTGGTCCTCCTGGCATTTTTCTTTAGGGGCACCAAAGATGTCAAATGACTGGCTCATTGACATAATGGTTAAAGTGAATGCTAATGGTCTGTGAGATCTGGGTTAAATCCTGGGTCAAGTTATACCAAAGACTCAAAAATGGTACTTGATAGCTCCTTGCTTTACTCTATAAGGTAGGGAACAAGGGTAAGTGGAGCAATACAGGGACATGAGTAACACCCTCCTCTTACACATTAGTAACTATTAAAATTGGAGCCTTCGGGTCACCCTAGACTACGGTCGCTCAATCACAACTAACTACATAGGTATTACCTTGATAAAGACCCTCTAAGAGCAGGCCATCAACTCAATATCGTTCATATCGTTCATATGGAGCAAACGCCTGGTAACCCTCAGCCCACCCCATAGAAAAACAAGGAACCATCTCTTGTTATTCGTGTTTGATATTTATCAAGTCCCTCACCAAACCAGATTTGACAAAAGTTCATTCTATTGTGGTCGGCCAGGCACGAATCTGAACTCATGCGCAGCAGTCACAAAAATGATTGATCCCGTCGGCATTCCCCATTTTTGGTGGCACCTCAGGCTAGAAGAAAGAAAATTCTGAAATCAAACCTGTTAAAATCCGCTTAAAAATTGACCTTGTGTCATATCCTGCCTGTGTCGAGGGGGTTGGTAAATACATATTATGCTCTCAAACCGCTTTGTATCAAAATTACAAAATTCTGCTGCATAAAGCAATTTCTTCTTGCCATAAATATTTTTTTAAATTGATTCTTGATATAACTCCATTTTCTTTGAACCTTTTTACAAAAATTCTTCGAAAGAGAAGTCTACTATTCACGATTTTGATTCTATAAATTTATGAGGATTTTTTTCCTGTCTCTAAAGTTCGTAAATTTTAGTCGTTGGTCCTTTCTTGTCCTTTTGGCTTTTGGACGACTTCAACCTATTTTTTAATAGCAAAACCTGTTTTTGCAAAATATTGGCCAATTCTCTTCAATGTGTACAAGAATGTTTATATACTTTCACCATTCTAGACATCAAAACTCTCTTGAATTTCATTCTGGCTCATTCTAATACGTTTGCTTTTATCTTTTTCATTAATTCAAAGACATTTCTTCATCTGTGATATTCACAATTCAAACCATTGTTTCTTTTTATTACTAGCTAATATATGCCTCCTTCACCGGGTACAAATATCCAAGTGTTAATTTAATAGAATATTATATAAAATTAGAATAACTAATGAAACTAAAAAAAGAAAAAATTAAAAGTTACACTTATTTCTATTTTATTTCAATTGATTCCTCCGTAAATTGTGAATAGGATTGTTTGTTTTATGCTTGAAAACAAAACTATACGATGAGAAATCAATAACAGCGAGAAATTGTTTATTAAAATCGGTTTGGGTAAAACTAGTATGCAAATTATCCACACCATATTCTATAGAAGCCTTTATTTCTAAGTGACATATAGTAAATATGACAGGATTTTAAACACGTTAATAACAGAGGCCTGCCTGGCGTTCACTTCGGGTGTGAGTTATTAATTTGAATCGCTTGGTCCCAGAGGTCGCTCTCCTTAGGTAAAACCTGTTCTGCAGTGCTGAATTCATAGCTTGGCGCCTGAGGCGCCCAATCATGGGAAATACCGAAGGGACCAAGTATTCGCCTTGATTTGTGGAGTGTTTTTCCACGTCCTTGTGTCATATGTCGGCTAGGTGGGAAGTCAGTTAAATCTATTTGATAACAGCGGCTATCTCTCTGGTTTTCCGGCTGGAAAAACACCTGACGTTCTCGCTTTGTGAGTGTTATTGTACAAACCACGAGATCCCTGGAGTCCTTCCCTCTCCAGGAAATATCTGCTTGGCAAAGCTGAATTTATTGCTTGACGTCTGAGGAGCCCCCAAAAACGGGGAATGCCGACGGGATCAATCATTTTTGTGACTGCCGGGCATGAGTCCAGATTCATGCCTGGCCGACCAAAGTAGATTGACCTTTTGTCAAATCTGGTCTGGTGAGGGTTTTGATAAATATCAAACACTAATAACAAGAGTTGGTTCCTTGTTTTTCAATGGGGTGGGCTGAGGGTTACCAGGCGTTCGCTCCATATGAACGATATTGGGTTGATGGCCTGCTCTTAGAGCGTCTTTATCAAGGTAATACCTATGTAGTTAGCTGTGGTTGAGCGACCGTAGTCTAGGGTGACCCGAAGGCTCCAAGTTTAATAGTTACAAATGTGTAAGAGGAGTGTGTTACTCATGTCCCTGTATTGCTCCACTTACCCTTGTTCCCTACCTTATAATGCTGAGAGTAAAGCAAGGAGCTATCAAGTACCATTTTTGAGTCTTTGGTATAACTTGACCCAGGATTTAACCCAGATCTCACAGACCATTAGCATTCACTTTAACCTTTATGTCAATGAGCCAGTCATTTGACATCTTTGGTGCCCCTAAAGAAAAATGCCAGGAGGACCAAGAGTTTTCTTTTGATGATGGCTATTCATGAGATCTGATTATCGCAGAACCCCTAAATTAAAACGACCTTGTGTCAAATCAGACTTAATCAAGGTGTCGGAAAATGCTTTTATAACATCGACTCTTTTAAGACAAACATAAATCATTTAAACCTTTATAGAGACATCGTTAACAGATAATTATCATTAGTTAATAACCATTGAGAATATCATCTCTACCCAACCCCTCAGTTCGGGCAGGATACGACACAAGGTCAATTTTTTAAGCGGAGTTTAATAGATTTGAATTCAGAGTTTTCCTTCTCCTAGACTAGTTGCCTCACCAAGCCTGAAGAACCTAGTCTGCCCTACTATTTACCCATTGCTGGAGGGAGAATAATTGGATTCATACCTTTCCCAAGTGCTATGTGAAATGCAATCAGTCTCGTCCATTTCCTGCGACGATAACCATTACACTACGGGCACCTCCTTAACCATTGAGAATATATCTTAAATAACTAAGGGAGTTTTGACATTGGTGGTAATGCCGTGCAGACACGTAATCTTCACACGAATTAGATTAGATTCTGAAATTAGATAAAACAAAATAAAAAATCACAAATTTTTCTAGCAAAAATGACATTTTGTAAGGTAAAAAAATACAACCTGGGCTCATTTATTCGCCTACCAATGTACGTGGAAAAAAATGAACGTTTCAAATTTGACATTAATGGGCTTATACACACACACAAACACACATATACACATGCCCAGATGTATAATGCAATAACACTTAAACCATTTCGTATCGCTTTCGCAAATTTTCGTATTTTCTCGCTTTACTTAACTCGGGACGCCATTACAACCGATTGAAAAGCGCGCCAAATCAAAACAAAACAAAACAAAGGGATTTTGTGATCAGGTCTCGTCAGCCATTTTGTTTTCAAATGGCGTGTAATGTATCGTTCTTTTATTCATTCAGAGTAAAAGGGAAACAGAATTTGGGGAGGGCATGTGGGATGCAGTGTTTTTGGAAGGGACAGGGGAAAATGAAAGGAAGGAAGGAAGGAAGGAAGGAAGGAAAGAAGGAAGGAAGGAAAATATTTAAAGAAATCCCCCACCAAAAATCGAGAAAATATAAAGTATTTCTGAATAGAAAAACGCCTATAAGAGAAAGAAAAAAATCAATGAAATAAATTAATGAATAAAGAAAATAGAATAGAAAGAAAGAAAGAAAGAAAGAAAGAAAGAAAGAAAGAAAGAAAGAAAGGGGACGAGAGAGAAATAAAAATAGTGAAATAACTACGAAAACATGAACTAAAAATAAATAATCTTTAATGAAAATAAAAAAAAAAAACAAATTTAGGAAGAATAGAAGAAAAAAAGAAAAATGATCAACGAAAGGAAAGAATTCAGAAAATACAATTAGAAAAAAGAAAGAGAAACAAAAATAATAACAAAGACATGAGGAATTAAAGAAAATGAAAGAGAGAAAGAATAACGAAAACGAAAGAAAGAAAGAAAGAAAGAAAGAAAGAAAGAAAGAAAGAAAGAAAGAAAGAAAATCAATGAATTCCAATTGAGATATAAAAACTTCCAAAATGGCTGTGACTAAAGAGAAAGAAAAACAACTTGGAAGAAAAAAGAAAATAAAAACTGGAAAAATAAAGAAGAATAAAAAAATAAGAATGAATAGAAACTAGATAGAGAAATACAACAAAATAAAGAGAGAGAGAGAGAGAGAGAGAGAGAAAGAGAAAGAGAGAGAGAGGATTAGACAATAACATGAAGAGAGAGAGGGAGACAGAGAGAGGGAGAGAGAGCGAGAAATAGACAATAAAAAAAGAAAAAGACAAAGAGAGTGAGAGAGAGGAATAGACAACATAAAGAAAAAGACCCTGAGAGACAGAGAGACAGAGAGAGAGAATGAGAGAAGACGGAAGAGAGAAAAGTAAACAGAAAGAAAAAGAGACATTAAGAGTTAGAGAGAAAATGAGAGACAGACGCACAGACACATTGAAAGAAAGAGGGAGACAGACAGACAGAAAGAGTGAGAAGGAGACAGAGAGAGACAGACAGATAGACAGAAAGAGTAAGAAAGAGAGACAGACAGACACACAGACACACAGAAAGAAAGAGACAGACAGACACACAGAAAGAGACAGACAGACACACAGAAAAAGAGAGAGAGAGAGAGACAAACAGACAGACACACAGATAGACACACAGTTAGAATGGGAGAGGCAGATACACACATAGACAGGAAGAGTGAGAAAGAGAGGGACAGAGACAGAGAGATAGACAGATAAACAGGCTGACAAAAAAGAAAGAAAGAAAGAAAGAAAGAGATAGTCAGATAGACAGAAAGTGTGAGAAAGACAGACAGACAAACACAGTTAAAAAGAGAGAGACAGATAGACACATAGACAGGACGCGTGAGAAAGAGAGAGAGACAGACAGACAGATAGACACACAAAAAGAAAGAGAGAGACAGATAGACAGGCTGACAGAAAGTGAGAAAGAGAGAGAGAGAGAGAGAGTAAAAGCATAAAGAGAATGAGTTTCTAATCATCTGAATTATTGTTGGATTCTTGTGTTTATTTAGTTGTCAACTTCATCCTTTCATTGACTCCTCCTCTTGATTCAAAATGCATTGATACCCAACCTCACCTACCCTATCCATTGCTCCTTTGCAGTTGGACCAATTTTGTCTCGTTTTCGCACTAATGGCACTGATATGTTATGTTTATCCGTGCCTAAACATCGCGGAGGAAGGGGGGGGAATGTTGGGATGCATTAGAATAATAATAATAATAATAATAATAATAATAATAATAATAATAATAATAATAAGCGTCTTTGGATCCTGGACTCACACTAAAAAAGAAAAAAAAGCGGGCCAAGTGTCCAATCTCCGAACGCGACGAAAAATATAATACGTGGCTATTTACAAAACTGTTCAAGCATAAAAGGTGTGGGTAGAGGTTTTTTGTTATTGTTGCATTTTTGGCGGGAAAATTGGTTGTGAGTAAAAAAAAAGGGGGGTGTTTAAAAGGATTTTGTTTATTACTTTCTTTTCTTTTCTTTTCTTTTTTTTTTTTGTAGTTTTTTGGTAACGATTCAAGATTTTTATTTTTTGCAAATCCATTTTTAATGTGAAAAGACGAAACAAAATCATACTGTATGAATTGCTATCAAAACAGAGAGATGGATTTGAGGATTATAGTTTTCGATATCTATAACAGTAATTGGGAAGAGCATGTCTGTCTATCCGCTGTAGAAGGACAAAGGATTTAACATTAATTGCTTCATTGATTGATTTTAACGGCATCTCAACCTGTCTGGGGTTATTTTATGTCAGGCAGTAAGAGTCATTGTGCATTCGAATTTATATATTGATTATTTGTTTTTGGGGGGGATTTTTAGCACGTGGTCTTATCGAATACGAAAGGTTATTAAACCGAGCAGCAGTCGTGTCGATACTGCTATATGGATGCACTATATGGACGCTAACTAAACGGACGGAGAAAAAGCTTGACGGCAACTACACAAGAATGCTACGAGCAATATTGAACAAGACATGGAGGCAACACCCCACAAAGCAGCAGCTGTAGGGTCACCCACCAACCATCACGAAAACTATCAAAATTGGACAAACCCGACATGCGGGACACTGCTGGAGATGTAGGGACGAGCTCATAAGTGATGTACACCCGTGGAGCTTTTCACGTGACCGAGGTAAGGCAGAGCGACCAGCTCAAACCTAGATAGAGCAGCTCTGTGTCGATACGGGATGTACCCTTGAGGACCTGCTGGAGCGATGGACAATAGGGAGGGATGGCGTGAGAGTGTTAGGGATATCAGTGCTGATGGCGTGACATGATGATGAAGATTTGACTCAAGGATGGAACCCTAACAGATATTACAACTCTAGGTCAAAAGTATCTATCTATCTATGTCCATATTTATCCATTCATATCTATCTATCTATCTTAGTCTGTTCACCCCTCTCTCTCTCTCTCTATCTATCTATCTATCTATCTATCTATCTATCTATCTATCTATCTAAGACTATTTCTATCTATCTATCTATCTATCTATCTATCTATCTATGCCCATTCATATCTATCTATCTATCTATCTATCTATCTATCTATCTATCTATCTATCTCAGTCTGTTCACCCCTCTCTCTCTCTCTCTCTCTCTCTATATATATATATATATATATATCTAAGACTATTTCTATCTATCTATCTATCTATCTGTCTATGCCCATTCATATCTATCTATCTATCTATCTATCTATCTATCTCAGTCTGTTCACCTATCTCTCTCTCCATCTATCGATCTATCTATCTATCTATCGATCTAAGACTATTTCTATCTATCTATCTATCTATCTATGCCCATTTTTATCCATTCATATCTATCTATCTATCTATCTATCGATTGATCTATCAGTAAGAGCCGATTCCACAGTCTCCCCGACTCATCAAAACTAGCGCCTCGGTTTAGTAATACATCCAGGTCGAATAATTGGACTAAATGAATTTATGGCTATAAAGAAAGACCCCCACACTCTCCAGACATCTAGAACTGTTTCGAAACATGGTAGTCAAAGCTATGATTGCTTCTGAGTGTGTAACATTTGAGATGTATTTCTGACACACCCCCTGTATATTCATTCGTCAATTTTAAAAAAGATTTTCATTCTCTTTATCTTTCTCCCCTATTTTTGCAATATTTCCTTTCGTTCTTTTTTCTTTTCTTTTTCTTCTTTCTTTTGTGTAGTTGTTCCTGAAGAATTTTCTTGCAAACTGTTCTATCGAATTCGATGTTTTTTAACAGATCTATTTGACCCATAGATGAGACCCTAACTGATACAACCACTCCGGGTCAGAGTAAACATCGAATTAATGACAACGGAAGGGTACTCCAGACTCCCAAGATCTTCAGAAATGAGGCCTCATAATCAGATGAGGTTTAGTATCATACTCAGGGTACCTTTTTAGGGCAGGTCTTTTAGATCTTCAGAGGTTACAGTTAGCGTATTCAAAAGCTCGTCTACGGGTGTGATTTAGATCAGTAGTATCAATTTTAATCAGCATATCCGAGATTTGGTTAAATAGGGTGTTATATCCCTACCCATGAGCATTAATGATACGTACCATTCCACATGAATACGTCGGACACTATTGTGAAAAGGGGAAAATATCCTTACTGTGCCTCGACCAGCATTCTCGAACTTCAGGAGGCCCTCCCCCAGGATCTAACCCTCCTTGGAGGGGCTAGATTTATCGCCTAGCACCTGAAGCGCCTTTTTTTTAGAGAAATGCTGACGAGGCACCAGGCATTTTTGGAGCCACTGGGCGTGTCTAGGTTACGGCTCTGCACCCGGACTTACAAAAAAAAGGCCCTGTGCCCTACTCATCTGGTCGGATGGACGAACGACAAATACCGAAAATATCCTTACTGCCTTTAGCAGTGGGGTTTCACTCGGTCGAGGCTGCCTAACGTGAGTGCCGAGGAAGCTCAGAAATCCCATCATGCGACTAACTCTCCTCGAGTATCAGGGAGCTATCCCCAAGACTCTAATCCTCCTCAGATGGGCTACGTTTATCGCGAGGTGCCCCCTTTTTAGGGGAATGACAACGGGGGCATTTTTAGAGCCGTCTGGCGTGTCTGGGTAACTGCTCTGTGCTCGGACCCACCGTAAAAAGGTCTTAAGCCAAACTTATCCAGTTGGTGGAACATACGACAAAATAGGGAAAATATACTAAGTAGTCACATCTAGCAGCGGTTACCTTCTTCACAACGCGGGCAAGTATTGTATTTTGTTAATGCTATAAAGATTTCCATTTCATTTCCAACCTCCGTTTTGCTTATTTATCATTCAGTAAGCTTTTCTTAGGTTACAACATAGTGAGACAGAATTGGTTCTTTACTCTTGGTAAAGAAACCGATCTAAGAGAAGGAAACCCTAAATTCAATTCTTCTGTACTTCACTTAAAAGTTGACCCTGTGTCACCCCCTGTTTGTTTCAGTGGGTTTGACTAACTACATCTCCCTTCCAGCGATTAGTGAATAGTAGGACAGACTAGGTTCTTTAGCTTTGGTTAAGCAACCACTCTAGAAGAATGATTACACTGTTCTTGAGACTGGGCTCTTTAGACTTGCATCAGCAACTTATCTTGAAAAAGGAAAACACTGAATTAATTATGAAGGCCACACTCTGGATGAGATGTCTCTTTTTCGAGGGAACAAAATATTATTTTTTAAAACCTTCGTTTCGACTCAATAAATATATATTTGCTCAATTCCTTCAATGCAAGCAAGATGTGACACAATATTATTTTTAAACGAAATAAATCTGCTTTGAAATCAAAGTTTTCCTTCTCCGACATCGGTTGTCTTAATAAGACCAGTCTTCTCGACTATTTACTCTTAGTTAGAGAGAAAATGGATGAATTCATGCCTTTAACGCAAAGGGAAAGATAAACAGTGTGAGACTTACTCTTTTTCTAGATTGAGGAATTATATTATAAATAGAATTACCATGAGCAATAGTTGGTTGGTTGGTTGGTTGGTTGGGTTTATGGCATATCAAACATTGTGGGTTATTCAATTCAAAATCCATTTTTAAACAAATAATCAATTCTATTTCAAACAATTCAGTTTAGCATGAGGACACAGTTTAAACGTCAAAAACCGTTCTATTTCAAACTAATCAGTTTATTCAAACAGTTTTAATTCAGCTAATTAAGTTTAGCGTAAGTATAGATTTTGTTTACACAATAAAATGTCAAAACAGTTCTATATTAAACAGTTCAAGTTGGTGTAAATACAGTTTCAATGTCAAAAACAGTTCCATTTCAAATAATTCAGGTTAGCATAAGCATGCAGTTGAAATGTAAGTACAGTTTAATTGTCCAGAACTTTTCTATTTCAAGCTATTCAGTTTTGTCAAGCAATTCAGTTTAGCATAAGTATGCCGTTAGTTCTATTTAACCCATAAACAGGACCCCATCAGGTGCTACCACGCAGGGCCAGAGTGGACCTGGGAGCAATGTCAATGAAGGGGTGTTCCTTATTTCCCAAAGCCCCAGCATCACTGGAACCTCACCATCAGACTGTTTAGTGTCATAACCAGGACACTCATTGGGGGTCTCCCCCTCTGCAGAGGTGCAGTTAGTGTATTCTACAGCCCCAGCCGACTGGGCAATCGGGAATTTGTGCAAGTATTACTGACAGAAGAGGATATATATATATATATATATAAACTGATTTCCATACTAAAAAGAGCGTTAATTTTGGTTCAAAATTTGGGCTTCAGAAGTTTTGATTTTTTAATTTGTATTTTTGCATTTATTAACCAATCAACGCTTTTAAAAAAATTTAATTTTTTAAAATTTCGAGCTACTCCGCAAAAGACAATATTGCCGCGGGCACCTTGTTGGAATGCTTCAGACTGCTTTTGGAGCATCTTGCATGAATCGAGCATCAGTTTTTTGAGTGGCATAAGAGACTCAAGGAAGGCAGGGAGTGTGTGAGGGATGATGAGAGGCGTGGGAGGAGTAAGGAAGTTAATACACCAAAGTTGATTGGCCATGTTTTATATGCCATGAAACCAAACCAAACAAAATAAAACCAGGACATTTTTTGGTGGGGGGTCTTACCCATCTGCAGGGATGCAGTCGGCGGATTCTACAACTTCAGCCACCTTAAATAAGAAAATTGATTTACTGTTTGATAAAATTAACCTGATATTTAAAGTCATTAAAGAAACACACACACATATGTGTATATATATATATATATATATGTCCGGAAACTTATCGTATGCACCTTGTATATATATATATATATAATGAGAAAGAAAACTGCAAAAGAAAAAAAGTTCTGGCAATGAAATCAGAGTGATCGAATGCCGATAAGCTGAGTAATATAAAAACTAAAATGAGGAATTACTTTAACACTATAAATGAAAGTAAAAGTTTCTAGTGACAACATGTAACATTGTTACAATCATTTGACAGGAGAAAAGTTATCATAGTAACTGAATCAAACATAAAATACGTATGTCTATCAGTCAGAAGCTAAATAATCTATTTTAAAGACCGCTTATGTCTACAATGTGGAATCATTAAAATTTGAATTGTTTTTAGTAAGAAAAAATCATATTATAAATTTTCTTCATCCCAGGAATCTTTGAGATAAGTCATCAGAATTGGTCGACAAATATCAAAACGAAGGTAAATACCTACTTTGTAATATATATATATATATATATGTTGCATACATATATATACTGGATACATACTGACGCAATGATAACAGACGCAGTAATAAACGACGCATGAAGGACTTCTTTAACAACATATTTACCTCTCTGTCTTTATTGCAAGGGTTCGAAAGGGTTGTTCAAGGTTTGCATGTGAGAGGGTGCTGGGGAGACCGAACATAAACTTCATATTTTGACCTCCACTACTTATGACCGTCACGTTGTGTCTTTCTTGTTCTCTTAGATGCTCAACCGGAGGCCTAGGGCTCACTCTGCTGGATGCTGGCTTTCTTTATGGCATCTTATCAGCATCTTCTCTGGACCCCAAACTCCATCGGGGTTTCCGAGTGCCCTTCGGTCGGGTGTGGCTTTCCCTACTACATCCTGTCTCTAGCTGTCTGGAATTCTAATGGGAACTGCTGTGGGACCCGAACTCAACTCAATTATATAATAATTCAACGCCCACACTGGATCTTTGAAATAAAATGTTTAATCGTCATTAAGCGGAAATAACTGTCATGCAGTTCACAGGTCACTCTCTTCCAGTGCATCACTGTAGTGGCACCGTGGGACCTTCACCTTGTCCCATATTATAAGCCTTAATCCGCCCACGCGATCTCTTTCGATTATTGGCCATTGGAATGTGTCACTTCCTTCCGGTGCATCACCTTGGAATAGTATTTTTGGGCCGGGTCGAAGGTCAAAATATAATATATATATATACATATATTTGTGTGTGTGTGTGTGTGTGTGTGTGTGTGTGTGAGTTCCAAACGACGACTTAAAAAAAGAGCTACAAATAATTAAAACAGTAAAAACTCAACTTGTCAACTCAAAACTACACTACCACTGATTAATACATGAATATGGTCGAAAGGGCTTGAGCAGAACATATGGGCCAATTCCTTTATCTTCAATATTCTGACACAAGAAAAATAACAAGGAGACTTGAAAAAAAATTAGAAATAATAAACAAATAGTGTTATATCGTCTTTAACAAAACTTGCTTAAATATATATATATATATATATATATATATATATATATATATCACAAATATCAGGTAGAACAGCTATCGATAGGCTCTCGATCATATGGAAGTCTGACCTAACGGATAAAATGAAACGCAGTTTCTTCCAGGCAGCGGTTGTGTCGATACTACTATATGGATGCACCACATGGACGCTAACGAAGCGGCTGGAGAGGAAACTAGACGGAAATTACACAAGAATGTTGAGAGCAGTATTAAACAAGTCCTGGCGACAACACCCCACGAGACTTCAACTATACGGACACTTGCCCCCCATCACGAAAACTATACAAGTTAGACGAACCAGACACGCGGGACACTGCTGGAGAAGCAAGGATGAGCTCGTAAGCGATGTACTCCCGTGGACCCCCACTTATGGATGTGCAAAAGTAGGACGACCAGCACGAACTTACATACAGCAACTATGTGAGGACACAGGATGTAACCCTGAAGACCTGCCGGAGGCGATGAATGATAGGGAGAAATGGCGAGAGAGGGTCAGGGATATCCGCGCTGGCGGCGCGACATGATGATGATGATGATGATCAATTCATTTCAACAAGGTTTTCATTAAAAAAAATTGTTTCATCAGACGGAATACTAGATTTAAAAGAATTTTTACCGTTTCACCGGGGAATACGTTCTTACATTATGAAATATAAATCAACACAACACGTACACACACATATATATATATATATATATATATATATATATATATATATATATATATATATATATGTATGTGTGTGCGTGTGGTTAAATCCGTTGTCAGTGTTTTCCACTTATTTTTCTCCTCTTGTCAGATTTACCAAAACCTACATATATATATATATATATATATACGGATGTATGTAAACAATAGTAATTGTGATTCATAACCGTTTAAAATTTACTTCGCAGATAATAGCTGCTCGTGGCTAAATGGTTCGAGGCTTCGACTTGGCGTTTGGGTCAAACCGGGTTTCGATCCCAGCTATGGGTAGTTACTGTCTAGCCACACTGATCAGTTCTGATAGAACGAAGCAGATCTCTCTGTGGGTGACTATATATATATATATACTTTAAGAGAAACAACGAAACCGGTCACATAGGATCAAAAATTTATTTCAATCCTGTTACGCATTTTTGAAATTTCCAAAAACACGAAAAAAATAACAGGACTTCTTCAGATCTTTTGGATAAAAAAACTAGAATAGACACATGGTAGTGGGAGGGGATAGTGGGAGGGGTGAGAAGTTACCTCTTCACTAAGCCCACTTCCGTTTTAAATTTAAATTTCGGTTAGCAATGTAGTAAATCTTGTTTTTTTAACAAAACTTTTCTTTAATTAATAATTTTTTAAATTTTATATTTAGACCTAACTTACAGATTTTTTATTGAATTAGATTTAAACTTTAATTAATAACTTCACTATATATATATATATATATATATATAATCAATTCCAAGAACCGAAATGTATTGTATTAATTCCAATTTATCATAATTCAGATCCAATCAATTATTTGTTTTTGGAAAAAATCGTTCCATGTTTACGCTAAAGATTACGTAATTTGATAGCTTTATTTCAATTTAACAAAATTCTAAAAATCATCGGATTTTATGTGATTTCATACCCATTGAATTATTCAGTTAATATCTCAATATTTAGTCTAATAATATATTTTTTACAAAAGTTATATTACCCTTTAGTGATTATTACTTACATACCAGTCATTGGGCTCACGATTAGAGTGTTCGCCAATGGCCCAGGATACCTGGATTCAATCCCCGGTCGAGTCATACCAAAGACTCAAAAAATGATACTTGATGCCTCCTTGCTTAACACACAGCATTATAAGGTACGGATCAAGGGTAAAGTAGAGCAATCCAGGGAAAGGAGTAGCGCCGTCCCCTACACCTTGGCGTAGTAGCTATCGAAAAGGGAGCCTTCGGGTCACCCTCGACTATGGTCGCTAACTTTACTTACTTACATATGTTGTATAGTCGTCAACATCATCACAACGACACAATAATTAAGACAGATGCACGCAGAAAGACGCAGGAGGGAAGACACAGGATAAAGTCACAGGAAGGAAAACGCAGGAAGACCTCTTTACAAATATATTTACCTCTCACTTTATTGCAAGGATTCGAAAGGGTTGTTCAAGGTTTGCATGTAAGAGGGAGCTGGAGATCGAACATAACTGCAATATTTTGACCCCACTGTTATGACCGTCACGTTGTGTCTTTCTTGTTCTCCTGATGCTGGGGTCCACTCCATCAGGGTTTCCGAGGGCTCCCTCGGTCGGGTGTGGCTTTCCCTACCACATCTGGTCTCTAGCTGGATCTTTGAAATCGAATGTTTAATCATCAAGCGGAAATAACTGTCATGCAGTTCACAGGTCACTCTCTAACAGTGCATCACTGTAGTGGCACCGTGGGACCTTCACCTTGTCCCATATTATAAACATTAATCTGCCCACACGATCTCTTTCGATTACTGGCCATTGGAATGTGTCACTTCCTTCCGGTATATCACCTTGGAATAGCATTTTTGGGTCGGGTCGAAGGTCAAAATATAACACATACATACTAGAATCCGTCAATCAATAATGACGGTTGAATTTTATATAAAATATATTTTTTTATAATCCAAATTAAAAAGATTTCAGAATTTAAAAAGAATGAATCAATAAAGGAAAAGTATGTCGTATATTCTTGTTATAAAAATTATGACTTTCATGTAGCAAACTTAGAATTATCTTAAAAATCAAATTGTCTGTGTCGTTGACCAATGGAAACTCTCTCACTTCTTCTCTCTTTCTCTGTCTTCCTTGTTGCTTGTAAATTGAAAAGATACATAGCCAAGCAGAGGGGTGTCCTCGTGGTGTAATGGTTAAAGCGATGGACTGCGGAATCGTAGTAAGCGAGTTCGTACTCCAGTCGCGCTATTGCGTTCACTTTCGGGCAAATACCCTTGGGAAAGGTATGAACCCCCTTATCCTCCCAGCTATGGGTTAAATAGTACCACCACTACTGTTCTTCTCGGAGAATGGCTTTGGCATTAAATAACCTACACAGGTTGATATGCCATTAAACAAAGAAACCAAAACATAGCCAAGCAGACGAACTCAAAAACTGAAGAAATAGTTCCATTGTGACATCAGCCTGCTTCCCTGACAACTTGCCTGCTTTCTTTTCCAATCTCCTTCGATGTCGCAAAGACTCAAAAATGGTACTTGATGCCTCTTTGTTTAACACTCAGCATTATAAGGTACTGATCAAGGGTAAAGTGGAGCAA
The DNA here is from genome assembly GCA_963585895.1 of Sepioteuthis lessoniana. Classification (NCBI taxonomy): domain Eukaryota; kingdom Metazoa; phylum Mollusca; class Cephalopoda; order Myopsida; family Loliginidae; genus Sepioteuthis; species Sepioteuthis lessoniana. The sequence continues at coordinate 7,634,880 of OY757944.1, forward strand.
GCTACAAATCACATGATTCGTTCTTTCTTTCTTTTTCACTTTCTTTTTTTATTCTTTTTTTAAATATTACAATAAATAGATGTCAGAGATCTCTCCTTTCGTTCATTCTTTCTTTTTCACTTTATTTTTTTTATTTTTTTAAATATTACAATAAATAGATATCAGTAATCTCTCCTTTCGTTCTTTCTTTCTTCCCTTCTTTCTTTATTAAATATCCTACACACAGACACACAGATGTACATACAGAACTCTATACTTGTGTTTTATATAATTAGGAGATTTTTTTAATCAAGGTGATCATTAACAAGTTAGCTCCCTTGTAACGGCGTAAATTGAAGAAAAATCTGCGTTTCATTTTATCGGTCAGGTCTGATTTCCATATGACCGATAGCTTATCAATAGCTGTCCATGCCTTCGTTAGCCGCGTGTCGATGTCCTTTTCGATTGATGAGACGCTGCTTCCTAGGTAGTTGAATTTGTCTGCTAGTTTCAGAGAGGTTCCGTCTAGTGTGGAAATGTCGCCAGTTTCATTATAGCAGATATATTCCGTTTTGTGTGCATTGACATGGAGGCCAATGATGGCTATTGATGGCTGCCCATGCCTTTGTTAACCGCGTGTTGATGTCCTTTACGGTTGATGAGACGCTGCTTCCTAGGTAAGTGAATTTGTCTACTAGTTTAAGAGGGGTTCCGTCTAGTGTGGAGATGTCGCCTGTTTGATTATAGCACATATATTCCGTTTTGTGTGCATTGACATGGAGGCCAATGCCTGCGGCTGCACGTTCCAAACTATGCAGTAGTGTTTCGGCTTGGTTGGGTGTATTTGCCAGTATCGCTATGTCATCGGCGTCGTCGGCGTCGGTAATTGTTTTTGCGTGGTACCTTCTGCTTCTTTTCTTTGTCAGCTCGAAGCCGTTTTCTCTGATTTTTGTAGTACTCCTGCTACAATGTCGAAGTATTCTGTGTCTCCATCTGGTGAACGTACTTTCACTTTGGTGTTTCTATAAAGAATCGTTATTGCTGCTGCGGTTTCTTTACGTATGCGAAATAATTAACAGATAATTTTTTGATTCAGTTGGAAGTTTTCATCTGAGCTAGAAGATGTTGCTATGTTAAAAACGGAATAATACAAACTGGACCGATAAAATGAAACACAGTTTCTTCCAGGCAGCGGTCGTGTCGATACTGCTGTATGGATGCACTACTTGGACGCTAACTAAACGGCTGGAGAAAAAGCTAGACGGCAATTACACAAGAATGCTGCGTGCAATATTGTACAAGTCCTGGCGGCAAAACCCCACAAGACACCAACTATACGGCCACCTGCCTCCCATCACGAAAACTATCCAAGTTAGACGAACCAGACATGCAGGACACTGCTGTTGAAGCAGGGACGAGCTCATAAGTGATGTACTCCAATGGACCCCCACATATGGCCGGGCAAAAACAGGACGACCAGCTCGAACATACATACAGCAGTTATGTGAGGATACGAGATGTAGCCCTGAAGACCTGCCAGAGGCGATGAACGATAGGGAGAAGTGGCGAGAGAGGGACAGGGATATCCGTGCTGGCGGCACGACATGATAATGATGATTTCTCATACAAAAAAATAATATATTTGATAAAATATTTTTGTATTAAGACAAAACCTCGAAGTTGAAACTCATCGGCACAATAAGCAAACCACCAAACATATATCTAACTTCTGTTTTTACCGTTTTCTACATTCACACAGATATACACACACATTGTAATATAATGGCCCAGGGATTTCGTTTTATGCCATTGAGTTTGGTTAGGCTGAGAACCTTTCGGCTCAGTGCATGGGTTACTTAGGTGCAACTTTAACGCAGGTGTTCACGTGCGCGGGGGGAGCAGACGTGTCACTCAGAGATGTCACAATAGCCCAGATGGGAAAGGAGGCAACAGAGTGCAGGTGACATCACGCACCGGAAGCACGCGGAGAATTTTGGGGATTTTGAAAATATCAGTTAGTTGAATTGAGAACTAGACACCGGGCGAGAAGGGTCGACTTTCGGGTCTCGCTGAGGCCAGAAAAATTAGCGCGCTACGGGCGACGCACGAGATGGGGGGGGTGCAGATGAAAAAACCAGAATAGAAAGAATGTGTATCTCTCTCCTTATGTCGAAGAACCTTTAAACTCGAAGGTAATAAAAAGTTTCGTACCTGAACTAAGAATTCGTAAGTGTTTTACGTGTTTCGAGATTCCTATGTTCCATGTTAAGTATATGTATATTTCACATCGGTATGCTCTGTCCATTTCACACATGGCGTTTATTATGGCTATGGTATAATACATATATATATATATATATGTGTGTGTGTGTGTGTGTGCGTGTTCTCCTCCGTCTCTCTGTTTCTTTTTCAATCCATCTTTATATTCTTTTCTTTTTTCTATCTTTTCCACTGTTTCAGATCTCTCCCTCTCTCTCTCTCTCTCTCTCTGTCTCCCTCTTCCTCTCTCTCTCCCTCTTTCTCTCTCTCTCACACCTTCTCTCTCTCCATTCTCTGTTTGTCTCTCTTAACACTTGTCTTTAAATTGTTTTCGTTTTCTCTTTCTATCTTCTCACTTCCTTCGCTACCACACATCTCTCTCTCTCTCTCTCTCTCTCTCTCTCTCTCTCTCTCTCTCTCTCTTTATCTATCTAGATATCTCTATTTCTTTCCCTCTCGACCCTTCTTTAAATTCCTTTTGTTTCTCTATCTTTCTTACTTCCTTCGCATCTATCTATCTATCTATCTCAGCTCGTTCATAATCTATCTATCTATCTATCTTGGTCTGTTGACCTCTCTCTCTCTCTCTCTCTCTCTCTCTCTATATATATATATATATATATATCTTTTTCTACCTTTCTAATTCTCTGATTCTATTTCTCTCTCGATCCTTCATTATATTCATTACGTATTCTCTATCTATCTCACTTCTTCTATTTCTCCTGTTCTCTCTCTCTCTCTCTCTCTCTCTCTCTCTCTCTCGCACACACACACACACACATGCAATGCTTCTTTACACTCTTTTTGTTTTTTCTTCCCCCCACCTCCCCATTTTTCTTCTTCCACTTCTTCCGATCTCAATAAGGTAAGATTAGAAATAATCTGCTTATAATCACTGCGGTAATTACCCAAGAGCCTCCTCACCCTCAGCCAACACATACACCTGAACTGACGACGTGGACAGTTATCCGATGCATTCAATCATCTTACCCAACAAAAAGAAAACAAAGGTCCCATTTCCAATCACTTTCCTTCGACTCACCCATCGACGCCATCTTGTTTTTCCGAAACCAATCGACCACCCAACCGACATTCTCATTTCAATATTCACTTCTTTCTCTTTCTTTTTTTTTATTATGATACTGTTTGTTTTCCCTTCCTCTCTCTGTCTCTCCTTTCTTTTTTTCTTTCTTTCCTTCTTTCTTTCTTTCTTTCTTTCTTTCTTCTCTTTAAATTCGTCTTTCCTTCTCTTTCAATTTTCTTTTTCTTTTTTATCCATTGTCTTCTTTTTTATATTATAACTAAGAATTTTCTCTTATATTTTATTCAAAACTCACTTGGCTTTCTTTCTTTCTTTCTTTCTTTCTTTCTTTCTTTCTTTCTTTCTTGTTCTTCCCGTTCAGTTCCCCCCATTACTTTTTATCTTTAATTTTTCTATCAATCTTTTCAATTCTCTTTCTCTCATTTCACTTTCTTTCTTTCTTTCTTTCTTTCTTTCTTTTTTCCTTTCTTTCTTTCGCTACCCACGACTTTTTTTTTAATTCCATATTTCTATTCTGTGATCTTCCTTTCCTTGACGTTTTTTTCCTTCGTTCCTTCCTTTTTTCACTTTTTTCTTCTTCATCTTCAATTCTTTTTTTTTATGTGTTTCCTTCAACAGTTTTTTATTTAGTTTTCGGTCACTTTTTTTTTCACCATTTCTTTTCTGTTTTTCCTCTTCTGTATCTTTCTTATTCCTTTTTTCCGTTCATTTTTCTTTCTTTCTTTCTTTCTTTCTTTCTTTCTTTCTTTCTTTATTAATATTTTGTTCTTCCTAATTTTCTTTCTTTCCTTGAATCTTTTTTCTATCTTTCTTTCGGTCCTCTTCCTTTGTTTGTTTGGTTCTTACTTTCTTTTTACGTCTCTTTCTTTCTTTCTTTCTTTTCGGTTAACCCCCGCTTCTTTCTTTTTTTCTTTCACCTTTTCCGTCCACTCTCTCTTTCTTTTGTCACAGAAGGCTGAAAATTCTTCCAAAGTAAATGTACAAACATTATCCAAGACTAAAATATATAGGTGACTTAATCAGCAAAAATTGTAATTTTAGAATATTTTCACAGGACGTGGTAGTCAACACCCCCATTCACTAACTATCAGCGTCAGTTAGAAGCAAATAAACTTGATAGGTCCCACAAAATCAACGTAGAATCGTAACGTAGAGAATACTGGATAAGATCACGAACGTAGTTTATATTTCCAGGATACTTCGCTGCAATTTGAAATTTAGAACAACTGTGTGTAAAAGTTATTTTACTTGTTTCTCTATGTTCGGCCAGTATATATAAATGCAACCAAAGGACTTCATATAGCTGGCTTCCTGGGTCCCAAAATGAAAATTTTGAGGACTTTAGGTTGCTGATTAATGGTATTACCACATGTTCGGCGTAAAGAACACAACTGCCAACTTTAGATAAAGTGGGTCGATGTTGGTAAAAAGGTTTAAGTTTTGGTGGGCTTTGGAAAGGGATAATTCTTTATAGTATGGATCAAAAGTTGTGGCTTTCCGAACCATTCCTGCTGTAATTAACCGTGATCTGTCGATGGATGCCAACATTTTACTGTATTTCTGATTCCACTAATGCAGTGAGCCCAGTCTCCTGGTTGGGCTGTAGAATACACAAATTGCATCCATGCAGGTGGGTAAGACTCTTCTTTTAAGTATCCTGGATATGACATTAAACAATTTGATGGTGAGGCTCCCGTAAGGCTGGAGCTTTGGGGAATGCAGTGTATTCCTTCATTGCCATTGCTCCCAGGTCTACTTTTTAGGGTCCTCTATCTGGTTCAAATAGAACTGACATTTAAACTGTGAAAACAAATGACTAATGACAATGTTTTATCATTTTATTGTGTAAACAAATGACTGATGTTTAATTGAATTGTTATTGACCCATAGCAATATTTGGAACCATTTAATATTGTTGACTTATGCTAAATTGAATTTTTAGAAATATAACTGTTTTTATCTAACTGTGTGTATCAACAAAATGTGTTTACAAATCATATATTTAATATATATGTAAAAACAGGATTTTGCATTAAATAACCAACAATGGTTGATATGCCATAAAACCAAACGAAACAAAACTTATACTGTGGCAACAACTGTCTCTTCTGGTTGTTTGCGATGAGAATTCTTGTTTTGATATGCCTCTGCTTAGTAGATTTTATCCATATTTACCAACCCCTCCGCTCGAGCAGAATATGACACAAGGTCAATTTTTAAGCGGAGTTTAACAGGTTTGAATTCAGAGTTTTCCTTCTCCTAGACTAGTTTCCTCGCCTAATCTGCCCTACTATTTACCCATAGCTGGAGGGAGAATAATTGGATTCATACCTTTCCGTGGGTGTCCTCGTGGTGTAATGGTTAAAGCGATGCACTGCGGAATCGTAGTACGCGAGTTCGTACTCCAGTCGCGCTATTACGTTCACTTTCGGACAAATACCCTTGGGAAAGGTATGAACCCCCTTATTCTCCCTCCAGCTATGGGGTAAATAGTAGGACGGACTAGGTTCTTCAGCCTTGGTGAGGCAACTAGTCTAGGAGAAGGAAAACTCTGAATTCAAACCTGTTAAACTCTGCTTAAAAATTGACCTTGTGTCATATCCTGCCCGAGCGGAGGGGTTGGTAAATAGTACCTTTCCGAAGGGTATTAGTGCAATGTGAAATGCAATCAGTCTCATCCAGGATTTGAACTCGTGTCGCCGTGTCCATTTCCCACGACGATAACCATTACACTACGGGCAACTCAGTAGATTTTATTGGTCCACAGATATTTGATTGTGAATTCACTGCCGAAAACTTTGTTGCACAACATTTTAAATGGTTAGCTATATAGAGTGAGAAGCCTGTTTTTTTTTTTTCTAAAATTGCTAACAAGACGTATCTGATCTATCGGAAGGGTAAAATGTGGCCTGTATAGAATTTCATGAATTTTTTATTACAAACGTAATAGCTGAAGTTCCTTTTTTATTTTCCTTCCAGTCTTCTTTCTTTCTTTCTTTCTTTCTTTCTTTCTTGCTTGCTTGTTTGTTTACTAATTTTCTTTTTAGTCGTCTCTCTTTCTTTTTCCTTTTATATGTTCCCTCGTTCTTTTCCTTTCTTTCTCCATTTTTTAGAGTGTTATATTGTTGGGGGGGATTGTGCCCCCTCCCCTGTGGAGAGGTAAAATCAGGATGTATTAAACCAAGGTGGACTGAAAATTTCATAAAATGAAAAGTTCGTTCGTTGAAAAGTTTATATGCTGACGTCACATATGCTGTTGATGACATTTTTTTACCAATGGGATCCAAACACTGCAATAACAATTGATGAGAGGTGTGGGCCTGAAAGTTGACTCAGCCTCATTGGGTCAAATTCCATCAGAGAATCTTGGTTAGCAATGAACATTTCAGTCGACCCTTGTAAGCTAAAGTGCTCTTGTTACAACAGAATACCCAGTGATACCAAGACATTTAAGATCTACAACGTTGCCATAAGTTGTATACACACACACACACACACACACACACACATATATATATATATATATATATATATATATATATAAGATAAACAATCATGGTTCACCTGGCTGGCAGTAAATCAAGGCAGCAAAAGGAAGAGCACCTTGAGAGTAACACTAAAAGCAGCTAGCCAAGAAGAAAGAATACAAAGTGTGAAGAACTTTTTTCAAGAAGCTAATCGGAAACCCTCCTGAAGTCATTGATAAGCCTATCAAAAACATATAAACCACCAAATAGACATCAAAGATGAGGTAGTACTGAAGAAACTTATGAGTAGAAAATACGACGTGGACAAGGCAAGGAAATTTGATGAAATACTTCGTTGATTATGCTATGAAATCTATAAACAAAACGCGAGAGAAAAATGAACAAAAGGCTGCATCCTCCCCTTTCTCAAGAAAGGTGACCTTGGAATCACTAAGAACTACAAAGGCATAACTCCTACTTCTGCTGATGCTTTGTTTCTCAACCGTCTCAAACCTGAATTTTTTCTTTGAATGTATTTTGGAGGAATCGATCCACAGCTTCATTGATTCATTGCATCTCAGTTATCCAACATTGCTTTTACGTAATTTTGTAATGATATGAAAAACATAAAAAAAAACTCTTTAAAAAGCATTATTTACACAAGCAAAGAACCCCTGATGATTGCCCATGAAATGTCCGAAAGCGACCAGGACAATTTTGGTACATTCATCCACCAATTCCAACCTAAAACCAACTCACTTATCAGAAAACTTGAAAAGATCTTAATAAAATTATATAGACGAACTGTCTTTATTCTTTAATCAAACATATAAACAAGTATAGTGTTATTATTATTATTATTATTGTTACTCCTTTTCGATTTTTTTTTAACCAACCTTAGCAGATGGTTTCTCACTGGAGTTTGAGAGACAGTAAGTATCCTCAAGCTTCCAGGACTCTTCTCAGTATTCTAGCCAATCTAAATAATGCAGTAGTTTTGGTGATCTGGTCTAGTGGGTAGAGTGTTCGCCAATGGTCCGGGAGACCTTGGTTCAATCCCGAGTCGCGTCATACCAAAGACTTTAAAAATGGTTCTTTATACCTCCTTGCTTAACACTCAGCAATATAAGGCTCGCATCAAGGGTAAAGTGGAGCAATCCAGGGAAGTGAGTAGCCCCCATCCTGCAACCTGGTGTAGTTGCTACTGAAAAGGGAGCCTTCTGGTTGCCCTCGATTACGGTTGCCAGCTTTTTTTGGTGATCTCCACCTGTCCACTTATTTCCAAGTCCTCCAGTCCTTGAATCAATCCTTTGGTGACAGTACCAAGAGCACCAATTACAAATGGTATCACAGTCACTTTCATGTTCTGCAGTTTTTTCAGTTCTCTAGCAAGGTCGAAGTACTTATCTTTCTTTTCGCTTTCTTTCAGTTTTACTCTGTAGTTAGCCGGGATCGCAAAGTCCTCAATTCTGCTAGTTCTCCTTTTTTGTTGTTGTTGATTATAACCAGGTTTTGTGGTCTGGCTGAAATTAAATGATCCGTTTGTATCTCAAGATCCCAGAGGAATTTGTGTGTCCCATTCTCCAGGACAGATTCTGGGTTGTGTATATACCATTTGTTCGTATCGTGAGATTTAAACTTTTTGCACCATTCCCAGTGGATCACCTTGCCCACCCAGTCGTGTCTACTCTTATACTCTTTCTGGGTTAACTTGCATTATTATTATTATAAAAAGAAATGCGACAAGAAAATTTGGTCTAACCCTGCCAGAAATTTAAAGCAAAATGAAAAACACTGAAAGTCAATGTATCTGAAAAAGAATAAATACGCTAAATACTCTCTCTCTCTCTCTCTCTCTCTCTCTATATATATATATATATATATATATATATGGCACATACCGTTTAGCATTACCTCAGGTCGTTTATGGCTAAATTTAAATACATAGTGAACTGTTTGTAACTGGTTTCGAAAGTTGATTTCGATGTGGAACCTTTCCGTCTCCTAGACTGGTTTTCATAGCAAGTTTAAATAACCTAGTCTCCTCTACTATTTTCCTAGAGCTGGAGAGGGAATAGTTGGGTTCATGCCTTTCCCATATGTATTAATGCTATGCGAAATCAAAACAACTTCGTTCAGTATCATATATTAGGTTACCGATAGCATTTCCTCTTTCTGTACTCCACTAACAAAACTATCTGCTCAACTATCTACTCATAGCTGGAGGGAGAATAGTTGGGTTCATGCCTTTCCCAGATGTATTATCGATACGTGAAATCAAAACAACCTCGTTCAGTATCATAACTTAGGTCACCGATAGCATTTCAACTCTCTGTACTCCGCTAACAAAATTGTCTGCCCAACTATCTACCCATAGCTGGAGGGAGAATAGTTGGATTCATGCCTTTCTGAGTTTATTGATTCTATATAAAACACAAACAGCTTCGAGTGATCGAGTCCACTTCCTACGTTATGCCACAAGCGACTTCGTCTACATGGTAATCCGAATGAAAACCTTTCTAAGCTCAGGTTTAAAATCTTGGTTGTATTTTCGTCAAACCATAATTTGAACCTGCACCAATAAATTATCCAAAAGTTAAGCGCCCATCCGCATCCGTGACATGCATTTTTGCTCTTCGTTCTATGAATAGTGTCAAAATTAAAATTGGCGGTTTGTGGCACGGGTAACGAGAGGTTTACACTGAAATGCGAGGCGACAAAAGAAAAAAAAATTTCTTGCCGTTGTTGTTAAATGCCCGAAGCGGAACAATAAACCGTAAGTGATATGCAAATTTTTGGGTTAGAATAACACTGGGTTGAAAGAGACGACATAAACAATATGAAGAGAATGGGGTCTGCCTCCTCGCCCAAAAATATAGTTAGGATGACCGCTATGGAAAATGAAAGATAAGGGATGAAAAAAGAGTGTTTTTTTAATTCTTTATGCCAAAAAGAAATCTTGCAAATTTATTCTAAATTAGTTTGAAGCTCTCAATAACTTGTTCTGTGTACGTGACAATATTGATAAAGTTTTCTCTTGACATAATATTACCCAGTTGGCTGGGAGTATAGAAGAAACCGAGTGAATATCTGCAGAGGGGTATTACTCCCTCAATGAGTGTCCTGCTTATGACACTAAACAATCTGATGGTGAGGCATCAGTAATGCTTGAGCTTTTGGGGATGCAGAGAAACCCTTAATTGCCATCACTCCCAGGTCCACTCGGGCTTTGAATGGTCACACCTGATGGGGTCCTATTTATGGGTCAAGTAGAACTGTTTGATATTTAAACTGTGTCGTTTGGAATAGAACTGTTTTTACATTTACTGGGAGTAAACATATATCTGTGTACTTATGCTAAACTGAATTGTTTGAAAGAGAACTGTTCTGACATTTTAAAATGGTTGATGGTCTTGTTGGCTGGGGCTGCAAAATACAGCGATTGAATCTCAGCAGAAGGGTAAGACTCCGCCAAAGAATATTCTGGATATGACGCTAAACAATCTGATGGTGAAGCTACGCGAATGCTGGAACTTTGGGGAATGCGGAGTACTCATTTATGGCTTTCGCTCCCAGGTACAATGTATAATTTTTTAGAACGTTTCTTGGATTTTATGCAATGAAAATCGCATAACCTCGGTTGTAAGAAAAATAAATCCATACTGTCTTTTGAATTGTAGTTGACATTTCAGCTTCTCTAGTCATCGATATATCGTTCTAATTTGCACTTTTAATATTTTGTCTTCCCCTCTCTTTAGTCGTCAAACAATCTCTTAGATATTCACGCGTGTCTAGAAAATGGCGTCAATTAAGCAGTCGATAATATTTGCACAAAAGACCGTCACGGAGAAGCGATGAGAGTAATGGCTGTTCAAATTAAACATGGCCTCGTTTGGGCGACCGGAAGTTGTGAGTAACGGCCCCTTACATCAAGCAAGCCGCCCCATGGTGGCAGAACGGCAGAAATTATGAGTCACATGACGAAATTATTGCTGAAAATATGAAATGGATCGTTTGCAAAGACTACCGTCGCTGTAACGAGGTGTTTATCGATATTCTCCAATTTGAAAATGACTATGGATTTCCTTGTACATCGACATCTTCGTGAGTCATGGAAAGTTATCATCAAAGAAACAGAGGAGAGTCCTTTCAAAATAACTGAAGATATATTTTATTTTATTCACAATTTTTTTTTGTTTTTTGGCGTGAAAAAAAAAGTTTCATTATTTATGAATAGACGTGTTAAAGTCAGTTGTTAAGCAGTGTACTGCTGGTCTGAAATTAGCGTTTTCTTTCTTGACTGGTTGAATAAGAACGCAGTCTAACCTACGGTTCACCCAGAGCTGAAGAGAGAACGGACAGGTTCATGCCTTTCACAAAGGCATTATTTTGAAGATATGTTTTACTTCATTCTTTCAGTTCTTTACGCAGATTTTACGGCATGTCAACTCATGTCGGGTTATTTTATGCCGAAGCCGATTTATCGATTATGGTCGACTGTTATATACGAACAAAAAATGAATCAATTATGACAAGGACTTTAATCTTTGTCGTTATTATCATCTGATAATTTGCATAAAATTAAACTTAGTTCACTCATTTTAAAACGGTAAATAGTCCATCTTCATCTTCGTTATGATCGAAGCGTGAGAACAGCGCGAATACCCCACTTCTCTCTCTCTCTCTCTCTCTCTCTCTCTCTCTCTCTCTCTCTCTCACTATTCGTCCTTATCGGCTATCGCCCCTGATAAGTCATCTAGACGGCACACAGTGTCTGGAAAGATACTGGTGTGTCCATGTGTCGATGTCCTTAAGGGAATGTCGCTAATGAGTTCGTCCTTTCTTTTCTAGCTGTGACCACCAAGTCTTATCCATCTTGTATAGCGTGCGAAGTAGAAGCTAACCGGCCGTAGAACTGCTGTTTTGTGAGGTGCTGCTTCCAGGATGCTTTCATGTTGCTTTTTCTTTTTTTTTCCGTTAAGGTCAAAGTGATCCAATCATAGAGTAGTAATGAAACAACAACACCCTGGAAGAATTCCCATTTAATCAGATTTCCATCTCATAATTTACCTACAAATAGCAGTCCATGCACTACGGCTTTGTACGTGGTGCATTCAATAATTTTCCAGACTTTTTTTTGTACAGGCATTGAAAATTGGCGTAGACTCTTGAAAATTCACCATATTATTGCTATACATCTTATGAGATGACTGACCAATTTTTATGTTTTCACGTTCAAATCAGCAGCTACAGCAGGAACTGGAATACACCCTACTAAAGCCTGATTGTCACAGCTGGTGAATTTCAAAAATGCAATCTGACACTTTAGAAGAACGATATGCAATAAAATTCTGTTTTGAACTTGGAAAAAATGCTACAGAAAAATATGGAATGCTTCAGACTGCTTTTGGAGCATCTTGCATGAATCGAGCATCAGTTTTTGAGTGGCATAAGAGATTCAAGGAAAGCAGGGACTCTGTGAGGGATGATCAGAGGTGTGGGAGGAGTAAAGAAGTCAATAGACCAGAGTTGATTGGCCAAAGGGTTAGGATTAGGGTTACTATGTTGAGGTTTTAAGGGAGTTCAGGAAGAGATTCCGTCAGCGGAGGCCAGCACTCTTCAAATCAGGTCAGTGGCATTTCCAGCAGAAAAATACACCAGTCCACAACTCCATCCTTGTCACATACTACTTGACCAAGATGGACATCAAGATAGTTCCTTATCCTCCCTATAGTCCAGACCTTGCTCCCTGTAACTTTTGGTTATTCCCAAAGCTCACAGGCTGTCGTTATGAGACAATTGAGGAGATGAAAGAGGCTATGACGAAGGTCATTGACACGCTCACACAAGAGGACTTCCATGGGGCCTTGCAGAAGTTATTGGAACGATAAAAGTGCATTGCAGTCTTGTCATTTGATAAATAGATGGACCTTGATTAAAGCACGTGTTGTAAGAATCAAGGTGTTCAAAATCATTCAAACATTTGAAAAACTTCATCATTGTAAACATTATCTTAGATCTACCTTAAGAGTCGATGTTTTAAAGTTGTTTTATAATCATTTCAAATATTATCTCAAACAACTATTTTAATAGTCAATGCTTCAAAGTTGTTTAAAATCATTATCTCAGATCTATTTTGAGAGTCAATGTTTCAAAGTCGATTATAATCATTTTAAACATTAGCAAAAATATCTATTTTAAGAGCCAATGTTTTAAAGTTGTTTCATAATCATTTTAAACATTTCAAAGTCAATGATAATCATTTTAAACATTATGAAAAATATCTATTTTAAGAGCCAATGTTTTAAAGTTATTTATAATCCTTTTAAATATGATCTCAAACTGATCTGTTTCATCCATTGATGAAACCTTAAAAGGATAACAGACAACTGGATATGACACTATACAATCTGATGGTGAGGCCCCAGCAATGCTGGAGCTTTGGGGAATGCGGAGCACTCCTTCATTACCATTGCTCCCAGGTGCACTCTGACCCGGTGTGGTAGCAACTGATAGGGTCCTATCTATGGGTCAAATACAACTAAACTGCATACTTTTTCTAAACTGAATTACTTGAAATAGAACCGTTTTGTCATTTAACTGTGTGTAAACAAAACCTTATACTAAACAGAATTGTTTGAATTAGAACTGCTTGACCAAACTGAATAGCTTTAAAAAGAGACGTTTTCGACAATTAAACTGTGTACTTTAATAAAAAAAATTTGTACTTACACTAAACTGAATTGTTTGAAATAGAACTGATTATTTGTATATAATGGATTTGGCATTAAATAACCTACAAAGTTTGATATGCCATAAAACCCAAACCACCATCAGAACAGACGAGGGAGTTATGAGTATTAAGGGTGATTCAAGACTTAGCGTAACTGTTATCGCCATAGGAAATTGATACAGTGACCCGGGTTAAAGTCCTGGATGGGGCTGTTTGCATTTCGCATAGTACTAATAACCCAAGGAAAGGAGTGAATTCAATTTTCCTATTTCCGAGTATGGGCTAGTAATAGGGTAGACTAAGTTCTTTACCCTTGTTTAGTCTTTAGAGAAGGAAATCTCTGAATTGAAACTAGCTGTATTTAGGTAGAAAAAAAAACCTTGGCGCTACCTGCCTGCAGGGGAGATTTAAGGTTTTGGGAGACGCGTGTAGGGAAGCAGTTAACGTCGTAGAAAATGCAATCAGTGACCAGTTCAAATCCTGAACGTGACTTTTTGCGCTTTCACCTGCGCTAATGTTTTTACGAAAGGCATATAAAACTATCCAGTCTTCTCCCAGCTATGAGAAAACAGTTGGACAGACTGGGTTTTGGTTGTAATCTAACGAAAGGTTACTGAATGAGAAATAACCAAATCGGTCTTTGGAAATGAAATGGAAACCTTTACAACATTAGCAAAATCCAATACTCGCCAGCGGCGTGAAGAATGTAACCCACTGTAACACTATGTAGGTGGTCCGCCAAGCAGACGATCCCTTTGTCTGTTTTGGCGCGAAACCAAACAAAAGCTGGAGCCCGCGATATCGACGTGACCGGAATAAAGTAAGGGACTGCGAGAGAAATTGGACAAAGGAACCCAGAGGAAGGAGTTGGCGAAGGGTGACGCGAGTGGCCAGTCGACACCGGGTAGCAGAGAGACAAGTTGCAGTGAGGAAAGACAGGTCAAGATGAGGCAGCACTTCTCGTGGTTTGTAGAATTTTCGCTAGAAATCCACGCTAGCATTAGTCTACATATGCACATAGGGAATGCAATGTTACATAACTCCTCTTCTTGCGCTTGAATTAACCCAAGCATATTGTTCGTTTGTTCGTTTGTTCTCTTTCCTCCCACTCCCTTGATTGTATTTCTTGTAGCTACGAAGAAATGTGCGATGCCCCTATCGGAACCACTAGATGATCACCGGCCAAGAAATGAAATGGCTAGAAGAAGATGATGTATTCGGGGGCCCGAGAGGGTATCGCCACACTATTACAAGTGGTGAACTACTTAGTCAGCATATTACTCTTCTTACAATAGTGTCCAACATGTTTATGAGGATCGGGACATACCAGTTAAGGCTCATAGGTATTTAACAGTTCTTAAGCCTTATTTAGGAGACCAATCAAAGAGAAGGAAGGATTTCGGTTCAACTTTCGTAAGAGAGTTGCTACAAAAGTAAAGACTCCTTTTTTATAATGCGGTATGGCAGTAGAGGCTGATCTTTTCCCTCTGTACAAGAATACTTTTCTTTTTGCTTTGTTACTCATAGCAGCTGTAAGGCAAATTGCTTCTGGAGGTGGTCTCAACATAATGGTTATCGCTGTAGAAGATTGAATCAGCAACCCAACTTCAAGTACTGGACGAGGCTGATGTGTTTCACTTCGTGCTAATGCCCATATCAACAGAAATTTCTTTGCTGTGTATCTTTCTGTCGTTTTGTTTTCTTCTCTTTCATGTTTCTGAGTTTATTTCTTATTTTTTTAAATTAATTTTTTTTTTTTTGTGTGTTTAGTTATATTGGTGTAACTGTGCGTCATTGACAGTTGATAGCGTCTTCGCTTTCCATTATATCACTTTCTCGCCTAAATAGCAGAAGACAATTTTCTTGTCCCAACCATCATAGCGATCACTTTACCATCCACCTTTATCATAAAAAAATTAAAACCAAACAGGTGCGTTCTGACCCCGAAACACCGATGCACTGACCTCTAGATAGCGCGGACACCTCATCGGATTGTATTTCTCTGTAGTATCGTCACAGAGGTTCAGGTGACAAAAAAGAGTAAACGAAAGAAGATAAAAAGAAATTTTTGATAGATACTGGGATTGGGAACCTACAGTAGCACGATGTCTAGCAAACTTATTGCGGCCAATTCGCTAAAGTAATGATTTCGGTCTGCATTGATCCCGTCAATTTTCAGTCTTTGTGCCTAAGATAGACTTTATGAATGAGGGTAATAGTTTGCAAGCACTTCAAAGAATTACTCAGTCATTTGAATTGTACATTGTTTTTGTTGTTCACACATTGATTCGACCGGTACAGTGTCTGGCCCTTTTTAGGCGAAATACGCGATTACAAAAAACAAAAAGCTTAACGTAAATTTCCAACAGTTGACATTTTCTTTTACAATTTTTGAATGAAAAATACACTCCCCTTTAAACGACTTCAATCTATTCCCAACTATTTATGTGGGATTCCCTATTGGGGAGTGGATTATTTAATGCCGAATTCATCTTTGTTCAAGAAGCGTAGTGACACTATTTAACCTTATTGATATCCCCTATCTGTGAATTTCCTAAGTTCATAGTCGACTGGCATTATTACGATAACTAATAGCAGTGGTGAGAGTGAGTCTCTCTGGAAGATTCTTCTATGGATTTTTACCTCTGCTAGAGTGTTTTTTTCCGTTGCTGTCAATTCTAGCCTCCAATTTTCCATGGCTTTCGTGATAAAATCTATAAATATCAATCATTTTGAACATTTTCTGACACTCTATTATCTAAGTTTACGGGACCATATCATGGGCGTTTTAAAGTCAATCCACACCATGGCAATATTTTCCGGTTTTTGGATATTTTGGAGGATGCGCTGATCTATATATAGTAGGTCATTTGTCCTTATTTCCTCGTGGCATCCGTTCTGTTCTTCCGTTCATAGTCCTCAACATTTACACAACAAGATTCTTTTTTTATCAGATCATGTTATCGGTCCAGAGTTTCTGGGGATGCATTTTTTAGGGTCCTTTTGCATCACAGCAGTTTTGCACGTCTTCATTCCTTCGGCTATGCTTGCTTCTTTTCAGTATTTATACGGTTGCCGAAATATTCTGCCGTAGATGAACGTGGATTTTTTAGACCATTATCTATGAATGTCATCATCACATCGTGCTTTCTTCATTGGTACTTTCGTTGAGTGTTGCTCTGAAAATTCAGGTGTTAGTCTGACTAAAGTTCTTATCAATTTCTTTCTAATTCATTTTTTATTTGATTTTACTTTAGTTTGTTTTTATGGTATATCAACGATTGAAGGTTATTTAATGCCAAATCCTCTTTATACATATATATTAAATTTATAGGAATTGGTTTGGTTGGGTTTTATGGCATATCAACCATTGTAGGTTGTTTAATGCCAAATCTTCTTTATACATATATATTAGATATATATGATTTTGTTTGGTTTGGTTTTAAGCCAAATCAAACCTTGTAGGTTATTTAATGCCAAATCCTCTTTATATATATATATTAGATATATATGATTTAGTTGGGTTGGGTTTTATGGCATATAAACAAATGTGGGTTATTTAATGCCAAATCCACTTTATACATATATATTAGATATATATGATAGAGTTGGGTTGGGCTTTAAGGCATATTAAACCTTGTAGGTTATTTATTGACAAATCCGGTTTATACATATATAATAGATATATATGATTTAGTTGGGTTGGGTTTTAAGGCATGTCAAACTTTGTAGGTTATTTAATGACAAATCCACTTTATACATATATATTAAATATATAGGATTTGGTTTGATTGTGTTTTATGGCATATCAACCATTGTTGGTTATTTAATGCTAAATCCTCTTTATACATATATATTAAATATATATGATTTTGTTGGGTTAGGTTTTATGGCATATCAACCATTGTAGGTTATTTAATGCCAAATCCTCTTTATACATATATATTAGATATATATGACTTGGTTAGGTTGGGTTTTATGGCATATCAACCCTTGTAGGTTATTTAATGCCAAATCTTCTTTATACATATATATTAGATATATATAATTTGGTTTGGTTGGGTTTTAAGGCATGTCAAACCTTGTAGGTTATTTAATGACAAATCCACTTTATATATATATATTAAATATAAAGGATTTGGTTTGATTGTGTTTTATGGCATATCAACCATTGTTGGTTATTTAATGCTAAATCCTCTTTATACATATATATTAGATTTATAAGATTTGGTTTGGTTGGGTTTTATGGCATATCAACCATTGTAGGTTATTTAATGCCAAATCCTATTTATACATATATATTGGATATATATGATTTATTTGGGTTGGGTTTTAAGGCATATGAAACATTGTAGGTTATTTAATGACAAATAAGTTTTATACATATATATTGGTTATATATGATTTGGTTTGGTTGGGTTTTATGGAGTATCAACAGTTGTTGGTTATTTAATGTAAAATCCTATTTATACATATATATTATACATATATGATTTACTTGGGTTGGGTTTTAAGGCATATCAAGCCTTGTAGGTTATTTAATAACAAATCCCCTTTATACATATATATTAAATATATATGATTTTCTTGGGTTAGGTTTTATGGATATCAACCATTGTAAGTTATTTAATGCCAAATCCTCTTAATACATATATATTAGATATATATGACTTGGTTGGGTTGGGTTTTATGGCACATCAACCCTTGTAGGTTATTTGATGCCAAATCTTCTTTATACATATATATTAGATATATATGATTTTGTTTGGTTTGGTTTTAAGCCAAATCAAACCTTGTAGGTTATTTAATGCCAAATCCTCTTTATATATATATATTAGATATATATGATTTAGTTGGGTTGGGTTTTATGGCATATAAACAAATGTGGGTTATTTAATGCCAAATCCACTTTATACATATATATTAGATATATATGATAGAGTTGGGTTGGGCTTTAAGGCATATTAAACCTTGTAGGTTATTTATTGACAAATCCGGTTTATACATATATAATAGATATATATGATTTAGTTGGGTTGGGTTTTAAGGCATATCAACCATTTTAGGTTATGTAATGCCAAATCCTCTCTATACATATATATTAAATATATAGGATTTGGTTTGGTTGGATTTTATGACATATCAACCATTGAAGGTTATTTAATGCCAAATCCTCCTTATACATATATATTGGATTTATAAGATTTGGTTTGGTTTGGATTTATGGCATATCAAACATTGTAGGTTATTTAATGCCAAATCCTATTTCTACATATGTATTAGATATATAGGATTTACTTGGGTTGGGTTTTAAGGCATATCAAACCTTGTAGGTTATTTAATGACAAATCCGCTTTATACATATATATTAAATATATATGATTGGTTGGGTTAAGTTTTATGGCATATCAACCATTGTAGTTTATTTAATGCCAAATCCTCTTTATATATATATATTCGATATATATGACTTGGTTGGATTGGGTTTTATGGCATATCAACCCTTGTAAGTTATTTAATGCCAAATATTCTTTATACAAATATATTAGATATATATAATTTGGTTTGGTTGGGTTTTATGGGTATCAGCCCTTGTAGGTTATTTAATGCCAAATATTCTTTATACAAATATATTAGATATATATAATTTGGTTTGGTTTACTTTGGTTTTAAGGCATATCAAAACTTGTAGGTTATTTAATGTCAAATCCTCTTTATACATATACATTAAATATATATGATTTGGTTGGGTTGGGTTTTATGGCATATAAACCATAGTAGGTTATTTAATGCCAAATACACTTTATTCATATATATTAGATATATATGATTTAGTTGGGTTGGGTCTTAAGGCGTATCAAACCTTGTTGGTTATTTAATGACAAATCCACTTTATACATTTAAATTGGATATATGATTTAGTTGGGTGGGGTTTTAAGGCATATCAATCTTGTAGGTTATTTAATGACAAATCTGCTTTATACATATATATTAAATATATATGATTTGGTTGGGTTATGTTTTATGGCATATCAACCATTGTAGGTTATTTAATGCCAATTCCGCTTTATACATATATATTAGATATATATGATTTGGTTATGTTGGGTTCCATGGCATATCAAACATTGTAGGTTATTTAATGCCAAATCTTCTTTATACATATATATTGGATATATATGATTTAGTTGGGTGGGATTTTAATGCATATCAAACCTTGTAGGTTATTTAATGCCAAATCCGCTTTATACATATATATTGGATATAAATGATTTGGTTTGGTTGGGTTTTAAGGCATATCAAAGCTTGTAGGTTATTTAATGCCAAATCCGCTTTATACATATATATTGGATATAAATGATTTGGTTTGGTTGGGTTTTAAGGCATATCAAACCTTGTAGGTTATTTAATGCCAAATCCGCTTTATACATATATATTGGATATAAATGATTTGGTTTGGTTGGGTTTTAAGGCATATCAAAGCTTGTTGGTTATTTAATGCCAAATCCGCTTTATACATATATATTGGATATAAATGATTTGGTTTGGTTGGGTTTTAAGGCATATCAAAGCTTGTAGGTTATTTAATGCCAAATCCGCTTTATACATATATATTGGATATAAATGATTTGGTTTGGTTGGGTTTTAAGGCATATCAAACCTTGTAGGTTATTTAATGCCAAATCCGCTTTATACATATATATTGGATATAAATGATTTGGTTTGGTTGGGTTTTAAGGCATATCAAAGCTTGTTGGTTATTTAATGCCAAATCCTCTTTATACATATATCTTAGATATATATGATTTAGTTAGTTTTGGTTTTAAGGCACATCAACCATTGTAGTTTATTTAATGACAAATCCTCTTTATACATATATATTAGATATATATCATTTGGTTTG
This sequence comes from Sepioteuthis lessoniana, assembly GCA_963585895.1. Classification (NCBI taxonomy): domain Eukaryota; kingdom Metazoa; phylum Mollusca; class Cephalopoda; order Myopsida; family Loliginidae; genus Sepioteuthis; species Sepioteuthis lessoniana. The sequence continues at coordinate 7,655,264 of OY757944.1, forward strand.
GTTGGGTTTTATGGCATATCAAACATTGTAGGTTATTTAATACCAAATCCTCTTGATACATATAAATTAGATATATATGATTTAGTTTGGTTGGGCTTTAAGGCACATCAAACCTTGTAGGTTATTTAATGACAAATCCACTTTATACATATATATTGGATATATATGATTTAGTTAGGTTGGGTTTTCCGGCATTTTAAACCTTGTAGGTTATTTAATGGCAAATCCCCTTTATACATATATATTGGATATATAGGATTTAGTGGGGTTGTGTTTTTAAGGCATATCAAACCTTTTGGTTATTGAATGACAAATCCTCTTTTTACATATATATTAGATATACATGATTTAGTTTAATTGTGTTTTATGGCATTTCAACCATTGTAGGTTATTTAATGTCAAATCCTATTTATACCTATATTAGATATATATGATTTAGTTGGGTTGGGTTTTAAGGCATATCAACCATTGTAGGTTATTTAATGCCAAATTCTCTTCATACATATATATTAAATATATAGGATTTTATTTGGTTGGGATTTATAGAGTATCAACTGTTGTTGGTTATTTAATGTCGAATACTATTTATACATATATATTAGATATATATGATTAAGTTAGGTTCGGTTTTAAGGCATATCAACAATTGTAGGTTATTTAATGACAAATCCTCTTTATACATATATATTAGATATATATCCTTTGGTTTGGTTGGGCTTTATGGCATATCAACCATTGTAGGTTATTTAATGCCAAATCCACTTTATACATATATATTAGATATATATGATTTAGTTAGGTTGGGTTTTAAGGCATATCAAACCTTGTAGGTTATTTAGTGACAAATTTTATTTATACATATATATTAGATATATATGATTTAGTTAGGTTGGGTTTTAAGGCATATCAAACCTTGTAGGTTATTTAATGCCAAATCCGCTTTATACATATATATTGGATATAGATGATTTAGTTTTGTTGGGTTTTAAGGCATATCAAACCTTGTAGGTTATTTAATGCCAAATCCTCTTTATACATATATATTAAATATATATGATCTGGTTGGTTTGGGTTTCATGGCATATCAACCATTGTAGGTTATTTCATGCCAAATCCTCTTTATACATATATATTAAATATATATGATTTGGTTGGGTTGGGTTTTATGGCATATCAACCATTGCAGGTTATTTAATGACAAATCCGCTTTATACATATATATCTGATATAAATGATTTGTTTTGGTTGGGTTTTATGGCATATCAAACCTTGTCGGTTATTTAATGCCAAATCCTATTTATACATATATATTAGATATATATGATTTAGTTGGGTTGGTTTTTAAGGCATATCAAACCTTGTAGGATATTTAATGCCAAATCCTCTTTGCACATATATATTGGATATATATAATTTGCAAACATAAGTCAACAAATTTAAGTAGTTCTAAATATTGCAATGTATTATTTCAATCAAACATTAGTAATTTATTTACTCACAGTTCTATTTCTAATAATTTAATTTAGCATAAGTCATTAGTTTTCATACCGATTAACTGTTAAATGATATGACTCTTTCATGTCCTACTACGCAGGGACCGATGGCAAAGAAAGGGTACTTCGCATTCCCCAAATCTCCAGCATAACTGCAGTCTCACCATCAGATTGTTTAATGTCATATCAAGGACACTCGTTGCGGGGGTGGGTTCTTACTTCTCAGCCGAGATACAGTCGGTGGGATATTACGGGAAATGGATGACTGAACCGGCACATTGGCCTACTGGATAGACTGTTCTCTCATGGTCCGGGTGATCTGGCTTCAATCCCAGGTTGCGTCATAGCAAAGATTTAAATATGGTACTTGATACCTCCATGCTTAACTCTCTGCAATATAAGGTACGTATCAAGGGTAAAGTGGAGCAATCCAGGAAAAGGAGTAGAACTCTCCCCTACACCTCGGTGTAGTAGCTATAGAAAAGGGAGCCTTCAGGTCGCCCTCGACTAAGGGAGATAACTTTACTTTACTTACTGATACTAAAGTTTAGACACTTGCATACCAACCATTGGGCAGGGATTCCTGGCCTCATCAGAACCTTCTCCAACTCATCAATTTCTCAAAAAACAATTTGTTGATTTATTTCTATCAAAGCCACAGGTTAATGACTTGTGAAAAAAGTTCCAGTCATTTGACTGAGTAGGGGTTGCGAATGCTTCTGCAGCTGATAGTGGTGGCAAGGTTCTTTCCTTTTCTTTAACTCCTGTTCATTCATTGAGTTATTACTTATATTCAGATGTTCCCGTAGTATAATGGTAATTGTTGTCGGAAAAGAATCCGGCAATCCGAGTTCAAACCCTGGATGAGGTTGATTGTTTTTTCATATATCACTAACCCCCATGGGAAAGGTATAAATCCAATTATTCTCCCTCCAGCTATGGGTAAATAGCAGCGTAAACTGGGTTTTTCAGCCTTGGTGAGTGTTGTGGACCAGTAAAGGCTCCGAAAGAATAACACAACTCAGGTTTGCGTGGAACAAAGTATATTAACGAAGTATAATACAACATATGTACAAAGTGTTAGAAGTCAGTCTGACTGCCAAGTGTACGCTGGGATAAGTACAATGCCCATTATTAATAGTCACGGAAGAGTTCATTACCGACCGCAGGTTGGGTACCTTAAGAGTGAGGGAACCAGTCCAGGAGAAGGAAAACTCTGAATGCAAACCTGATAAACTCCGCTTAAAAATTGACCTTGTGTCACATCCTGTCAGTGTGGACGCTGACAAAAATGCATAGAGAACAAGCAAGAAGGGAACTGCACAAGAATGCTAGGTGCTGTTTTGAACAAATCATGGTTGGTTTGTTGGGTTTTATGGCATATCAACTTTTGTAGGTTACTTAACGCCAAATCCTTTTTTATACAAGCAGTCACAGAAGACGTCGGTGTATTCTACAGCCTCAGCTGGCAGGGCAAAACATAATACTTATTAACATTCTCGGATTCTAAAGACTAAAAATTTACTTCGATTGAGCGGCATAGATTTTTGAAATACATACAGAAAAATTTCCATTGATCAACGAAGATTAAAATATTTAGAAAGTTCGTAGCACATCTTACGAAATGTATACCCAGAAACTTGTATCACAACCGACCTGCGACCACTCCACCTAAGCTTATAAATTCCTGGGTTTATATAGAAATACTTGATACGATGTAACTGCGTGTAAACAAAGGAATGTTACAGTCATTTTGAAAATTGAAAATTAAAATGGTTATGGTGATTTAATAATACGATATAAATTGCAGTGGTTGGGTCAATACTACTGTACGGATGCACCGTATGGACGCTGACAAAAACGTAGAGAGAACAAGTAAGAATGCTACCTGCTGTTTCTAACAAATCATGGTTGGTTGGTTGGGTTATATGGCATATCAATCTCTGCATGTAATTTAACGCCAAATCCATTTTATACAGTCAGCTCTATTTCAAACAATTCAGTTTAGCATGGATACACAGGTTAATTGTCAAAAACGTTTCTATTTCAAGCTATTCAGTTTAGTCAAACAATTTTAATTCAAACAATTCAGTTTTATATAAGTATAGATTTTCTCTATTTATCTCCCATCGCTAAAATTATCCAAATAAGACGAACAAGACATACGGGAGATTGCTGGAGAAGCAAGGACGAAGTTATAAGTGATGTCCTCCCATGGACCCTTACACATGGACATGCCAGTGTTGACCGACCAGATAGAACTTACGTGGTGAATTCAATGTTTCTAGATTTTTTTTGTACAGACATTTAAAATTGTCATAGACTCTTGAAAATTCACTATGTTATTGCTATACAACTTATGAGATGACTGACCAATTTTTATGATTTCAGGTTCAAATTAACAGCTACAGTAGGAATTAGAATACACCCTACTAAAGCCTAATTGTCACAGCTGGTGAATTTCAAAAATGCAATCTGGACTTTAGAAGAAAGATATGTAATAAAATTGTGTTTTAAACTTGGAAAAAAATGCCATACGATGAAAGCTGGATTTACTGCTATGACCAAGAGACCAAGAGACAGAGTTCCCAGGGGAAGCATGCTGGCTCTCCCAGACCTACGAAGGCCAGACAGTGCAAATCCACCCACAAACTTTCGATGATCCCTTTATTTTTGACTGCACTGGCATGATCTACAAGCACTGGGTTCCCACTGGACAGACAGTCAACAAGGAATACTATGTTGAGGTTTTAAGAGAGTTCAAGAAGAGATTCTGTCGGAAGAGGACAGCACTCTTCAAATCGGGTCACTGGCATTTTCATAAGGACAATGCACCAGTCCACAACTCCATCCTTGTCACAGACTATTTGACCAAGATGGGCATCAAGACAGTTCCTTACCCTCCCTATAGTCCAGACCTTGCTTCCTGTGACATTTGGTTATCCCCTAAGTTCACAGGCTGTCGTTATGAGACAATTGAGCAGATGAAAGAGGCTGTGACGAATGTCATTGACACGCTTATACAAGAGGACTTCCATGGAGCCTTGCAGAAGTTGTTGGAGCGGTACATTGCAGCTGGGGGATATTACTTCGAAGGGGACTAGAGTTTCATGTGTTTACTATCAATAAAAGTGCCCATACGAATAAAGTCTGGAAACTTAATTTATAATCCTCGTATTTACATCAGGTGTGTGTAAACACAGGATGTAGTTTTGAAATCTGCCGGAAGCAATGGATGATTGGGACGGGTGATGAGATAAAAGTCAGGGAAATCTGTGCTAACAGCTTAACTTGATGATGATGACGCCCTTATAAAAATAATCTAAAATATAATCTGATGACAATGAAAAAAAAGAAAACAAAAAAAAAAACATAATCAAATAATTATAAATGAATGGAATTTCGGCATTAAATATCCCAGATGAAGTTGATATGCTGTTAAGCAAATAACCTAAACTAAACCAAAATATATTTTTGACAACAAGGAAACAGAATAAGATAAAACAAATATAAACAATGACAATTCATCATCATCATCATCATTTCACGCCATCAGCATGGATCCCCCTGACCCTCTTACACCACCCTTCTCTATTGTCCATCTCTTCCGGTAGGTCTTCAAGGCTACATCCTGTATCGGCACAGAACTGTTGTATATAGGTTCTACTTGGTCGGCCTGTCTTTGCTCGTCCATGTGAAGGGGTCTACAGGAGTATGTTACTTATGAGTTTGTCCCTACTGCTCCAGCAGTGTCCCGCATGTCTGGTTCGTCTAACTTGGATAGTTCTCATGGTGGGGGGTAAGTGGCCATACATCTACTATTTGTGGAGTGCTGCCTCCAGGACTTGTTCAGTATTGCTCGAAGGATTCTTTTTCTCGATAGGTTTAGTTAGCGTCCATGTAGTGCATCCATACAGCAGTATCGACACGACCGTTGCTTGAAAAAACGGCGTTTCATTTTATCGGTCAGGTCCGTCTTCCATATGACCGATAGCCTATTGATAGCTGTTCATGCCTTTGCTAGTCGTGTATTGACGTCTTTCTCGGTTGATGAGACACTGCTTCCTAGGTAGGTGAACTTGTCTACTAGTTTAAGAGAACAACCGTTTTGTGTGGAGATGTCGCTTCTTTGATTAAAACACAATTCAAAAATGACAGTTACACTGAAATAATTATAAATTAATGGAATTTCGGCATTAAATTCCCCAGAGGAAGTTGATATACCGTTACGCAATTAAATGAAAATAAACTATGATAAAATTTGAATTTTAATCAAATGAATAAATTTGTAACTGAATTCTTGTTGAACAAATAAACCAAATAACTGAACTGTTTGCAGTTATATATGTTTCTAGGTATTAAGAGAGGGATCATTTCTGGTATAATAACTACGTTTTGAACTGATCCCCCATTTCTTTTTAAGCAAAGAAACTTAACCAAACGTGAATGTTTCGTGTAACATCAGTAGTTTTAGTCTGAACAACTATTTTTGCGCGTCCTAATGGGCGGACACTGAAAGGACATTTAGCGACATCCCTGGGAGGTGAGGGTGCAGTGCGAAAAAGACAAGGGGCACGGGTTAATCAAAACAGATGATATGCCAAGTACTGGTTACGACTCTTGCAGTTAATAATGTTTCTTCAAATTGAAAAATACTTTCAAAAACATTATTATTATTATTATTATTATTATTATACACAGTCTGTTTTCTACTGATTCAAACTCACGCACAAGACAAATAAACGGTAAATTTACACACACACCCAATCCACCTGGGGGAAGCAAGCAGACAGCATCCATAGACAAAGAAGTAAATATCTTGCAAATATATATATATATATATATATATATATATATATATATATATATATATATATTGTTAGTTAGATAGATTGATAGATAGATTTCAAAATGAATTGGTTCACTAAGAGATTTGTATTGTTTTAAGAATTATTCATTTCGTTCTTACATATGTGCATGTTTCTAGCTGCTGCTTTTGTCAGGGAACATATATTGCATAAGGCCATATAATTCTTATCGTTTAAAAAATAATTCTTAAAAAATTATATTATTTTACCGTTAACAAACAAATTATCTCTTACAAATTGTCTTAAAATCAAGTTATCTACAAATCATAGGTGGATATATATATATATATATATATCCGCTTCTGATTTGTAGATAACTTGATTTTAAGACAATTTGTAAGAGATAATATATATATATATATATATATATATATGATTCGGCATTAAATAACCCACAAGGGGTGATATGCCTTTAAACAATAACCAACAAAGTAAATTTCAAAATATTCTTTATCTCTTACTTTGTGGCATATCAACTTAATTTTTTTTTCAGGAACATATATACAAGAATAATTATAGAGACATATAGTTTGTCTCATTATTTGTGTTTTATATATATATATATATATATACCTTTAAGAAAAGCAAAACCAGGTTACATTAGGATTATAAATTTATTTCGAGCCTGCTATGGGTATTGATATGAATCAATAACACCAAATTTAACTGGACCTCTTCAAATCCAATGGATATAATTGATACCACCTGAATGGACGCAGGAAGGATGGTGGGAGGGAGTTGAGTTTGCCCACTTCCGGTTTTTCTTTTGTTACTGGTTGGAATCATAATAAAGTAACTAGACGACGTAGGTTTTAATTCACTTTCTACAGTAAATTAACCTATATTTTAACTTATATTTACGTAATTCTTCAGATTTAACAATAATTTAAATAATTACAACAAATTTTATTAACCATAAGCCAAGATTATAGTAATACTTATCTTAAATTCAAAATTTTAAATTTTGAATTCAAAATTTCTCTTCGAGCCCATTTATTCAGTTACCTTTCCACTGAAACGTACATACGTTCACCTTACCTGGTGGGCACCCATTTTATTTTATTAATTTCGCCTCAAAACTCAATTTAATCCTATTTTTATAGTTAATTAAACTTTATCTACGATATTTGTCTATTGTTTAAATGTATTCCAATATCTACATCTACCTATTAAATCACATCTCTGATTTAATAATTTTTCAAGGTCTGGGTATAGCATAATTTGTATTTTTTCTTCTAGGCACAGGTTACATCTACAATCAAAGTATTTTGGAGTATTCGACTTTTTCAATATGTTCCATTGAATCTCGGGGGTTAAACCCTTATTTTTCAAAATCCAATATTGCTTGGATAGGGCCGTTTGGCTCTCCAAATATTCATGGCAGAAAGAACGATCATAATTATTGAACTTTAGCAAAGGTTTTTATTATGATTCCGACTGGTAACAAAAGAAAAACCGGAAGTGGGTAAAATGGGAAGGAAACTCTTCACCCTTCTTCATCTCTCTCCCACCTCTCCCTCCTATGTCCATTCCGGCTGCATTGAATATATCCATTGGATCTGAAGAAGTCTTGTTAAATTTGGTGTTATTGATTCATATCAATACCCGAAGCAGGATGGAAATAAATTTATAATCTTAATGTGACCAGATTTTTTATTTGTTGCTCTGTGATGTCAATTACGAGTATATTGAGCTCTTTACCAGGAAGATTTAAATGTTCATAGTTGAATAATTTAATAGTCCTTACAGAATTATTCCTGATTCCGGTTTAACTGGACTGATCTCGCCCAGGTCCAAAAATCAACTCGCTTCGTCTAGGTTCAAATCTCAACTAACTGCTTTTTACAAAAATCACCTAAAATCCTCAGCCCATCGCTTCCGGGCATGACGTCATTCACATCCACAGTTCTATTTCCTATCCGGGGTTTTTATTATGACATCTGTGATTGTCACATCCTCCCCGCGCGAGCGTGAACACCTGCACTCAATGTGTGCCCCTACCCGTGCACTAAGCCGAATAATTCTAAGCCAAACTAATACTTAAAAAAATCCTTCCGTAATTATATAACAGTAACTGCACGAATGTAACCAGAAATCATCTGATTAAAGAGCACCTTCGTGGATCACTTTTATTTCAGTTGTAATAGACTGCGTTTTATAATTTAACCAATTATCTCTTGCGCTTAAAATGGAGGAACCTTGAGTATGTTCAAATTCTAATGTTCTGGGGGTTTATCAATAACAAAATTGCAATAGAAACAACCAAGAAAATCCCTGGTGTTTATGGCTAAGATGTCACTACTGACCGCCGTGTCCAAAACTGGTTTTCAAAGTTTCGTTTTGTCGTTACGTCATTAACAAATGAACCCAGACCAGAACGCTCATCAAACGTCGACAGAGATGCTTTAGGAAAATTGATGGAATGGACTCGGTGCAAAAGTACTTGAAAATTAGCACATGACTTCAACATATCCTAATTGGAAATCTATCGTTACTTGAAAAATATAAGAAAAGAAAGCAAGCTGGGCGTTTGGCTTCCTCATATTCTTAGCGAGAGTAATAAGTAAGATGGCATCTCCATAGTTAAAACTCTTCTTTCATAGCAAAAAAAGTACCTGTTTCTTAAGATTACAAGTGATGAAAAATGGCCTTTATGGCGATGTTTAACGCAAAAGGTAGGAAATTCACAATGATGAATCTCCCCTGCTTACCTCAAAGGCAAAGCTTCATTGAAGAAAAGTCATGCTGGGTGTAGGGTAAAACATCTCCGCTATTATTCATAATGAGCTTTTAACATGCTGTCAGCCATTTAATGTAGACTTATACCCTCAACAAATACAAAATATACATGCATATATTTTAGAAAATGCCCGGCATTGTTCATAGGAAAAATAGTTGCGCTTCCACTAATAACCCAACGCCAAATTCAGACAGAATCCCGCAGGTAACAATATTATCTTTTGGTTGATCCGTTCTAGCCTACTTCCAGTATTCACTAAACCTTGCACCTACTAATTTACGTCTTTATCATTCACTACAAATGCTATTTAGTTTTGGTTTTGTAGGGTTTTATGGCACATCAACTTTTGTAGGTTATTTAATGCCAAATCTATTTTATACATATAAACAGAACTATAAGTACACAGGTTCAATGTCAAAAACAGTTTTATTTCAAACAATTCTTTTTAGCATGAGGACGCAATTTGAAAGTCAAAACAGTCCTATTTGAAGTACACAGTTTAGTTCTATTTGACCCATAGATGGGACCCTATCAGGTGCAACCCCTCCAGACTAGAGTGGACATGGGAGCGATGGCAATGAAAGGGGTACTCCGCATTCCCTAAAGCTCCAGCCTTACTGGAACCTCACAATGAGATTGTTTAGTGTCAAATCATGACACTCGTCATGGAGAAGGGTATTTCTCTCATGTTGAGAACTTTTTCAAGATGATCAAGCGAAAGTATTTGAATAAAAATCTCATTAGCTCGAAACCTGCAGAATTGCAGTGAGAAATCAACAAACTAGCTGATAAATGGTTAGAGGTGATAAAAAATAATGCCGAATATTCTATTGAGTGAATAAATACATTGATAAAGAATTCGTGAATAAATAATATTTTACAAAAAAATGCAATTATTTGTCAACCAACTAAATACACACCCACGAACAAATACAAAAACATACACACACTCAATACCCCTCCCCTGCCCATCATTATGGAAGTAGCACAGAGAAATATTGGTAAAACTAACAAGATTAACTATCAAAATATTTGAGACAAAGCTTGGTGATTTTTATTATTAAGGGTTTCCAGACTATTGTCTTCATCTTTATTGTTATTTCAACAACGTTTCGGCCGATATGTCCTCCGGCCTTCTTCAGGTGTTTTTTGTCTAAATTTCTGAGACGAAGCTTTGTGATGATTATTATTAAGGGTTTTCAGACTATTGTCTTCATCTTTATAGTTATTTCCACAACGTTTTGGCCGATATGTCCTCCGGCCTTCTTCAGGTGTTTGTCGAACTCGGGAACCTTCACAGAACTTCGAACTACGTCCTTTATTGAATCCACGGGGTTGCCTGCTCTGATTCCGTTAGCCATAAACGGGTACAAGTGTTAAGTATTCCTGTATTGTTACTCGCCTGCAGTCAGGATTGAACCTGCAACCTGCAATTGTCTCCTTAGAAGCTTAAGGAATCAACGCCTATAACCGTTACACCATGTGTCCTGCGGTTATGGCAAAAGGAATCCGAACAGGTGACCTCTGTGGATTCAATAAAGGACGTAGTTCGAAGTTCCGTGAAGGTTTCCGAGTTCGACAAATGCCTGAAGAAGGCCGGAGGATATATCGACTAAAACGTTATGGAAATAACAATAAAGATAAAGACAATAGTCCGAAAACCCTTAAAGATAAAACTAACAGCATTGAATTATTTAATTGAATGGCATATTTTCTTTTATTTTAAATGATTTCATATACTTTGTTAAGGTACCTTTTCTGAAACCAGAACATTGATCTATTAAATAAAAATGTTTTACACTTTATCTGTTATTAGTTAATTTATTGCTAAATAAAAAAAAATGTTAACATATTCTTAGTGGGCTTTTTCAATAATTTTGGCCAGGGATAGTATATATATATATATATCATCATGTCGTGCTGCTAGCACGGATATCCCTGACCCTCTCTCGCCACTTCTCCCTGTCGATCATCGCCTCCGGCAGGTCTTCAGGGCTACATCCCGTATCCTCACATAGCTGCTGTATGTATGTTCGAGCTGGTCGTCCTGCTTTTGCTCGGCCATATGTGGGGATCCATAGGAGCACTTCACTTATGAGCTCGTCCCTGCTTCTTAAGCAGTGTCCTGCTATCAAGATGAGGACAAAAAGTCCGCTATAAATAAAAGATTAATTCTCAGATTAAGATGCCTCATATCAAAATGATTCCAATTAAAGACAAAACAATTATGATACTTTATTTATTTCATTAAAATAACACTTGTTGGCCGAGCAATAAATATTTTTTAGGGTGCCAAATACTTTTAACTCCAAGTCTTTATATGGCTATAAACAAGATTTGGCATTGAAAAAGCCTATATATGCTATAAAACTAAACAAGCGAAAATGTATTTTAGATTTAAAATTCAGATGAAGATTAATACGTAGTAGTCTATAGAGAAATCTAGACATCTATAGAGAAATCTAGACATCCAGACATCATCCATTCGAGCGAGGGTCTTCTGAAATTTTTTTGAAGTAACATTGTAATATTTTATTTCTGGCTATTTTTAATAACAGTTGGAGTGACAACGAGTCTCTTCCGATCTCCAAGACTTTTCTCAGAATTCTATTTAACTAACATAGCAGCAGTTAAGACTATATTGATTCTTCCTCTGATCACTGTATGGCAATGGAAGAATGACGTTTCCATGAAGTAACACCACCGACTTATGAACAGGCACACTTGCACGCACACACACGTGCTATGCAAATATGGTCACACAGCACAATATAGAAGATACATGAACAGCGCCAATAACAATCGTGGTTTTTGATATCCAGAATCCAGTCTGGGCGTCGCTGGACTGGTACACACTTCGGTCGGCTGTGTGGCCTGGTACACGGATCAGGTCAGGTGTTTCCTGGTTCCGGTGGCACTTTGTTGAGGGCGCTTGACATAGATTCCAGGAAGCCGGCGTTCATGACACGCGCAATAACACTGGCTCTCCTCGAGCGTCAGTGGGCTGTCCCCTCAGGCTCTAACCCTCCTCGGTGGTGGCTAGGTTTATGGCTTTTAAGGAAATGCCGACGGGGCCTGAGACATTTTTGGAGCCGCAGTGCGTGTCTGGAATATGGCCCTGCGCTCGGACCCACTTAGAAAGGCATTTTGCTACACTCTTCCGGTCGGTGGAACCTACGACAAATATCGAGTCCAGTCTGGGCGTCGCTGGGCTGAGACACACTTTGGCCAGTCGTGTTCGCAGGTACGAGGAACAGGTCGGGTGTGTCTTTATTCCGGTTCTGGCCGTCTGACATGGATTCCGAGAAGCCAGCATTCATGTCACACATGCTAAGACCGGCGCTTTTTGAGCTTCAGAGGGCCGTTCCCCTAAACTCTTACCCTCTCTGGAAGGGTTAGGTTTATCGCCTGGTGCCTAAGGCTTGCCTCGTCAGGAGAATACCGACAGGGTGCAAGATATTTTTGGAACCACCGGGCTTGTGTAGACTAAAGTCCTGCGTCTGGTACTCATAATAAAAAGTCCATGTGCCATACTCGCGCGTACATGGGGCGCTCAACAAATATCATTTATGTCCAGAGTAGTTGCAATTGTATATGCTCAAAATACAGTCACCAAGTGGACACCGCACAGTATGCAGTACCAACACTCCAGTCCAACCTTAAGTAATACTGCCAGCCACAACGAACCAAGCAATCTCCAAGTTTCCAATTCCTTTTTCCACGTTTTTGCGGACTGTTCCAAGGGCTCCAACTATAAATGGTATCTTCATCAACTTTATATTGCAAAACATTTTTAGCTCTCAAGCAAGATCCAGGTAATTGTCTATTCTTTCACTTTCTTTGATTTTCACTCTGCGGTTCGTTGGAACTGGTAAATAACTAGATGATTAGTTCTTCTTATTGTTATTAATTAAAACTAATTAGAATTAACTAAAACTAATTAGAATTAATTAAAATCCCTAGGATTCGGTTATACGTTTATATCGCCAAATATTTGTAAAGAAAATAATCATTGTCGCCGGCGGACCTTGAAAACATTAAACTAACGGTTGTGGTAAATAAGTTTGAGAGACGTAAAAGAAATTGTTTATAACAAATATTTAAGCATGACGGCTGTTTCCAAAAATATTGCTTTTATGCGAATTGTTACGGTGAGACAAAAAAGGTTTTTGTGTCTGTCAATTTAAATTCGAATCGAAAATCAGCGTGAACAATAATTGAATGAAAAATGTTCGTATTAACGAGATCTCATTGTTGTCTAACGAGATCTCATTCTTCAAAATAAATAGCATACTTCTCAGTGTTCCCTGGGAGAGAATTTCTTTTCTTTTCTTTTTTTGTTGCTGCTTGAAATTTCTACTCTGTTTCATCTTATTACATTTGTAAAAAAACAAAAACAAAAACAAACAAACAAATAAACAAATAAAAATTGATTTTAAAAAAATGAAATAAAGATGATGATGATGATGATAATGAAAATTTTCTAAAATCTTTTGGAAAATTGGTTTTTAATGTTATCGGTTTGGTTTGGTTTGGTTTGGTTTCTTTGTTTAAATGGTATATAAACCTCCAGGGGCTATGTAATGCTATAGCCATGCTTGTAGAACAGTTTCCTTTAAGCTAGTGGTTCCAAACTCATACCTGAAATTCTGATGTCCCCCGCCACCTCTATACTATTGAATTCTTTCATATTCAAAGTTTTACTGTAATTCCCGTGAAGGAAGCATGAATGGCCATTAATTTGGTCTCTCAACTAGTCACAGCAAAATACTGCATGCCCGATCAAAATATTACCATGCTATACCGATGGGGCATGCACTCCACCATGGAAATTACTGCTTTAGCCCACAGCTAGTGGGGTATTTAGGAGTTCATGCCTTTCTTTAGTGTATTGGTCCGAAAGCAAATGTAACAACGTAACTGGAGTTGATTATCTGTTGTTTATTTTCCCGTTCCGGGTGATAAGAGAGAGAAAATAAAAGAAAGCGAAAAGATAGGCATATACTTGGACCTTGCTTGAGAACGAAAAAAACTGTAGAATATAAAGGTGATGTTCTTACCAATTGTAACAGGTGCACTTGGAACAGTTCTCAAAGGTGCGAAAAAAAATGGAGGAATTGGATATATAATATAATAAGATTATATAAATTACAATATTTTTAAGATCAGCCTGAATATCCGGGAGAATCTTGGTGACGTGAGGAGACTCAATGTCACTTCGATTCCAGTAAGATACCACTTGTTAACTCTGTGTGAAAAACTAGCCAAAAGTGGGATATCAATAATGTGTTTGGTTTTTTGGTTGTTTGGGTTTTTATGGCATATCAACCTTTGTAGGTTATTTAACACCAAATCCATTTTTATGAAAATAGTTCTGTTTCAAACAATTCAGTTAAGGATAAGTACAGTTTACTTGTCAAAAACATCTCTATTTCAAGCGATTCAGTTTAGTCGAGTAGTTCTAATTCAGCTAATTCAGTTTAGTATAAGTGCAGATTTGTTTACACACAGATTAATGTCAAAACAGTTCTATATTAAACAATTCCGTTTAGTTTAAGTAGAGTTTCAATGTCAAAAAACAATTCCATTTCAAATAATTCAGTTTAGCATAAGCAAGAAGTTTAAATCCAAGTCCGGTTTAATTGTCAAAAACAGTTTTATTTCAAGCTATTCAGTTTCGTCAGACAATTCAGTTTAGCATAAGTATGCCGTTGGTTCTATTAATCCATAGATAGGGCCCTAGTAGGTGCTACCACGCTGGGCCAGAGTGGACCAGGGAGCAATGGTAATGAATGGGGTACTCCGCATTCCCCAAAGCCTCAGCATCACTGGAACTTCCCCATCAAATTATTTAGTGTCATATCCGGGAAACTCATTGTTGGGAATCTTACCCTTCTGCAGAGGTGCAGTGGGTGCATTCTAGAGCCCCAGCCAACTGGGCAAAATAATAATTATAATAATAAACAAATTGGAGGTGCCCGTAGTGTAATGGTTATCGTCATAGGAAATGGACACGGCGACTCGAGTTCAAATCCTGGACGAGACTGATTGCATTTCACATAGCACTAATACCCTTGGGAAAGGTATGAATCTAATTATTCTCACTCCAGCTATGGGTAAATAGTAGGGCAGACTGGGTTCTTCAGCCTTGATTAGACAACTAGTCTAGGAGAAGGAAAACTCTGAATTCAAATCTGTTAAACTCCGCTTAAAAATTGACCTTGTGTCATATCCTGCCCGAGCGGAGGGGTTGGGAAACATGATAAGAAACAAATGTATGGATATTTCAAACGACAAGCAAGCGAAATCTTACACGAGAAGACTCGGACGTGGCTGAGAAAAGCAAACCTTAGGAGAGAAACAGAATCCCTTCAGGTAGCAACAGAAAACAACGCCATAAGGACTAACTATATCATAGAAAAAAGAGACACGACGCAACAAAATAGCTGGTATAGATTATGTGGTGATAGAGATGAAATGATCAATCACATAATACGTGAATACATTAAATTAGGGGAAATGGAGTATAAGACTAGACAAAACTGAGTGGGCAAGTTGATCCACTGTGAATTGTGCGAGAAGTTAAAATCTAAGAATACGAACAAATGGTATGTGCACAACCTAAAATCCACTCTAGAAAAGGAGACGCACAAAATCTTTTGGGATTTTGAGATAGAAACGGATCTCCAAATCTCGGTCCGACCACCAGACCTAGTGATAGTCAACAATAAAAAAAATAATGAGTAGTTGCCGAATCGTGAACTTTGCCGTTCCGGCTGATTACAGTAAAAAATAAAGGGAAGTAAAATGAGAGATAAGTACCAAGACCTTGCTAGAGAATTGAAAAAAAAACTATGAAACATGAAAGTGACGCTGATACCAATTGTAATTAGCTTGCCCGCTTCAGTCATCAAAGTATTGGTAGAGGGACTGGAGGTCGTAGAAATTAGAGGACAAGTGGAAACTCTCTAAACCAGAGCATTGTTGAGATCAGCCAGAATCCCGAGAAGAGTTCTGAAGACTTGAGGAAACTTACTGTTACTCGAACATCAGTGAGAAACGATCAGCTAAAGTTTGGGGGAAAAACTCTCAAAGGAGTAAAAGTAAGTAAAGTTAGCGACCTTAGTTGAGGATGACCCGAAGGCTCCCTTTTCAATAGCTACTACACCTAAGTGTAGAGGAGGGCGTTACTACTTCCCAAGGATTGCTCCACTTTATCCTTGATACGTACCTTATAATGCTGGGAGTTAAGCAAGGAGATATCAAGTACCATTTTTTTAAGTCTTTGGTATGACGCGACCTGGGACCAAAACCTGGTCTCCCGGACCATTGGCGAGCACAGTAATAATAATCTTCGATTTTGTGATAAAATGCAGTTGCAAAATCCACACAGAAAACTCGACCAAGTTCCGATTTACAAGAAGGAAAGAAGTTGTCAAATAGTGTATTTTGTTGTTCCAGAAGGTCACAAAATGAAAGTGACCCAACCGAAAATATAGGCAAATGGAACTTGTCCAAGAGCAAAAAAAGAAATCTGTAGAATATGAAGATGACAGTTGTTTGGGCACTAGATAGAAATATTAGAATTCATGTGTGAATTTAGGAAGGTGTGTCTTAGGGTGGTTCAGGGTATTTGGATCAAGGAATGACTTTGAATGAACAACATCCAACTGGAAAGAGCGGAAAGTTATGGTCTAGAAATTTGATCAAAATATGAATACTGTTTTCTTCTTCTTCTGGTGATGGTTCTTCTTCTTCTTCTTCTTCTTCTTCTTCTTCTTCTTCTTCTTCTTCTTCTTCTTCTTCTTCTTCTGCTGCTGCTGCTGCTGCTGCTGCTGCTTCTTTTTCTTCTTCTGCTGAAAGAATTTTAACAACATTATTTAGACAAAATATGTCTTTATTATTTAATCAAACATGGCTAAATGAAAGACTGCTGCCTAACTACACATATATAAAGATATATATTAGAATAAGTTTTTGGTACAAAAAAATTGGATTATCACTAAAAGTATGGGAATCATATTTATTTATTTCATTTTAAAATAATAAAAGCAAATCCGAGATACCCTTTTGTCCGGCGCATTTTTAATAATTGCACCGGAATCGTTTTTAAAATGTAAAATTTTCTAATAGTGTTGGGGATATTTAAAAAAGTAACATCAGCTTCCTCGATTCCAAACAAATTCCCAAAACAGACAAAGGATGTCGAACTGTCCTCTCTGCCTGTACAAAGTAGGGTAATATAGTGTACCGTAGCCAGATACGGCCATGTGTGAAATGGACATATAATGTTCATATATATATATATATATATATATATATATATATATAGAACATATGAAAACAAGCAGCAGCAGCAGCAGCAGCAGCAGAAGAAGAAGAAGAAGAAGAAGAAGAAGAAGAAAACAGTATTCATATTTAGATCAAATTTCTAGACCATAACTTTCCGCTCTTTCCAGTTGGATGTTGTTCATATGTTCTATATATTTGACAAGTAGGGTAATATAGTGTACCGTAGCCAGATACGGCCATGTGTGAAATGGACATATAATGTTCATATATATATATATATATATATATATATACATAGAACATAGGAATCTCGAAACACGAAAAACACGTAACGACTTCTCAGTTCAGGTACGAAACTTTTCATTACCTTTGAGTTTAACGGTTCTTCGAGATAAGGAGAGAGAGGCACAATCTTTCTATTCTGGTTTTTTTCATCTGTCCCCCACCATCTCGTGCAACACCTGCCCAAAGCCTCCGCGAGCAAACGAAAGTCAACCCTTCTCGTCCGGTGTCTAGTCTCAACTCTCCTAACTTTCTTCAAATTCCCCAAACCCTCCGAGCGCTTCCGGTGCGTGACGTCATTGCACTTGCTAGCCCCGTTTCTCATCTTGGGCTATTGTGACATCTCTGAGTGACACTTCGCTCCGCCCGCTCGCCTGTGAACACCCACACCAATGCTGCACCCAAGCAACCCATGCGCTGAGCCGAAAGGTTCTCAGCCCAACTAAAACTAAAGGCATAAAACGAATTCCCTCGGCCATTATATTACTAGCACAATAGCTATAAGTCTCTAAGAAGGCCAGATGTTTCTTGCACCTAGCCTTGTACAAAATAGAGAAATGATCTCACTGGTATTATGAATAGAGTGTTAGCCATTAGTCCTGGAGATCGGGGTTCACTTCCAGGCAGAGTAATACCAAAGACTTAAAAAATGGTACTTGATGCCTCCTTGCTTAGCACTCACTATTATAAGGTAAGAGACAAGGGTAAAGTGGTGCAATCCAGGGAATGGAGTTTCGCCCTCCCCTACACCTAAGTGTTGTAGCTATTGAAAAGGGAGCCTTCAGGTCACCCTCGACTACGGTCGTTAACTTTCCTTATATAATGCTCTGATAAGTGGTCGTCATTTGCTGACTCTTGTACCTGAGAATGCTGCTTCCTGAACTCCCTTAAAACCTCAACATAGTAACCCTAACCCTAACCCTTTGGCCTATCAACTCTGGTCTATTGACTTCTTTACTCCTCCCACACCTCTCATCATCCCTCACAGAGTCCCTGCCTTCCTTGAATCTTTTGTGTCACTCAAAAACTAATGCTCGATTCATGTAAGATGGTCAAAAAGCAGTATGAAGCATTCCAAACGTTTCTGTAGCATTTTTTGCAAGTTTAAAACAAAATTTGATTGCATATCATTCTTCTAAAGTGTCAGATTGCATTTTTGAAATTCACCAGCAGTGACGAGCATGCTTTAGTAGGGTGTATTCCAATTGCTGGTGTAGCTGTTCATTTGAACCTGAAATCATAAAAATTGATCAGACATCTCATAAGATGTATAGTAATAACATACTGAATTTTAAAGAGTCTCCAACAATATTAAATGCCTGTACAAAAAAAGTCTGGAAACCTATTGAATGCTTCACACACACACACACACACACACACACACATATATATATAAGCATTTGATGTTAGATAACTCGCAAATGTTGATATGAC
This sequence comes from Sepioteuthis lessoniana, assembly GCA_963585895.1. NCBI lineage: Eukaryota > Metazoa > Mollusca > Cephalopoda > Myopsida > Loliginidae > Sepioteuthis > Sepioteuthis lessoniana. Next base: position 7,674,373 of record OY757944.1, read on the forward strand.
ATTAAACTAAATACCTTTACGTAACGTATTGTTTTTGTTTATATATTTTTCAACTTCTTGCATTAATTCATCAACACAAGCAATATAAATTTTTTCTTCCTTTTCGTCCCTTTCTTCTTCTTCTTCTTCTTCTTCTTCTTCTTCTTCTTCTTCTTCTTCTTCTTCTTCTTCTCTATTAGTTTTTCTCTTCCTCCTTCAAAAAATTTTTAAAAAATTTAATCATACATTTCATCGCTCTTTTTTTTATTTCATCATCATCATTATCATCATCATCACGACATTTTTACAGTACGGATTATCCTAAACCTCTCTAGCCATCCATCCCTATCAGCAACCACTTTTTTCAAGTCCTCTAGAAGACATCCAGTCTCCACAAAGAGATGATGTAAGCAAGGTTTTGCTGGCTGACAAACTCTGGTGTGTCTATGTGTAGTATTCCATAGAAGGTAATTGATGTGTTCGTTCTTACTTGATCATGTCCTTCTTGTCTTATTTAATGGTTTGTAAGATAGAAGGTAAGAGGTTGTACAGCAGAAATTTTGTAGAGCGCATGATTTGTTCAAATAGCACGCAGTAGCCTTGCATAGTTCCTATATTGCTTTCTTTCCTGACCTTTCATTAAAATCTAAGCTGTATTTCGATAATTAGTATCATTGTCATTTTTATGTTCCACACTTTTTCATCTCTCAGGCAAGATGTTAAATAATCAGTGATTTTCATTAATCATAGTGGCAGTAAATTCTTTTTCTACTTAAATTTGGCGTTCGAAATTTCGGGGTTTCGTTTGTAAAGGTCAAGGTTAAATAGACTTTGTATTCGTGGACATGTCAATCATATTATGATAATCAAATTTAAAGATGAACGGTTGTTTGGGTAGAATCAGCTGATATCTTAGTAATGGCATGTTACAAAAAAGGACTCAGGGATGTTGTAAGATTTAACGATTGTAAATATAAAGAATGGATTCACAGACAATAGAAACCAGACCAGGTTAGAGAAGACAGACGATGATTGTGCCCAGGGGGAGACCCTGAAAAGGAGTGGCCGGTTAATGGAGAAATAACTAAGTCTCTGTCTCTCTTTTTGCTGTGATAAGCATGAATAAAATTTCGCATCATATGAATCAACGGAAAGTATTTTGCGTTCAACTCTTTTTTTTTTATCTCTATGAGGTTACCAAGGGGTCCGGCTGAAACCCAAGAGCAATGTATTTGTTTAAGTTTTTACTTTATTCCATTTACTCACAAGAGATTTTCCCCGTCAGCATTTGCTGATGGACTTTCACTGGAGTTTTAGTGACAGCCAGTCTCCTTAAGTCTCCAGGACTCTTCTCAGTAATCTGACTGTTCTCAATAATGTTGTTGTTTGGATGGTCTCCATTCGTCCGCCAACTTCCAGGTCCCCCAGTCCCTTTAATAATCCTTTAGCTACTGTATTAAAATCACCAATCACGATTGGTATGATTGTCACCTTCATATTCCATAGTTTTTTCAATTCCTTAGCAAGGTCGAGGTACTTATCCTTCTTTTCCCATTCTTTCAGTTTTATTCAGCCGGGACAGCAGAGTCGACAATTTTGCAAATACTCTTTTTTTCTTATTTTTTTTTTTGTTTTTTTTTTGCTGATTATTATTAGTTTTGGTCTTCTGGCTGAGATTAGGTGGTCCGTTTGTATGTCAAAGTCCCATAGGAGTTTATGTGTGTCATTTTCTAGGACAGATGCTGGGTTGTACATATACCATTTGTTAGTATGGTCAAATTTAAATTTCTTGCACATTTCCCAGTGGATCACCTTGCCAACCCAGTCGTGTCTTGCCTTATCCTCCTTCTGTGCTAATTTGCTGCATTCGCTTATTATGTGATTGATAGTTTCGACTCTGTCACCGAGCAGCCCACATTTGCTATTTTGTTGTGTCTTATCTATTCTCGCTTTAATATGACTGGTTCTTATGGCGTTCTTTTGTGCTGTTATTAGGAGAGTTTCTGTTTCTCTCTTTAAGTGTCCTTTTCTTAGCCACGTCCAGGTTTTGTCGTGTGAGATGTTGTTGATTAGTCGTTTAAAACGTCCATAGATTTTTTTCTTCCCATTTTTGTTTCCAAGTTATTGTCATTCTGTTGTCCATGGTGTTATCAGTATCGTTTCTGATGGCTGTAATCAGTCCTCCTTCGTGTTTTTCTATGTAGTATTCGACTCGTTGTATCCATGCATCAACGCTGTCTTCGATGTTGGCAAGTCCTCTTTTCTTGATACGGATAGTTTTTCAACTCTTTCTCTGGGATATAATGCCTTATGCACGGTCATTATATTATTATTATTATCTTTCAGTCTTTTTTCTTCTTCCTCAAGTCCTTTTTTTATAATTTTCCTACCCAGTCGGGTAGGCAGAGTTTTGGCATTAAATAACCCATGAAGATTAATATACCAGCAAACAAATAAACTGAAATTGCTTCATCTCTTTCTCCACATACCCTTCATTCACAATTCTGTTGGTAATTATCAATTTTCGTTTTAATTTATTTGATATTTATGGCATTACTGTATGCTGCTATTAAAAGAGGTTCGTTTTCTCTCTAAGATTTCGTTTTTTTTCTAACCATGTCCTCTGCTTTTCGTTTGCAATCTCGGTCAGTTTGTCGCTTGAAATAGCCATACAGTTCTTCTACAATTTTTGTCTCTTAATTATTATAATTATTATTATTTACTCCTTTAGAGTTTTTCACATCAGTGTTAGCTGATGGTTTTTTGCTGGAGTTTGAGTGACAGCAAGTCTCCTCAAGTCTCCAGGACTCGTCTCAGGATTCTGGCCGTTCTTATCAATGCTGTCATTTGGATAGTCTCTACCCGTCTGCCAACTTCCAAGTCCTCCATGCCTTTTAATAATCTTTTAGTTATTGTGCCAAAAGCACCAATCATAATTGGTACAATCGTCACTTTCATGTTCCACAGCTTTTTCAATTCTCTAGCAAGGTCGAGGTAGCTATCTTTCTTTTCACATTCCTTCAGATTTATTCTGTGGTCCGCCGGGACAGCAGAGTCGACAATTTTGCAAATTCTCTTCTTTTTGTTGATTATTATGAGGTCTGGTCTTCTGGCTGGGATTAGGTGATCCGTTTGTATGTTAAAGTCCCATTGGAGTTTATGCGTGTTATTTTCTAGGACAGATGGTGCGTTTTGCATATACCATTTGCTAGCATGTTCAAATTTAAATTTCTTGCACATTTCCCAGTGGATCACATTGCCAACCCAATCGTGTCTCGCCTTATACACCTTCTGTGCTAATTTGCTGCATTCGCTTATTATGTGATTGATCGTTTCGACTCTGTCACTGCATAGCCTATATTTGGTATTTTGTTGCCTCTTATCTATTCTCGCTTTGATATGATTGGTTCTTATAACGTTGTCCTGTGCTTCTATTAGGAGAGATTCTGTTTCTCTCTTAAAGTTTCTTTTTCTTAGGCAGGTCCAGGTTTTCTGGCGTGAAATGTTGTCGTTAAAAGCGTCCATAGAGTTGTTTTTTCCCCATTTTTGTTTCCTAGTTGTTGTTATTCTATCATCTATCATGTTGTCCGTATTATTAGAGCTTTTCACATCAGCGTTAGCTGATGGTTTTTCACTGGAGTCTGGGTGACAGCAAGTCTCCTCAAGTCTCCAGGACTCTTCTTAGTATTCTGGCCGTTCTCAATAATGCTGTCGTTTGGATGGTCTCCATCCGTCCGTCAACTTCCAAGTCCTCTAGTTCCTTTAGCAATCCTTCAGTTACTGTTCCAAACGCTCCAATTACAATTGGTATAATTGTCACCTGCATGTTCCATAGTTTTTTCATTTCCCTAGTAAGGTCGAGGTACTTATCCTTCTTTTCACATTCTTTCAGTTTTATTCTGTGGTCAGCCGGGACAGCAAAGCCGACTATTTTGCAAGTTCTCTTCTTTTTGTTTATTATTATTAAGTCTGGTCTTCTGGCCGGGATTAGGGGATCCGTTTGTATGTTAAAGTCCAATAGGAGTTTATGCGTGGTATTATTATTATCATTATTATTTACTCATTAGAGTTTTCACATCAGCGTATGCTGATGGTATTTCACTAGAGATTGAGTGACAGCAAGTCCCCTCAAGTCTCCAGGACTCTTCTCAGTATTCTGGCAGTTTTCAATAATGCTGTTATTTGGATGATCTCCACTCGGTCGCCAACTTCCAAATCTTCCAGGCCCTTTAATAATCCTTTAGTTACCGTGCCAAAGGCACCAATCACAATTGGTATAATTCTCACCTTCATGTTCCATAGCTTTTTCAATTCTCTAGCAAGGTCGAGGTACTAATCTCTCTTTTCACATTATTATTATTATTATTCTGTTCGTTCGTTTCCGTCTTTTTATCTTTTTCTTGCTGCCCTTTTTTTATTTTTCTTCATGTGTCCCTTTCGACTTCCTCTTTCGAAAGTTTTCTTCGCTCCCTTCCTTCATTATGATTATCTTTGTTTTGCCTCCTCGTGTTTTTCAATGGACCATTATAATCTTCAATATGCTTTTTCTTCTTCTTCATTTTCTTTTTCAAGTCGCCTTTTCTTCTTTTCCAGTTCTCTTTCTCTGCAGACCCTCATATTTTAACACCCCCTCCCACTAATTTCATCTAATTCATTCCAGGAACCTTTGTGTACGTGTTACAGTCAAAACAACCTTTCACATTAGACCCGCCAATTGCTTACATTGCATCAAACCCCAAACAGTATTCCTAATTGCGAGCAAGAAATCTTCCCAGCTCTTTCTCTTTTTCTTTGTCTTTTTTCCCTCGTTCTCCGGGGACTTCCCAAACCTTTTCCTCTCACCCCCCCACACACACAACAGCGTCCTATCTCTCCCAACATTCGATTCTTATTCGTCCAGATCACCTGACCATAACACAATTCGCTCACTACTGGACGGAACAACGCCGCTTTAAGCATCGAGCAACGGTCGTTATAATTATGCTATTACGAGTAATCACCGTGGCATATGGAGCGGCACTCCTTCCTCTTCTTTCAATCCGGCCTTGCTCTCCTTTCCGTTTTCTCTACCGTCGTCAAGGCGACTGTTTCTGTCTCTGAATCGTTTAAGACGTTCATTTCGAACGTTCTAAAGATTCAACACAGGCTCGGCTCGGTAATGGTGTACAATGCCTATATTTAAATGGAAATCTTCCGTTATGAGCTGGTAATTCTCATATGACCGGGAACACAATAAAGGAAGGCATATATCAAAGAATTTATGAGACTAACTGGCACGCATACCCATACACCCTTCTACAGACTGCCAGTGCTTGTTGGTAAAAATGGTTGCGCCGTTCCGAGCACGATTCTTTGAAGTCTTTTTGGCATCTTTCACGGTGGGTGTTTGCCAAAATTTTCTTTCCCGTCATTAAATAATAAGTGAGGGGAATTTAATCTTTGAAAGATCAAAGCTGGAAACTACTGCCCGGAAAACATTTGTGGCTTAATAAAACGACAATATTATAGCAATCTAGACGACCCATGAACGTATTGGCTTCTCATTGTAACAGAAATATGTGATTGTATTGAAGCATCTATTTGTAACGTGAAATAAGTTGTTGTTACCTCACAAGAAATAAAATAACCCTAGACGTGGTGTCATACCGTTCAAACCAACCAGTCAATAAACGCATTTTTTTTTTTTTTTTTTTTTTTTTGCTGAGGACTGATGTGGTAGTCGGTGAAGTTTCAATCGAGTTCTGCTGGACTGAATTTAGATTTCCTTCTCCTAAGTTGGTCGTTGTACTAAGGTTACTCATACGTAGCTTGATAAAGTGATAAGAATATTACAAACAAGATGGCTCTTGATTCACTTGGATTTCCATAGTAACAGCAATCGATAATTATGTCGAAGAATCTGTTTGTAACTTGAGATAAGTTGTTGTTACATCGAAAGGCATAAAATAACCCTAGACAATTTGACATGCCACTTAAATCAATCAATAATGAATATTATATACCTTTATGGGGAAAAAAACTACAAAATGCGAAAATATAATGAATGCAATTCGCCATCCCCTTGGTATAATATAACACAAAAGGGGGGACGTGCCATCAACCCAATTTCTTCCCGGAAGGTATATGGAGCCCTAAGTCAAATTTTATGCAAGTATTACTGGTTTGCACCGGATCATTGATATAATGAGTAAAGTGCTCACCAATGGTCCAGGATACCAGAGTTCAATCTCTGGTCGAGTCATACCAAAGACTCAAAAATGGTACTTGATGCCGCTTTGCTTAGCACTGAGCACAATAAGGTAAGGATCAAGGGTAAAGTGGAGTAATCATGGGAACGGCGTAGCAGCCTCTCCTACACCTTGGTGTTGTAGCTATTGAAAATGGAGCCTTCAGGTCACCCCCAACTAATTTCGCAACTTAACTTACTTATTGTTGGTTTGAAATCGGAGGTTTCCTTCTCCTAAATTGGTTGCTGTACCTAGGCAGCTCATTTCTGGGATATTGTGGCAGACTACTTGGTTTTCTATTGTTATAGCGATGATATTGGATCATCTACTTATTCTTCATCAGTCCACAACTCTTCAGATTCTGATTATTCGCCGAATCATCAAAGGAGTACGTGGTTTGTTTTGCTTTGTTTTGTTTTGGTTTGGTTTGGTTTGATGGCATATCAACCATTGTAGGTTATTTAATGCCGAATCCAATTTTATACATATAAACAGTTCTATTTCAAACAATTCAATCTAGCATAAGTACACAGTTTAGTTCTATTTGACCCGTAGACTCTATCAGGTGTTACCACTTGTCACCAGAGTAGACCTGATAGCGAGGGCAATAAAAAGTTATTACGCATTTTCCACGGCTCCAGCATTACTTGAGCCTCAACATCAGATTATTTCCTGTTGTATCCAGGACACTAGTTAGAGGAGTTTTACTCCTCTGCAGAGATGAAGTCGGTGTATTCTACAGCCCCCTCCGACAGGGCCAGAAGGAGTAGATGAAAAAAATCTAGAGAAAACAAGATTGTTAGTAGATTTCTCCAAAAAAGTTAATTCTATTTACCAAGAAAAGATGGATTTGGTTCGGTTTAATGGCATATCAACTATTATAGGTTATTAAATGCCAAACTCTTTTTGAACAAATTTATTAAATAAATATAAGATGAGTATCAATTGTTTGTTTAATGACTTATCAACCTTCTTGGGTTATTTAAAGCCAAATCCACCCTTCTAAAAGACAGTAGTGCTACTATTTAATCCATAACTGGGAGAATGAAAGGGTTCATACCTTTCCCAAGGTCTTTTGTTAAAAAGTGAACATAATTGCGAAACTGCAGTTTGAACTCGCTTGCTACGATTCCATAGTTTAGCTCTTTAACCATTACACTACGAGGACGATCCCTATATGATTCTTAAATCAGCCTGCTCTCTTTTTGGTAAACAGTAAAATGGTTTCAGGTATTGCTACATAACAGTCTCAGTTTGACACCAGTCATTTGTTTGCACACAGTTTGTTCTATTTGATCCCAAGATAAGACCCTATCTGGTGCTACCATTCCGGGTCAGGGTGGACTTTGAAGCAGTGGCAATGAATGGGTACATAAGACACTCGTTGGGCAGGGGTCTTACCTCTCTGCAGGGATGCAGTTGGTGTATCCTACAGCCCCAGCTGAGAAAAGATGGAGCGAATACTTATTGCATATAGTCTTCCCAAGGAAACTATTAGCTCTATATTGATGCTCAAGAAAACATGTTTCACGATTCATGTTTCATGATTCATGTTTCATGAATCATGATTCAAATGTTTCATGTTTCATAAATAAGGATTCACATATTTCACGTTTCGTGATCAACTCAACTGACTGTGTCACGGATTTCTTCGACATTGTCTCTGGAATCTTGAAAGGAGATATGTTGGTATAATTTCTATTCCCAATCTGCCCAGATTATTTACAACGAACGTCAATAAATAAAATGAAAGAAAATGGTTTAAGACTAAAAAAGACAAGAATCAAATGATATTCAGCAAAAATTATTACGGAAGAAGACGACACAGATGATCTAGCACATCTTGCAAATAAACGTTCTCAAGTTAAATCTCTACTTCCTAGCTTAAAATGTGAAGGAAGAAGCATTGGTCTCTATGTTAAATTAGTTATAAACAAAATACTTAAATAAAATGGCAAGCTTCGACATTTAGTGGACCAGTTCATAAATATCGGTTGCAACATCTCATCTTCAATGTAAAAAAAATTATATGCATGATAAACAAAGGTGAACGTAGTAGTGAACCAACCATATGAACCAAAATAATATTTTCCGTCCAGTCACCTGTTATACTAGACATCGCTCTCAGCTAATCCTCTGGAAGTCTTGCAATGTCCACACAGAGCTGATGAATGTAAGCTTTTGCTTGTCGGAAAACACTGGTGAGTCCGTTGGTAGGATATCATTTGCTGAATATCATTTGATAGTCTTAAACCATTTTCTTTCATTTATTTTTGGTAAAAAGTATTATTTTTAGTTACATGGTATATTCTCTATTGTCGCCTTCGTTCTCTAGAATACAAGTTTTCGTCATTTGAATATAAAACAGGTTCGTCACGGCTTAACTTCGCTGTTTAGTTCTTGGAATGAGAATAGTCTACTCCTGCGAACAGTATAAAGTTGTTGCTTTTTTCAAAATTTCCCCAAAGTTTTCTTCTACAAAAGTAAAAAATTGCAAATATTCGTCAATGGTCTAGGAGACAGGGGTTCAATCCCAGATTGAGTAATACCAAAGTCCTGGTGATTTGAAGAGACTTGCTATCACTCAGACTCCTGCGGAAAACCATCAGCTGACGCTGGTCTGAAAAACCCTCAAATAAGTAAAATAATAACGACAAAAGATGCCTAAGAAGGCAGGGGAATACTGCGACCAATAAAACTTTATTGTAACATCCAAGATGGGGAAAAAAGTCGGAAACTTAAAAATAATGTGAATATGGAGAATTCCTCAAATAAATTTTAACAGAAACTAGATCTCTTTTGAGGTGAATGTTTTCAAGAGCTAAAGTATTTTCTGGGCAACAACATAACGACTATAACTTGAATACACAACATAACATTGGCCGATGAAAAAGCAACTTATTTTTCGTAATGTTTTCTTTTCTGGGGTATGATGTATTAGAAGTATCAAGTTCTCTAATCGATATTTTTCGTTTAGCGTTTGATTTCTGCGCTATCATGATTAGAGAGAAATTTCCGTTCCATGATGATCGTGTTTAACGTCGGCCATTTTTGAAAAAGAAGGACAAGAGGAACTCATGACCGGAAATTGAAAATATAACAATCAATAATTATTTCTTTTCTGTTTTTTCTTTTTTTCTTTTTTTTTTCTTTTCTTTTTTTTCCTCTTTATTTTTATTATGATCTTATACTTTTATTTTTCATTTATTTTTATAAGGATTTTCATTTTTTTTTTTCTTCTCTTTTCTTCTTTCTGTTCTGTTTTCACTCCGTATTTCCTTTTTAACTATTTTCTGATATACTCATCAATTTTAATTTCTTTAAAGTTTTTTCTTTTTTTCTTTTGTTTTGTCACTGTAATATATTATTTAATTCTTCATTGTCTGTATTTTTATCTTTCTCCTTCTTTCTCTCTTTTTTTTTTTCTTTCTGATTCATTTTCAATGTTCTCACGTCTTGTTCTTTCTTTCTTTTTTTTTCTTTCAAGTCAATTCCAATATGTCCATTTCTCTCTTTTTCTTTTTTCTTTCTTCTAAGTCATTTTCACTGGGGTCATTTCTTCACCTCTTCTCTCTCTCTCTCTCTCTCTCTCTCTATCTCTCTCTCTCTCTCTCTAGCTCTTTAACATTCACTCTTCCTGGTCTTCCTTTCTTTTATTTTTTCAGATATTTTTCTTTCTTTCTTTCTGTCATCAAAGTAATTTTCACTTTGCTCATTTGTCTTTCTTTCTTTCTTTCTTTCTAAGTTGTTTTCTATATACTTATTTCTATTTCTTTTTCACTTTCTTTCTTTCTTTCTTTCTTTTCTTCAAAGGCATTTTATATATGATCATTTATCTTTCTTTCTTTCTTTCTTTCTTTCTTTCTTTTTTCTTTCTTTATTTCTAAGCCATTTTCAATATGTTCATCACTCTTTCTTTCTTTCTTTAATTCTTTCTTCAAAGTCATTTTCAATATGCTCATTATTCTCTCTTTGTTTTTTCTTTCTTTCTTTCTTTCTTTCTTTCTTTCTTTCTTTCTTCAAAGTCAATTTCAATATGCTCTTTCTTTCTTTCTTTCTCAGTCATTTTAATTATGCACATTTCCCTTTCTTTCTTTCTTTCTTTCTTTCTTTCTTTCTTCAAGGTCATTATGCTCATTCTTCTTTCTTTCTTTCTAAGTTATTTTGAATATGCTTTTCTTTCTTTCTTTCTTTCTTTCTTTCTTTCTTTCTTTCTTTCTTTCTTCCAAGTCACTTCGAATGTGCTCATTTCTTTTTCTTTCTTTTCGTCTTTCCTTCTTTCTTTCTTTCTTTCTTTCTTTCTTTCTTTCTTTCTTAATGTTTTCATTCCTTTCCTCCTTCTTCCCAGTCATTTTCTTTTTCCATTCACCTTTATTTTATTTGTTTTCCTTCTTTTTCGGGCATTCATTGCTGTTTTTGTCTTTTCATTCTTTTTCTTTCTTTTTTTTTATCTTCCGTTTCCTACTCTGATACTTCATTCTTTTTTTTTAACTTACTTTTGTTTGTTTTGTTTGTTTCATCCTTCATTTCTTTCTTTTTTTTGCCTTCTAATCTTTGTCATTTTCAATATGCTCATTACTCTTTCTTTCTTTCTTTTTTCTTTCTTTCTTTCTTTCGTTTTTCTCTCTTCAAAGTCATTTTCAATATGCTCATTACTCTTTCTTTCTTTTTCTTTTCTTTCTTTCATTCTTTCTTTCTTTCTTTCTTCAAAGTCATTTTCAATATGCTCATTACTCTTTCTTTCTTTCTTTCTTTTCTTTCTTTCATTCTTTCTAAGTCATTTTAAATATGCTCATTTCCCTGTCTTTTTTTCTTTTTTCCTTTTTTCTTTCTTCAAAGTCATTTTCAATTTGCTATTTCTTTCTTTCTTTCTTTCTTTCAACATGGGGTAAAGAGATGCCTCCCATATTTTAAACAGTCACTTGTGTGATATAAATAAAATTAGGCAATGGCAGCTCAACCGAACAAATATCCTAGAAATTTTTTTTCTTGAGATGCAACCACTTATAACCATATGTTGGACCGGTGCACACAATGTTTTTGCTGTTGAAACGTTTTGAAATACCAATAAATATAATTGCTGTCAACAAAGATTTTCCTATTCTTCATTTCATGTTACGTCAAAATGGTGCTGTTCCGGGTAGAAAATCGATATGGGCTGAAAATCATATCCGGAATATCATTCAGAGAGAGAGATTGATAGAGAGAGAGAGAGAGAGAGAGAGAGAGAGAGAGAGAGAGAGAGAGAGAGAGAGAGAGAAGAGAATAAAAATGAGGAAAGAAAGCAAGAGAGAGAAAGAGAGAAAGAGAAAGAACTATGAATGGATAGTGTGGTTACTTTGTTTAATGGCATTTCAACCTTCGTGGGTTATCTAATGTCAAAGCCATTCTTATAAAAGGTCAGAAGTGGTATTATTTGACCAATAACTGGGAGTATAAGGGAATTCCTACATTTCTTAAGGGCATTGGTCCAAAAGTGAACGTAATACCGTGACCGCAGTTCGAACTCGCTTACTACGATGCCATCGTCCATCACGTTAACCACTACACGAAGGGGACTCTCACAATTGAATGATGGAGATGATCGAACTGAAATAAATAGATTGATAGATAGATGTTTGAACTGAAATAAATTTTAACAATTTGTCCATATATCCATGTTAGTACATTAAATATTTTTGACGTATCTCCACTAATAATGTTATATAAATGTATGAACAAACACATAAATACATCACCGAAGTTTTTATTAGCATATATATATATATATATATATATATATATATATATATATATATATGAACACAAGACGCTTTTCGACAAGTTGAACCTCACGTGCAAGAGAGAGCTGTACGAGTCGACGTGCACACACCGGCCATGTTTGTTTAAAGGAAATTTGAGAAGAGCGTTCTGACCGGAAATAGGTAAGGGAGATAACTGGCATTCTGACATGGCTTTAATTATTTGAGGAGTCGTTTAGCATCCGTCACTGATTGCAATATTCTTTACGGCCTCCACTTTTCCGTTTTATCCTTCGCAAATACCCACCCCTTTCTCTTTCTCTTTCTCTCTCTCTCTCTCTCTCTCTCTCTCTCTCTCTCTCTTCATATCTCACTTTCTCCAGCTCTTCCTTTTTCTCTCTCCGTTTCTTTCTTTTCTCTTTTTCCTTTCTTTCTTTTTATTCGTTTCTATTTTTTTCTTTCTTTATCCTTCCGTCTCTGTGATATTTTCATTTTTCTTCCACCAATTCTCCTTCTCTCTCTCGCTCTCTCTCTCTCTCTCTCTCTCTCTCTCTTAAATTCTCTCTCTCTCTCCCTCTCTCAAAATCTCTTTCTCTTACAATTTCTCTCTCATACACACATACTTACACTCACTCTCTCGATCTTTCTCTCTTTTTCTTTCTCTGTTTTCCTTCTATGTGTACCTTTCTTTTTTACTTTCTTTCTTTGTACTGTTTTTCTTTGTTTTCATTTCTTCTTTCTTTCTTTCTTTCTTTTTCTTTTTTTGGTTTCTCACTGTCTCATTCACTCTGATCTTCTTCCGATTTATTTGTCTTTCCGTCTCTTTCTCTTTCACTGGCCTTCATTTTCTTTCTTTCTTTCTTTCTCACTCTCTTTCAACATCTTTCTTTCTTTCTTTCTTTTTTTAAGCCTTTTTTCTCTTCTACATTATCATCTTTCTTTCTTTCTTTCTTCCTTTCTTTCTTTCTTTCTTTCTTTCTTTCTTTCTTGTTACTATATTCTCGCATTCGGACCATGTATGCTTTCCTTTCTGTCTATTTCTTCTTCTTCTTCTTCTTCTTCTTCTTCTTCTTCTTCTTCTTCTTCTATATCACTCATTAATTCTACTTCTTCTTCTTCATTGTCAAATTTTAATTCTTCTTCTTCTTCTTCTTCTTCTTCTTCTTCTTCTTCTTCTTCTTCTTCTTCTTCTTCTTCCGTATCTCTCATTAATTCTACATTTTCTTCATCTTTGTCAAACACTTCTTCTTCTTCTTCTTCTTCTTCTTCTTCTTCTTCTTCTTCTTCTTCTTCTATATTACTCATTAATTCTACTTCTTCTTCATCTTTGTCAAACATTTCTTCTTCTTCTTCTTCCGTATCACTCATTAATTCTACTTCTTCTTCATCTTTGTCAAACATTTCTTCTTCTTCTTCTTCTTCTTCTTCTTCTTCTTCTGTATCACTCATTAATTCTACTTCTTCTTCTTCTTCTTTGTCAAACATTAATTCTTCTTCTTCTTCTTCTTCTTCTTCTTCTTCTTCTTCTTCTTCTTCTTCTTCTTCTTCTTCTTCTTCCGTATCTCTCATTAATTCTACATTTTCTTCATCTTTGTCAAACACTTCTTCTTCTTCTTCTTCTTCTTCTTCTTCTTCTTCTTCTTCTTCTTCTTCTTCTTCTTCTTCTATATTACTCATTAATTCTACTTCTTCTTCATCTTTGTCAAACAGTTCTTCTTCTTCTTCTTCCGTATTACTCATTAATTCTACTTCTTCTTCATCTTTGTCAAACATTTCTTCTTCTTCTTCTTCTTCTTCTTCTTCTTCTTCTTCTTCTTCTTCTTCTTCTTCTTCTTCCGTATCACTCATTAATTCTACTTCTTCTTCTTCTTCTTTGTCAAACATTAATTCTTCTTCTTCTTCTTCTTCTTCTTCTTCTTCTTCTTCTTCTTCTTCTTCTTCTTCTTCTTCTTCTATATCACTCATTAATTCTTCTTCTTCTTCTTCTTCTTCTTCTTCTTCTTCTTCTTTGTGGTCCCTGTGAGTTGACTTTGTATACATCTTCTCTCTGGTTTTAAGCATTTTGTTTTATTTGATTATTTTCTCACATATCATCCAGATCTTCTGGGAGAAAAGATCTTAACCCCAAGTTGTTGTTATTTTTTAATTTTCATTTATTATTCTTTATATGCCTTAACTTCATTAAGAAAGAAAGAAAGAAAGAAAGAAAGAATAAACAGAAAGAAAGAAAGAAGGAAACCATTAAAATAGACAAAAAAGAAAATAGGACGAAAGAAAAAATGAAATTAAAACAAATTAAAAAAGAAAGAAAGAAAGAAAGAAAGAAAAAAAGAGCAATAAGTAAAGAAAAGCAGAAAAAAAGAAGAAGGAATAAATGTATGAAAAGTAGACGAAAGAAGATGAGAGAGGGGAATAGACTGTGAAAGAGTAATTGAAAGAAAAAAAGAAGGAAAAATTGAGATGAATACATAAATGAATAAATAAATAAAATAAATATGGAAAAAAGAAAGAAAGAAAGTTTAAAATAGACAGAAAAAAGAAAGAAGGAAACCGTTAAATTAGACAAAAAAAAAGAAAGGACGAAAGAAAAAATGAAATACAGAAATATCAAAGAATGAACAAATTGAAATAGAAAGAAAGAAAGAAAGAAAGAAAGAAAGAAAGAATAATCTGAGAGAGACGAAATTAAGAAAGAAAGAAAGAAAGAAAGAAAGAATAATCTGAGAGAGACAAAATTAAAACAGAAAGAAAGAAAGAAAGAAAGAAAGAAAGAAAGACAGAAAGAAAGAGAGAATAATCTGAGAGAGACGAAATTAAAAAAGAAAGAAAGAAAGAAAGAAAGAAAGACAGAAAGAAAGAGAGAATAATCTGAGAGAGAAGAAATTAAAACAGAAAGAAAGAAAGAAAGAAAGAAAGAAAGAAAGAAAGAAAGTTTGAAATAGACAGAGAAAAGAAAGGAGGAAATGATTAAAATAGACAAAAAAAAAAAGAAAGAAAAAAAGAAAAAATGAAATATAAAAATATGAAAGAACGAACAAATTAAGAAAGAAAGAAAGACAGACAGACAGAAAGAAAGAAAGAATGAAAGAAAGAATGAAAAGTAAATTACAATTTATAGGATGTCTTACACCTTCATTTTCTTCTCTTTTTTTTTTTATCATTCTGAATATTGACAAGCAAATGTCTTAATTAGCGAAGTATTTCCCTTCCAGAAGTCAGTATTTGAGATTTTAGCAACTGATTTTCACTTGGCAGATTTGCAGTAACACAATCTTCCCCCTTCTGATTAGGCATCATTAGTCTCTGTGCCGTACAATTGCCAAGCCTAGAAAATATCGAACAGGAACCAAGAAAAGAAAAACAAAAAAAGAAAAACGACAAAAAAAAAGAAAAACAGAGAGAAGGACGTGAGAAAATAGGAGCCGATAAATCAAACTAACTAAAAAAGAAATATAAAGAGAAGTGGTCAATCGTAATCGATGCTGGCCTTCCTGAGAGTAGAAGGGGGTGAAAGAACCCCCCCCACATCCCAGCAATCTTATAAAGTCTTATTAAATCATTGCTTGCGTTACAAACAAGCTATCAGGCTTTAATCTAGTGTGGTGGACGTACAAGAACGAGTCACGAACACAAAATTCGAAAAAGCAACAACCATGAGGTGGGGGTTCCCCGGTAGAGGGCGACACTAGGATGGAAATATAAGCGAGTTGGAGGCATATGCCGGGCATTAAATCCTCCAACCCTTCGTTTTCTTCTCTTTCTGTGATATCGTTTTTGATTCTGTTGAGGCTAAAATCATCCGCCATGTTTGCGTGCTGGAAGAGGCTCGATGGAGCTGTGATTGGATGGTTTAATTGTCTAATTATTGCCCGAAGGTTTATGTGAAAGAGGTGGGGAAGACTTGGAAGAAATTGTTGAGACAAAAAAAAAAACGGGTATAAATACTCTTAATTTCTTTTTCTTTTTTTTTTTTTCGATCAGATCAGTCTTTGTTTATTTATTGTCCACTTTCTTTTCTTTTTGATTTAATTTGTGTTTCAGTTCTTTCTTTCTTTCCTTCTTTCGTTCTTTCTTTCTTTCTTTCTTTCTTGATTTATTTATCTATTTATTTATTTATTGCTTCTTTTCACCCTTTTTTGTTCGTTCTTTTATTCCTTCCTTTCTTTCGACCATCCGACAGCATCTCTTTCTTTCTTTCTTTCTTTCTTTCTTTCTTCTGTTTTTCCTTCGTTCCTACATATTGTCTTTTTTCTTTCTTGCTTGCTTTCTTTCTTACCGTTGTTCTTTTTTTTCTTTCTATCTTTCTTTCTGTATTACTTCGTACTTTCTTGTCGTCTTTCTTTCTTTCTTTCTTTCTTTCTTTCTTTTTGTTTTGTTTTTTCTTCTTTCTTTCTTTTGTTTTTTTCTTCGTTCTCTCTTACTGATTTTCTTTCTCATTTTGGTCTTTGTTTCTTCATTTCTTAAATTTTTTTCTGGTTTTTCATTACCTTATTTTTCTTCCATTTTTTTCCTTTTTCATTCTGTTTATTTGTCTTTTCTTAAAAACTTAAATTCATTCCAATGAATTTTCGGACATTTCTATAATTTTTCTTTCCATTTTCTTTCATTCTTTCATCCAAACTTCTTTCTTTCTTTCTTTCTTTTTTCCCTTTTTCCTTTGTTCTTTCTTTCCTTCCTTCCTGTCATCCATACACCTATCTTTCTTTCTTTCTTTCTTTCTTTCTTTCTTTCTGTCGTCCATTCACTTATCTTTCTTTCTTTCTTTCTTTCCTTTTTCTTTTGTCCTTTCTTCCCTTCCTTCCTGTTGTCCATTCACCTTTCTTTCTTTCTTTCTTTCTTTCTTTCTGTCGTCCATTCACTTATCTTTCTTTCTTTTTTTCCTTTTTCTTTTGTTCTTTCTTCCCTTCCTTCCTGTCGTCCATTCACCTTTCTTTCTTTCTTTCTGTCGTCCATTCACTTATCATTCTTTCTTCCTTTCTTTCTTTCTGTCGTCCTTTCACATTTCTTTCTTTCTTTCTTTTTTTCTTTCTTTCTTTCTTCAAACCTTTCTTCCTTTTTTTTTCTTTTTCGCTTGTTTGCTAACTTTCTTTCAACTTTTATTTCGTTTATTTCTCCCTTCTAATGTTTTCTCTTACTCTGACTGATTCTTTCTTTCTTTCTTTCTTTCTTCGCTTTTCTTACCGTTTTTGTTCTTTTTCATATTTTTTCTAGATTCCTTGCTTTCAACTGTTCTTTATTTCCTATTTTCTCGTAAGATTTCTTTCTTGCTTATTTTAATCATTCTTTCTTTCTTTCTTTCTTTCTTTCTTTCTTTCTTTTGTTACATCTTTAACTTTTTCCTTTCTTTCTTTTTTTCTTTTATTCCATCTTAAACTCCTTTCTTTCTTTCTTTCTTTCTTTTATTAAATCTTTAACTTCTTTCTTTCTTTCTTTCTTTCTTTACATTTTTAACTTATTTCATTCTTTCTTTCATTTTTTCTTTCTTTCCGTTTTAATTTCGTCTTTTCCAGATTATTCTTTCTTTCTTTCTTTTATTACATTTTTAACTTCTTTCTTTCTTTCTTTCCTTCTTTCTTTCTTTCTTCTATTACATCTTTAACTTCTTTCTTTCTTTCTTTTTTTCTCTTTTCCATATTTATTTTATTTATTTATTCATTTATCTATTTATTTCAATTTTTCCTTCTTTTTTTCTTTCATTTACTCTTTCACAGTCTATTCCCCTCTCTCATCTTCTTTCGTCTACTTTTCATACATTTATTCCTTCTTTTTTTTTCTGCTTTTCTTTACTTATTGCTCTTTCTTTCTTTCTTTCTTTCTTTTTTAATTTGTTCGTTCTTTGATATTTTTATATTTCATTTATTCTTTCATTCTTTCTTTCTTTCTTTCTTTCTTTCTTTCTTTCTTTCTTTTCGTCTATTTTTATCATTTCCTTCGTTCTTTTCTCTTTCTATTTTAAAGTTTCTTTCTTTCTTCATCAATTTTCGAGTCCATTATTTTCTTAATTTTTTATTTCTTTCCTTTTTCTTACAATCTCCATCTTCTTTATCATAAAGTACTATCTAATCTCTTTCTTCCAATTTTTCCTTTTCCTTTTTCTTTTTCTTCTACGTTGGTTATTATCACGACGATACGAAAAGGCGAAGCGGTGAATTTGTAATGCGAAACGCGTCGAGTGGGATGTCGGCTGTGACGAGGAACGTGAAGCGATAGAAATCAGATCCGATGATCACTTCGGGATTTAGTGATAACTAAAGAGAGATGAAGCAGGAGGAGAGGTTAGGAAATTAGCAAGGTTGATACGTTGACGGCAGGACGAAGCAAAGAATGGTGTGATGGCGGAGGCTGAGGATGTGAAGGCGGCGGCGGCGGAGGCAATCGTTAAGGAGCTGAAATTTCCTCAGTGGAGTTTCCTATTAGACGCTGGGTTATTGTAAGTAAACATTCGAAGAGGACCAATTGTGATTGGCTTAGGAGAGATAAAGAAAACAAATAGTCACGCAAAGAAACACTGAAGAAAGAAAGAAAGAAAGAAAGAAAGAAAGAAAGAAAGAAAAACAAGAGAGAGAGAGAGAGAGAGAGAGAGAGAGAGATTAAAGATGATGGTAGAAAGAACAGAAACTGACCAACACGCATGCGCGCTTCAGTAACAAAAAAAAAAAGAAAAAGAAATATATTAAGACCTAAAAAAAGACGAAACATAATTAAACAAAAAAATAGATTTAAAAAAATAAATTAATAGATACGAAAAATAAAAAGAAATTGAAAAATAGGAAATTATAAAAATAATCACTAATCTTTCAATCAGTCATTTAGTTTAGAATTTTTAATTTAGTACGACGGAGCTTTTCTTAGTATTATATTACTTTGTAATATATGCTTATTCTGATAAAATTCTCATAATATATACATATATATATATATATATATATATATATATATAACAATAATATATTGTTGTCACTATTTCATATATATATAATACGAGGTGCCTTCAATAGGTTTCCAGACTTTTTTCGTATGGGCATTTAAAAATGTCGTAGACTCTTGAAAATTCAGTATGTTATTGCAATACATTTCAAGTTCAAATGAACCGCTATAGCAGCAATTGGAATACATCCTGCTAAAGCCTGATTGTCACAGCTGGTGAATTTCAAAAAGTGCAATCAGACATTTAGAAGTACGATATGCAATAAAATTCTGTTTTAAACTAAAAAAAATGCCAAAGAAACGTATGGAATTCTTCTTCGACCATTTTGCATGAATACAGTATCAGTCTTTGAGTGGCATAAGAGATTCGAGGAAGGCAGGGAGTCTGTGAGGGATGATGAGATGTGTGGAATGAGTAAGGAAGTCAATACACCAGAGTTGATTGGCGAAAGGGTTAGGCATAGGGCTACTATGTTGAGGTTTTAAGGGAGTTCAGGAAGAGGCCGGCATTCTTCAAATCGGCTCAGTGACATTTTCACCGGGACAATGCACCAGTCCACATCTCCATCCTTGTCACAGACTATTTGAGCAAGATGGGCATCAAGACAGTTCCTCACCCTCCCTATAGTCCAGACCTTGCTTCATGTGACTTTTGGTTATTCCCTAAGCTGAGAGGCTGTCGTTATGAGACAATTGAGGATATTAAAAAGGCTGTGACGAAGGTCATTGATACGCTCACACAAGAGGACCTCTATGGGGCCTTCCAGAAGTTGTTGGAACGGTACAACAAGTGCATTGCAGCCGGAGGAGATTACTTCGAAGGGGACTAGAGTTTCATGTGTGTACTATCAATAAAAGTGCCGATACGAAAAAAGTCTTGAAACTTATCGTATGCAGCTCGTGTATATATTGGGGGAGTTCCCACAGTGGAGTGGCTAACGTGAGTAATATGAATTCGTGATAAGTGAGTTCGAAATCCCGTCGTGCTGTTACATTCATTTTCAGATTAATACCTTTGAGAAAGGTATGAACCGCCTAATACGCCTTGTTATTGGTTAACTGGTACCATTTCTTTTCTGTTACGCATTGCCCTTTGACAGAGCCGTCAATCAAGTATTTCTAAACAGGATATTCACGGTGTGTAAATAAGAGGATAACACACGTGGGTTAACAGCCAGAAGCAGATCATGTGAACCAGGAATTGAAAGGGGGCGTGGGCGTTATGAAATATATACGGGTACTAACAGATAGAACGGTCAGTCTCGGCCAGTCACAGTCGGCAGTCAGAAGAGAGTCGGATTCAGTGACTAGTCGACGAGTGCCCGGCAGGAGGAGGGCAAGCAGCTCCGCAGGACTCTTATTGAGAACCTTACGTCAAAGAAGCAAGGGCGTGAGGCGCTGAATATGGAATCACAACGTGCTTAAAGAAAAGGTCAATGTGCAGTCCTCGGTCTGCCTCTCTCCGTGTCTTTAGTATCTCTCTCTTTCTCCCTCTCTCTTACACATACTTGTCGCCAGTTTCGACTCTTTTGAATAATGAAGATGAGATTTTTTTTTTTACAAAGAGTGTGTTATGGTCTCATCATTCCTTCATTTTGGTCCTTCATAACCCACGAGGTTGATATGCCGTTAAAACAAAGAAAGTAAACCAATTATATATATATATATATATATATATATATGTGTGTGTGTGTGTGTGTGTGTGTGTGTGTGTGCTTTTTTGTGCGTATATGAGCATTTCTATGTAGCTACATTTTCATTATATTTCAGTTCAAATTAATTCTCATTGTATATATAGAGAAAATTCAAATACGAAGTAATCCTATTGTGATGAATTTATTACAAAGTCGACGTTAAAACGTTTCGAATTTAGTAAACCTTCATCAGGACTTTAAGATGGTGAAACAAGTGTTGATAGAACAATGATGGTTGTTTGATAAAATAAAATAAATGGGGAAAAGAAATATGTAAGCAAAGAGAGATCATATAATCGTTCAATCATACAATCAGCGTTCTTTTTCAAAAAACTGTCACATGATTGGAATAAGCGATGATGCTTAAATATAAGGAACTTCTAAGAGGTAAAACGGATTAAAAAGAAGAAGAAAATAAGGTGAAAGAAAAGAAGAGAAAAGGAAAAGGAAGAAAAGGGAAAAGAACATCAACATATAAAATAACCTCCATCAGTTTCAGATACCCGATCCTCAGGTGATCTAATTCATTCAACTGAACAAGTGTCTGTACTTAACGTAATCCTCACGTCATGTTACAAATATGTATATATATATATATGAATATGTTTGTAAAATATGCAGTCGTTTGGTCTATTTCTCCTGATCTGCACTTGCTAATCATATGCAACATCATAGGAGCAAACAATCCCTGATTGATTTTACACGGGTACTTCCTCAACAGCCACACGGTAATTCGAGTCAATTCTGAGACAGTATGTTGGTCTACAACAGGACTAAGAACCCATATGAGAATAGACGTGATTAATTTCAACGGTTGTCACATATTTAGCAGGGGTTATGCGGGTGAAATTACCCTGAAAAGCCACTTTCATTCCCACAGCAGTCACAATAGATAGATAGATAGATAGATAGATAGATAGATTGTAAGTACATATATATATATATATAGATAGATAGATAGATAGATTGTGTGTAAGTACATATATATATATATATAGAGAGAGAGAGAGAGAGAGCGATTGTATGACGTGGTTCAACTCAAGTTCATATGCAAACCAAAATATTCGCAAGAAATGGGACCAAATGTTATTTATTTATGAAGATATCTCCCCTCGGGATCCACAAACTCTTTCAATCGATATTGCAAGGCTTGGATTCGTCAAAATGTCATCAACTGCAGTTATGACATTAGCCTTTAAACTTTTCAGCCCACCCGCGTAAATATATATATATATATACATATATATATCTTTAAGAAAAAACAAAACCGGTCACATTAGGATTATAAATTTATTTCCATCCTGTTATGTGTTTTTGATATAAATCAAAACCACCAAAAAAATTAACAGGACTTCTTCAGATCTTATGGATAAAATAATTCAGAATAGACACAGAAAAAAAGGGTGGGAGGGGATAGAAGAGAGGTGAAGAGTTTTCTTCTCATTTAGCCCAGTTCCGGTTTTTTTTATTTTATTGCCGGTTGCAATTATAGTAAATTAATTTTTTACATTTTTTTTTCATTTCTTAATTATAAATACGACTTTTTAAACTCTTATATATATATATATATATATATATATAATGGTTTAGTCAAGGGCAACCTGAAAGCTCCCTTTTCAGTAGTTTCCACACGAAAGTGTAGGAGAGGGAGCTACTCCTTTACCTACATCACTCCACTTACCCTTGATACGTACCTTATAAGGCTGAGTGTTAAGCAAGGAAGCATAAAGAACCATTTGTTTATTCTTTTGTATGACTCGATCCGGCATTGAAACGCGGTTTTCCGGGCCATTGGCGAACACTCAACCCACAAATACCAATGGGAAGGTTCTTGCTATCTTCAGAGAATATTTGATGAATTGGATTGGTTTTTGGTTTATATAGTTCTCATCTGTAGAAATTCTGTACCCCCCCCCCCAAAAAAAAACAACCCAAGCAAGACAGTAGACACTATAAACCAAACTATTCCCTGAAAATAGCAGGAAGCTGGAAACACGTGTAAGAAAGAACAAAATAGACATTTTATAAGTATCTCTTTGTGGATATATATATATATATATATATATATATATATATATATATATATATATATATTAAAACAGCGTTGGTTTTCACGAATTGATTTTGTGGGTTTGTGGCGAACCAAGTACAATATAAGCTAAAGAGAGAGCTAAATATCTCTGATAGAGCTATTATATAAAAAAAAGATAAATATATGTTAGATTTTATATATTTAATGCCATGGAAGTTTGCCTGCGACCTTTGGTTTCATGAAGTTTTACAAACAACAATCATCAGGCAGATGACGAAAAAAAATAAGAAATCGAAAAAATCGAAAAATAAAATCAAAAACCGTCAGAATTGAGTACAAATCTTTATGTGTGCTTATGAGTGTGTGGGGGGTATAGTTGCATATTATTATGTGTGGATGTATAAATGGTGTTTAGGTTTAGTTTGTTGGGTTTTATGGCATATCAACCTTTATAGGTTATTTAATGCCAAATCTATTTTTATGTAAATAATCAGTTCTATTTAAAACAATTCAGTTTAGCATGAGTACACAGTTTAATTGTCAAAACATTTCTATTTCAAACTATTCAAGCAGTTATATATAACAATTCAGTTTAGTGTAAATACAGTTTCAATGTCAAAAAACAGTTCTATTTGAAATAATTTAGGTTAGCACAAGCACGCAGTTCCAATGTAAGCATGGTTCAATTGTCAAAAAACATTTCTTTTTCAAGATGTTCACTTTACCATAAGTATACCGTTAGTTCTATTTAACCCATAGATAGGGCCCTATCAGGTGCTACCACGCCGGGCCAGAGTGGACCTGAGAGCAATGGCAATGAAGGAGTACTCCGTATTCCCCAAAACCCCAACATCAGACTGTTTAGTGTCATATCCAGGACACTCATTAGGAGGGGGTCTTACCCCTCTGCAGAGGTGCAGTCAGTGTATTCTATAGCCCCAGCCGACTGGGCAATACACAGAGTTAAATGTCAAACAGTTTTATTTCAGATAAATCAGTTTAGAATAAGTACACAGTTTAGACGAAAAAACAGTTCTATTTCGAGCAATTCAGTGTAGCATTAGTATGCAGTCTTATTGTCAAAACAGTTCTATTTTAAACAATTCAGTTTAGCATAAATACCCAGTTTAAATGCAAAAATCAGTATAGTGAAAGAAGTATGGTTTAGTTCTATTTGAGCCATAAATAGGACCCACATCAGGTGCTACCACTCCGGCCAGAATGAACCTGCGAGCGATGGCAATAAAGGGGTGCCCGTGGTGTAATGCTTATAGTCGTAGGAGATGGACACGGCGACACAAGCTCAAATCCTGGACAAGACTGATTGCATTTCACATAGCACTAATACCCTGGGGAAAGGTATGAATCCAATTATTCTCCCTCCAGCTATGGGTAAATAGTTGGGCAGACTGGTTCTTCAGCCTTGATTAGGCAACTAGTCTAGGAGAAGGAAAACTCTGAATTCAAACCTGTTAAACTCCGCTTAAAAATTGACCTTGTGTCATATCCTGCCCGAGCGGAGGGGGTGGTAATTATGAATAAAGGGGTACTCCGCATTCCCCAAAGCTCCGGCACCGCTAGAACCTCACCATCAGATTGTTTAGTGTCATATCCAGGACACTCGTTCGGGGGAGTCTTACCCCTCTGCAGAGGTGCAGTCAGTGTATTCTACAGCTCCAGCTGATTGGGCAAAAGTGGTGTTTAGTATATGTGTGTGTATAAAGATACTTGAGGTTATCTTCCGGACAGATGAACGACGTTGTGTAGCAAAGTTTGCTACAGGACGTACGAGAAAAAATACTTTATTTGTTTCTTTAGATACTTGTGTTGTAACGTAATGGCCAAGGGATTTCGGTTCATGCCTTTGGGTTTGGTTGGGCTGGGAGCCTTTCGGCTCGGTGCATGGGTTGGTTGGGTGCAACATTGAAGTAGGTGTTGGACCGGGCGGATGGAAGTGTCACTCAGATGTCACAATAGTCCGAGACGAAATGGGTGACGGAGTGCGAGTGACGTCACGCACCGGAAGCGTGCAGAGGTTTGTGGAGAATTGAAAGAAAGTTGCAGAGTTGAATACTAGACGCCAAACGAGGAAGATCGACTTTTGGAGCTCGCAGGCGCGAGGCGAACTTGCGTCCTATGGGGAGGGGGGCTCGAGTTGGGGGCCAAATGAATAAGACAGCATAGAAGATTATGTCTTTCCTCCTTATGTCGAAACCTTTAACTCAAAGTTAATAAAAAGGTTTCGTACCAGAACAAGAACCCGTTACGTGTTTTCTAATTTCGAGATTCCTATGTTCTTTATATGTTCTAGCGTTATGAACATTATATGTCCATTTCGCATATGGCTGTATCTAGCGTTAATTGTGAATATAGTACAATGTGTATATTTGTGGAGAAAATAAAATTATGATTTGTAAGCGTAGATAGGTGAGTGTAATGTGGTAGGCCAGATTCACAATAAATATCTGCCTGACAATTGTTTATAAAACTTTATTAAACCTAAGGTCACAGACAAACTTTCATGGCAATAAATATATAAAATCTAATATATATATATATATATATATATATATAATGTAATTTGTTACTTTTACTAATAAAAAGATAAAGCATATATAGCTAATTTAGGATGGGGTAGACTTTGTGACAATGTTTCTGGGTGACTTAGTTTTAGACCAGTGATTGATACAGAAGCGAGAAATAGTCACCAAATGACTTCGACTCTGTGTCGATGGTACACAAACTTTTACATATATATATGTGTGTGTGTGTGTGTGCGTGTGTGTGTGCAAGGCACTGCCGGAGAAATAAGGACGAATTCACAAGTGACGTTAACCAATTATCTCTTAGACATGGATACAGCAGTGTGAGCGAACGGCAAAAACCTACATTCATCAGCTCTCTGCTGACACAAAATACCGTCCAGAGGACTTGTCCAGAGCGATGACCGATGGGAACTGATTGAGATGGAGAGTCAAATAAATTTGTTCTGTCAGTATACCATGAGGAAAAGGATGATTATGATATATATATATATATATATATATATATATATATATATGTGTGTGTGTGTGTGTGTGTGTGTGTGTGTGTATGTGAGTGTGTGTGTGTCGTTAGGCAGCAGTCATTCATTTCAGCATGTTTCATTAAATGATGAAGACAAATTTTGTCTGTATAACTTATTTAAAATCCTTTCAAGTTTTCTAATAAGTGTCTCAGTTTCAGCTTGAAATTGGTAGATGAATTTCACAAAATTGTCGCGAGCGTTTTTGGGCCCTTCAAAGGCCATCATCAGGGGTTGCTTGCCTTTTTAAAAAAATACAAACACACCTTACACAAACAAACAACCCCTAATGATGGCCTATGAAGGGTCCGCAAGCGCTCAGGACAATTTTGAGAAATTCACCTACCAATTCCAACGTGAAACTAAAACACTTATCAGAAAACTTGAAAGGATCTTAAATAAATCATACAGTCAAAATTTGTCTTTATTATTTAATGAAGCACACACACACACACACACACACACACACACACACATATATATATATATATATATATATATATATATATATATATATATCGACTAAACATTAGGATCCAGTAACCTATAGCTTGTGAGATTGAAGTTAAAAATCAATGGCTTTCGAAAGCGGCCTGATTACAAATGCTCTGAAGCAAGCGAACAAGACATTTCTCTTTTTCTGTTTTATGACACATAAAACAGAAAAAGAGAAATGTCTTGTATCATCTTCATCCCCAATCATCATCATCATCAAATTTTTCTCTATTTTCCTTCATTAATAAATATTTTCTCCTTTTGTTTACTTCCTTTTTTATATCTATCTTCCCCCTCCTTTCCTTCTTTCCTTCTTTCTTTCTTTCTCTGCTATCTTCAATATCAAACCTCCTATCTTTCTTTTCTTTCCTCTTTTTTTCTTCACATTCTTTAATTCTTTCTTTCTTATTTCATTTTCTTTCTTTCACTTCTTATACCACCTTTTTTTTTATTTCTATCTTTTTTTTTTACCCTTATTGGTCAGAATTTCAGTCCAGCACAAACAAAAATTGAAAGTTGTCTAAATTTCTGAGACGAAGCTTGTTGATTTTTATCATTAAGGTTTTTCAGACTATTGCCTTCATCTTTATAGTTATTTCCACAACGTTTCGGCCGATATGTCCTCCGGCCTTCTTCAGGTGTTTGTCGTACTCGGGAACCTTCACGGAACTTCGAACTACGTCCTTTATTGAAACCACGGGGATCGCCTGTTCTGATTCCGTTTGCCATAACCGGGTACAAGAGTTAAGTATTCCTATATATTACTCGCCTGTAGTGAGGATTGAACCGGCAACCTTCAGATGATTATCTTCTTAGAAGCTAGGGGAACCAACGCCTATAACCGTTACGCCATGTAACCTTAATGATAAAAAAAATGTTGATAGTAAGCGAAAAGAGTTGTATCTTCCCAGAGAGCCGAAAAGACTGTGGAACATGAAGGTGACTGTGATGCCAATAATATTTGGCACACAAGGAATCATCCCTAAAGATCTCTTTCTTTATTATATTCAATATAAAAAGACAAAATCAGCTGGACACCTTTACTGTTTTGTTTTCCTATGTTTTCTTAACACACACACACACACATACACACACACATATATATATATATATATATCTTTTTTGACAACAAACATTTCCCTGTCAGTCGATCCAATCAAGACTTATGGCAAAATATTGGCTCAGCTGGTAAAAGTGAAAAGCATTGCGCCTCTTCCAACCCACCCCCAAAAATTCTCGTGTATACAAATTTAAAATGCGTAGATCTAGTTGTGTTCCCGTGGGCAATAGTTGACCCCGATAATTAAGCCCGCATTAAAATATGCAAAGCAATGAAAAGGTTTATTTATGGTGACCCATTCATATGAGACTGGGGAAAAATGTTATTCTTGGGGTGCGACGGAGGTGAGTGAAAATAACGGGTGTTAGACGTTGAACGATTGCGAGTCATAGAAAAACCTCACAATATATGGAGATGAGTGCAGCTAGAAAAACTGATAGAGGAACAGATGCTTTATATATATATATATATATAAAGGATGTGTTTGGGTTTCAATGGTTGTCATTGTGGGAAAAGAATAAGCAAAACCGAGTTCAAAACCTGGACAAGGCTGTTTGCATTTTAAAAAAAAGATACCCTTGGGAAAGAAATGACTCCAGCTATGGCAACATAGTAGGGCAGAATGGGTTCTTTATCATTGTTTTAAGAGCCGTTCAAAGAGAAGGTAAATTGATTTCTAACCTGTTATAGCCAAATCAGCAGTGACTGTAGAATACACCAACTACTTCTCTGCAGAGGGATAAGACCCCCAAAACGGGTGTCCTGTTCTAGCCCAGTCGGCTGGAGTTGTAGAATACACCGACTGCTTCTCTGCAGAGGGATAAGACCCCTCACAATAAGTATCCTGTTCTAGCCCAGTCGGCTGGAGTTGTAGAATACACCGACTGCTTCTCTGCAGAGGGATAAGACCCCTCACAATAAGTGTCCTGTTATAGCCCTGTCGGCTGGAGTTGTAGAATACACCGACTGCTTCTCTGCAGAGGGATAAGACCCCTCACAATCAGTGTCCTGTTCTAGCCCAGTCGGCTGGAGATGTAGAATACACCGACTGCTTCTCTGCAGAGGGATAAGACCCCTCACAATAAGTGTCCTGTTATAGCCCAGTCGGCTGGAGTTGTAGAATACACCGACTGCTTCTCTGCAGAGGGATAAGACCCCTCACAATAAGTGTCCTGTTCTAGCCCAGTCGGCTGGAGTTGTAGAATACACCAACTGCTTCTCTGCAGAGGGATAAGACCCCTCACAATAAGTGTCCTGTTCTGTCCAGTTCACAATGAGTGTCCTGGATATGACACTAGACAATCTGATGGTGAGGTTCCACTAATGCTGGAGCTTTTGAGAATATGGAGTACCCCTTTATTACCATCACTACCAGGTCTACTCTGTCCTGGAGGAGTAATTCCTGAGAAAGCTCTATCTATGCGTCAAAGAGAACTAAACTGTGTATTTATGCTAAAATGAATTGTTGGAAATAGAACTGTTTTTTACATTTAAACTGTGTATGAACAAAAAACTGTACTTATGCTAAACTTTGCCAAGTCGGTTGGGGCTGTAGAATACACTGACTGCACCTCTGCAGAGGGGTAAGACCCCCACTAACGAGTGTCCTGGATATGACACTAAACAATCTGATGGTGAGGTTCCAGCAATGCTGGAGCTTTGGGGAATGCGGAGTACCCCTTCATTGCCATTGCTCCCAGGTCCACTCTGGCCCGGAGTGGTAGCACCTCATAAGGGTCCTATCTATGGGTTAAATAGAAGTAACAGCATACTTATGCTAAAATAAATTGTTTGAGTAAAACTGAATAGTTTGAAATAGAAATGATTTTTACAATTAAACCGTACTTACATTTAAACTGCGTGCTTATGCTTAACTGAATTATTTGAAATAGAACTGTTTTTCGACATTAAAACTGTATTTACACTTAACCGAATTGTTACATACAACTGCTTGAATAGTTAGAAATGGAAATGTTTTTGACCCTTGAACTGTGTACTTATGCTAAACTGAATTGTTTTAAATAGAACTGATTATTTACATAAAAATGTATTTGGCGTTAAATAACCTACAAAGGTTGATATGCCATAAAACCCAACAAACCAAACCAAACCTTATGCTAAACTGAATTGTTTGAAATAGAACTGTTCATATGTATAGAAATGGATTTGATATTAAATAACGTACAATGGTTGATATACCATCAAACCAAACCAAACCAAACACAATCTAACCTCTTAAAAATGTCTTTCTTCTTTTTGTTTCCATGTTCACTGTATCTATATTCTTCGTCCTTTATTTTCATCATCAGAATTCTTTCTTCTTTCTATCTTTCTTTCGCTGTATATATCATCTTCATCCTCAATCATCATCATCATCAAATTTTTCTCTATTTTTCTTCATTTATAAATATTTTCTCCTTTTATTTTCCTCCTCTTGTTGTATCTATCTTCCTTGTATTTTCTTTCTTTCTTTCTTTCTTTCTTTCTTTCTTTCTTTGTCTCCATTTTCTTTATATGCTATCTTCAACATCAAACGTTCTATCTTTCTTTTCTTTTCTTTCCTTTCCTTTTCTTTTCTTTTCTCTTTTTTTTTTTTTTTTTTTCGCCTTCTTTAATTCTTTCTTTCCTACTTTATTTTCTTTCTTTTACTGCGTCTGTCTTCTTCCTCTCTTTTCTACGTCATCAAATTGTTTTCTTTTATCTCACCTTTTTTTATTTCTATCTTTTTTTTTTTTTTTTTTTTTTTTTTTTTCTTATTGGTCAGAATTTCAGCCCAGCACAAACAAAAATTGAAAGGAAGCGAAAAGATCTGTATCTTCACCAAGAGCAGAAAAGACTGTGAAATATTAAGGTAACTGTGATACCAATAATATTTGGCACACTTGGAACTGTCCCGAAATGGCTTTGAAAAGAGATTGGTCAAGAGAGACTTAGAAATCAGTGGAAGAATAGAGACAATATGAATCACAGCATTGTTTAGATTGGGTAGAATATTTAGAAGAGTCTTGGAGTTCAATGAAAGACTATCAGTTAACGCTGGTATGAAGACATCGCAAAGAATAATAATAATAATAATAATAATAATAATAATAATAATGGACAACAGAATAACAATAACTAGGAAACAAAAATGGGAAGGAAAACAACTCTATGGGCGTTTTAAACGACTAATAAACAACATCTCACACGACAAAACCTGGTCATGGCTAAGAAAAGGAAACTTTAAGAGAGAAACAGAATCTCTCTTATTAGCAGCACAAAACAACGCCGGAAGAACCAATCATATCAAAGCGAGAATTGATAAGACGCAACAAAATAGTATATGTTGGCTATGCGGTGACAGAGATGAAACTATCAATTATATAATAAGCGAATGCAGCAAATTAGCATAGAAAGAGTACAAGACTAGACACGACTGGGTGGGCAAGGTGATCCACTGAGAGATATGCAAGAAATTTAAATTTGACTACTCCAACAAATGGTATATGCGAAACCCAGCACATATCCTAGAAAATGACACACATAAACTCCTTTGGGACTTTGACATACACACGAATCACCTAATCTCGGCGAGGTGCCCAGACCTAATAATAATCAACAAAAATAGAGAATATGCAAAATTGTCGATTTTGCTGTCCTGGCTGACCACAGAATAAAACTATAAGAATGTGAAAAGAAGGATAAGTATCTAGACCTTCCTAAGGAATTGAAAAAACTATGGAACATGCAGGTGACCATTATGCCTATCGTAATTGGTGCGTTTGGAACAGTAACTAAAGGGTTATTAAAAGCCTGGGTGATTTGGAAGTTGGTGGACGAGAGGAGACCATCCAAACTACTTCATTATTGATAATGGCCAAGATCCTAAGACGAGTCCTGGAGACTTGAAGAGACTTGCTCTCACTCAAACTCCAGTGAAAGACCATCAGCTAACGCTGATGTGAAAAACTCTAATGAGTAAATAATAATAATAATAATAATAATAATAATAATAATAATAATGATAATAGTGCTGACGAAAGACTAGTCAAAGCAACCAGAAACAACACAAACGGCAAAATGATTAACGGAACAACAATAACTAAAAAACAAAATTAAGAAGAAAAACAACTGTATGGATCTTTCAAGCGACAAACAAGAAAAATTTCTTACGAGAAAAAAGGGAAACCTGTAGGGATTAATTGAATTTCTTCTAAGAGCAGCACGAAAAAAAACACCATAAAGATCAACTACGTTAAAGCAAAAATAAATAAGACACAACAAAATAGCAAATGTAGGTTATGTGGTAATAGAAACGGAACGATCAATCACTTAATAAGTGAATGTAGAAAACTAGCGTTAAAAGAGTGTAGGACTTAACATGATTGAGTGGGAAAGTTGATCCGCTGGGAATCGTGCAAGAAGTTTGGATTTGATAATAAGAACTAGTAGTATATGCACAACCTTGAATCTGTCCGGGAACATGAGACATACAAACTTCTCTGGGATTCTGAGACACTAACAAATCGCCTAAACTTGGCCAGACGACCAGACATGGTGATAGTCAAAAAGAAAAAGAGAGAAAACCTGTTGATTAGAGAACTTTGCCGCCCGGAAGACCACAAAGTAAAAAAAAAAAAAAGAAAGCGAAGAGAGAGATAAATTTTTTATTTCTTGCTAGAGAACTAAAAAAACTATGGAACATGAAAGGTGACAGTGATATCAGTTGTATCAGTACACTTGAAACAATCCCCAAAAGATTGGTCAAAGAACGAGAACACGTAAAAATAAGAGGGTATTATTAAGATCGGCTCAAATACTGAGAAGAGTCCTGGAGAGTAGAGGAGACTTTCAGTCACACAAACTCCAAGGAGAAACCATCAGGTAACGGTGGTGTGAAAAACTCTCAAATATTAAAATAATAATAAACTAAAAAGGATTTCAGACAAATAAAACAAAGTACTAAAATATATGATGGTTTGTTTGGCCTGACACTGAGAGATGACATAGACAAACTCGGGCTAGCTCTTGGCGAGCGCCCCGGGGCCTGTTCTGGACTTCGGTCCGGAGCGTGGCCCTGGAAAAGGAACAATGGCAGACTTGGGGCCTTTAATTAGGCACCTAGTTTCGACTAGGCTACCTTCGGGTGGGCGAGCTGCATTCTTGTCTCCTTTGTCCCCCTTGTACGGCACTAGACCATGCGTCTAGTTTAAGCCGCAAACTGGCATACGTGCCCGGACCCACATTTGGGTTCGTGAATCTGCTTGCCTCATCAGGCTCACATTGCACTAAGTGAGCCGATGAGCAGCACTGACAAGCAGGGTTCGAGTCTCGGCTCGTTCCCGACCTCCCCTCCCCTTTATCCCCACTTTAATCGGCCTTCGGGCTTTTGACCTTGTGTCAAGTCGTGTCTGGTGGGAGGCAGCGACAAATACTTGACATAGACAAACTCTCTGTGACAAGAAAAAGACGGAAAAAGAGGCCTCGCCAGTTTTGAGTATTGCGTTGAAGAAACAATTCAGAGACAAGAGTGATATAAAAAAAATCAATCAAGACGAATGAAAGCAGCCAGTTTCAGCAATATCGATTTAAATAACTTTGAGATAAACGGAAAAGCAAATTTTTGAAAAGAAAAATGAGAAGAAAAACAACTGTACGGCTATCTCAAGCGGAAAACTTAGGGAAATTGCATACAAGATAATCTGAACATTGACAAGAAGTAGAAATCTTTAGGGAGAAACTGAATCTCTTTTAATAGGAGATCAAAATAAGAACTAATCATATCAAAGCAAAAATTGATCACACGCAACAGAATAGCGAGTGAAAGTTTTGTGGGACAGAAATGAAACAATTAAATAAGTGATTGCAGTAAACAGTCATAAAAAAGGATACAAGAAGAAATACAACTTGGTGAGAAGAGAGAACAACAGATACGTGGTGCCTTCAATAAGTTTCCAGACTTTTTTGTACTGGCATTTAAAATTGTCATAGACTATTGAAAATTCAGTATGTTATTGCTATACATCTTATGAGATGACAGACCAATTTTTATGATTTCAGCTTCAAATCATCAGCTACTGCAGCAATTGGAATACACCCTACTACAGCTTGATTGTCACAGCTGGTGAATTTCAAAAATGCAATCTG
Organism: Sepioteuthis lessoniana; assembly: GCA_963585895.1. Taxonomy (NCBI): domain Eukaryota; kingdom Metazoa; phylum Mollusca; class Cephalopoda; order Myopsida; family Loliginidae; genus Sepioteuthis; species Sepioteuthis lessoniana. Next base: position 7,707,718 of record OY757944.1, read on the forward strand.
GACGCAAGGACATTTTAGACGAAAGATGCGCAATAAAATTATGTTCTAAACTTGGAAAAAATGCCACAGAAACGTATGGAATACTTCAGACTGCTTTTGGATCATCTTGCAAGAATCGAGCATCAGTTTTTGAGTGGCATAAGAGAAGGAAGGCAGGGAGTCTGTGAGGGATGATGAGAGGTGTGGGAGGAGTAAGGAAGTAAATACACCAGAGTTGATTGGCCAAAGGGTTAGGGTTAGGGTTACTATGTTGAGGTTTTAAGGGAGGGAGTTCAGCAAGAGATTCCTTGGTAAGAGGCCAGCACTCTTCAAATCGGGTCAGTAGCATTTACAGCAGGACAATGCACCAGTCCACAACTCCATCCTTGTCACAGACTATTTGACCAAGATGGGCATCAACACAGTTCCTCAGCCTCCCTATAGCCCACACCTTGCTCCCTTATTCCCTAAGCTTTCAGGCTGTCGTTATGAGACACTTGAGGAGATGAAAGAGGCTGTGGCGAAGGTCATTGACGCGCTCACACAAGAGGACGTCCATGGGGTCTTCTAGAAGTTGTTGGAACGGTACAACAAGTGCATTGCAGCAGGAAGATATTACTTCGAAGGGGACAAGAGTTTCATGTGTGTACTATCAATAAAAGTGCCCATACGAAAAAGTCTGGAAACTTATTTAAAGACCCTCGTAATTATGCAAGAGATTAAAATTTCACTATAGTAATAGATAGTATAGGTTTGGTTTGATTTGGTTTCTTTGTTTAATTCCATAGCAACCTTTGTAGGTTATTCAATGCCAAAGCGGTCCTTGTTGAAGAACAGTCGTGCTATCATTCAATCCACATAGCCAATCCTTTCCCAAGGGTATTATTTCGAAACCGAACATGATAGCGGGCCCGGAGTGCAAATAGTATATTAACAAACCAGAATTTGTCCGAAAAATACTGACCCATAAAAATTATCTGGAATTTTTTTTAGATTCACCGGATCATGAAACTAGTCTAGAGGTCCAGACTGTGTGTTAATTAAAAAGAAAAGGAAATTGTCATCAAGTAGATGTCGCTGTCCCAGCTGACCACCGAGTAAAAATGAAAGAGAAAATATAGACAAACACTTGGATCGTGCTAGAGAGGAGAAATAACCGGAAAGGTTCCTAAAGTCTGGAATGGATACAGGAAGAATTAGAGACTTGGGGCGGGGGGAAGATCGAGACCGACAAGACTGTTGCTTGGTTGTGATCGACTAGAATACTGAGATGAGTCCTGGAGACTTGAGTGCTCAGACTTCTGTTGATACTACCAGTTAAAAAAGGTGTGAAAAATATGGCGTGAAACAATTAGAAAATGTAAGAACACTGAGACAAGTCTAAGAGATTTGAGCACTCAGACTTCTGCTGAAAGCAGTTAAAACAGATAGGAAAAATATGGAGGGAAATAATAAAAAAATACTAAAACAATTCAATCAATTTACATTTTCTCAATGACATCAGAATCTAATTCATAAGAGGATTATCAGAAATAAGTAAAAAAAGTAAAGTTAACGGACCGTAGTCGAGGGCGACCCGAAGGCTCCCCTTTCAGTAGCTACTACACCGCAGCATAGGAGTAGGCGCCATTCCTTTCCCTTGATTGCTCCACTATACCCTAGATACGTATCTTTTAAAGCTGAGTGTTTAGCAACGAAGCATCGAGTATCGTTTTTTGAGTCTTTGGTATAACTTGACATGGGATTGAATCTTGGTCTCTCAGGCCATTGGTGAACACTCTACCCACAAGCCAAACTAAATAGAAATAGGTCTGCCAATGGTCCGGGAGACATGGGTTCAATCCCAGGGCGCGTCATACCAAAGACTTTAAAAATGGTACTTGATGCTTCTTCGCTTATACTCAGTGATATAAGGTACGTATTGTGGGTAAAGTGGAGCAATCCAGGGAAAGGATTAGTGCCTTACCCTACACCACGGTGTAGTAGCTATTGAAAAGGGAGCCTTCTGGTCGCTCTTGACAACGGTCGCCAACTTTACTTAAGTACAATAATAATAATAATAATAAAATTCATAGGTTTGGTTTGGATTGGTTCAGTTTGGATTTGCTTGGTTTGGTTTTATGACATATCAAGGTTTGTGGGTTATTTGATTATATATATATATATATATGATTTGGCATTATATACCCCTACTCTCACCTCTTACATTTTCATTCCTCTCTCCGTCTCTCACTATCTTGCTCAGTCGGCTGAGGCTATAGAATACACCGACTGCATCTCTGTAGTGAAGTAAGACGCTCCCCACAGCAACGCGTATCCTGATTTGATACAAAACAATCAGTAATGCAGGAGCTTTGGGGAAGACCACATCCCTCCCAAAATGTGTCCTGGATGTTAAATCATTTATTTCAATTTTACCTGATGCACAGATAGTACCCTAACTGGATCTATCACTCCGGATTAGAGTGGAATTGGGAGTAATGGCAATGAAAACGTACTTAACCATATAAAACTCTTACTTTATATATATATATATATATATATACATTCATCTTTTAGATCTTTACATTCCTTTGATTATCTACTTATCTATCAATTACAATCTTTTTATTTATCTGTGGTCTTCATATGTATCAAACTTCTTCGTTTTTCTCCAGCTGTCCGTGCCAAAAATATAACCATTGACTACAAGTCGTGCTTCTGAGGACACATCCGCAAGTGTTTTGTCCTTTTTGTACCCGCTGTACTATTGAGATTGGTGTGAATATTCAGCAGATTCCTGGAGAGTTGTAGAGACTCGCTATCACTAAGACGTGAGTAAAATATTACACCTGCTGTGAAAAACTCACTTATAATAATAACAATAATAATAATAATAATAATAATTATAATCATTATTTTTATTATTATCATCATATAATGTATGCTTTAGAAATTTAATAAAAGCAATAAATACCTTGCAAGTTTCTCTCGACACTTCCTTAACTGGACGAGAGATCACCAAAGAATGAATGTATAAATGAGATTTACGGAAAATGGAATAAGGTTATATTAGAAAACAAAGGAAAGAATGTTTATTAAGATAAAAAAAAATATGGGATACGCTGAAAGACAGTGAGATGAGGAGAGAACAAGGGAAATGGAAAAGAAGGAGAGAATAGGGAATCAAGTTTAATGGTATATCAACCTTCGGGGGTCATTTAAGGCCTCGGTCATACTTTTAGATGAGCTGTAGTGGTAGTGTATAACCCATAACTGGGGGTGAATAAGGGCTTTCATACTTTTATTAAGGGTATTTGTTCAAAAGTGAACGTAATAGAGTCCGAAATCGTTTACTTCGAGGCTGCAGTGATTATACCTCACAGACCCAACTGAGAGAAAGAGAAAGATGAAGGGAGAGAGTTAGCAAATAGGGAAAGAGGGCACCTCTGGTAGTGTAACGGTTAGCAAGCTTGACTAGCAAACCTACACGAGTGAGTTCGAGTCTCATTGGGCGCCCCATTCATTCGGCCTTGTGCCACATCGAAGCAAAGAGCTTTGTAAATTACTCTAGCAAACCTACATGAGTGAGTTCGAGGGCATCTCTGGTAGTGTAACGGTTAGCAAGCTTGACTAGCAAACCTACACGAGTGAGTTCGAGTCTCATTGGGCGCCCCATTCATTCGGCCTTGTGCCACATCGAAGCAAAGAGCTTTGTAAATTACTCTAGCAAACCTACATGAGTGAGTTCGAGGGCATCTCTGGTGGTGTAACGGTTAGCAAGCTAGACTAGCAAACCTACACGAGTGAGTTCGAGTCTCATTGGGCGCCCCATTCATTCGGCCTTGTGCCACATCGAAGCAAAGAGCTTTGTAAATTACTAAACAAATAGGGAAAGAGAGAGACACGTTAAAGAAGAGAGTTGAAAGAGGAATATATATATAATCATCCACAGACATATCTGTTTCGTTCTATCAGAACTCATCAGTGTGGCTAGACAGTATCGCACCGTAGCTGGGATCGAAACCCGGTTGACTCAAACGCCAAGCCAAAGCTTCTAACCATTTAGCTACGAGGAGATATTAACTACGAAGTACATTTTAAACAGTTATGAATCACAATTACTATTGTTTACATACATCCGTTCAACGGCCGCCGTTATGTATATATATATATATATATATGGAGGCGCTGTTGGTGTAAGGGTTATCATTGTAGGAAACGGACTCGGTAAAACGAGATCAAATACTAGACGGAGCATTCAACTATTTTCCCTCCAGCTATGTGTAAAAAGTATGAGTTGACTGAGCTTTTTAGCCTTAGTATGGGAACCAGTCTAAGAGAAGTAAAACACTGAATTCAAACTTGTTAAAGTCGTCTTAAAAAGACTGTCCTTGTGTCGCATCCTGTCCGTGGTGAAGGATTTGCCGATAGATTCGAGGATCATTAAATAAGTTTCCAGACTTTTTTCGTATGGGCACTTGTATTGATAGTACACAAATGAAACTCAAGTCCCCTTCGAAGTAATCTTCTCCGGCTGCAATGCACTAGTTGTACCGTTCCAACAACTTCTGCAAGGCCCCATGGAAGCCCTCTTGTGTGAGCGTGTCAATGACCTTCGTCACAGCCTCTTTCATCTCCTCAATTCTCTCATAACGACAGCCTCTGAGCTTAGGGAATAAGCAAAAGTCACAGGGAGCAAGGTTTGGGCTATAGGGAGGGTGAGCAACTGTCTTGATGCCCATCTTGGTCAAATAGTCTGTGACAAGGATGGAGTTGTGGACTGGTGCATTGTCCTGGTGGAAATACCACTGACCCGATTTGATGAGTGCTGGCCTCTTCCCTAGGAATCTCTTCCTGAACTCCCTCCCTTAAAGCCTCAACATAGTAACCCTAAGCCTAACCCTTTGGCCAATCAACTCTGGTGTATTTACTTCCTTACTCCTCCCACTCCTCTCATCATCCCTCACAGACTCCCTGCTTTCCTTGAATCTCTTATGCCACTCAAAAACTGATGCTCGATTCATGCAAGATGCTCCAATAGCAGTCTGAAGCATTCCATACGTTTCTGTGGCATTTTTTCCAAGTTTAGAACGGAACTTTATTGCATATCATTCTTCTAAAGTGTCCTCACGTCCAGATTGCATTTTTGAAATTCACCAACAGTGATAATCAGGCTTTTCTAGGGTGTATTCTAATTGCTGCTGTCGCTGTTCATTTGAACCTGAAATCATAAAAATTTGTCTGTCATCTCATAAGATGTATAACAATAACATACTGAATTTTCAAGAGTCTATGACAATTTTAAATGCCTGTGCAAAAAGACTGGAAACTTATTGAATGCACCACATAGATAGATAGATAGATAGATCACACTGGTTCAGTTGTTGATATTAAATCCTTTTACTTGAAACCACAAAACGACTGATAGTTCTTTCACTGTCTCTGTCTCTGTCTCTGTCTCTCTCTCTCTCTCTCTCTCTATATATATATATATGTATATATATATTAACAATTATCGTCCAACTTCGTTTTTATCCTCTTAGTCTTATGTTAGATCTTGTTCCTCTTATATTTCCCTCCTTTTTCATCTCTGCCTCAACGAACAGTCTCCTCATTCGTACCCACCTGGATACACAGATTTCACATAATAATGCATCGTATCTCCGCTGATTAGCCAGACATTCGTTGTCGTTTATTTGTCAAGCCCGCGGGCGAATTAATGACAGGCTCCTTTTTGAAGTGGATCCAGGGGACAGTCAATCTGGTCAGGGCAACACACGTGACCCTGCTAATTTGAAAATTCAAGTGTCCGTCTATTCGAAATAGCGAGGCAAAGAACGGCGGAAATGAGGCTCAAGATTTACAAATATATCCGAGTCGTAGCTCAATCACAATAAATATATTTGGCAGTTTTTGATAGAAATAAATAAAAACAAACAAAAAAAAGAAAAAGCTTCCTTTTTTTTTAAGGGAGAAAGAGTAGAAGAAAATAACAAGTGTGGGTGTGGGTTTAGATTTGGGTTTCTTTGTTTAAAGGCATATTAACCTTCGTGGGTTATTTAGTAGGACAGTAGTGATACTATGTAACCTCTCACTGGAGGCGAGTGGGTGGGTATAATAGATTTTCTACCTTTTCTAAGATGAACAGCAAACGGAATAGAGCGACTAGAGTTCGAATTGTTTTATTACGATGTGGCTGTACCGGCAAGTTAGTTACTGACCCAGGGGAGCCCGAGTGGTGAGTCAATGATTCCAAAAAAAAAAAAAAAAAATGAACGAATATAAAAACGATATTGAACGTATCATTCAAGAGAACGTAACAGAGATAGATAGATAGATAGATAGATAGGGAGGGAGAGTGAGAGAGAGAGAGAGAGAGAGAGAGAGAGAGTGTGTGTGTGTGTGTGTGTGTTATACCAGAAGACATAGAAGATTTCAAGGAAAAGAGTTTTATTGATTATCTGATTAATTGATTTAGTTGATTATCTGATTAATTTTACGTCATGTCAATTTGCTTGGGGTTATTTTATGCCTTGAGGTTAGGAAATTGTGTTCATTGTACATAAAAATTTACATTTATGAAGTTGTTTAAGAATTTTTTCACAGTTATTTGAGACTTAGTATTAACTTGTTCATAGTTGTATGGTTTCAAGTATTCTTATCTAATACTAATAATTACATGGCTTTAAGTAGTTTTTTTGTTTGCTTAATTGTGATTTACACGCAATTATATGGTTTCAAGTAAAATAATATTAAGCATTTTTAAACAATTATAGCTTCAAGTTAATACTTAATATATAATACTTAATACAAAAATTTACAGTTATATGGCATCAAGTATTCCTATCAAATACAAAAAATTTTGAAACAAATCTATTTGATCTATTGATGAAACCCTAACATATACTATCACTCCGGTCAGGGTGGACCAGGGAGTAACGACAATGAATAGGTACTCCACATTCCTCTTATCTTCAGAACAAGAATCTCACCATCAGATCCAATTTAATGTCGTATCTCGGACTCTCCCTTGAAGGAATTTAACTCTCCGCCAAGGATAATCAGTGTATTCTAAACTCCCCACACGGAAAAGGGGAAAAAGATTAGAGTCAAAAACAATGAAATGTGAGAGGCAGAAACGTGGTGAAAATATGAGAAAGGAAGAAAGTTAGAACACACACACACAAATCCAGCCTGGTGGGAGGTTGGATAAATATAAAACATACACACACACATTCTCTCTCTCTCTCTCTCTCTCTCTTATTTTCTCTCTCACACCAAGCACACTCACACACACAGTCTCTCTCTCTCTCTCTCTCTTTCTCTCTCACACTACACACACACTCACACACACACACACTCTCTCTCTCTCTCTTTCTCTTTCACACTACACACACTCACACAAACAGTCTCTCTCTCTCCCTCCCTCTTTCTCTCTCACACTACACACACTCACACACACAGTCTCTCTCTCTCTCTCTCTCACCACACACACTCACTCACACACACAGTCTCTCTCTCTCTCTCACCGCTCACACTACACATACACACACAGTCTCTCTCTCTCTCTCACCACACACACTCACTCACACACACAGTCTCTCTCTCTCTCTCTTTCTCTCTCACACTACACACACTCACGCAAACAGTCTCTCTCTCTTTCTCTCTCACACTACACACACTCACACAAACAGTCTCTCTCTCTCTCTCTTTCTCTCTCACACTACACACACTCACACACACACAGTCTCTCTCTCTCTCTCTTTCTCTCTCACACTACACACACTCACAGTCTCTCTCTCTCTCTTTCTCTTTCACACTACACATACTCACACACACAGTCTCTCTCTCTCTTTCTCTCTCACACTACACACACTCACACACACAGTCTCTCTCTCTCTCTCTCCGGGAGACCTGGGTTCAATCCCCGGCCGTGTCATACCAAAGACTTTAAAAATGGTACTTGATACTTCCTTGCTTAACACTCAGCAATATAAGGTACGTATTAAGGGTAAAGTGGAGCAGTCTTGGGAAAGGAGTAGCACCCTCCCCTACACCTCGGTGTTGTAGCTATTGAAAAGGGAGCCTTCGGGTCACCCTCGGCTACGGTCGCCAACTTTACTTACTTATATATATATATATATATATATATATGTGTGTGTGTGTGTGTATTGAAAGGCGTGCGGCGTAACGGTCATCGCCTCTGGATATGGCCCCAGCAACCTAAGTTCAAATCCAGAACAAATACGTTTATGTTCCATTTTCGCACTGATGTCCTTGAGAAAGGCCTAAATCCATCTTTTCTACTTTCTCCAATGGATAAATAGTCAGGTAGAATGGTTTCATTAGCCTTGCTATGGCAACTAAACAAAGAGAAGGAAAACTCTGAGTTTAAACCAGTTGTATTTCGCTTAAAAATTGACCTTGTGTTACATTCTGTCCGTGGTGTGGGTGTCGGGTGAATACATATTCATATATTTGGATGCATAATTTTTATTTGCAAAAATTCACTATTGTAGAGTTTGGTTATAGATATTACCAAATGATGATAGTTTCATCTGTGAGGAAATTATTTATGTGCAATACTATATTAGATTGGATATTTGGCTGGTTGTATATGTTTTATGGCATATCAACTGTTGGTGGTTAATTTAATGCTGAATCCTGTTTTTACATATATATCATATAAATGATTTATAAACTTCCTTTGAGGATAGATTTTAAACGAGACTGAGATTATTCTTTTGTTCACTGTTAAATGGTTTCAAGTATTTTTATATAATAAGAATAAATATATTTACTCTTAATCATTTGCTTGCACACAGTTAAATGGTTTCAAGTATTTTTTATATAATAAGAATAAATATATTTACTCTTAATCATTTGCTTGCACACAGTTAAAAGGTTTCAAGTATTTTTATATAATAAGAATAAATATATTTACTCTTAATCATTTGCTTGCACACAGTTAAATGGTTTCAAGTATTTTTATATAATAAGAATAAATATATTTACTCTTAATCATTTGCTTGCACACAGTTAAAGGGTTTCAAATATTTCTATCTATTAAGAATAAATATATTTACTCTGAATCATTTGCTTACACACAGTTAAATAGTTTCAAGTATTGCTATGCAACAGCACCAATTCATTATCAGCCATTTGTTTACACACATTTAAGTGGACATATGCATTAAGCAAGAAATAAGTTTGTCGATAATATCATTTTTAAATGAGTTAGAATTAATTTGTTTTCATACTAGTATAGCTATTGTTTCAACATAGTTAAATGGTTTTAATTGTTATCTAGCATTTATAATTGAATTCAAAATCATTCATCTGTTCACACACAGTGAAGTATACTTAATAAACACAGAAAATTTTTCCCACATTAACCAGTTTGCTGGCGCTGTAGAATATACCGGCTGCATATCCGCAGAAAGGTAGAATTCCCTCCACCCGCTAACAAAACAAAAAAAAAAACAAAAAAAAAACGAGCGTCCTCGATATGACACAAAACAATCTGATGGTCCTATTCACCCAACCCCTCCGCTCGGGCAGGATATGACACAAGGTCAATTTTTTAAGCGGAGTTTAACAGGTTTGAATTCAGAGTTTTCCTTCTCCTAGACTAGTTACCTCACCAAGGCTGAAGAACCTAGTCTGCCCTACTATTTACCCATAGCTGGAGGGAGAATAATTGGATTCATACCTTTTCCAAGGGTATTAGTGCTATGTGAAATACAATCAGTCTTGTCCAGGAATTGAACTCGTATCGCCGTGTCCATATCCTGTGACGATAACCATTACACCACGGGCACCTCAAAACAATCTGATGGTAATGCGCTGGTAATGCCGGAGCTTTGGGGGATAAGGTGTACCTTTAATTGCCATTACTCCCAGGTCCACTCTGACTCGGAGTGGTAGAACTTTATAGGGTTGTACCAATGGGTCAAATAGAACTGTTTGGAAGTTCTCAAACAGATGAGTTCTGCTAAATTGAATTGTTAGAAATAGAACTGTTTGATCATTTAACTCTGTGTAAACGAACGACTGATGTCTAATTGAATTGTCTCATACATAGTAATGCGTGAAATCATTTGACTGTGTGCAAATAAATAGCGTTGAACAGAATCATTATCATCATCATATCGTCCCATCAGCATGGATATGCCTGACCCTTTCCCCCCACCTTTCTCTATCGTCCATTGCTCCCAGTTGGTCTTCAAGGCTACATCCTGTATCAGCAGAGAACTTTTGTATGTAGTTTCTAGCTGGTCGTCCTGCCTTTGATCGTCCATGTTAAGGGGTCCACAAGAGTTCATCACTTATGAGTTCGTCTCCACTTCTCCAGCAGCGTCCTGCATGTCTGGTTCGTCTAACTTTGATAGTTTTCGTGATGGATGGTAAGTGGCCGTACAGCTGCTGCTTTGTAGGGGTGCTGCTTTTAGAATTTGTTCAATATTGCTCGTAGCATTTTTGTGTAGTGGCCGTGAAGCTTTTTCTCCATACGTCCATGTAGTGCATCCATGCAGCAGTATCGACATGCTTGGAAAAAACTGCGTTTCATTTTATCGGGTAGATCTGACTTCAGTATGACCTATAGTCTATCGATAGCTGTCCATGCTTTTGCTAGCTGTGTGTTGGTGTCTGTCTGGGTTGATGAGACACTACTTCCTTGGTAGGTGAACTTGTCTACTAGTTTCAGAGAGCTACCGTTACAGTTGAATAGATTAATTAATGTTAAATAGCAATACTTGTAGCTACTTCACAGCAGGCAAACAAACGACTAGTGTCACATTGTTACTATACTTAAAACCATTTAACTGTGTGCAAACAAATTATTTATAGTAAATAGAAATATTTACGTTGGATAGGAATACTTGAAATGGTTTGACTGTGCTTAAAAGAATAAGCTCAGGCTCGTTTAAACATGTCTGATATATATATATATATATATATATATATATATATATATATATATATGTGTGTGTGTAAAAAAAAACAGGATTTGGAATTAAATAAGCAACAATGGCTTATGTACCATAAAATCCAACCCAACCAATTAACACTTAATATTTAATGTTTACGCATAGTTGTAACATACCCATTCACGAATATGGGAAACGTACATAGAATGTTCATAATATATATACATAGAACATAGGAATCTCGAAACACGAAAAACACGTAACGACTACTTAGTTCAGGTACGAAACCTTTTATTACCTTTGAGTTAAAGGTTTCGACATAAGAGAGAGAGATGCACAATCTTTCTATGATGAATTTTCCATCTGCCCCCCCCCCATCTCCTGCGGCGCCCGTAGCGCGCAAAATCGTCTGGCCTCTGTGAGCCCCGAAAGTCGACCCTTTTCGTTCGGTGTCTAGTTCTCAACTCAACGACTTTTTCAAAATTCTCCGCGCACGCTTCCGAGGCATGACGTCATTCACATCCACCGGTCAACCTTTCTCCGGGATTTTTATTTTGACATCTCTGAATGACACATCCTCCCCGCACGCGTTAACACCTGCGCTCAAGTTTGCACCTAACAAAACCTAAAGGTAAGATATATAAAACGAAATCCCTCGGCCATTACATTACATAGTTAATTGGTTCCATTATCGCTAAGTATCATTAACAATTCAATTAAATATCAGTCATTTATTTACGAATAGTTAAATGATCAGTCTATTTTTAACAGTTCAATTAAGCGTTAGGCATTTGTTAGTACACAGTCAAGCAGTTCTGATGGGACTCTACGACAATAGACCAGAATGAGCCAGGGAGCAATGGCAATGAAGAGGTATTTCACAATATCCAGTGCTCCAAGACTGGGACCAGGTTTGTGTTATTGGGCACCAGAGGATTTGATCTGTTATTTTTTTAGTTTAGCTTGTTTGCTTGATAGTAGTCGGTTTGGAGTTTGGATATAAGACTCCATTCGTTTTCTTCTCTACCCTATCTTAATTCGATGGCTTCTTCTATGCCTGTGAAGGCTGCAAAGGAATTACAAAAGGAAAGAAGGAAAGAGACTAAGATACCTTTTAAGTTTCAACTTTAGTCTTTTTGAATGTCAACTGACCATGAGAAGTAGTTCCTGTAAGGGTCCTATCTACGGATAAAAAGAATTAGTGTCCCGGGTACGATACTAAATTATCTAATGGGCGGCTCCATTGCCAGAGATTTAAGGAAAGAAAAGTACCCCTTCATTGCCATTACTCCTAGATCCACTCAGAGTGGTTGTACTTATTAGGTTCCCAAACAGAACTGTTTAACTATGTGACTGTGTGCAAAGAAATAACTGTTGTTAAATTGAATTTTTAGCGTTAAATAACAATACCTGAAACCATTTAAATGTGTTCAAACAAATGAGCTCTGGCTCGTTTGAAATGTCACGTTGTTGTATCGTGGTAAGGAAGAGATAGACTGTGAAATAGAATTAATTATTTATTAACTCAAGCGGTACAGTCCGACAAATATCATAAGTCTCGCACTGTTGGTGTTACGTCCGAAGTTGGTCTTACTACTGACTGAGATATTTCAGAGTTCTCTGTCTCTCTTTCTCTTTCTGCGTGCTTAAGAAACATCATGTCTTTTATACTTCCACGATACCAGAAGTCACGTGGTACGAGCCACTATACAACACACCTATAAACTATTTGTTTACAAATCATAAATATTTTATATATATATGTATTGCATTAACAGGATTTAACATTAAATAGTCTATCAGGGTTGATATGCCATAAAACATAACCAATCCTATATATTAAAACTCTCGTGCAGGTCAACAAGCAAGCCCTTAAATACATCAGCACTTTACTGACACTGTCTTGAGGACCTGATAGGAGTGATAAACCGTAGATGGTTTGGTTTGGTTTGTTGGTTTTATGGCATATCAACCTTTGTAGGTTATTTAACGCCAAATCCATTTTTATGTAAATAATCTTTTCTATTTAAAACAATTCAGTTTAGCATAAGTACACAGTTTAATTGTCAAAAACATTTCCATTTCAAACTATTCAAGCAGTTATATATAACAATTCAGTTAAGTGTAAATACAGTTTTAATGTCGAAAAACAGTTCTATTTGAAATAATTCAGTTAAGCATAAGTTAAGTGCAAGTACGGTTAAATTGTCAAAAACATTTCTATTTCAATCTATTACTCAATTCAGTTTAGCATAAGTATGCTGTTAGTTCTATTTAACCCATAGATAGGGCACTATCAGGTGTTACCACTCCGGGCCAGAGTGGACCTGGGAGCGATGGTAATCAAGGGGTACACCGCATTCCCTAAAGTTCCAGCACTGCTGGAACCTCACAATCAGATTGTTTAGTGTCATATCCAGGACACTCGTTATGGGGCGGGGGGGGTCTTTACCCCTCTGCAGAGGTGCAGTCAGTGTATTCTACAGCCCCAGCCGACTGGGCAAATATAAACTGTAGATATGGATGGAGAGGAAGAGTCAGGAGACTCTCAGTATGATTTGGTGATGATAATAGTGAAAGCGTCCATTGATTACCCAAGTAAAAAGTATGCCATTTGGGTACAGTTGTTTAGTCTTCATCAGAAATTGCCAAGAAACTTATACATCACCCGAAGTAAGCGTTTACTAAAGGTTATCCTAAAAAACAAACGCACACACACATGTACTCATATTCTTAGATATAGACACACATATAATTCTTAACATGAACACACACACACACACACACTCTCTCTCTCTCTCTCTCTCTTTTATATATATATGATAAATATATATCAGATATATATATATATTTAACTCATGGGATATAGACTGCAACCCCTAGATTTCATGGAGTTTTTCGCAAAACAACAATCATCAATGACAACCAACTCTGTAATAATATATATATACATATATATATATATATATATTGTCATCCACAGACAGACTGTTTCGTTCTATCAGAACTCTTCACTGTGGCTAGAAATATTGGACGGTCGAAGTCGGGATCGAAACCCATCCAACTTTACGTCAGACTAAGTCGCAGACCGCTCGGTCAACAAGCGTACCACGTTTGGCAAAGGGAATTTTTAAGGTATTATGTAGTAACAGCAGCAGCCGTTTGTTTACATTTTCATACCCTATCGGCTACCAGAGTGCTCAATTTTTTCGAAGAGCTTTGCATTATGCGAGCGGCGGCCAAAAATTCCTTCACCAGAGTGCTTAAACCACCAGAGGGCGTATATATATATATATATATATATATACAATAATCATCTTTATATATCCACATTCATATGGTCCAGTCGGCTGGGGGTGTAGAATACACCGACAGCATCTCTACAGAGAGTAAGACACCCCCAACGAACAAATGCTGAAGCTTTGGAAAATGCAGAGTACCCCCTCATTGCTATTGCTCCCAGGTCTACTCTGGCCAGGAGTGGTAGCATCTGATAAGTTCAAATAGAACTAAACTATGTGCCTATGCTAAACTGAATTGCTTGAAATAGAGCTGTTTATATGTATAAAAATGGATTTAGCATTAAATTACCGAAAATTGTTGATATGCCATAAAACCAAACCAAACCAAAACCTGTGTTAGCGTTTTGTAAAAATCATGCTAACTCATACCCCCCCATATATATATATATATACATATAAGGTGAAACGATAAAATTGTCGTCCTAAAGAAAACAACACTAGAGCTTTATTTTCAAACTTTTATTGAAAAACTCAATTCAGGTAACTTGATTATGTAGTTGAGCTGACATCTATTCAATGTAGCCGCCTTCAGCCTCAATCACCACCTCGATACGGATCCGGAACTGGGAGCATGCTTTCTCCACAAGTGCTGGCTTTGGTGTTGTAGGAGGTCATGTTGGTGATGTTCTCGACGTATGACCAAACGAAGTAGTCCAGCAGGTTCAGGTCGGGGAGGAGGTGGGCAGTGAGAGAAAGTACAAAGTCGTAGTACTCCTTCTGAAGCCAAGCCTGGGTCTCTTTGGACTTGTGGGCTGGCGCCGAGTCCTGCTGCCACATCCAGGATCTGGATTTGAACACAACTGGCCAACTAGTAGATGGTCTGCAACAAAAAAAAAAAAAAGAAAACCGGTTTTCATTAAACGGAAATGGAATCATGTCTTTTCTAGGGCGACAATTTTATCGTTCCACCCTGTATATATTTTTTCATTAAAACGCACATATAATTCTTGATACGCGCATAAACACACACACACACACACACACACACACATATATATATATATATATATATATATATATATATATATGTGTGTGTATTCATAATTATATATCGTAAATATATTTATATATCTATACTCGTATAGTTGTCATCAGAAATTGCCAATAGACTTTTGCAATACCCTGTGGAAGTGTTTTTACTAAAAGGCATGCCACACACATACACACATTGTTATATATGCTTACACATTTTTTTAGCATATAAACGCACATATAATTCTTTATATACATACTAATGTAGATATACATATTTATATATCATAAATATCTTTATATATCCACACTTATATATATATATATATATATATATATATATATGTGTGTGTGTGTGTGTGTGTGTGTGGTTATATATGCGTGTGTGTGTTGGTCGTCCGTATGTCAATATAGAGTTATTGACAGATTCTGTCTGGGCCGCCGGCATATTATTATTATCTTTACCTAATAAGGCTGTTAATTAATAACGGACAATCTATTCACTCACTGGCGCCATTACAAAATGTTTAGATTGAGTGTCTGCCAAGATCCTGCAACTAAAGGACACACACAGTGACTAAGAATTAGTCAAGGTATGTCGTCTTCTTTCGCTGTGACAGAATCAATCAGAGAGAAAACGCTAGTCGTATTTAAACATCCCCTTTCGACACACACACACACGCACGCACGCACGCACATGCGCGCACGGACGCAAAAGCATCCTTATGTGGTTGCGCACTGGCAAGCTCATTCCATTTTTCGATGACTAACACGGTAATGTGAGTTCGCTTCTTACAGGTTGACCCACCAGGTAAAGCTGAACATCGTATTATCCTATTTACCAACACCTCCGCTCGGGCAGGATATGACACAAGGTCAATTTTTAAGCGGAGTTTAACAGGTTTTAATTCAGAGTTTTCCTTCTCCTAGACTAGTTGCCTGACCAAGGCTGAAGAACCTAGTCTGTCCTACTATTTACCCATAACTGGAGGGAGAATAATTGGATTCATACGTTTCCCAAGGGTATTACTGCTATGTGAAATGCAATCAGTCTCGTCCAGGATTTGAACTCGTGTCGCCGTGTCCATTTCCGACGACGATAACAATTACACCACGGGCTGAACCATCGTATTATACAGGGTGCATCCGAAATAACTCCCACATTTTAAACTGTCACCTCTGCAGTGCAGGTGAACTTAGGCAACTGATAATGATAGCTCTAAATAGCTATTATCATAACTTCTTTTTTAATAATTTTTTTCAGATACGATTATTGACGATCATGAGTTGGACTGATGAACATCGTGTGTTTGCCGTTGAAATGTTTTAAGTGCACATTTCCTGTTATGTTGGAATGAGGCTATTACCGATAAAAAAAATCAATGTGTTGAAAATTCTATCCTGAGCAGCATCATTCCGCAGTAAGAAGAAAGGAACATGAAAAAAACTCTGTGCAGCAATTACAAATTCTCCAATCTTAAAAGCCATTTTTCCAGCAAATGTATGGTGTGTGAACCGGTCCAAACCACAATTGTAAATTAAAGTATTTTAAAAAAATGGCATGACACTAACTAGATGGAGCTCACATTGATATTTTCCTAAGTTCCCTTAAATTAGGCTGGTAACTGTATAAAATTTGGTAGGTATATATCTGTCGCAGCCTGTATAAATGGTGAATATCTTCCTGTTTAAAGGTTACATTGAAATGTTATATTTCTTTAATAGATGCTTAATAGATAATTTTGTCACAGACATTTCATGATAGCTTCTGGGTTCTTTTTTAATGGATTATCAAATGTGGTGGGTGATTAAATGCCAAAACATTGGCCTAGCGGTTAAAGTGTTCGCCAATGGCCTGGGAGACCTGGCTTCAATCCCAGGTCGAGTCATACCAAAGATTTAAAAAAAATGGTACTTGATGCCTCCTTGCTTAACACTCAGCATTATAAGGTACGAATCAAGGGTAAAGTAGAGCAATCCAGGGAAGGAGTAGCGCCCTTCCCTACACCTTGGTGTAGTAGCTATCGAAAAGGGAGCCTTCGGGTTACCCTCGACTAAAGGGAGACAACTTTACTTTACTTTTATTTTAATCGTGGCGATAAAAGAAGTTCATATCATTTCCAAGATTTGTAGTACGACAATGAGTTGGAAGTCAGTTTGAGGCTGCAGTTCAGAACTTTACACATTACGCCCCCCTATATATATATATATAGGAAGTGCCCGTGGTGTAATGGTTATCGTCGTAGGAAATGGACACGGTGACACACGTTCAAATCTTAGACGAGACTGATTGCATTTCACATAGCACTAATATCCTAGGGAAAGGTATGAATCCAATTATTCTCCCTCCAGCTATGGGTAAATAGTAGGGTAGACTAGGCTCTTCAGCCTTGGTAAGGCAACTAGTCTAGGAGAAGGAAAACCCTGAATTAAAACCTGTAAGACTCCGCTTAAAAATTGACCTTGTGTCATATCCTGCCCCATATATATATATATATATATATAAGCTTCACACAGAGAAACAAACACAAACACAAACACACACACACACATATATATATATATATATATATATATATATATATAAGCCCCACAAAGATAGATACACACACACACACACACATATATATATATATATATAATCTCCACACAGAAAGAGACACAAACATACACACACACACACACACACACACACATATATATATATATATATATATATAAATTTATACACACGAAATATACAAGCACAGGACTCGTTTATCTGTGGGAAATTAAAAGGAAGCGAGGCAAAGATTATATACTAATATTGGAGATATTAAAAAACGCCATAAATATAAGAATGGTGATAACTATTGACATCTATGTATGGAAGAAAAATTGGCCATAGCTTCTTACAATAATCCTAATGAATTACTCAACCAGAAACAAGAGACACTTAAAGGTTGTGGGCATAAAAAGTCTGGTTACTTGGCAGAGAATGTGGCTTTGTTTCCGTCTTTGTTCTTTGTGCTAGTTTTCTTTTTTATTCTTTCTGGTGGCCGCTTAATCAATAAAATATCGTTTGGCCAACCCTCTTTTGTCTGAATTGTCCTAATGATCCGGTGGGTGAAACCTAGGTAAAAAGAATCTGGCTCTTTAGGTGTTCTATATATATGTGTGTGTGTGTGTGTGTGTGTCTATATGTATATGCATATATATGTAACCCTTTTTTACACATATACACATATCTATATAAACAAAAACAAACTCCTCTGTTAATATCTATCTATTTAAGCCTGCTGAAGGACATGTAGTTAGCATGCCGATATTTGCCTCTGCCGTCCTCCAGACAGGACTTGAGACAAGGTCAAATGACCCGAAGATTGATTATAGTGGGGATTAGGGGATGGGAAGCTCGGGCACGAGTTGAAGCTTAAGTCCTGCTGGACTATGTTGGTCATCAGCCAACTTAGTGCAATGTGGGCCTGATGAACCTGGCTGGACATGGGTCCAAATATGGGTCCAGGCACGTATGCCTAATTATAGCTTAAACTGAACAGCAAGGTCAAGGGCGATACAGAGGTGTCTATGATGCAGCTCGCCCACCCAAAGTTGGGGCCTTTCGGACTCAAATTGGCCAAGGAGCATTGACAGTCCGGCACAAATGCCAGACAGTCCGCTGAAAAGCCTCTGCGCGACGCACGGTGGCTAATCATGTAGTTAGCATGCTGGACGTCAAGATCTTCGTGAGTTCGAATTCCACTTTCGCTATTACGTACATTTTCAGACTAACACGCTTGGTAAATATATAAAAATCATTATATCTATTAACTTTGGGTTAAATAGTACACTAATGTCCTTCTACAAGAATGTATTTGGCATTAGATATTCCACGAAGATTGATATGTCATTAAAACAGAGAAACCAATCCATGTTATTCATTTCTATCTATTCTTTCTTTCTTTTTTTGTATTAATCTATTTATCTATATAGATATAGATATATATATTGCTCATATCTATCCGCCTATACTATAACCAACCGAGAACATTTGTCCATATTTTTTAACCAAAATGCAATGGTTTGGTTTGGTTTGGTTTGTTGGGTTTTATGGCATATCAACCTTTGTAGGTTATTTAACGCCAAATCCATTTTTATGTAAATAATTAGTTCTATTTAAAACAATTCAGTTTAGCATGAGTACACAGTTTAATTGTTAAAAACATTTCTATTTCAAACTATTCAAGCAGTTATATATATTCAGTTTACTGCAAGTACAGTTTCAATGTCAAAAACAGTTCAATTTCAAATAATTCAGTTTAGCAAAAGCATGCTATTTAGATGTACGTGCAGTTTATATGTGAAAAAATTTCTATTTCGAGCAGTTCAAATGTCAAAATAGTTCTATTTTAAACAATTCAGTTTAGCATAAATACGCAGTTTAAATACAAAAATCAGTATAGTGAAGGAAGCATGGTTTAGTTCTATTCATCCCACAGATAGGACGCTTATCAGGTGCTACCACTCAAGGCCAAAGTGGACCTGGGAGAGATGGCAATAAAGGGGTACCCCGCATTCCACAAAGCTCCAGCATCCCTGGAACTTCACCATCAGATTGTTTAGTGTCATATCCAGAATACGCTTTGAGGGGGGTACCCCTCTGCAGAGCTAGATCCAGTGTTTTCTACAGCTCCAGCCGACTGGGCAACCAAAATTCAATGTTTTTCTTAACCAAAGATAGCAGGATTTTATTTTTTAATGCATAATATTGTAGGATTTGTCAGGTCGCGTAAGGCAATTATTTGCGATAGCTAAGAGCAATCAGTCGTGAAGACAGAAAGCTAAGCA
Source organism: Sepioteuthis lessoniana (assembly GCA_963585895.1). Lineage (NCBI taxonomy): Eukaryota > Metazoa > Mollusca > Cephalopoda > Myopsida > Loliginidae > Sepioteuthis > Sepioteuthis lessoniana. The sequence continues at coordinate 7,727,711 of OY757944.1, forward strand.
TTGCCGCGACTGAGGAACATGAGCTATTTATGGTGCCTTGGAGCATCCCATTGCGCACAAGTGGGCAATTTTATTGCATGGGTCGTGGTTGGCTGCTGGTAAGTGAGTAAAGGTATTTCATTATATAAACCAGCTTCAGTAAGAAAGACTGCACTGAGCTACGACCTGCTTCATTTTTGTCTGCCAGCTGGACGCTTTACGGAGACATGTGTTATTGTTATTCTACAATTATGTTTTAATTTTATGATTTTCCTCTTAAAATAATAGAATCCTTAATTGAAAAGAAAATCAGGTTTTTCTTTAAAAAATTGTTAAGCTGTACTCATAGATATTCGCAATATTATTATTTGACACTGTGATTTTTTTCTCCAACTCTGATGGTATCTCACTAAAGGTCCTCAATGACAGCAAATCTTCTCGGCTCTCCAGGACTTTTCTCAGTACTTTAAGTGATTTTAATATGTGCTGGGGTCTGAGTATTCTCGGTTCTTTCCCGGATCTACAGTTTATCCAATCTCCTTTCCATCCCTTTAAGCACCGTTCCAAAGACACCAACTACAGTTGGTATGAACGTCATCATCATTCTCCACAACTTTTTCAGTTCTCAGGCAAGGTCCAAGTACTTGTCTATCTTTCTGCTTTCTTGTACGTTTAGTCTTTGGCCTACCAGAACGGTAAATTCCACGTTTTTTTCTTCTTTTGAATTAATAGATCTGTTCTTTTGACCGGAATCGGGTAATCCATTTGTATCAGAAAATCACAAAGGATTTTATGCGTCCCTTTTTTTATTATATCTGGTCATTTGGCCAGGAACAGGGGATCAGTTTATATCTAAAATCTTAAAGGGTTTTATTTGTCTCATTTGGACAGATTCTGGTTTATACATATACCATTTGGTAGTCTAGTCGAATTTCAATCTCTTGCACAATTCCCTGTAGATCACCTTTCCAACCCAGTCGTGTCATGACCTATACTTCTTTGCGCTAGTTTGCTACATTCTCTTATTACGTGATTAATTTTTTTCCTCTTTGTCATGACATAATCTACACTTGATCTTCTGTTGCGAATTATCGATTTTGGCTTTCATATAATCGGCCCTTATGGCATCGTTTTCTGTTGCCATTCAGAGAGATTGGTGAATTTCAAAAATGCAATCTGACACTTTAGAAGAACGATATGCAAAAAGATTCAGCTTTAAACTTGGAAAAATGTCACAGAAACGTATGGAATGCTTCAGACTGCTTTTGGACCACCTTGCATGAATTGAGCATCAGTTTTTGAGTGGCATAAGAGATTCAAGGAAGGCAGGAAGTCTGTGAGGGATGATGAGAGGTGTGAGAAGAGTAAGGAAGTCAGGATACCAGAGTTGATTGGCCAAAGGGTTAGGGTTAGGGTTACTATATTGAAGTTTTAAGGGAGTTCAGGAAGAGATTCCGTCGGAAGAGGCCAGCACTCTTCAAATCGGGTCAATGGCATTTCCACCGGGACAATGCACCAGAACACAACTCCGTCCTTGTCACAGACTATTCGACCAAGCTGGGCCTCAAGACAGATCATAACCCCCCCTAGTCCAGACGTTGCTCCCTGTGACTTGTGCTTATTTCCAAAGCTCAGAGGCTGTCGTTATGAGACAATTAAGGAGATGAAAGAGGCTGTTACGAATGTCATTGACACGCTCACACAAGAGGACTTCCATACGGCCTTGCAGAAGTTGTTGGAACGGTATAACAAGTACATTGCAGCCGGAGGAGATTACTTCGAAGGGGACAAGAGTTTCATGTGTGTACTATCAATAAAAGTGCTCATACGAAAAAAAGTCTGGAAACTTATCGTATGCACCTCGTAAGTCTTTCTTTCTTTTTTTTAAGGTAGTATTTCAGTGGTCATATACATCAACGCTATCTTTAATGCTGGCAAATCTTCTTCTTCCTTTCTCTCTTGACATATATAGTCTGTCTATATCATCTTCCGGGTGTTAGCCCTTTTACATCGCCCTTAGTTTTCTTGTCCTCTGATTCAGTTGTCTTAATTCTCTCTCCGTCAATTTCAAGTATGGTCTGGAGAATCTTACAGTCCAGGTGTTTTTTCCTTTGATGATATTTCTATTGCAGAGCTTGGTTTCAATAGGATTTCTTGATCATCTGGGGTACTCTTTTTTTTCTTTCATGTCCACTTGTTCGATGATGTCCACTTCCAGTATTCGCAAGTACTTGTAATTTTCCCTTTCTCGGAGTGTTCGTATTCTTAGCAAGTTGGGAACTTCTTATCCTTCCGTTTTTCCGCTTCTCATTATGAGCATGGTACATTTTTTCTGTGTCAAATTCCATTCCCATATCCAGGCTGTACATTCATATTGTTTATATTCGTCTCCGATTTCTTTACATTTATTTTTCATTCTTTGTTATTTTTTATTTTTTCATTTTTTAACAATTATAATTTTTTTCTATGCCAAATACCATTCCTATATCTTGACTGTCTCTTCTCACAGTTTGTGTAAGAGTATCGAATTCTTTTTTTATTTTTGGCAAAAAGTTTGATGTCATCCGTGTATATCAAGTGGCTGATCTTTTCCTGCAATTTACTGTGTTTGTATCCGGATGTGCATTTCCTAAGGATGTGGTTGAGTGGCATCATGGCCATCACAAATAGTAATGGTGATAGTTCATCTTCCTGGATTATGCTTCTTTGGATCTTTACGTCTGCTAAGTTTTGTCCTCTGGCTGTCATTTCCATTCACCCGGTTTGCATGGTCTTCTCAGTAAACTGTACGATTTGATTGGGTATTTTATACATTTTGAGACAGTGTAGTATCCCTATTTAGGGGACCATATCATAAGCTTTTATTTAGTCAATCTTGATTTTTCCGTCTCGTTTTCCTTTCGTTGAGGATGTGTTGATTTATATATAGAAGTTCCTCTGTGTCTCTAATTTTCTTACGGTATCCTTTCTGTTCGTCGGGGAAGATTTCTCGGCTTATCAATGAGTAGTAGATCTTCTCCCTCATTTGTGCCGTTAGCAGTTTCCCCATCATCGGTAGGCACGTTATGGGTCTATAGTTGTTTGAGGTTGTTCCTTTGAGGGGGACTATTTAGATTAGAGTGGTCTTCCCTTTTGTCATCCATTTAGGTATCTCAATTTTCTGTATGCATATATTCATTCCCGCAGCAAGCCTGTCGTGAATAGAGGTGAACTTTTTAAGCCCAATTCCGTGATGCCATCAAGTCCAAGGGTTTTCCAGTTTGCTATCTTTTTAAGTGTTGCCTTGAGCTCGTCGGGGTGTATGTTCACCGGAGAGCCTTCTTCAAGCATTTGCAACTCTGTTTCCATGTTTAACCATTCGGCTTTTTTATTATGATCTTTCCGTTCACATATTATTATCACATTATTATTATTATTATTATTATTATTATTATTATTATTATTATTATTATTCCTTTAGAGTTGTTCATATCAGTGTTAGCTGATAGTTTTTCACTGGAATTTGAGTGACAGCAAGTCTCCTCGAGTCTCCAGGACTCGTCTCAGGATTCTGGCCGTTCTCAATAATGCCGTCATTTGGATAGTCTCTACCCGTCTGCCAACTTCCAAGTCCCCCAGGCCTTTTAATAATCCTTTAGTTATTGTGCCAAAATCACCAATCATAATTGGCACAATCATCACTTTCATGTTCCACAGCTTTTCCAATTCTCTCCAAAGTCCAGGTACTCATCCTTCTTTTCACATTCTTTCAGTTTTATTCTGTGGTCAGCCGGGACAGCAAAGTCGACAATTTTGCAAAGTCTCTTTTTTTTTTGTTTATTTTAAGGTCTGGTGTTCTGGCCGAGATTAGGTGATCTGTTTGCATGTTAAAGTCCCATATGAGTTTATGTGTGTCATTTTCTAGGACAGGTGCTGGGTTGTGCATATACCATTTGTTTGTATGGTCAAATTTAAATTTCTTGCACATCTCCCAGTGGATCACCCTGCCCACCCAGTCGTGTATCACCTTATACTCCTTCTGTGCTAATTTGCTGCATTCGCTTATTATGTGATTGATCGTTTCGTCTCTGTCACCGCATAGCCTACATTTGCTATTTTGTTGCGTCTTATCTGTTCTCGCTTTGATATGATTGGTTCATATAGCGTTGTCCTGTTCTACAATTAACTCTGTATTTAATTTCATCCTCGTTATCAGACATCCATTAAATCAGAGATGGGGAAGAATGATAAACAGTCAACCTAAGTCAGTCAACCTTTTATTGTCATTATTCCCAGGCCCACTATAATCTTGAGCTGTAATACCTGTTAAATTCTGATCTATGTGTCAAATTGATCTATTTAGATTATTTGCGTTGGAAATATTTGATACCACATAACTGTTTACCAATAATTCCATAAGTATGATTATTCCAAGATATGATTATTTGAAAATTATTGTCATTAGATATTTGAAATTACAATCCCAGGACGCGTCATACCAAAGACTTTAAAAATTGTACTTGATACTTCCTTGCTTAACATTTAACATTATAAGGTGCGTTTCAAGGGTAAAGTGGAGCAATCCAGAGAATGGAGTAGCGCCCTCCCCTACTGTAGTAGTTATTGAAAAGGGAGCTTTCGGGTCACTCTCGACTACGATCAACAGTTTCCTTACTTTACTTATTATTGCTTGTAAGATATTGGTTTTGAATGATGGTGTTTTGAACCATGTGTTCGTGCACGAGCAAATGATTATCAAGTAAATAGCAATACGTAAAAAGTAAAGTTGGCGACCGTAGTCGAGGGTGACCCGAAGGCTCCCTTTTCAATAGCTACTACACCAAGGAGTAGGGGAGGGCGTTACTCCTTCCCTGGTAATAGCAATAGTCACTTGAAAATATAATTATGTGTAGATTAGTGGTATTAGATTAAAATACTTGAAACCTTTTCTTCATCAAGAGTTTTTCTCTTTTTCTTTGTACTTTCTTTGTGTCTTTCTTTCTTTTTTTTTTCTTATCACTTTCTTTTTCTTCAATGTTTTTACTTCTTTTTTGTCTTTTTTTTTCTTTAGTCAGTTTTTTCTTTCTTTTTCTTTCTTTTTGCTTTTACTTTTTCTTTTCGTTTCTTCTCATATGCTTTCTTTTCTCTCCCGTTTTCTTATATTTTTTACTCAGTTTTCTTTTCCCATTTTCTTTCTTTCTTTTCTTTTTTACCTACGTTTTTTTTCTTTTCTCTCTTTCTTTCTTTCTTTCTTCTGTTATCCACTTTGTACTTATATGACCTAAATTTCGAACCGGTCACGGTACTAAAGCGAAGGTTGTGGCGTTACGGTACCAAATAGGTAGTTGTGAAATTACGGTACTAAATAGACATTCGTATCTTCACGACCCTGTTGTGACCCCGCCGTGTAAAAGTTGACGAACGCACGAAACTCTGTTTTAGTTTTAGTTAACTACTCGAAGGTTTATTAACTACTTCAATTTGTAAGTAGTTGCCGGAAGAAAGAAAGAAAGAAAGAGAGTATGAAAGCTGAGTCGACCGTGTAAACTGGACAAAAAAAAAAAACATGTCAAGATAAGAAAGAGAGAGCAGGCATAGACCTTGAAATTTCTTCCTGGTTTTCTGCTCTAGTTTTAACATGCTTGTCCACTGGGTCATTTCTAGTGTAAGGCCCCGTAAACGTTCGTCTTCTTACAACTTTGTGGCTAGTGTTTAACTGACTGTCTTTACCTCATCACGTCTCGCAGTCAACTGCCTCAAAAAACGAATCGTACCTTCCCTTCCGCTGGATGTCGGCGGGAGGAACATTCGCTTCTGCTGGTTCCATACCTGCGCAGAAGGTTTCGAACCTCCGGATTTTTTTTCCTCGTTATTTTTTGTTACGATGAGTGCTTTCTTAAATTTCAAGATATTTATGAGCCGTTCACATTACACAGTTACTTACTACGTATTGCTAGATGTATAGACCCTTTAGAACCGTGGTCGTGCAAATGTCTGTGTAGTTCTGTAGCGCTATAAATGATATACCGAAAACCAAAATGGTGGTACCGTCTATTGAGACCGTACCAGTACAAATATCCATTTGAGAATGGTACCATTAGAAACTTCTTGCCCAGTCAGCTGGGGCTGTAGAATACACTGACTGCACCTCTGCAGAGGGGTAAGACCCCCCTAACGAGTGTCCTGGATATGACACTAAACAATCTGATGGTAAGGTTCCAGCAGTGCTGGAGCTTTGGGGAATGCGGAGTACCCCTTCACTGCCATTGCTCCCAGGTCCACTCTGGCCCGGAGTGGTAGCACCTGATAAGGGTCCTATCTATGGGTTACGTAGAATTAACAGCATACTTATGCTAAACTGAATTGTTTGAGTAAAACTGAAAAGTTTGAAATAGAAATGACTTTTACAATTAAACCGTAATTACATTTAAACTGCGTGCTTATGCTTAACTGAATTATTTGAAATAGAACTGTTTATCGACTTTAAAACTGTATTTACACTTAACCGAATTGTTACATACAACTGCTTGAATAGTTAGAAATGGAAATGTTTTTGATCATTACACTGTGCACTTATGCTAAACTGAATTGTTTTAAATAGAACAGATTATTTACATAAAAATGGATTTGGCGTTAAATAACCTACAAAGGTTGATATGCCATAAAACCCAACAAACCAACCAACCAACCAAACATTAGAAACTTCTTTTTGGTGTCATAACGTTACGAAGTGTTAATATGTCCCCAAATGAATAAATCAAACAAAACCAGACCAAATGAAACCAACAAAAATTATTATGAATAACAAATATTACCAGATTAATCAAATTTCTGCATTAAATAACCCACATAATGTTCATATGCCGTTAAACAAATAAACTAAATAAAGATTTTTTTTTTGTTCATGTGTACCGTACAAGAAAAACATACATGACTACAGATAGATATGCTTCTCGGAGTTACATTAATTTTCTACTAAATGTCTCACAATGGTTGTTATATCAGCACTCTATGTCAATGCACACAAAACGGAATATATGTGCTATAATCAAACGGGTGACATCTCCACTCTAGACGGAACCCCTCTTAAACTAGTAGACAAATTCACCTACCTAGGAAGCAGCGTCGCATCAAACGAAAAAGGACATCGAAACGAGGTTAACGAAAGCATGGACAGCTATTAATAGGCTATGTGGAAATCAGACCTAACCGATAAATTGAAACGCAGTTTCTTCCAGGCAGCGGCCGCATCGATACTGCTATATGGATGTACTACATGGACACTAACAAAACGGCTGGAAAAGAAGCTAGACGGCAATTACACAAGAATGCTGCGAGCAATCTTGAACAAGTCATGGTGGCAACACCCCACAAGACACCAACTGTACGGCCACCTGCCTCCTATCACGAAAACTATTCAAGTTAGACGAACCAGACATGCAGGACACTGCTGGAGAAGCAGGGATGAACTAATAAGTGATGTACTCTTATGGACCCCCACACATGGCCGTGCAAAAGCAGGACAACCAGCACGAACATACATTCAGCAACGATGTGAGGATACGGGATGTAGTCCAGAAGACCTGCCTGAGGCGATGAACGATAGGGAAAAGTCGCGAGAGAGGGTCAGTGATATCCGTGCAACCAGCACGACATGATGATGATGATGATATCAGCATATATGTTTATATAGTTTTCATTCAGTAAATGTAGCAAGTATTATGGGACAGTGGTTGTATAAGCTAACAGATTTAAATGCACACGTTCTCTAGGACTCTGTCAACAGATAATGTCTTTCGCTTTTCAATGTTTTGTGTATATACTATGAATTGTCCTGTCCCAGGGGTCCAGCACCGTACGGCCCAGGACTGTTAATAAGTTAAGTGAGACATTAATCTCCCATCTAATTGGTAGTGCAATGAACCGAACCCTGAAAGAAAACAAAAGAAAAAAATATTAGAATAAAGAAGGTGAAGCAAGTTAATAAATGGGGAATTATTTTTGTGTCACTGTTAGCATAATACGACAATATTTAGAGAGGAAGAGGGTCAATTTGTGATTTCGAAGTGAGGTCTGTACAAAAAGATGAAAAGAAAGAAAATGAAAAGAAGAAAGTGTGAAAAAAAATGGAACAACATTAAAGGGGAAAAGAAAGAAAGAAAGAAAGAAAGAAAGAAAGAAAATGATGACGGAGAAGCAAAAGTACGGTTTAAAGAAAGAAACAAAGAAACAAAGAAAGAAAAGATCCAAGGTATAAAGAATAAAAATTGAATGAGAAATGAAGAAAAAAGACAATAACAGAGTGGAGAAAAAGTATGAAAAAAATCGAATGAAGGGAAATGAAGTAATGAAAAAAGAAATTTTTTTAAAAAATTTAAAAATGAAGAAAAATAAAATTAAAATCTCCGTAAGACAAAGAATAAAAATAAAGAAAAAATGAATCAGGGAGAAAATGACAAATGAAAGAGGAAAGAAAGAAAGAAAGAAAGAAAGAAAGAAAGAAAGAAAGAAAGAAAAGTAAATGTGAATTATAAAACAGATATAAAGAAAAATGAAAGAGAAAATAATTTAGATAGAAAGGAACAATGAAGAAATAATAAATGAAAGAAAAATAAAAAAAAATGTTTGGAATATAAAAACAATAATAATGAATAAAAAGACAAAGAATGAATAAGTAAAAAGAAAAAGATATAAGAAAAGTAAAAACCCAAGAAAGAAAGAAAGAAAATGAAGCAAGTATATGAATGAAAAAAAAAGAAAGAGGGAAGCAAGAAAAATTATCTGAGAAGATCAAAGAATAAAAAGAAATAGAAATAAAGAAAAAATAAATAAAAGATATTATTTTGAAATCAAAGAAAGAACAAAAAACAAACCAAGAAAGATAAAGAATAAAAAAAGCCAAAAAATTACCCAATAAATGTTGGTTAAAATAATTGTGAACTTTATTAATATACTGACTCTTAAAACATTGATATTGCAACTAAGTATGAAGTATTTACCCGTTTAAAATAATTGTGAACTTTATTAATACATTGGCTCGTAAAACATTGATATTGCAACTGAGTATGAAATGTTTACCTGTTTAAAATAATTGTGAACTTTATTTATACATTGGCTCTTAAATTGTCTCTCAGTTGCTGGACGTCTTTCATGTCTGAAGTGATGACATCGCGTAAGTCTCGATCTTTTTTAAAAAGATGCTGTTTTTTCAAGTAACAAATGAATTATTTTAAGACCAGCGCAATGAAGTCTTCCTATATCCAGTTTTGTCACCTCTGTTAATTAATTGATTGGCTTTTCCGGCATGCCAATCTCCCTGGGTATATCTTATGCCTTGATGGAATAGAAACACCTACATGGTATGTTTGTATGTACATTGTTTTTTTGTTTGCTTGTTTTTTTCTTTTCAGTTTTCTTATGAGTATATTGCTCAGTTATAACAAAATATATATAAAGTATTCCTATCTAATACAATTGGGGCTGTAGAATACACCGACGACTTCTCTGCTAAGTGGTAAGAGACCCTCGACGAGTGTTTTGGGTATGACACTAAACAATCTGATAGTGAGGTTCCACTAATGCTGGAGCTTTGGGGAATGCAGAGTACCCCTTTTCTGCTATCGCACCCAGGTCCACTTATGCCCGGAGTGAGAGCACCTGATCGGGTCCTGTCTATGGGTCAAATATAATTACACTGTGTACTTATGCTAAACTGAATTGCTTGAAATAGGAGTGTTTTGACATTTAAACTGCGTACTGATGCTGAATTGTTCGAAATGGAACGTTATTTTGTATGCTTAACTGAATTGTTTGAAAAAGAACTGTTTTTGATATTGAAACTGTACTTATGCTAAACTGAATTGTTTGAAATAGAACTGTTTATATGTATAGAATGGATTTGGAATTAATAACCTACAATGTTTAATGTGCCATAAAACCGAACAAAACAAACATATCTAATAAAAATATTTTACATATATTTTTATAGCGTAAAGTACTCTTAATAATCCATTCTTACTTGTATTTTTACAAGAGAATACTTTTAATTAATAATTATTCCTTATCTGCATACACTAATATAGTTTCAAGAATTCCTCTCTAAAACTAAGATTTTCAAAGCAATTATATGATTCTTTCATTTGTTTTTTAATGGCATACCAACCTTTGTAGGTTATTTAATATCAAAGCCATTCTTCAAGAAGAACAGTACAAGAATAGCTGGAAGAATAAGCGGATTCATACCTTTCCTAATGGTACTTGTCCGGAAATGAATATAAGAACGCGATTGGAGTCGTTGTATATCCATGATACATCTACAAATATATGTAGAACATAATAAACAGAATGACGAATTCAATGAAAGAACGAATACACTTCTTTATAAAAATATATCTCTCACACTTTATTCTCGAAAGGGTGATGTTTCTTGTGTGTGAGAGATGAGTTGGAGACAGTGGACAGACTGCTATATTGACCCCAAGTTCTCCTCGCGACCATAGCAGCACTTTATCCTTATCTTGGCTGGGGTTGCTCAACCGTGGGTCACTGAGGGCCCAAAGCCCTCTGTCTGCAGCTGGGTCTCACTTCGCTGGTATCCTGTCTCCGACTGTCTCAAACCGTCTGTGCACCTGGTTATATTATTGTTTGACATCCATCTGCTTCCACTGTTCTACCGCTTATTTACACAGGTGCATCTCTTGATTGATGGCTCGGTTGAGAGTCAATATATAACAGAGTTCGAACAAGCTTTCTACTATTCCGCAGGCCATTGCTTTAACCATGACACTACGCAGACACTCCCAACAGTCACATGGTTTCAAGTAACTAATGTAATGTAATATGTAATGTTGGCAACCGTAGTCAAGGGTGATCAGAAGGCTCCCTTTTAACTAGATAATACACTGAGGTGTACAGGAGGGCGCTACTTCTTTCCCTGGATTGCTCCACTTTACCCTTGATACGTACGTTATATTGCAGGGTGTATCAAGTACGATTTTTAAAGTCTCTGGTATGACGAGACCTGGGATTGAACCCAGGTCGCCTGGACCAATGGTGAACAATCTATCCACTAGGCAAATTAATAAACAATTATAACTGACTGGTTGGTTGGTTGGTTGGTTGGTTGGTTGGTTTCTTTTACTGTGAGTTAACCTATTTAACGACGAATTAAGTCATTTTGATAAAAGTTTAAAACATTTCAGTTCAGTCTAATTTTTTTACACGCAGTTTAATGTCAGAAACAGTTCTGCTTCAAACAATTCAGTTTAGCATACAAAAACAATTGTATTTCAAACAATTCTGTTTAGTATAAGTACACAGTTTAGTTCTATTTGACCCATTGATAGGACCCTATCAGGTGATACCACTCTGGGCCAGAGTGGACCAGGGAGCGATGGCAATAAAGGGGTACTCTGCATTCTCCGATAATGCGATAATTGTAGCCCAGTCGGCTGCGTGGTGGTGGTGGGGGGCTATAGAATACCCCGACTGCATCTCTGCAGAGGGATAAAACTCCCCCAATGAATGTCCTACATATGACGCTAAATAATTTGGCCCAGTTGGTTAGGGCTGTAAAATATCCCGACTGCATCTCATCAGAGGGTTAAGACTTCCCCAGCGAATGTTATAGTATGACACTAAATCATCCATTGTTGTCGGCTGGGGCTGTAGAATACACCTACTGCTTCTCTGCAAAGGGGTTAGACCCCCAACGAGTGTCCTGAATAATGGCATTAAACAATCTGATTGTGAGGCTCCAATAATGCTAGAGCTTTGGGGAATGCAGAGTACCCCTTTATTGCCATTGCTCCTAGGTCCACTCTGGTCCGAAATGGTAGCATCTGTTAGGGTCCTATCTATGGATAAATAGAACTAACTTATACTAAACTGAATTGTTTGAACTAGAACTGTTTTTGACATCAAAACTGTTCTTACTCTAAACTGAATTGTTTAATACAGAACTGTTTTGACATTTAACTGTGTGTAAACGAAATCTGTACTAACTGATTTAGCTGAATTAGAACTGTTTGAATAAATTGAATAGCTTGAAATAGAAATGTTTAAACTGTGCACTCATGCTAAACTGAATTGTTTGAAATAGAACTGAATATTTGCATGAAAATGGATTTGACGTTGAATAACCTACAAAAGTTGTTATGCCATAAAACCCAAACAACCGACCTACCAATCCAGCATTCTAGATTTTGGATATGTCGAACACCCCTTTTATTACCATTACTCCCTGGTCCACTCTGACCAGAATGGTAGCACCTGATAGGGACCTATCTCTTGGTCAAATAGAATAAACTGAGTTCAAACAAATGATTGATATTGAATTGTGACAATATAGCAATACTTTAAACCATTTAACTGTGCACAAAATATCTCAGGCTCGTTTAAGAATGTTATTAAAAACGTATTTACAAATCCTATATAAGTTCAATATATATGTATAAAGAGTATTTGGTTATAAATCCCCAACAGTGTTTGATATGCCATAAAACCAAACCAAAGAAATATAAATTTAAGTTACGATGGAATCTCGTATCAAGACTATCGTAAAGAATTCCCTATAACAGGATCCCCCTAAATAATTCAGGCTATTCAGGGTTCACATAACATTTCAGGCTATTCAGGGTCCCCATAACCTGGAGGTTATTCAGGGTCCCCCTTACAGACTATTCAGTGTCGTCATAATAGTTCAGGCTATTCAGAGTCCACATCATAGTTCAGGCTTTCGGCTGCGCACTCTAACCAAAATCCAAGTTACCACTGCTAAAAATATATTTAATTTAGAATTTTGAAAAAATTAATGGTTAGAGTGTTCGCCAATATCCCGGGAGACCTGGGTTCAATCCCCGGTCGAGTTATACCAAAGACTCAAAAAATGGTACTTGATGATACCTTGCTTAAAACTCAGCATTATAGGGTAAGGATTAAGGGTAAAGTGGACCAATCCAGGGAAAGGAGTAGCGCCCTCCCTTTCACCTTGGTGTAGTAGCTATCGAAAAGGAAGCCTTCGGACCACCCTCGACTACGGCTGTCAACTTTACTTTACCGTTCGCAACGAAGATAATTTTTATTTAGCAGCATTGGACTAACCCCCCCCCTCGGCCCACAAAAAATTTTGTATTGTGTTAAAGATGTTCTAAAGTCGATATTCTGTACATCAATCTCTTCACATATTGCCGAAGAAAAATTATAATCCTCTTTAATCGCTAAGTGATCTTCATACCAGTTCAAAGTTAAGGAACCTTTCTATAACAGTCTAAAATTCAGAAATCCTATAACAGCTTAGGCTAAAAGGTTCCTATAACATTTTAGGCTTCAGGCTCCACATAATATCAAGAAGCTTCATCCTCCTTCAAAACACCATAACATTTCAAACATACTTTAGGTTTCAGAGACTCTATAATATCCCTTGCTTCAGGGACCCAAGAAAAAATCAGGCCCCTATAATATTTCCAGCCTATAGAATATCAAGCTTTAGGGTAAACATACAAGTTTTGCTTCAGCGTCCCAATAACATTTCCAGCTTTAAGGCTCCAAAACATTTCAAGGCTCAGAGCAACCATATCTTCAGAGACCCTTAACATTTCATGTTTCAGCCCCTCTTTAACATTTTTTACTTCAGGGCTCCAAATAACATTTCATGTCACAGTACCCTCGTAATGTCTCTTACTCCTCGGCCCCAAGCTTCAGGGCTCCCATAACATCTCAAGCTTCAAGGTCTCCATAATATTTAAAATTTTAGGGAACCCATATAATTTCTGGCTTCAGAGAATCCATAAAATTTCTGTCTTCAGAGCACCCATAAAATTTTATATTTTGGTGCCCCTGTAACATCTCTTACTCCATATCTCCATCTATTTCTCTGCTTCCAGGCTCCCATAACATTTTTTGCTTCAGGGATCACAAATTATTCTAATCTTCAGTGCCCCATAATGTTAAAATCCTCAGGGCGCCCATAACTTTCCTTGCTTCAGGGTATTTAAAACATTTCAAATTTCAGGCTCCCCAGGACATTTCCAGCTTTAACACTCATATAATATTTTAAGCGTCAAAGCCTCCATATTTTTTAAGTTTTAGACCCCACATGACATTTCAAGCTTTAAGGCCCATTTAACATTTTAAGCTTCAGAGCTCTCATGACATTTCAAGCTTAAGAGTTCGCATAAAATATCTAGCTTCAAGCTTCACTAATTTTGCAAACTTCAGAGACCCATAACATTTCAATTCTCACGGCCTCCATATTGCTTTATACTTCACGGAACCCATAATATTTGTGGCTTTATTACTTCCAGAACATTTCCAGTTTCTGGGTCGATATAACATATAAGCATATATAACATATATAGGCCCCCATAACATTGCAAACTTCATAAAAACAATATCATTCATTCCTTGCTTCAGGGCAACCAACATTTTTCTTGCATCAGAGCTCCCATGACATAAAGATTCATAGCACCTTTAACATTTTATGTTTCAGTGCCCTCAGAAAACTTTTTGCTCCAGGTCCCACATAACACTTCTTGCTTCAAGGCCCACCATAACATTTGAGGCTTCAACGCCCTGATAACATTTCTTACTTCAGGGCCCCCATAATATTCAAAGCTACAAAAAATGCTTCGGAGCCCGCAATACATTTCTTGAATCAGGGCACTCATAGGATTTCAAACATCACAGCCCCCATTACATTTCTTGTTTTAGGGTCCCAATAAAGTTTTATGCTTCAGAGCTCTCATAACTTCTTCAGCTTCTTTAACCTGATAAAATGTCATGCTTCAGAGCCTCCGTAATATTTCAAGATTCATGGTCCACAAAACATTTTTTGCTTCGGGGCCACCATGACATTGTAAACCTAAGGGTTGTTATAACATTTCAGGCTTCAAGGACCCCATAATATTTCTTTATTCTTGACCCAGTAGCATTACTAGCTTCAGAACCCCGTAACATTTAAGTTCTTATGGCCCCTATATTAGTTCCAGCGTTTTTGTTTCCAAACTAAAACGATTATCCGATATCTGAAAATGGGGATTTTAGACTTTAGACACACAAAAATATTTATGTAATGTTTGATACAGAATATGTATTTTTTAGGAGTTACACAAAATGGCTATAAAATCTAGGTTGGGTTTGTTTCTTTTTTTTAATGGCATATCAACCTTTTGTTATATAACATATGACATGGATTTTCGATTCGTTCCTAGTGACCCCTGTGTGCTTTGGTAAGCTGTCACATTTTGATTAGTATACAGGAAGATGACGGTGCGTCAGGGCACTCAGGTCGAACAAATGTGTAACCGGAAGGGGATCACGTGATGAGAACCACGCGGTCAGATTTAGACAGAGTGCAGTGAATCGCAGTCGAGCGAGGGACACGCAGCCGATCAGAGGTCGTCTCTGACGAGCTTGCAAGGGGGTGCAAGCGTTGGCACCCATTGGCTCCTGGAAGAAGATATGGGAAGAAGAAGTCCTCTCTCTGAGTATATGTCTCTCCACCCATCCCTCACACACCAGAGAAAAATCAACCCTTTCACGAATAAAGTGTGAGAGATATATTTTTATAAAGAAGTGTCTTCGTTCGTTCATTGAAGTTTGTAAATTATGTTCGATTATGTTTCCGCTTATATTTGCATTATGGCTATACAGCACTTTTTGGTTTGTTTTATGCCAAAACCACCCTTGTAAAAGGACAGTAGTGGTATTAATCAATACATATCTGGAGGAGGTAAGAACGTTCTTAACTTTCCCAGTCTGAAACTAAATGTAATAACACGATAAGAGTTCGAACTCACTTACTACGATTTCGCAGACAAGTACGTTATCCACTACGTGATGGAGATTCTTTTCTCACCTGTTACATAAGGCAATGTGTTCCAAGACTTTTCATTCTGTAAATGTTGAGTATTATGGGACAGAGGTAGTTTAGCTTACAAATTAATTGCAACGTTCGTACGAATATTTTGCATTAAAAAAAAATGGTCACTTGAAACCATATAATTGTATATGTATTATCATTATTAGATTTGAATACTTGAAACCATATGCAGAGTTGCCCTCGGTGTTATCTATACCCCCAGCTGACTCGTTTCGTTAGACTCCAGGTAGTGCCGCAATGCTGTAGTATAGTATTTTGCTTAATGGCATATCAACCATCATGGGCTATTTAATACCAAAATCATACTGGTAGAAGAACTGTATGGTTCGGTACGATTGTTATGTTTTGACCTTCGACCCGGCCAAAAGTGCCATTCCAAGGTGATGCACCGGAAGGGGGTGACACATTCTAATGGCAGTTATGAGAGGAAATCGCGTGGGCGGAAATTGGCTGATGAAATGGGACGAGCTAAAAAAAATCCCATAGTACAATCATTGACTGATGCACCGGAAGAGAGTGACCTGTGAACTGCATGACAATTATTTCCGCTTGATGACGATCAAACAGGCGATTTCAGAGATCGAGCTGGCGACTGAGTAGGCGTTGAACTATTATATAACTCAATCAAGATAGAAGTCAAGACAGTTCCAGTTAGAGTTGGAGATGGAGAGAGATGAGGTGTGGTAGGGAAAGCCAGCACCCAGCAGAGTGGGCCTTTGGGCCTCCGGTTGAGCAGCCCTGGAGAACGAGAAAGACACAACGTTGACAGCCATAAGAGTGGGGGTCAAAATATCGCAGTTATGTTCGATCTCCAACTCCCTCTCACAGTAGAACCCCACACAACCCTTTCGAACCCTGCAAATAAATTGAGAGGTATATACTTTTCTAAAGAAGTCTTCCCGCGTCTGTCTTTATGATCGTGTCGTTTTGATGCTGTGTGTATATGTAGATGTGAATCTGCATATGACTATATAACACTATTTAACCCATCGTTAGGAGGATAAGGGGTTTCCTACATTTCCCAGGGACGTTAATCCAAAAAGAAACGTTATAGCACGATGAGAGTTCGAACTCGCTTCATACAATGTCATAGTCCAGTACGTTCCTATTTACCCAACCCCTCCGCTTGAGCAGGATATGACTCAAGGTCAATTTTTTAAGCGGAGTTTAACAGGTTTGAATTCAGAGTTTTCATTCTCCTAGACTAGTTGTCCCACCAAGGCTGAAGAACCTAGTCTGCCCTACTATTTACCCATAGCTGGAGGGAGAATAATTGGATTCATACCTTTCCCAAGGGTATTAGTGCTATGTGAAATGCAATCAGTCTTGTCCAGGAATTGAACTCGTATCGCCGTGTCCATATCCTGTGACGATAACCATTACATCACGGGCACCTCCCTCATAGTCCAATACGTTAACCACTACGCCACGGGTACTCTCCCTATCCGGTGTCACTGATACGCCTACATAACGAACAAATAAATTATGAAAATTTTTAAAATGAAATTTAACAATGATAAAAATTAAACATTCTGAAATAAATCAAATTTCAGCATTAAATAACCCATTAGAATTTGACACGCCGTTTAACAATTGAACTAAACCAAAATATACTAATAATTATAATGAAACATGTAAAAGTGGAATTGGAAACCTGCTATATATGCCCTAAAATGTTTGCTTTATATCGAATTCAAGAAATATATTAATGAAATGCAAAGTCTTTCAGTTGCCCAGTCAGATGGGGTGGGGCTGTAGAATACACTGACTGCACCTCTGCAGAGGGGTAAGACCCCCACCACCAAAGAGTGTCCTGGATATGACACTAAACAATCTGATGGTGAGGTTCCAGCAGTGCTGGATCTTTGGGGAATGCGGAGTACCCGTTCATTGCCATCGCTCCCAGGTCCACTCTGGCCCAGAGTGGTAGCACCTGATAAGGGCCCTATCTATGGGTTAAATAGAACTAACAGCATACTTATGCTAAAATGAATTGAGTAAACTAAATAGCTTGAAATAGAAACGTTTTTGACAATTAAACCGTACTTACACTTAAACTGTGTGCTAATGCTTAACTGAATTATTTGAAATAGAACTGTTTTTCGACATTAAAACAGTATTTACACTTAACTGAATTATTACATATAACTGCTTAAATAGTTTGAAATGGAAATGTTTTTGACAATTAAACTGTGTACTTATGCTAAACTGAACTGTTTTCAATAGAACAGATTATTTACATGAAAATGGATTTGGCGTTAAATAACCTACAAAGGTTGATATGCCATAAAACCAAACAAACCAAACCAAGGTCTTTCAGAAAAATTGATATCATTTCGTTATCTAACTTGACCAAATTTCGTTGAAGTTATCTGAAGTGTTAACAACATGTGATGAAACAACTCAAAATTATAGGAGAAATGTTTTACTTTTTTTTTTCTTTTTAGCTATAGAAATGACATGCATTAAAAAAAGAAAAGGCGTTAGAACATTAAAAAATAAAATACTGAATTAGGTGGGAGGTTATCTATGCTGTTAATATTTGGTTTGGTTTTGGTTTGGTTGGGTTGGGTTGGGTTTGGTTTAGTTTGGTTTGGTTGGGTTTGGTTTGGTTTTATGGCATATCAACCTTTGTAGGTTATTTAATACCGAACCCATTTTTACACAAATAATCAATTCTATTTCAATCAATTCAGTTTAGCATGAGTATACACATTAATCGTCAAAATAATTCTCTTTCAAGATATTCAGTTCGAAAAACAGTTCTAATTCAACAAATTCAGTTTAATGCAAGAATAGATTTTCTTTACACGGTTAAATGTTAAAACGGTTCTATTTCAAACAATTCAGTTTAGCATACAAAAACAGTTCGATTTCAAACAAATCAGTTTAGCATCATTGATAGGACCTTATCAGGTGCTACCACTCCGAGCTAGAGTTGACCTGGGAGCGATGGCAATGAAAGGGTACCCGGGATTCCCCAAAGCTCCAGCATTACTGGAACCTCACCGTCAGATTGTTTAGTGTCATATCAGGACAATCATTCGGTAGGGGAGTCTTACGGTGTATTCTACAGCCCCAGCCGACTGGGCAGATGAAAATTTCGGATTATTTAAACGAGAATTAGTCAAGTTATTGATTACCAAACGATATCAATTTTTCTGAAACAGCCTGTATATCCCAAATATCCAAATCAAACATTCAGTAAAAATTGTAAACATATAGCAATTTTTGAACGAATGCAATGATCAACTCCCTGGATTCATATTTATATATAATATTTGGACATTTATTTAATTCCCCCCGGATATAACTGCCAATAAGTATATATATATATATATATATATATATATATATTGGCAGCATTTCTACATTAATACAAATTTCGTTGAAAATAATAGGCATTTTCTGTCTACATATTTTCTTGTTGATCCTTTCATATTGCCGTATTGATTTTATAGTATTCGGCGGGAATTGATTGATATATTTTCCATAATTGTTTATTTCCTAAGTACTCTCTGCCCCACTTTGAACCACCATCAGGGAAGGATCTATTACAAAAGTGATGTAACTTTTGTATGTACATTACAACTTTGTAAGAAGAAGAGCATCTGGGCCGTTGCAGTGTGTAGCGATTACTTTTAATTGTTCTCTAAATAGTGCCAGTAGCTAAAGACATTTAAGTACTTGCGCACTGGTTGGAAAATTAATTCTGTTGTGTTTGGGTTGCCTGTTTCTAATATGTAGTGCTTCGAGAATCTGTAGTTTTTGTTTGTTATTTTGATGTTCTAATATTGTTGAGTTTTCGGTAAAATTTTTTTGTAATTCTGTTGTTGGGCATGAATGTTTAATATATATATATATATAGGCAGTCTGTGGTATTTAACAGAACTTCTCTCTCTCTCTCTCTATATATATATATATATGTATATTTGCTGCTGAAGATAATATTATTTGTCCTATGTTGTTTGTGTTTTCATCGTTCTCAACAAGTAATCGCCAGGAGAAATATTTTTGGAAAAAGAAAAAAGTTTTTGAATGTTTTAAAAGATTCTTAATTTTTTTTAAAGGGATTGATATTTTCTAAGTGATGTCAAATGTATTAGTGACGTAGGATACCAATTAATCAAATAAAAAATATTTTTCATACGACCTATATATATATATATATATATATATATATATCATCATGCCGTGCCGCTATCACGGATATCCCTGACCCTCTCTCTCCACTTCTCCCTATCGTTCATCGCCTCTGGTAGGTCTTCAGGGCTACATCCCGTATCCTCACATAGCTGCTGTATGTATGTTCGAGCTGGTCGTCCTGCTTTTTCTCGGCCATATGTGGGGGTCCATAGGAATACATCACTTATGAGCTCGTCCCTGTTTCTCCAGAAGTGTCTTGCATGTCTGGTTCCTCTAACTTGGATAGTTTTCGTGATAGGAGGCATGTGGTCGTATAGTTGGTGTCTTGTGGGGTGTTGTTCAAAATTGTTCGTATCATTCTTGTTTAATTGCCGTCTAGCTTCTTCTCCAGACGTTTTGTTAGCGTCCATGTAGTGCATCCATACAGCAGTATCGACACGACTGCTGTCTGGAAGAAACTGCGTTTCATTTTATCGGTCAGGTCTGACTTCCATATGATCGATAGCTTATCGATAACTCTCCATGCCTTCGTTAGCCGCGTGTCGATGTCCTTTTCGTTTGATGAGACACCACTTCCTAGGAAGGTGAATTTGTCTACCAGTTTCAGAGAGGTTCCGTCTAACGTGGAAATGTCGCCTGTTTTCAAATATATATATATATATATATAATGTTCAAAAAGTATTGAATCTTGAAAGTAAACAGACAATAAATTAAACGTTTATTCGAAGTTATTTTTCCCTCTGTCCAATGTCGGGTACCCCTGCTTGTAAATAATAATTCATGTATATACGTATATTGAATTCCAAACGAAATGACAGGTAAAATACAAAACGATGTTTGTTTTGATTTCGGAATGACGACGTATAGGCGGAAGTGGGTCGTAAAAGTTCATGCACGGACAAAAAATGACTGACATTTTCTCTAATAGATTTTGGTAAGAGAATATTTTACAAACGATAAATGCTGGGCGGGCTTTAAGCGGAAGGAAGTCGGCCATATTGGAGAGCAGAAACAACTAATCAAATGTCTGGAGAAATAAAAGCCAGGAAAAATAGTTATAAGGATAATAAAATTATAGAAAAAGAAATATATACAAAGATAGAGTGTGAGATGTTAGAAATGGATGAAGTGGGAAGAAAGGAGGATGGTATGAGAGAGCACGAAAGAGATAGAGAGAAACAAAGAGAGAGAGAGAGAGAGGGTGGGGAGATGGAAGAGAAAGAACGAGTAGAAGTTGATTGAATGTCAGAATATATTGTTTGCTGAAAGAAAATCTATTGCAAGAAATTAAAGCAAAGAAAGAAAGAAAGAAGAAGAAGAAGAGGAGGAGGAGGAGGAAGAGGAGGGGGGAGGAGGAAGAGAAAAAGAAGGAGTTGGGAGAAGAGGATAGAACGAAAAACGGAGAGAGAAAGAAAGAAGAAGAAGAAGAAGAAGAAGAAGAAGAAGAAGAAGAAGAGGTGGAAGAAGAGGATAGGATGAGAAAGAAAGAAAGAAAGAAGAAAGAAGAAGAAGAAGAGGAAGAGGAAGAAGAGGATGAAGAGGAGGAGGAAGAGAATAAGGAGTTGGAAGAAGAGGATAGAACGAAAAACGGAGAAAGAAAGAAAGAAAGAAGAAGAAGAAGAGGTTGGAAGAAGAGGATAGTATAAGAAAGAAAGAGAGAAAGAAAGAAAGAAAGAAAGAAAGAAAGAAAGAAAAGTCACATATGAAAAAAGATTGAAATGAGATAAAATTTGAAAGGAAGAGGGAACTAATGAGTGAAAGAAAGAAATAAAATAGATATGGATATAGAAAGAAAAAGAAAAGAAAGATTAAAATATAAGGGGATTAAAAGAAAGAAAGAAAGAAAGAAAAATATTGTTAAATGCAAAAAAAAAAAAACAAACTGTAACATAATAATTTTTCGAAATTTCTAAATTATACGCTTCCTTCCGTATTTTTTTTTTTTTTTTTTGCATAAATCATTTCTTGTCTTCTTTTTTCACCCAATCTTCAATTTTCCTTCATTTTTCATTTTATGCATATTTAAAAACTTCTTTTCTTTTTCTTTCTTACTATTTTTCATTCCATCTTTTCTTTCTCTGTTTTTCAATAATTCACTCCTTCTTTTCTTTCTCTTTATAGGTCATTCTCTTTTTTCTTTCCACGCATATTTCATTCACTCTTTTCTTTTCTTTCTTTTTCTATCTATATTTCGCTCCTTTTATTTATTTTTTTTATTTCTATCTATATTTCATTCCTTTTCTTTCTCTTTCGATCGATCATTTTCTTTTCTTTCTTTTTTTATATATATATTTATTATTTTTTTGAGAGCAGTATTAAACGAGTCCTGGCGACAACACCCCACGAGACTCCAACTATACGGACACTTACCCCCCATCACGAAAACTATACAAGTTCGACGAACCAGACACGCAGGTCACTGCTGGAGAAGCAAGGACGAGCTCATAAGCGATGTACTCCTGTGGACCCCCACATATGGATGTGCAAGAGTGGGACGACCAGCACGAACATACATACAGCAACTATGTGAGGACACAGGATGTAACCCTGAAGACCTGCCGGAGGCGATGAATGATAGGGAGAAATGGCGAGAGAGGGTCAAGGATATCCGCGCTGGCGGCGCGACATGATGATGATGATTTATTATTTCTTCTTTGTTTTCTCCCTTTATTTATATGTTATTCTTTCTTTTCTATCTATATTTCATTCTCTTTTTTCTTCAAAGAATATTCCCTTCTTTCTTTTTCTATCGGTATTTCATTTCCTCTTTTCTTTCTATGTCTATCAAGTTCACTCCCTTTTTTTCAGTAGATATTTCATTTCTAATTTTTATCTTTCGATCAATATTTTTTTTTCCCGATGCTTATTTCATTATTTCTTTTCTTTCTTTTCCTATCAATATTTCTTTTCCCTTTTTTACACATTTTATTTCTTCTTATTGTTTTTTTTTTCTTTTTCTATATTTTCAGTTTCTTCCTTTCCTTCTTTTTCCATCTAAATTTCATTCTTTCCTTTCCTTCTTTTCCTATTTATATTACACCTCATTTCTACTCATATTTTATTCCTTCTTTTCTTTCTCTTCCTCTCTAAATTTCGTTTATTTCATACACCTCTTTTACTAATATCATTTTTTCGTTCTCATAATTCATCTTTTTGTTCTTTTTTATTTCATTTTCCTTTTTTATTTTCCTCTATCCAATTTTTAGAAATTTATAGACTCTTATCATTTTTCATTTTTAGTTTTTTTTCTTTCTTTTTTTTTTTTTTTGTCATTTTCTTCTTTGTCTTTCTTTCTTTCTTCTTTTTCCACCCGATCCGTTTCAAAACCTCAAGCCAAAAACGAAGAAAAAGTGAAATAAAGAAAATAACAATGAAAAACAATCTCGACTTACCCAGCCCAGACAAAAAAACATCTACCACCCACATCAGACCTGTTCGACCAAGTTTTCCAACTTTCTCTCGAACATTGCCAATGACCGTCTCTCGTCCTCCTCCTTCGCCTCTTCTTCCGTTCACCCACATCCTACTAAACGCACTGATTACGTGAGGACGCTAAGTGACATTGTTGTTAGCCTGTAGGACCAACAACCAGATACCACTCTCATAAAATGACCGGGTGAATTTGAAATTCTCCCTCTGTCCTGTCATGAGGCTGACAACACCGTTCAGCTTTCAATTTTACGAAACTGCAAACGCTTGCTATAGCTAACTATTGAAATTTTCAAAGCTGAAAATTCCTTATCCTCGATTATGACGTTTTATTCACTAAATAATTTCGATAGTTTACTGTATCTCCTCAAACTGAGTAACATTCTCCACCTTCGAATTCTTTCATTTGTGAAGAGAAGAAAAAGTTCAGTTTACTGTTTTCGAAATTAATATAAACTTAATAAAACAATTTAAACCGGACTCATTCTTTCCTTAGTCTGCTATCAAAGTCGATGCCGACTCCACAATTTGTACTGGTTGCTATATTAACGCCTGTCCCTTTACCTCGTTATGTAATATTGGTATTTACCCAACCCTTCCACACGAGCATGATTTGATACAATGTCAATTTTTAAGTGGTGTTTAACAGGTTCCAGTTCAGAGATTTCTTTCTCCTAGACCAGTTGCTATACAAGGCTAAAGAGACCAATGTGCCCGAATATATTCGGATGGTGTCCTCGTGGTGTAATAGTTAAAGCGATGGACTGCGGAATTGTAGTAAGCGAGTTCGAATTCCAGTTGTGCTATTACGTTCACTTACGGACAAATACCGTTGGGAAAGGTATGAAACCCCTTATCCTCCAAGCTATGGGTTATATAGCAACACTGCCGTTCTTCTAGAAGGATGGATTTGGCATTAAATAACCTACAAAGGTTGATATGCCATGAAACTGAAACCGACTATATTCTTGTTTACTATTTCAACTTTAAACAAGGCACTTTCAATTCTTTGTCCTTTCTCACATGCGATGGCTATTTATCAATTTGTACTGGATACTTTGTTCTTAGTTCGGAGTTTTCTTGTTCAAGCCTTTTCTAAGTAATTATATTGTGACTAAAAAAAAAGGTGTGGAATCTATTTTCAGTGTGACGGCATTTACTCAGTGTGCGCGAAATTCCGAGGGTATCAGAGTCCGAGGGTAGTCTCTTGTCACAATCGTACAAATACTTTTAGATGTAAGAGTTTTCCTTCTCACTGGTGGGTTGCTGTAAGCATCGTAAAAGCGCCAAGGGAGAATGGATCGATTCATACCTCTCTCAAGGGTTATGCGAAATGCAAACAGTCTCGTCCAATATTTGAACTCAGATCATGAAGTCTATTTCTCAAAAAGATAACCATTACGCTATGAGCACCTGAATCTATCTATCTATCTATCTATCTATCTCAGTCAGTTTCTCTCTATCTATCTATCTATCTATCGTTCAATCGATCTCATTGTAAGACACGATTTCGCATCCTGGAGGAGGCGGTTTGCATTTCACATACCACTAATACCATTACGAAAGGCTTAAATCTAATTATTCTCCTTTCAGCTATAAATAAATAGTAGGACAGACTGGGCTCTTTAACCTTGGAATAGCAACCGGTCTAGGAGAAGGAAAGCGTTGAATTTAAACCTGTTAAACTCCACATAAAAATTTTACCTTGTTTTGCATCAAGGGGTTGCGTGAATATATATCTGTCAATCTAAACTAGCTCATATCTCAATCTGGTAAGCGCTCTTAAGGTCTATCTACGTCTGTTTATATCAATCTCACAAGGCATTAACGCTTCGTGAAAGGCAAAAAAGCCTCGGCCCGGATTTGAACTCGGGTCGCTGTGTCCGTTTCCTAGCACCACAAGCAACATATTAAGTTATATTAGTTTAGATTTCTTTCATAAATAAATATTCTTTACAAGTGAACATTTCTCTCGTTGACTTCTCTGCTCCCTGGGGCATGTTCTTGGGGTGTAGTGGTTAAAGCGATGCAATGCGGGATTGTAGTAAACGAGTTCGAACTCCAGTCGCGGTATTACGTGCACTTTAGGTCAAATACCCTTGGGAAAGGTATGAACCCCCTCATCATCCCAGCAATGGGTTAAATAGTAACACAACTGTTCTTCAAGAATGATGGCTTTGACATTAAATAACCCAAGAAAGTTGATGTGTCAGTAAAGAAACCAATCCAAACCCTACTCCATGTTTTTGGAGGTACCGAGTTAATTAGTATACCCGTCCTTAAAACAGAATGAATTAACAAAGATTCTATTTAAGTTTGGCTTGTCAAATATTAGTATTGTTTGCTATTTCGTTACCCAAGCCTAATGGGGTTCTACTAGCCCCAAAATTTAAGTCGTTCTTTGTAACTCAGCCAGTTATAAAGAGTCTGAGACTTTCCAAAAATACCCAAATCTCGTGTATGACTTCTTCACGCGTCTCCCACTTTTTTGTCGGTCAAAAGGCCGGACACTTGAGTTACTGATAGGGAGAGGTGGCTTCTATATTAATGATCGTGTTTATAGTTCCGTCACGTAGTGGCTAACGTGCGGTACTACTGCCTCATCGTAAAGGAGTTCGATTTCCTGTCACGCTATCACTTTTACTTGTAGGGTATTTGGATGAAGGTCACGGGCAAAGGGCAAGACTGTGTTACCGGCTGAATATCTGACTCCATATTTTGGATATATTATTTTACCCCTACGTTGGTTGGTCGGTGTAATGCCTTCCCCAAGAAAGTCCCAAAAGAATTATACAAAAGAAAAGACAGCAACAGATAAGAGACGAAGACGTTTCTTTCATACTTTCCTTTATTTACTGGGTTCAACAACCATTCCATGGATGAGGGAGTTTTTCCTGGATACATTGAAATGGTTGAATCCCATAGTTAAGGTGTCAAAACACGTTAATCGTTTTCATGTATGTATGTGTCCGCATTTGGTATTTCGGGCTTCCATAAGAGTTAGTTTTCTTTAGGAAGTTTTTCAAATTTCGGTAAGGGTTAGTTTATAGTTCAGTTGTGGGTCTTGTATATTTCAGCATAATGCTGACCGAGAGAGAGCTGCTACTGGGTGAAAGGGGCTAACCAACGCTACGTCCAAAGACGTATGTGTGGTGCCCAGACACTAGGAAGCAACGATGTTATCAAAACGCTGCTCACTGCCGGAAAGAGAAAGAATGGTTGGTCCTCTTTGTCAAGAGGATGCCTTTTTTCTTTTACGCATGCGTCATCCCTTTTTCCTGATAGGGACCTCTGGGAGTTTCTGAAAATAGTTTTCTTTTTCTTTTATTTTTTTTTTTAAATTTAATTTTAAATTCTTTTAACTTATTTATTCGTTCCCTACATACTATTACCCTTCATAAAGGCAAGAACCGCTTTTATGCTCCAAGTCACATTTCATAGTATCACTGCTGTTTTTCTACGTAGATAGCTTTGGCTTTGAATAACCCAAGAACGTTGACATACCATTAAATCAAAGATACCTTAACATATTAAATTTCACGTCAGAGTTGACAAGCCACGATTTAGCAATAATAGATCTTTCTTTCATCGACTCGATGATACCACTTGACCTCCCCCACCTCGTATCCAGGTAAACGTTGTAAGTCTAATAAAGTAAATGGTAATTTTTCTGTGACCACCAATCCTAACTCAAGACACCACAACGTCACTGAATGGGTTGAGAGTGACCCAATTCCTTACAAGCTCACCGTTCCTGCTCACCGTTTATACGAATTGGGTACATTTCTTTCCAGACCACACAAATATTCCCTCATTTCTATCAATTCTATCGTCGTAAAACGATGAGGAATTTTTTTTAATAAGTAGTGTTTAATCCATTCCTTTCAGAACACATTCGGACTGGACAGTAGAAAACACCGACTGTACCTCTGCAGAGGGGTTAGACCCCTTCGACGAATGCCTGGTATATGACACTAAACTATCCTGATATTGAGTTTCCAGCCCTGTAGATTTGGGGGAATACTGAGTGCCTCTTCATTGCCATTACTCCCATTTCCACTCTGGTCCGGAGTGTTATTAACAGTTAAGATTCCATCTATAGGTCAAGTAGAAATGTTAAACCATTTAACTGTGTGCAAACAAATGATTGATGGTAAGTTGAATTTTTGACTCACCCTTGTATATATTTATATATATACAAGGTTGAGTAAAAAAGTAATACCTTTTTCTTTAGTACAGGAATATTAACCGACATAGAAACAGGTATCGTACATCAAAATGAAGATGGTCCTATCTGGATCACATCCCTACTTCTAAACATAGTGCACCGTTTCTCTGAATAGCAATATTCCACACTCGAATAAGAATATTTATCCCTGCCTTGTGAAATTTTGATAACTGTTCTTTGAGCCATTTCATCTGTGCAGTTTTCACTTCCTTGTCACTGGAATAATGTCTACCTCGTACACCGTCTTTCATTGGGCCGAAGAGACGATAACCTGAAGGTGCTAAATCTTGCCAATCGATTATCCCCTCCTCCTGCATGACAATGCTCGACCAAACATAAGCATCAGGACGAGGGAGACAAATAGGTGGACAACTTTACTGCATCCTCCATACTCACCAAAATTAGCGCCTTCAGACTATCATCCCTTCCTCATATATCATCATCATGTCGCGCTATCAGCACAGATATTTCTGACCCTCTTTCG
>OY757944.1:7758335-7918335 GCA_963585895.1 Sepioteuthis lessoniana
AGAGTGTTCTGTACCTACAAAATAGCTTAATGGGCTTGCCTTATCGAAAAATACATGGACTATTCGAGCAAGTTAGAAAGCATGCAATAATATATAGAGAGAGAGGGAGAGAGAGAGGGGAAGGATTGGTTTGGTTAATATTTTTGGTCCGGAAGACATCGGTTCAATCCCAGGTCGAGTCATATCAAAGATTTTTAAAATGAGACTTGATGCTTCCTTGCTTTACACTCACCTATATAAGGTACGTATCAAGGGTAAAGTGGAGCAATCTAGGGAAAGGAGTAGCGCCCTCCCTTACAGCTCGGTGTTGTAGCTATCGAAAAGGGAGCCTTCTGGTCACCCTCGACTAAAGGGAGACAACTTTACTTAACTTACTTATGGTATATCAACCATTGTAGGTTATTTAATGCCAAATCCTCTTTATACAAATATATTAAATATATAGGAATTGGCTTGGTTTTATGGCATATCAACCATTGTAGGTTATTTAATGCCAAATACTCTTTATACAAATATATTAAACATATAGGATTTGGCTTGGTTTTATGGCGTATCAACTATTGTAGGTTATTTAATGCCAAATTCAATTTATTTTCACCAGCAAAGAAGAGGGAACACATAAAAAAAAGATCCAAAACAAGGCTGTAACGGCATCTGAATAAATATGGCATTCGTACAGATTAAACACCGTCAAAGAAAGTCTGGTAGTATTGTGAGATACTGCTGGGGAGTCCTGGGTTAGTAGTAATGTTGCTTCGACCCCGAAACCATGCCTGAGCCCAGGGGCATCATCTGATGAAGAATTACTGGAAGCAAAACTGGTTTTTGGCGGCAGTTCTTACACACACACACACACACACATATATATATATATATATATATATATGATTTGTAATCACATTTCGTTAATTTTTTTAAACGAGCTAGAGTTCATTTCTTGCACACAATTAAATGGTTTCAAGTACTGATATGTAATAGTAATAATTTAACATCAGTCACCTATTTTCACGCAATGTATTTACATATAAACTAATTTGTTTGCCCAATAACGTTGCTATTGATTCAACAAAGTTAGATTTTTCAATCATTGCAATCAAACACTTAAAATTTAATTCTGTGCAATTAGTCAATCAGTTATAAGAATTGCAATTAAACACTAATTAATCTATATAACACTATTCATTTATTTGAACACAGTCAAATGGTTTCAAATATTGCAATGTATCACCAACAATTCAATAAAACATCAGTCATTTGTTTGCACACAGTTAAATGATCAAACAGTTCTATTTCAAATAAATCAATTTAAGATAAGTCATCAAAGTTAAAAGTTTCCAAGAATTGCTTTGCATCATTAACAATCCAAATAAACATCAGGCATTTTTTGCACGCAATTTAAATAGTCAAACAGTTCTGTTTGACCCATAGATAGGACCCTATCAGGTACGACCACTTCGGATGAGAGTGGACCTGAGAGCAATGGCAATGAAAGGTTACTCTGCATTCCCCAAATCTTCATGTATGGGGCCTCGCCATCTGATTGTTTTATGTCATATCCGGGACACTAGGAAGTGCAAGGGTCTTACAACTTTGCAAACATGCTGTCAGTGAATTCTACAGCCCCAACCGACTAGGCTAAAGAGAGAAAGAAAAAGAGTGAGAGAGATATATATAGAGAGAGAGAAAGAGAGAGAGAGTGTGTGTGTATATGTGTGTGTGTGTTTGTGAGAGAGAGAGAGAGACAGACAGAATGTGTATATGTATAAACAGATTGGGATAGATATATAAGAACTGATGTTGATTGATAAAAACTGATATATCTACATACAAGAAGCATCTGGCATGTCTAGCCATACAGAAGTTTTATGATACAACAAAATTATCTTTAAATGACAATATAGTTAAGTAAAATTGACGATTGTAGTCAAAAGCGGTCAGAAGGCTCCCTTTTCAATAGCTACAATACAGAGGTGTAGGAGAGGAATTGACTCCTTTCCCAGGATTGCTCCACTTTACCCTTGATACGTACGTTATATTGCTGAGTGTCAAGCCAGGAGGTATCAAGTACCATTTTTAAAGTTTTAGGTAAGACGTGACCTGGGATTGAACCTAAGTCTCCCAGACCATTGACGAACACTCTACCCAGACAGACAGACGAAGAAAGAAAAACAAAGACAAGGTGACAGAGATTGACAGAGAAAGAAAGAGTTTGGTTTGGTTTTATGGCATATCAACGATTGTCGGTTATCTAATGCCAAATCCTATTTATACATATATATTAAATATATGAGATTTGGTTTGGTTGAATTTTATGACATATCAACCATTATAGGTTATTTAATACCAAATCTTATTTATACATATATATTAAATATACGAGATTTGGTTTTTTGGATTTTATGACATATCAACCATTGTAGGTTATTTAATACCAAATCCTCTTAATACATATATATATAATATATAGGATTTATATATTAATTAATATATATAGGCATATTAACCATTGTGGGTTATTTAATGCCAAACCTTCTTTATACAAATATACATTAAGAGTATAGGATTGTAAACATAATTCAACAACGTTAAATGATTCCAATTCATTTGTTTACACACAGTTAAATGATCAAACAGTTCTTTTTCAAATAACTTTGACATTAGTAGAAGCAGATATCTTTTGAAATTTGAAGGTGTTTTTATGAATAAA
Source organism: Sepioteuthis lessoniana (assembly GCA_963585895.1). NCBI lineage: Eukaryota > Metazoa > Mollusca > Cephalopoda > Myopsida > Loliginidae > Sepioteuthis > Sepioteuthis lessoniana. The sequence goes on from OY757944.1 coordinate 7,761,043, forward strand.
ACGTTTCCCAAAAGTTGCAATATACCACCACTTAAACTCTCATTAGACTATATTGTGTTATGGACGCTGACTAAACGGATGGAGAAAAAGCTTGACGGCAACTACACAAGAATGCTGCGAGCGATTTTGAACAAGTCCTGAAAGCAACACCCCACAAAACAGCAGCTGTACGTCCACCAACCTCCCATCACGAAAACTATCAAAGTTAGACGAACAAGACATGCGGAACACTGCTGGAGAAGCATAAGTGATGTTCTCCAATGGACCCCCTCACATGGCCGAGCAAAAGCAGGGCGACCAGCTCGAACCTACATACAGCGGCTCTGTGAGGATACGGGATGTAGCCCTGAGGACCTGCCAGAAGCGATGAACGATAGGGAGGAGTGAAAAGAGAAGGTCAGGGATATCCGTGCAGGCGGCACGACAAGATGGTGAGATGATGATGAGATACTACCTGTTTTACTGGTAGTATCTCATGCAGAGGTCTATTTCAGCTTCTATGACAGAAGACTGTCTGCTCCTAACCTCACTGCGCAACTGAACCAATGCAGAGAAAAAAATGTGTCTACATCCACTGTGAGGAGAAGACTCTGTGAAGTTGGCCTATATTGCAGAATCGCTGTTGAGGAAGAAATCCAACGTCAAAAGGCTCCAGTTGGCCAAGGCAAACAAAGACTGGACAACAAATCGATAGAATTAATTCCCTTGGGCTGACGAAGCAAAGCACAAAAGCTTATTTTCGAATTGGTAGGTCTATATGCAGCGAATAGTTGGTGAAAGATCTGAAACCCCCTGTATCACACCAACTGTAAAGCAACGAGAAGGCTCTGTCATGGTTTGGGGAGATTTATTAATTGCAAAACCAGGGATTTACACCTGGTGAAGAGCAAACTGAATCAGACCAGATATCACAGCATACTGCAGCATCACGCGATCTAATCTGGAACGTGGATTGTGGCTCAAGGGTTGGTATTCATGCAAGATAATGAGCCAAATAATTCTAGTAAACTCAGCCAGAAGTGCAGCACTTCCTTTAACTGTTATCTTTGGCGGTGCAAACGGCGGACTTAAGTCCCATTGAATTGATATATGATAAGCTTAGCTGAATGTCAGAGCTAAACAACCCATAAATGCAGCTCACCTAAAAAGAATGGTTTAATGTAAAAATGGTTTAATGTGTGTGTAGTGGGGGAGCAAGATTTGCTTATATTCCTTCAGTATTTCTCTTCAGCAGCGCTTCAAGCACCGGGAAAGTAAACCATCCTTTAACTCTTTTAGGTCAGTGAGAAAAATGGAGTACCAGTATGCTACCTTTCCAGGTACCCAATTAGCCAAATGGGTATCTATTTTTCCGGGTACCCAATTATCGATATGGGCACCTACTTTTCCAGGTACCCAATTATCAAAATACTTGGAAAGACAGGTACTTCCACTTCGGTTCTTAATGAACCTGGGAGTAATGACAATGAAGAAGTTGCCTAATACTCCCTCAATCTCCAGAACTGAAGCCATAACATAAGATGCAATTTAATGTCGTACCTAAAATAATCCTTTTTATAGGGGCGGGGGAGTCATACTCTGCTATACATTGAAATATTCTAATCTTTATCAACGGGCTGACTGATAACTTGCACAATTATGATTTCAAGACATTCTTTATAACTCCCAGGTCCACTGTGAGCCGGACAGAAAGTACCTGTTTGGCTGCTATATATCAGATATAGCAGTTTTAAAATCATCTCTATTGGATAAGAATACTTGAAACCATACAACATCGAGTAAATTATTGATGGCTGAGAGGAATACTTAAAACCATATAACTGTAAAACATATTATTATTATTATTATAACTCATTGTGAATTTTTCACACCAATGTTAGCAGATGGTCTTTAACAGGAGTCAAATTGACAACAAGTCTCCTCAGGTCTCCAGGACTTATCTCAATATTCTGGCTGATCCCAACAATGCTGTTGTTTAGATTGTCTCATTTAAAATCACAATAATTCACCAAAGATTTTACAAGTGAACGATAAATCAATGTTCTTTAATAGAAGAAACACATTACTAACCTGATTTACTTCCGAGCCTCAGTTCAGACATATAGTAGTTCGATTTGGTGGGCTGGTTGACAGTTTTTTTACACAAGCGTTAGCTGATGGTTTCTTACTGGAGTTTGAGTGACAGAAAATCTCCTCACGTCTCCAGGACTCTTCTCAGTATTCTGGCCGTTCTCAGTAATGCTGTAGTTTGGGGAGTCTCAACTCGTCCGCCAACTTTCAAGTCCTCCAGGACCTTTAATAATTCTTTAGTTACTGTGCCAAAAGCGCCAATCACAATTGGTATAATTGTCACCATCATGTTCCATAGTTTTTCAATGCTCTAGCAAGGCCGAGGTACTTATCCTTCTTTTCACATTCTTTCAGTTTTATTGTGGTCAGCCGGGACAGCAAAGTCGATTCTTTTTTGTTGTTGATTATCATAAGGTCTGGTCTTCTGGCCGAGATTAGGTGATCCGTTTGTACGTCAAAATCCCATAGGAGTTTATGCATGCCATTTTCTTGGACAGGTGCTGGGTTGTCAATATACCATTTGTTGGTGTGGCCAGATTTAAATTTATTACGCATTTCCCAGTGGATCACTTTGCCAACCCAGTCGTGTCTAGTCTTACATTCCTTCTGCGCTAATTTGCTGGATTCGCTTATTATGTGATTGATCGTTTCGTCTCTGTCACCGCATAGCCTACATTTGCTATTTCGTTGAGTCTTATCTATTCCCGCTTTGATATGATTGGTTCTTATGGCGTTGTCCTGTGCTGCTGTTCGGAGAGATTTTATTTCTCTCATAAAGTTTCCTTTTCTTAGCCATGTCCAGGTTTTGTCATGGGAGATATTGTTTATTTTTCGTTTAAGGCGGCCATAGAGTTGTTTTTCTTTCCCATTTTTGTTTCCTAGTTATTGTCATTCTATCGTCTATTATTATTATTATTATTATTATTATCTTACTCATTTGACAGTTTTTCCCACAAGCGTTAGCTGATGGTTTCTTAATGGAGTTTGGGTGACAGCAAGTCTCCTCAAGTCTCCAGGACTCTTCTCAGTATTCTAGCTGATCCTAATAATGCAGTAGTTTGGATGGTCACCACTCGCTCCCTTCTTTCTAAGTTCTCCAGTCTCTTTAACAATCCCCTGGTGAACGTATCGAGTGCACCAGATACAATTAGTATCAACGTTACTTTCATGTTTCATAGTATTTTCAGTTCTCTAGCAAGGTCTTGATTATTACTATTATTATTATGGACGGATAGCAAGGTCTTGATTATTACTATTATTATGGACGGATAGCAAGGTCTTGATTATTACTATTATTATGGACGGATAGCAAGGTCTTGATTATTACTATTATTATTATGGACGGATAGTAAATAAATTTATACATGGGTCACCCGTTTGTTTTGGTTTGGTTTGGTTGTGTTTTATGGCATATCAACAGCTATGTGTTATCTAATGCCAAATCGCGTTATACATATATACATTTATTGTTTTCACTCAGTCAGATGGTTTCAAGTATTGCAGTTCAATACTAATAATTCTATTTGAACTAATTTCTTCGCATACACATAAATTGATTCAAGTATTACAATTTATTGTTTGCACTTGGTTAAATGGTTTAAAGTATTGCTATTTAACACTAGTAATTCCTTGTCCAGTCCGCTGGGGTTGTAGGAAATACTGATTGCTTCTCTGCTGATGGCTAAGACCCCTCCCAACGAGAGTCCTGGATATGACACTAAACAATCTGATGGTGAGGTTCCAGTAATGTTAGGGCTTTGGGGAATACGGAGTACCCAATTATTGCCATCGCTCCCAGGTCCACTCTGGCCTGGAGTGGTAGCGCCTGATAAGGATCCTATCTATGGGTTAAATAGAAGTAAACCGTGGACTGAGATTACTGTTTTTTCCATTCAAACTGTGTATTTATGATAAACTGAATTGTTTAAAATAGAACTGTTTTAACCTCGAAACGCTGTACTTATGCTAAACTGAATCATCTGAAATAAAACTGTTTTGACATTATTTCTGTGTATTGCCCAGTAGGCTGGGACTGTAGAATACGTTGACTGCACCTCCTGGATATGACACTAAATAATCTGATGGTGAAGTTCCAGCAATGCTGGAGCTTTGGGGAATGCGGAGTACCCCTTCATTGGCATGACTACCAGGTCCACTCTGGCCCGGAATGGTAGCACCTGATAGGGCCCTATCTATGGGTTAAATAGGATTAAGGCATACTTATGATAAAATGAATTGTTTGAATTAAAACTGTTTGACTAAACTGAATAGCTTGAAATAGAAATGTTTTTGACAATTAAACTGTGTATTTACATTTAAATTGTGTGCTTATGCTAAACTGAATTGTTCGAAATGGAACTGTTTTTGACATTGAAACTGTACTGACACTAAACTGAATGTTTTAATATATAATTTCTGTACTTAAGCTAAACTGAATTAGCTGAATTAGAACTGTTTGAATAAATTGAATGAGTTGAAATAGATATGTTTTTGACAAACGGTGTACTCATGCTAAACTAAATTGTTTGAAATAAAACTATTTGCATAAAAATAGATTTGGCGTTAAATAACCTACAAAGATTAATATGCCATAAAACCAACCAACCAACCAACTAATAATTTTATCAGATATTTATAATAATCCATCGTAAAACTTTTCAATTATTGCTGATACGAGTAATTCCGCTCAATATTATTCATTCGTTTGCATATAGTGATATAGTTTCAAGCACTGCTACGAAATACTATTTATTCAATTTGATGTTATACATTTGTTTGCTCACAGTCAAATGGTATTAAGTATAGTAAATGATTAAATAATTTTATTTGACCCATAGATGGGACCTTAACAGGTGCTATGATTCCAGGTCGAAGTGGACCTGGGAGTACTGGCAATTAAGGGACACTCTACATTCCCCAAAGATCTAGGACAGTAGGTTCACCATCAGATTGTTTAGTATCTTACCCTGGACACTTATTCGGGTGGGGGGCGGTTTTTTTCCCTCAACTAAGATGCGGTCGTCGTATTCAAAAGCAACAGGTGACTGTGCTAGGGTCACGCGGAGAGTAAGTTAAGTGTACAAAAGATAAAAAGACAAACCAATACGTTAATACTGGAGGGTTCGTAGGTGAGAATTTATAATTTGGGGGTAGTTTTACGACAAGATCCGTCACTGATTCAGCGATATATTTACAGACAATTAAGAGTCTCGGTCTCTTTAACACCTTGTAATTTGTCTAAACAGATCAACGAGTTTTTTCATATCTATCTATCTATCTATCTATCTATCTATCTATCTATCGCATTTTGTTCATATCTATCTATCTATCTATCAGATTTTTTTCATATCTATCTATCTATCTATCTATCTATCTCAGTCTGTTTCTATCTATCTATCTATCTATCTGTCTATCTCATTTTGTTCATATCTATCTATCTATCTCATTTTGTTCATATCTATCTATCTATCTATCTATCGATCTATCTATCTCATTTTGTTTCTATCTGTCTATCTATCTATCAATCTATCTATCTATGTCAGTTACTATCTATCAAACTATCTTATTCTGTTCATATGTATCTTCACTCTCTCTGTTCATATCTATCCGTCTATCTATCTCATTTTGTTCATATCTATCTATCTATCTATCTATCTATCTATCTATCTATCTATCTATCTCGTTCTGTTCTGGGGTAGTCCCAATAGCGTCGTTGTTGAAGTACTGAACTGTGACATCTTAGTAAGCGAGTTCGAACTCCAGTAATGCTGTTGCGTCCCCTTTCAGATAATTTCCTTTTAGAAAAGTATGAAGCCCCTTCCCCCTCATCCAACTATGGATTACCTAATACCACTTCTGTTCCACCAGTATGGTTTTGTCAGTAAATAACCCACGAAGCTTGATATGCCAAAAAACAAAAGAACTCTATCAATCTATCGTTTCACCCATTCAACAAATCAATCCACACTGGAGTTTGGTGGAAGATGTTATTTGTTCCTTGTCGTCTGGGGCAAAACCTTGGCGCAAAATAAATGGGGTAGTCTAAAAGGGGAAAAAAACTACCACGGAAAACATCAAAGCGTCAGGATAGAAAACTCAATTTAATATCGGAACACTTACATGATATTTACTTAGTTTTTTGTTTTTTTTAGTCGTATATAAACTAATAATAGATAAAACGCAAACATTTATCTGAACATTCTGGATTCATATAAGATTCCTTAAACAAACAAATCAGTTAAATGAATGCCGTATATCCTTTTAGGTCGTGGGCACCTCTGGTGGTGTAACGGTTAGCAAGCTAGACTTGCAAACCTACACGAGTGAGTTCGAGTCTCATTGGGCGCCCCATTCATTCAGCCTTGTGCCATATCGAAGCAAAGAGCTTTGTAAATTACTATATCCTTTTAGGTCGTGCAGAGGGAAATATTATAAAATAACTTTATGTTGCATAAGTCATTCATAGACAACAACAAAAAAGAATGTTTGGTTCGTTGCCTCTTTTTGAGTTTCTAGCAAGGACTAGACAAATTTGAAATGATATTACTGATTAAAGTGGTTCCGACTTTCAAAGAAATAAATCAAACAATGTTGTTTTGTAAGAGAAAACTTGCTCTATCACACAGTGTTTTTGTATTCTCTATAACTGTTGTTGAGGTTTCTGTGGAAATAATTAGGATTTGTTTGGTTTCTTTGTTTAATGGCATATCAACCTTTGTTGTTTATTCAACGCCAAAGTCATCCTTCTAGAAGAACTGTGATGGTTCTATTTAACCCATAGCCGGGAGGACTTGGGGATTCATATATTTCCCAAGGATATTTGTCCGAAAGTGAACGTAATAGTGGGACTGGAGTTCGAACTCACTTATTACAATTCCGCAGTCCACTGCTTTAACCAATGCACTACCATGACGCCGCCCAAATAATTAGAACGCATCACTTTTGAAACGACCATCTTACGAACGCAGCATGCTTTCCCAATGTTCATCGCTGGCGAAAATGTCTAAGATGGTGACTCTGATTAAAAGTGTTTTGTAGCAGAAAACTTGCTCAATCCAAAAATGTTATTGTGCTCACCACAAATCTAATTTCAGTGAAACTAAATCAGAGACTTTATTTTCAAGAGTTAACCATCGTTATCATTTGTCAATGAATCTTATCTAAGAAGTGGCCATAGTATTTAACTTATCGTATGAGACATAGTACTTTGATATGTCGTAAAAGAAGTCATAGGATCTAAATTATCGAATAAGTCACCATATCATTTTTTTTTGTTTTTTTGCTTAATGGCATATCAGCCTTCATGAGTTGTTTAACGCTTAAGCGATCCTTGTAGAAAAACAAGGACACTTTTTCAACCAATAGCTTGCAGGGATAAGAGAGTTCATGCCTTTTCCTGGAGTAGTAGTTCCAAATGACGCAACTTAAGTTTGGACTTGCTTATTTCGATGGCCCTGTCGGTTAGGGCTGTAACACAGACTACGTCTCTGCAGAGGGGTAAGACTCTCCTAACGAGTGTCCTGTACCTCAGTCGACTGGGGCTGTGAATATACTGACTTCATCTCTACAAAGAAGTAAGACTCTCCCAACAAGTGTACTGTGGCCCAATCAGCTGGAGCTGTGGAATACACCGACTTCATCTCTGCAGAGAAGTAAGACTCCCCCAATGAGTGTTCTGTGGTCCAGTCGGTTGCTACTGTAAAATACACCGACTGCTTCACTGGAGAGGGGTAAGACTCTCCCAACAAGTGTCCTGGATGTGACACTAAACAATCTGATGATGAAGCTCTAGTAATGCTGAAGCTTTGGAGAATGCGGAGCACTCCTTCATTGCCATAGCTCCTAGATCCACTCTGACCTGGAGTGGTAGCACCTGACAAGGTCCTATCCATGGGTCAAATAGAACTAAACTGTGCTCTTATGCTAAACTGAATTGTTTGAAATAGAACTGTTTAGATGTATAAAAATTGATTTTGCATTAAATAATCTACAATGGTTTATATGCCAAAGACAAAACCGAAATTAACTAAATTCGCTAACTTCGAGGCCACAGTCTAGCTCTTTGGCCAATACTCCATATTATTTTTACTTATCGTAAAAGAAGCCATAGTATTTTAACTGATCTCTTATAACTTGACTCTGTGAGTGCTACGGTTTCTTACTCGTTAATATCCGTTGAGTAAAACTACTACTTCTTCTCCCAGTCTCCCCCCTCGTAAAAGAAAATCATGTTACTCTTGACAAGAGCTGGGGAAAAAACATGTAATAGACGTTTCTTTTCACATGTATCAGTTCTATCTTTTTGTGTTGTCACTTCTACACCAAAAACAGTATTTTTGGGGTTTTTTTTAACTTGTAGTCTTGCTACTTCGACACGGACAGGAAATACGAATCAAACTACAGATCGCATTCCCGTCATTCCTCTTATTCATTTCATTCTTTGTTTTTTATTTTCTCCAATTCGAAAAGCTACATGCTCGAGAAAACACCGACACACACACATACACACACAAGCAGACACACACATAATCATGCAAGTATGGACACACATTTTCATATATGCAATTCGTGTCCATAAAGTTCAAGAATAATTCTTTACAGGGTGAATCAAAGGTTTTGCAAAATTTTAGTAACGTAAGACACAGTTCCACAATTCAGTATGCTTTTGCTGAGGTTGTGAATATGACTAAACACGCTAGACGGTGTACGGTCGAGCTTCCCTGATACTCCCTCTGTGCTCCCAGCCGGATGGTTGACTTGTTGGTATTTTTGTTTACGGCGTATCAACACTTTTCGGGTCATTTAACGCCTAATTAAATTTCAAACAATTCATTTTAGTATAAGTATACTTTTTGTAGATACACAGTTAAATGTCAAAACAGTCCAGTTAGATATCAAAATAATTCTATTTCAAACAATTCAGTTTAGTATAAATACATAGTTTAGTTCTATTTGAACCATCGATAGAACCCTGTCAGGTGTTACCACACCGCGTCAGAGTGGGCGTGGGAACGATGGCAATGATGGGGTACTCCACGTTCCCCAAAGCACCTGCATTACTGGAAGATCACCACCAGATTGTTTAGTTTCATATCCAGGACACTCATTAGAGGGTCTTACCTATATGCAGAGAAGTGGTCGGTGTATTTTACAGTACCAGCCGACTGGACAATCCCCGTCGTATTTGCTTAGATGACATTAAACACCGCATTGCAATCCACACTTTCTGACCCACAAAATGTCATGAACCTTAGGTTACTCTACAGTTATCAACTGAGCTTTCAACTTCAGCAGTGGCGTTATGGCCTAGTTCAAACTCTTAAAACCAAGGTTCCTGAATACGCATGTTCATCTATGCAACTTTCAAATCACACCAGCAATGCACAACGTGTAAGCTCACCAAATAGATCGGTACTACCAACCACAGCGGATGACTTTCACAGTTTGAACAGCCTTGGTCACGAGATATACGCACCACAAATAAACACATACTAAAATATAGCAAAACTTTTCATTAGAACATCGATTGATAAAATCAAAGAAAACGGTTTACAGTTGACAAAGAAAAGAAGCAGAAGGTACCCGACAAAAACAATTACCGACGCCGATGACGACGCCGATGACATAGCGCTTCTAACAAATGCACCCACCCAAGTAGAAACCCTACTGCACAGTTTGGAACGAACCTCTGCAGGCATTGGCCTTCATGTCAATGTACACAAAACGGAATATATGTGCTTTAATCAAACAGGCGACATTTCCACCCTAAACAGTAGCTCTCTGAAACTAGTTGACAAGTTCACCTACCTGGGAAGCAGTGTCTCATCAACTGAGACACACATCGACTGGCGACTAGCAAAGGCATGGACAGCTATCAATAAGCTATCGGTCATATGGAAGTCAGACCTGACCGATAAAATGAAGCTCAGTTTCTTCCAAGCAGCTGTCAAGTCGATACTGCTATATGGATGCACTACATGGGCGCTGCAAATAGTATTGAATAAGTCCTGGAGGCAACACCCCACAAAGCAGCAGCTATACGGCCACCTACTAGCCATTACGAAAACTATCAAAGTTAGACGAACCAGACATGCAGGACACTGCTGGAGAAGTAGGGACGAGCTCATAAGTGATGTATTCCTATGGACCCATTCACATGGCCGAGCAAAAGCAGGGTGACCAGCTCGAACCTACATACAGCAGCTCTGTTAGGATACGGAGTGTATTCCAGAGGACCTGCCGGAAGCGATGAACGATAGGAAGGGGTGGTGAGAGAGGGTTAGGGATATCTGTGCTGATGGCATGACAAAACGATAGTGATTGAGTATAAGATCTTCTAACAGTATATTGATAGACTGATTTTAATGCACGTCAATCTGGCCTGAGTTATTTTATGCCAAGAGTTAGCCCCTACATCACGAGTCCTTCTAATCCTCTTAAATCAATAGACTATCTATAAAAAATTGTGCATCGTTTATTTAATCTAAATATATGTAACGAGGTGCATACGATAAGTTTCCAGACTTTTTTCGTATGGGCACTTTTATTGATAGTACAGACATGAAACTCTAGTCCCCTTCGAAGTAATCTCCTCCGGATGCGATGCACTTGTTCTACCTTTTCAACAACTTTTGGAAGGCCCCAGGGAAGTCCTCTTGTGGGAGCGTGTCAATGACCTTCGTCACAGTCTCTTTCATCTCCTCAATTGTCTCATAACGACAGCCTCTGAGCTTAGGGAATAACCAAAAGTCACAGGGAGCAAGGTCTGGACTATAGGGACGGTGAGGAACTGTCTTGATGCCCATCTTGGTCAAATAGTCTTTAACAAAAATGGAGTTATGGACTGGTGCATTGTCCTGGTGGAAATGCCACTGGCCCGATTTGAAGAGTGCTGGCCTCTTCCGACGGAATCTCTTCCTGAACTCCCTTAAAACCTCAACATAGTAACCCTAACCTTAACCCTTTGGCCAATCAACTCTAGTGTATTTACTTCCTTACTCCTCCCACACCTCTCATCATCCCTCACAGACTCTCTGCCTTCCTTGAATCTCTTATGCCACTCAAAAACCGATTCATGCAGGATGCTCCAAAAGCAGTCTGAAGCATTCCATACGTTTCTGTGGCATTTTTTTCCAAGTTTAAAACACAATTTTATTGCATATCGTTTTTCTAAAGTGTCAGATTGCATTTTTGAAATTCACCAGCTGTGACAATCAGGCTTTAGTAGGGTGTATTCCAATTCCTACTTTAGCTGTTCATTTAAACCTGAAATCATAAAAATCGGTCAGTCATCTCATAAGATGTAGAGCTATAAGACACTGAATTTTCAAGAGTCTACGACAATTTTAAATGCCCATACGAAAAAAGTCTGGAAACTTATTGTATGCACCTCGTATTTCCATTGTGGGTTAATATTATTTGAATAGTCTCTCTTGTGTGGGTACCACGAATTTAGAAAAAAAAACTACAGCAACAAACTAATTAAATCAGTGTGAATGCCCATGTTATCGCGGCTAAAGTGTTGGACGACAATATCGTAGCAAGCGATTTAAATTTTTATCATGCTATTAGATCCTTTTCGGATTAATACCCTTGGGGAATACATGAACTTATACACCAGTATCACTGCTTTTCTTCTGAAAGGATGGCTTTGGTTCTAAATACCTAACAAGGTTTGATGTGCCATTAAACAAAGAAACCTAATTAAATCAGTTTATTTTCAGCTGTATTTACACAACTAAGATTTTTAAAATTCCACTTATGTTATTGCTGACCACTTTCCTCAGTGGAGCAACGAACCTGAACCAGTTGTCCAAAATAATGCTTGTTCATATAAATTCTGTCTTCCAGATTGAAAGGTCCTATAACTTGAGGCGATGAAGTTTTCTCTCGATGCCACATTGGTGACACTAAATATCATTATTTTCTGAAAAGATAAGCCGTGCCACTTGTACGTTGAGGAGATGACAAAAAATTTGAACATAGGACTTTGCCACCTTTCCAAAGTAATTTCCCATTTAATAAAGGAAAGAAGAAAGGAAGAAAGGAAAGAACCAAATTTAATCTGTTTCGTTCCTCTATTATTATTATTATTATTATTATTATTATTATTATTATTATTATTATTTTTAACGCCATTATTACTATTATCATTATCATTATTATTATCATCATCATCATGATAGTTTTTCACATCAGTTTTAGCAGTTTTTTTTTTACTGGAGTCTGAGTGACAGCAAGTCTCCTCAAGTCTCCAGGACTCTTCTCAGTATTCTGGCCGTTCTCAATAATGCTGTTGTTTGAATGGTCTCCACCCGTCCGCCAACTTCCTAGTCCTCCAGTCCCTTTGATAATCCTTTAGTTACTGTACTGAAAGCACCAATCACAATTGATATAATTGTCACCTTCATGTTCCATAGTTTTTTTTTCAATTCCCTTGCAAAGTCAATGAACTTATTCTTCTTTTCACATTCTTTCAGTTTTATTCTGTGGTCAGACGGGATAGCAAAGTCGACAATTTTGCAAGTTTTCTTTTTTTCTTGTTGTTGTTGTTGATTATTATTGTAAGGTCTGATCTTCTGGGCGAGATTAATGATTTGTCTGTACGTCAAAGTCCCATAGGAGTTTACCATATTTACCAACCCCTCCGCTCGGGCAGGATATGACACAAGGTCAATTTTTAAGTGAAGTTTAATAGGTTTGAATTCAGAGTTTTCCTTCTCCTAGACTAATTGCCTCATCAAGGCTGAAGAACCTAGTCTGCCCTACTACTTACCTATAGCTAGAGGGAGAATAATTGGATTCATACCTTTCCCAAGGGTATTAGTGCTATGTGAAATGCAATCAGTCTGAGGATTTGAACTCGTGTCGCCGTGTCCATTTCCTACGACGAAAAGGAGTTTATGTATGTCATTCTCTAGGACAGATGCTGGGTTGTGTGTATACCATTTGTCCTTATGGTCAAATTTAAATTTCTTGAACATCTCCCAGTGGATCACCTTACCTACCCAGTCGTGTCTAGTCTTATACACCTTCTGGGCTAATTTGCTGCATTCGCTTATTATGTGATTGATGGTTTCGTCATCATCATTATGAGATTGAGGGTTTCGTCATCATTATCAGTATTGTTATCATTATTATAAACTATATTATCATTATCATCGTCATCATCAATTTTGCTATCATCATCATCGTTATTATCATCATCATCATCATTATTTTTATCATCATTATTTGCAAGTTTTTCACACCATTTTTATCCGATGTTTTTTTACTAAAAATCTCCAGGACTCTTCGGAGTATTCAAGCCAATCTTAACACTGCTGTGGTCTTTAATTTCTAATTCATTCTGCCTTCTTTACAATCCTTAAGGAATTGTTCGTAGCACGTAAACTACAATTTGTATCATCGTAACCTTCATCTTCCATCGCCTTTTCAGCCCTTTAGTCAGATCCCAGTATTAATCTATCTTTTTCGCAATTCTTTCATTTTTACTCGATGGTCAGATAGATCGGCCAAATCCAGCAGATAATAAGTTTTTTTTCTTCTTGTTAATTAAATGGCGATCAGACCTAACCGATAAAATGAAACGCAGTTTCTTCCAGGCAGCGGTCGCATCGATACTGCTATATGGGTGCACTACATGGACTCTAAAAAAACGGCTGGAGAAGAAGCTAGACGGCAATTACACAATAATGCTTCGAGCAATCTTGAATAAGACCTGGCGGCAACACCCCACAAGACACCAACTGTACGACCACCTGCCTCCTATCACGAAAACTATCCAAGTTAGACGAACCAGACATGCAGGACACTGCTGGATAAGCTGGGAGGAGCTCATAAGTGATGTACTCTTATGGACCCCCACATATGGCCGAACAAAAGCAGGACGACCAGCTCGAACATACATTCAGCAACTATGTGAGGATACGGGATGTTGTCCAGAAGACCTGCAGGAGGCGATGAACGATAGGGAAAAGTGGCGAGAGAGGATCAGGGATATGCGTGCTACCAGCACGACATGATGATGATGATGACATGACCGCATTACCTATACTTATTATTCTGTTGTGCCTTGTCTAGTTGATCCTTATGGCGTCGTCTTCTGTTTCTGTTCGAAGAGATTCAGTTTCTATCTTAATGTTTTCCTTTCTAAGCCATCTCCAGGTCTTCTCGTGTGAAAATTCATCAGTCTGTCATTTGAAAAAAAACATACGATTGTTCTGCTCCGCATTTCTGTTTTCTAGCTGTTTCTCTGTTGATCATAGTGTTTTCAGTGCTGTTTCTGGTGCTGAAATTATAATTCACTCAGAGCTTTTCACATCAGCGTTAGCCGATGTTTTTTTACTGGAGTCTGAGTGACAGCAAGTCTCCTCAAGTCTCTAGGACTCTTGCTCAATAATGCTGTTGTTTGGATGGTCTCCACCCGTCCGCCAACTTCCCAGTCCTCCAGTCACTTTAGTAACCCTTTAGTTACCAAACACACCAATTACAATTGGTATAATTATCATCGGCATGTTCCATAGTTTTTTTCAATTCTCAAGCAAGGTCGAGGTACCAATCTTTCTTTTCACATTCTTTCAGTTTTATTCTGTGGTCAGCCGGGACAGCAAAGTCGACTATTTTGCAAGTTCTCTTTTTTCTTTTTTTTTTTTTTTATTGATTATTATTAAGTCTGGTCTATTGGCCCGGATTAGAGGATCTGTTTGTATGTTAAAGTCCCATAGGAGTTTATGCGTGTCATTTTCTAGGACAGGTGCTTGGTTGTGCATATACCATTTGTTAATTATTATCATTATTATTTTACTCATGAGAGTTTTTCACGCCAGTCTTAGCTGTGGGATTCTCACTGGCGTTTGTGAGTTAGAAAGGCTCTTCAAAAAAAAAACAGGACTTTTCGTAGCATTCTGCTCGATCTTAATTATGCAGTCGTCTGAATGGTCTCCCCTTGTCTTTTGTTTCCAAGTCTTCCGGTGCCTTAACTAATTCTTTGGTGATTGATCCAAGTACACCAATTACATCAGGTATCACCGTCACTTTTGTATTCTGTATTTTTTAATTCTTATCAATATCTAAACATTTATCTCTTTTTTTGCTTACTTTTCATTCTATTCGGGACGGCAAAGTCCACTATCATTATTATTATCATCATGTTTTTATTATAATTATTA
Organism: Sepioteuthis lessoniana; assembly: GCA_963585895.1. Classification (NCBI taxonomy): domain Eukaryota; kingdom Metazoa; phylum Mollusca; class Cephalopoda; order Myopsida; family Loliginidae; genus Sepioteuthis; species Sepioteuthis lessoniana. The sequence continues at coordinate 7,776,282 of OY757944.1, forward strand.
TTTTACTCCTTTGAGGGTTTTTTTTACATCAGCTTCAGCCGATGGTTTCCCAGTAGAGTTTGAGTGTCAGCAACTTCTCAAGTCTCCAGGATTCTTCTCAGTATTCTGGCCGATGTTAATAATACTGTAGTTCTCTTATTTCCAAGTCCTCCAGTCCTTGTACTAATCTTTTGGTGACTGTAACAAGAGAACCAATTACAATAGGCATAATCATCATTTTCATATTCCACAATTTTTTCAGTTCCCTAGCAAGGTGCTGGTACTTATCTTTCTTTTCACGTTCTTTCAATTTTACTCAGTGGTTAACCGGAACAGCAAAGTCCACAATTCAGCAAGTTCTCTTTTTTTTATTTTGTTTTTGTCGTTGACTATGATTAGGTCTTGTCATCTGGCCGAGATTAAGTGATCGATTTGTATCTCAGAACCAAAAATATTTATATTTTCAGAGACGGATTCTGAGTTTTCCCGATACTATTTGTTCGTATTGTCAAATTTTAATTGCTTGCATAATTCCCAGTAGATCATCTTGCCCACTCAGTCGTGTCTAGTTTTATACTCTTTCTGTGCTAGTGAGCTGTATTCACTTATTATGTGATTGATCGTTTCGTCTCTGTCATATAACTTACATTGATATAATTGGTTCTTATGGCGTTGTTTTGTGTTACTTTTAGAAGAGATTCAGTTTCTTTCTTAAGGTTTCCCTTTTTTAGTTACGTCCAAGTTTTCTCGTGTGAGATATCGCTTGTCTCTTAAATATCCATACAGTTGTTTTTCTTCTCATTTTTTCTTTTATTATTATTTTTGTTCTGTTGCTCATCGTGTTGTCGGTATTGTTTCTGGTGGCCGTAGTCAGTCTTTCTCCACGTTTTTCTATGTCGTCTTCGAGTCGTTGTACCGGTGCATCAACGCTATCTTTTACGCTGGTAAGTCCTCTTCCTTCTTCTTGACACATATCATCTGTCCAAGTCATCTCTGTGATGTAAGGCCTAAATTGTCATAAATTGTCTTGTTTTCTGGTCCATTTTTTCTTAGTTCTTCCTTCCTTCACTTCAAGAATGGTCGCGAGTATCTTACGAGGACAACCCATGGTTTTCTTGATAAAGTTTATAACTTCGTCTGATATCTTGTTTGCCCAGTCGGCTGGGGCTGTAGAATACACTGACTGCACCTCTGCACGAGTGTCCTGATATGACACTAAACAATCTGATGGTGAGGTTCCAGCAGTGCTGGAGCTTTGGGGAATGCAGAGTACCCCTTCATTGCCATAGCTTCCAGGTCCACTCTGGCCCGGAGTAGTAGCACCTGATAGGGCCCTATCTATGGGTTAAATAGATCTAACAGCATACTTATGCTAAAATGAATTGTTTGAGTAAACTTAATAACTTGAAATAGAAATGTTTTTGACAATTAAACAGTACTTACATTTAAACTGCGTGCTTATGCTTAACTGAATTATTTGAAATAGAACTGTTTTCGACATTAAAACTGTATTTACACTAAACTGAATTGTTATATATAACTGATTGAATAGTTTGAAATAGAACTGTTTTTGACAATTAAACTGTGTACTTATGCTAAACTGAATTGTTTTAAATAGAACAGAATATTTTCATAAAAAATGGATTTGGCGTTAAATAACCTACAAAGGTTGATATGCCATAAACCCAACAAATCAAACCATACTGATATCTTGTACATTTTCAGGCAGTTTATTGTCCATCTTTGCGGGATTATATCAAATCCCTTTTTGTAGTCAAACCATGCCATAGATAGATTTTTTCGTCTCTTGTTGAGGATGTGTTGATCAATGCACAGTAGATCTCCTGTGCTTCTGATCCACTTGTGGCGTCCTTTCTGCTTCTCGAGGAAGTGTCCACGTTTTATCAACGAGTCGTAAATCACCGCCATTATTTGTGCCGTTAGTATTTTCCACATTATAGCTAGGGACGTTATAGGTCTGTAGTTGTTTGGCGCGGTTCGTTTGAGGGGGTCTTTCTGGATCAATATGATCTTTCCTTTGGTTATCCATTCCGGTACGTCTGTTTCTTGTTAGCATTTAATTATTTTGATAGCTTGATTAACATGGATGAAAGCGAATTCTTTGAACCAGAATTAATATATGCCATCATGGCTTGGAGTTTTCAAATTTAGTATTTTTTATAGAATTGCTCAGTGTGAATCGATTTGCATTTTCGCCATTGGCCCTTTTCGAGTCCTAACTCAGTTGCTTTCGGCTTTTCAGTTATGTTCTCTTAGTTGGCGTATTTTCCTCCAAAATTGTTTTGTTTCCTTGTCATCCGGTTGTTGGTCTGCCCTTGTACAAATCTCCCCTACTTGCAGGTGGAATTTATTATTATTATTTTTTTTTTTTTTTCATAACCTTTTTTTCTATTTTTGTTTAACAAATTTATTCAATATAACTTTTATTTTTTCTTTTCACTTTACTTCTTGGGTGCCCTGTCGGTGTGGCTTAAAATAAACTGACTGTATCTCCTGAATAGTAGTAAGTCCCCCCAATACTCAAGAAAAATGGTGTCCAGGGGCTCGAGAGGATTTAGACTGTGAAGTTGCTTAAAGGTCCTAATAATGTCTTTTAACCAGATATCACTTGTTGAATGATCAACGACAAAACTGGTCCCTCTCCATGAGAATTTACAAATTATGAAAGAAACTAAAAACTAAAACTCCACCTAAATGAAGAATAAGATTATTTTCATTCTTTAATTTTTGGGTTTTTTTTTCTTTCTTTCTTTCTTTCTTTTCTTTCTTTTTTCCTTTCTTTTATTTTATTTCTTATTTTTTCTTTTTTTTCATTTTCTTTCTTTACTTATTTATTTCTGTTTTTTCTTCTCTTTTTTCTTTCCTTCCTTCTTTCTTGATTCTTTTAGTGGTTTGTTCTTTTCTTTCTTTCTTCTTTATTTCCATCGTTTTTTTTTTTCTTCCTTCTTTCCACATTTCATATGCTTTCTTTCTTTCTTTCTTTTCTGGCTTTTTTTCCTTCTTTCTTTCCTTTTTCATTCCTATGTTTTCTGTCTTTCTTTGTTTTTACTGATTTATTTATTACTTTCTGTTTTTCCTTTTATTTGTTCGTAACTTATTTTTTCATTCTTTCTCTCGTTCATCTTTTGTTAATTTCTTCTTTATTTCCATCATTTTCTTTTCTTTCTTTCAGTTTTCCTATTCTTTCTTTCTTTCTTTCTTTCTTTCTTTCTTTCTTCTGCTTTTTCCTCATGTTTTTCTTTCCTTTCTTTATCATTCTTTCTCTCATTCATTCTTTATTTATTTCTTATTTATTTCCATCTTTTTCTTTTCTTTCTTCCACCTTTCATGCTCTTTCTTTCTTTCTTTCTTTCTTTCTACCCCTCTTTTCTCCTCCTTTTTCTTTTTCTTTTCTTCTTTTGTTGTCTTCTTTCTTTCTTTCTTTCTTTCTTTCTTTTTGTACTCACAAATCTGTATAATCTGAAAACACCGAGAACCCCCAAGCAAACTACCTTCATTTCACATTTAATTCCGGTGTCAAATCAGGAAAGGTCATTGCACTTCTTTGACAAAAGACCTTTTCATTTGAGCCGCTGAATTGAATTCTGTTCAAGCAGAAGCTCTTAGTGTTTAATTGGCCGTATTTCATAAACTTATTAACAGTAACATGGGATTGACAATTGTTCATCCACCCCAATGAAGATGGGAGCAGAGAACCTGGACACACCGAATCATAAGAAACCTAATGTAAATAAAAACAAATCAATCTACAGTAGCTTAGTTCGTTAATCGGTTGGTTGGTTGGTTGGTAAGTGGCTTGTTAGAGGTTAGTTGGTCGGTTGGTTATTGAGTTGGTTAGTTGGTTAATTAGTTTGTAAGTTGTTTAGTTAGTAAGTAAGTTGGTTAGTTATTCGGTAAATTGGTTGGTTGGTTGGAGGGTGAGTTCGTTGGTTGGTTGGTTGGAGGGTCAGTTCGTTGGTTGGCTTGTTGGAGGTTAGTTGGTTGGTTTGTGAGTGTTGAGCAAGGAGGTATCTAGTACCATTTTTAAAGTCTTTGGTATGACTTGACCTGATTGAACCCAAGTCTACTTGCCTATTTTTCTACTTGCCTATTTGTCTCCTTGCCTATTTGTCTACTTGCATATTTGTCTCCTTGCCGATTTGACTCCTTGCCTATTTGTCTACTTGTATGTTTGTCTACTTGCCTATTTGTCTACTTGCCTATTTTTCTACTTGCCTATTTGTCTCCTTGCCTATTTGTCTCTTTGCCTATTTGTCTACTTGTATATTTGTCTACTTGCCTATTTGTCTACTTGTATATTTGTCTACTTGCCTATTTGTCTACTTACCTATTTTTCTACTTGCCTATTTGTCTCCTTGTCTATTTGTCTACTTGTATATTTGTCTCATAGCCTATTTGTCTACTTGCCTATTTTTCTACTTGTATATTTGTCTACTTGCCTATTTGTCTACTTGTATATTTATCTATTTGCCTATTTGTCTACTTGTATATTTGTCTACTTGCCTATTTGTCAACTTGCCTATTGTCAACTTGCCTATTGTGGTGTAACGGTTAAAGCGATGGACTGTGGAATCGTAGTACGCGAGTTCGTACTCCAGTCACGCTATTACTGATGTCCGCTACTGCCATATATGGCAGATGGAACAGCTCATTATGCTGAAAAGGTAGGTGATAGCCAACACCCACCCAAGATTGTTTTTTGATATTCTTGACCAACTTTTCTTTGTGAATTTTTAGTATTTTTTTCTTTTTGGGTCAATTATGAATTGTGGAGGGGCTTTCCGCTTTCTTTTCCCTCTAGCTTCTTGTTCAGCTTGAGGCATTTGTAGGTCGAAGGTATCGTAAAGATCTTGTAGATCATCCTCTTCAATTTGTGGGGTTTCTGTTGGTTCATCTGTGATACGTTTTTGTAGTCGATTTACGTGTCTTCTGTGGATGAACTTTTTCCCCTGTACGGTGTAAATCATGTTTCCAATACGCTCCTTAATAATTCCAGGTTCCCAGGTAGTCATATTATTTTTGTAATTTTTGTAAAATACTTTATCATTTTTATTAAATTTCCTTCTAGGAACAAGGATGGCAGGGGTGTGGCTTTTCTTGCTAGGAATAAGTTTATCAAATACAGATCTGATTCTTCTAGCAAACATGCTTTCAGCAGGTGATAGAGTTGAGGGTGCCGACTTATTCGGCGTTATCCGATATACTTGAAGAAAAAATTGAAGGGATTTTTAGTCGGAGTTCCTATTGCTTTCTTTAACGCTCTTTTTAGCTTATCCACAAATCTCTCGGACTGATCTCCGCTACTGCCATATATGGCAGTTGGAACAGCTCATTATGCTGAAAAGGTAGGTGATACCCAACATAATCCTTTTCGTTCTACTTGTGTCCCATTGCCTTCTTGTCTATCTGCCAATGTGGTTAGTTAATCGGATGGTTCATTGGTAAGTTGATTGCCCAATTGCCTATTTGTCAATTTTCTATTCTTGTCGCTCTATTTGTTTCTTTAAAATAATTTGCATAACTTTTTTTTTTTGTCTAGTTGCTTAATGTGCCTGTTTATTTTCTAATTGTTTCTTTGCCTATGGATCTACTTCCCGATGCGCTTATTGTCGTATTTGTATATTTGTGTTCTGGCCTGTTTGCCTACTTAGGAATTAGTTTGTATAGACAAATTTTCTTCTCTTTATTTTTTTTGTCCATTTGTCAAAAATGACTTTTCTCTCTATTTGACTATTTGTAACATAATCTACCTGTTTTGTTTAGATAACTAAGCATTTGTTTATTACACTACATGTAGACTTTTCTCTCTTTTTTGTCAATATTTTTACTTATCAATTTGTAAATTTGTCTTTTGTCTATTTGTCTATTTGTCTATTTGTCAATTTGTTCTATACAAATAGCTTATTTGGACAATTTGTCGATTTGGCGTTTTATTTCTTATTGCCTATTTGTTATTTTGTCTACTTTGAAATTTGGCTATTTGTCATTTTGTCTATTTGTTATTTTGCAATTTGTCTATTTTTATACTTGTCAATTTATCAATTTATCAATTTGTCTATTTGCCTACTTGTCAATTTTTATACTTGCCTATTTATCTCCTTTTCCTTTTTCAACCGTCTGCCTATTTTAAATATTTGCATATTTGTCAAAATAAATTGACCAAATTGACAAGTAAGCAAAATAGATCAGTCAATAAATAGGCTATTAAGCAAACTAGCAAATAGACAAACTTACTAATAAACAAATTGACTTTTTCTCTATTTGTCTATTTACCTATTTGTCAATTTGCACTATCAAAATAGACAAATGTCAATTTCTCAAATGTTACTTTGTGTATTTGCTTATTTGTCAATTTGTATATTTGCCTGTTTATATTCTCTTTATATTTGACTATTTGTCAATTTGTATATTGGCCTGTTTATATACTCTTTATATTTGACTACTTGTCAATTTGTATATTTGCCTGTTTATATACTCTTTATATTTGACTACTTGTCAATTTGTATATTTGCCTGTTTATATACTCTTTATATTTGACTACTTGTCAATTTGTATATTTGCCTGTTTATATACTCTTTATATTTGACTACTTGTCAATTTGCTGATTGGTCTGTTAGTCCTTTTGTCCAAGTCCAAATTATATTTGTCTATTTGTTTACTTTTTGATTTTTCAGTTTTCTTACTCGTCAATTTGTCAATTCTATTTAGCCATTTGGCAATTTGTTAATTTGTCTCTTTGTTTTTGTTTTTTTTTGTTTTGCTTAAATTTTAATTTGTAAATTTGTCTTTTTTTATTTGCCTGATTTCCAACTTACCTATTTTACTATTTGCATATTGTCAATTTGTCAATTTACCTACGTCAGTTGCGACTTTATCTATTTGTAAAAAGTAGACAAATAGGAAATAATACAAATTGACAAATGTCCTACCTATTTGGTTATTTGTCAATTTGCCTATTAGCATATTTGTCTATTTGTCTATTTGCATAGTTGTTAATTTGTCTACATGGCCTATTTGTCCATTCGTATACTCATCAACTTATCTACTTCTAATTTTAAATAAGTCAATTTGTTCTATAGAAATAGCTTATTTGGACAATTTGATGTAAGTAATTAAATCAGTAAATAGGCAAATAGGCAAACAAGCAAATAGACAAATTGACAAGTAGATAAATTGACAATTAGACAAATAACCAATTCACAAATTTGCCAATTTTATCGATTTGACCTTTTCCCTATTTGTCAAGTCACCAATTTGGCAATTTGATAATTTGACAATTTGATAGTTTACCAATTTGTTAATTTAAAAATATAAATAGACAAATCTATTTGCCTATTTGTCTATCCTGCCTATTTGTCAATTTGTCTTTTTGTCTATTTGTCTATGGATGCACTACATGGACGCTGACTAAACGGAGGGAGAAAAAGCTTGACGGCAACTACACAATATTGAACAAGTCCTGGAGACAACACCCCACAAAGCAGCAGCTATACGGCCACCAATCACCATTCACGAAAACTATCCAGGTTAGACAAACCAGTTAGACGAATGCAGGGCACTGCTGGAGAAGCGGGGACGAGCTCATAAGTAATGTTCTCCTATGGACCCCTGCTCATGGCCGAGCAAAGGCATGGCAACCAGCTCGAACCTACATACAGTAGCTCTGTGAGGATACGAGATATAGCCCTGAGGACCTGCTGGAAGCGATGAGGGGTGGCGAGAGGGGGTCAGGGATATCCATGCTGGTGGCACAACAAGATGATGATGATGATGTTGAGATTGTCAATATGTCTATTTGTGAATTTTTCTATGTTCTAATTTGCCAATTTGTCAATTTGTCTGTTTCTCTCTATTTCTCTATGTCAAATTGTCTATAAATAGCCTTCTTTGATTTTTGGCTGCTGTTTGGTGACCTTAACTAGTTACCAAATCCAGGCCATAACATGTGATAAAAAACATCCAGTAGATTTTGCCGTTCTGGTGGACCATATAAGGAAAAATCAAAGAAAACAAAAATTCTTAGACCCCACGAGAAAACTATGAAAGTTGTGGAATATGACATGCTAATTGTGGGATTGGAACGGTCTTTAAGGGCTTAAAAAGGTAACATGAAGAGGGAAATCAGAAGACAAATCGAGACTGTCCAAATTACAGCATCGACCATAATACTGGAAAGAGTCCCGAAGACCTAAGGCGACTTCCTATCACTCAGACTCTAGTGAATAACTCGCAATAATAATAATAATAATTTCACCTGTAGATTGAGACCCTAATCCTATTTACCCAACCCCTCACTCGGGCAGGATATGACACAAGGTCAATTTTTAAGCGGAGTTTAACTGGTTTCAGTTCAGAATTTTCCTTCTCCTAGACTAGTTGCCTCACCAAGGCTGAAGAACCAAGTCTGTCCTACTATTTACCCATAGCTGGAGGGTGAATAATTGGATTCATACCTTTCCCAAGGGTATTAGTGCTATGTGAAATGCAATCAGTCTCGTCCACGATTTGAACTCGTGTCGCCGTGTCCATATCCTACGACAATCATCATTACAACACGGGCACCTTTGTGATGAAGTTTATGTTTTGTTCTTATATTTTGAACCCTTTCACACATCCTATTTTTATGTTTGCAGATACGTTTTATATCTTATTTACCAACCCCTCCACTCGGGCAGGATATGACACAAGGTCAATTTTTAAGCGGAGTTTAACTGGTTTCAGTTCAGAATTTTCCTTCTTCTAGACTAGTTGCCTCACCAAGGCTGAAGAACCAAGTCTGTCCTACTATTTACCCATAGCTGGAGGGTGAATAATTGGATTCATACCTTTCCCAAGGGTATTAGTGCTATGTGAAATGCAATCATTCTCGTCCAGGATTTGAACTCGAGTCACCATGTCCATTTCCTACGATGATAACCATTACACCACGGGCAGCTCCATTGAGACCCTAATAGTGACCATTTCACTAGAAAAGAGGTCACTGTTTCCGGAGCATCTAGAAATATCTAATCCCCCTTAAAATACAGGTGCCAGTCTCTTTGCTTTCTATATAAATACATAATTACATATCCTACAACTTAAATTAAATTGGACTACGCCTTCTTTTCCGGCAATAAATTTAGATTAAAAAAGTACGAATCACGATTTTTCTATATTACAAATAATTCCTTTGTGAATCTGAGGATGGGCCCGGATAAAAGGATTTGACCAAAATTAAAATCAATGAACGGTAAGAAACAGGATATATATGTCCACATAACATCCACTTCCTATCCTTTTCAGCAGGGGTCCCCAACCTATTTAGGCCACGGTCCACAACACATCATTCAAGAGATTCCAGAGGCTTCATCTTAAAGGAGAGAAAAAAAAAAACGCTAATTTTACGAGGAAGCAATCAGATTTTATTAATGAGATATCTGATGTAATTTGTCATAAGTAGATGGTTGATTGTTTAGTAACATATATATTTGCATTTGTTTCTGTAGTTTTGTCCAAAGACTTTGTTTTTTGACACACAATTATATATCAAGTTTTTGTATCTAATACAAAAAATTTGAAAACAGTTTTATGGTTTCAAGTTGTCTTTGATATCTTTGTTTTATGACATAGCAACCTTAATGGGTTATTTAATGCCAAATCCATTCCTTGTAACCTAAAGTAGTTGTCCAAAAGAATATTAATAGCGAGAGTGAAATTCAAGCTTGCGTGCTTCGTAGCTGCAGTCCAACTTTTTAGCCATTACACCACAGAGACTACCCCTCAAAATGCTTGTGTTAGATAAGAATACTTGAAACCATACAACTGTGTGCAAATTATCAGTATCACAAGGATCTCATCAGATGTTTGATAGTTACGAATTTAGCATACTCTTAGCAAGCAGCATTTCAAAGATCATCAAATAAAAATGGTGTTTTGTGGGGTGTTTCTTCTAGGACTTGTTCAATATTGCTCGCAGCATTCTTGTGTAATTGCCGTCTAGCTTTTTCTCCAGCCGTTTTGTTAGCGTCCAAGTAGTGCATCCATATAGCTGTATCGACATGACCGCTGCTTAGAAGAAACTGCGTTTCTCCCATCACGAAAACTATACAAGTTAGACGAACCAGACATGTAGGACACTGCTGGAGAAGCAGGGACGAGCTTTTAAGAGATGTACTCCTATGGACCCCCACATATGGCCGAGCAAAAGCAGGACAACCAGCTCGAACATGCATACAGCAGCTATGTGAGGATGCGAGATGTAGGCCTGAAGACCTACCAGAGACGATGAACGATAGTGATGTAACATGCCCATACATGAGTGTACGAAACGTACATAGAATGTTCATATATATATATATATATATATATATATATATATATATATATATATAGAACATAGGAATCTCGAAACACGAAAAACACTTATGACTTCTTAGTTCAGGCACGAAACTTTTTATTACCTTTGAGTTTAAAGGTTTTTCGACATAAGGAGAGAGACACAATCTTTCTATGCTGGCTTTTCCATCTACCCCCACCCACCAACACGTGTGGCACCCACTGGCCTGGCTTCGGCGAGCAAGCGAAAGTCAACCTTCTTCTTCCGAGCCAGGAACCCAACTCTCTGACTTTTTCAAAATCCCCAAAATCCTCCGCGCGCACTTCCGGTGCATGACGTCATTCACATCCCCTGGTCCTGTGATTATTCATTTTGACATCTGTGAACGACACATCCTCCCCGCACGTGCGTTAACACCTGCGCTCAAGTTTGCACCTAACTAACCCATGTGCTTAGCCGAAAGGTTCTCAGCCTAACTAAACCCAAAGGCAAGATATATAAAACGAAATCCCTCGGCCATTATATTACAGTGAGAAGTGGCGTGAGAGGGTCAGGGATATCCGTGCTGGCGCCACGTCATGATGATGATGATGATTAAAAATGGTATGCTCACTACTTGCTGGGTGTGGATGATAATATTTAGGAAATCGTTCAAATGCCAGCACGTGGTTCTTATAGAAATCGATGGATATGGCAAGCAAGAAAGTTGGACTACAAATCTTCTGAACACTGAAGACCAATGAGTTTCATCTGTTGTTGTAATGGTATTTCAACACAATGAACATCAAAAGATGACGAGATAATTTTGAAAGTTGGGTATAAAACCGCTAGAAAAGCATTCGAGGGTTTCATATGACTTGCGGACGATCAGTTGAGGACCTCTGATCTTGAATCTTACCGGTCCCAGGGCAAGTCCATCTGGTTTTGACCCCAAGTAAGTCTTTTTATGTAGATCACTTAATACTAGTCGGGGTCCTTCTTGGGAATAACTACTTAGCAGGGCTAAGTTTAACGCTTTGAAATCTGAGATGCCTCCAAAGAGGAATGCCGAAGGAATCAAACATCTTTCGTGATGGCCACACATGAGTCTTGATTTATGCGTGACCCCATTATAAAATGACCCTGTGTTGAATCATGACTTGGTGGGAAGTCGTATGAATTCCCACCACCTCTTGATTCTTATCTTACTTTTACATAGAAGGTCTGGGCACTTCTGGTGGTGTAATGGTTTGCAAGCTAGACTAGCAAACCTTCATGAGTGAGTTCGAGTCTCACTGGGCTCCCCATTCATACAGCCTTGTTACACATCTGATCAAACCAAGGAATAAATTACCTGGGAGGGGTAACAATGAAAGGGTACCCCGCGCTCCCCAAAGCTCCAGCATTACTGGAGATTCATCATCGGATTTTTTTAATATCATATCCATGACACTCGTTGTGGGGGGGGTCTTATCACTCAACAGAGAAGCAGTCTGTATATTCTACAGTTCCAGCCGACTGAGCAATCTTGGTGGTATGTGTGTGTATGTGTAAGTATGTATTTATGTGTGCGTTTTTTTTTTAATGTGTGTGTTTCATTCATTTTTTTTTCTTCAACATAGGACAGAGTATCGCACGTGCTTTCATACGTTGTATGATGAAAAAATATGTATGTGTGGTTTTAGTATTTTTTGTATGTTGTATATTTAATGTGTGTATGTTTCATTCATTTTTTTTTCTTCAACATAGGACAGAGTATCGCACGTGCTTTCATACGTTGTATGATGAAAAAATATGTATGTGTGGTTTTAGTATTTTTTGTATGTTGTATATTTAATGTGTGTGTGTTTCATTCATTTTTTTTTCTTCAACATAGGACAGAGTATCGCACGTGCTTTCACACGTTGTATGATGAAAAAATATGTATGTGTGGTTTTAGTATTTTTTGTATGTTGTATATTTAATGTGTGTGTGTGTTTGTATTCATGGAGGTGAGTATACATATGTGACTGTCTGTGTGTGGTGAGTGTATGTTGTTTGGTTGGTTGCGTTTTACGGCATATCAACATTTGTAGGTCATTTAATGCCAAATCCATTTTGATGCAAATAATCAGTTCTATTTCAAACAATTCAGTTTAGCCTGAGTACACAGTTTAATTGTCAAAAACATTTCTATTTCAAGCTATTCAGTTTATTCAAACGGTTCTACTTCAACTAATTCAATTTAGTATAATACATATTTTTTTTTACACACAATTAAATGTCAAAACAGTTCTATATTAAACAGTTCAGTTTAACTGTAGTACACTTTCAATGTTAAAAACAGTTCCATTTCAAACAATGCAGTTTAGCATAAATACGCAGTTTAAATGCAAGAAACAGTAAAGTCAAGAAACCACGGTTTAGTTCTATTTAACCCATAGATAGGACCCTTATCAGGTACTACCACTCTGGACCAGAGTGGACCTGGGAGTGATGGCAATGAAGGAGTTCTCTGCATTCCCCAAAGTTCCAGTATCACTGGAACCTCACCATCAGATTGTTTAGGGTCATATCTAGGAAACTCGTTGGCGGTGGGGGGGTCTTACCCATGTGCAGAGAAGCAGTCGGTGTATTCTACAGCCTCAGGTGACAGGTTAAGTATGCAAGATAATCATATTACATAGGAATACTGGATGAATAGTATTACTAATGTTAAATAAAAATATTTGAAACCATTTAACTGTGTGCCAACAAATGATTAATATTAAATAGATTTATTAGTGTTCCAAACGAAGAAGAGCTTTTGAACTCAGGAGCCGAGTAGAAGAAATGTCAATATTGGTCAGTATGTCTTTAATTCCAATTTAAAATGCTGAATTTTACAAAATGTTATGCTGTATTTTGTTTGTGAAATAATGCTTAAACTATGCGTTTTAAATGTAAAGGCACGCTTACTCTACTATAAAGCCAATTTGATATTAAGCCTATCCACATGTCAGCGAACAAGGACACAAGCCACAATCAGTCAGACTTGCTCGTTCACTTGAAGTCAAATTTTTGTTATTACCTACGTTACTCGGATTGTTAAATTGGTTATCTCGGTAAGACTTTGTTTTTTTCTGTTTGAATTTTTTTATTTTTTTTTAAGTCTTACCGAGAATTCTTTATTTGTGACACTTGTTAAATCTCTTGTTTTTGTTATCCGACTTGTGTTTTTGTCGTCGGACTTTATTATTTTTGTGTCTTTATTCTTTGTTTGTTTTGTCGTTTCTTATTTTTTCAGGGGTTCTACGTGTTTTTGTGGCTTTTTTTCACTGTTTTTGTGTTTAATTATTTTTTCGTCTTTTGTTTAAACAGTAGAACCCCCCTCCATACTTGCAACAGGTGGAGGCTTTAGTTCCTTTACCCTCCTTGGCTGCTAATTCTACCTCAGCCATGGAGGGTGAAACGGCAACCCCTACAAAGACCACAGCAAGCCTAATAGGATCAAATTGGCCTTCGCTGCCGATCCCCGACGATACCCAAGTCTCACAAGACAGTCCGATTCAGCCGGCCCAACAAAGCCCCACAGCCTGGAAAGGCCAGCAGAGAGGACCAGATGAATACGAGAAGGACCGGGTGGGCAGATTTGCCAAGTATTTCAAAGGCAACGAAATACTGCCCATCCCGGAAATTGCAGATAAAATCACGCCTAGAGTCCTCTCGCTGGTCGTTTCCGACCTCAAAACAAAAAGGCTAGTGGGGCTAACGAAGGATGTCTTCGAGGAGCTGCTAAGGAAGGCAGGCATCCCATGCCAATACTTTTGCCGTAAAAGTTTCGCGACATGGGATGTCCTCCTTCCTACAGAAAAACAAGCGGCAAAAACAGCTGAATCGGACATCATTACGAAACACTTCAGGCTACAGCCGGAGTATAAAGGCACCCGTAGGCTTCGCGTCACGGTATGTAATGTCCCGGCCATCATCACTGGGGAGGTCCTCGCGGCGTATCTAAGTGCCTTTGGCCACGTCGAGGAATTTAACCTCCTCAGATCCCCGGCCGGGACAGCCTACGGGGATTATGCCTTCCGGCTGTGCCTGTCAAGGGATGGCTTCAAAGCCATCCCCGAAACACTGATATGCGGGGATCGGCAGATGATGGTGATGGTGGAAGGGAGACGCCCCAGGTGCTGGGGGTGCAAACAAATCGGACACATCGCTAAGTTTTGCCCCCAGCGACCTGATAACAAGGCGTCAACAACAACAACAACAGACGTAGCGGCCACCACCATCACCAAAAAAGCGGAGGCCAAGGGCCCGGGTCAGGTCCAGCCCAAAAACAACCAGGAGGGCTGGACTGAAGTGACCAAAAAGAGGAGGGGATCCCCTAAACAAGGGGAAAAAAGTCCAAATTCATCCCCTCCTCAAAAACAAACCAGGGCCCCAGCAGCAAAAACAACACCGGAACCATCGGCAGCAGCAGCAGCAGCAAAATCTCCGACAGCAACAACAGCAGCAGCAGCAAGAACAACAACAACAACAACAACAACAGAACCACCGGCATCAGCAGTAGCAAAAACACCAACAAAACCACGGGCAACAGCAGCAGCAATTACAACAACAACAACAGAATCATCAGCAGCACCAGCGACAATGACACCCAAGAAACCAACAACAACAGCACTATCACCAAAAAAGACGAAAAAGAAAAACAAACAAATCATCGAAGAAATGGAAACGTCGACCAATCTGAAGAGGAGAAGGGACAGTGGGGAAGGGGCAGCCAAAAAAATGTGCCCCGAAAAAAACCAATCTGAGGCAGGCCCCTCCTCTCAACCACAAATACCCCTCCCATCTCCACCAGTACCTTCACCGCCACCTACACTACCTCCACCACTGTTTCCACCTCCAAAAATAACTCTACAGTCTCCTCCCCAACAAATGGACTCTCTTTCACCCCAACATGAACTGCTTTTCAAAAAATATCACCGCCCATACAAAATCCCACTCCCCAGATCTCAGTCTGCTGAAAGGGCACAACCCTCGGGCCTAGCTCGAACCCCATCCCTTCCCTCGCTCAGCCCAGCAGACTTATCATCTCAAGAACTTTTCCCAGCAATAATTTCCCCAAAAAGAAAAACTGACCCTCCTAAGAAAACAAACTACAAGGAACTATCCATCGGACAGATACAGCGGGCAGCGGCTTTGTGCTCTGCGGAGCTGGAGGCAGTTGGGGACTTCCAGCTCCGGAAGGCACTAAAGCCGTTGTTCAGCTTAGAAAAAGTTAAAAACATGAATGTATCCAATCCCGCGAATTTCAGGAGTGCAGCCATGGTGACCACTTTTGTCCGGTCAGCTGGCGACCGTACCAAGGGCGTATGGAAGTTCTTGAGTACGGTCTGTCAGACTGATACGGGCATAAAGCTGGCGGAGTTGGAGCACTCCTCCCTCAAAAAATGTCTTACATATTGTTCGGGTAGGGTCCCGATTTTGGTTCACCCGTCTCTTTATAGGGCCCTAAAGCTGAAGTTCCCCATAGATGTCGGCGGAATCACCAGGGACAACCGAGTGACGACTGAACTCGGTACCGGTTCCCTGCGTCAGGCTGTCGGCATCCTCACACCCAAGGATTTCCGCCCCGTAGTCGACGATGAGTAAGGTAAGTCGGATTGATGGCTTTAAACGTTGCCAGTTTGAATGTGAGGGGACTGAGGGATTCAAGCAAGTGTGCGCGTTTGCTTGGTGAACTCAAGAAGCTCTGCGTAGATGTTGCTGCAGTGCAGGAGACCCACTTCACTTGCGACGCTGACTGTCGGGTGCTGGAAAACGACTTTAACGTTTTCTCAGCATACGGCAGCCACGTCAGCGCTGGGGTCTCCTTGCTAGTTGGACGCAGCCTTGATGCTGATGTTGACGTTGTTTTTGCAGGTGACGGGGGCCGGCTGGTTGTGGCCGATGTTGCCGTGAAAAGTTTCAAGTTTCGTCTGGTTGCGGTTTATGCGCCCAATATCGTTGTGGAGAGGGTTTCCTTTTTTCGTCGGTTGGCGCCGTTCCTGGACGATACGAAGCGGCTAGTCTTAATGGGTGATTGGAATGCGATCCTTGATCCCAAGATAGATAAGGTCGGTCGGGGAGCTAGTAGTGCGGGAAGGTGTGAGAGCAGCCTTGTCGGCTTCGTGACTCGTCACGGTCTCGTCGACAGGTTTCGTCTTGATCACCCAGGGCGGGAGATGTGGACGTGGCTAGATAGTTCGCCCTCTGCCAAAGTAGGTTCCTACTTGGACAGAGTGTTAGTGAGACGAGCTGACATTGACTTTGTTAGTTGTCCCACGTTCCACTTGATAGCGTGGACTGACCATAAACTTGTTAGAGTCAGTCTACGGTTAGCCAATAGGCCTAGTCTGGCCGGCTACTGGAAGTTCAATACCTCCTTACTGGAGATACGGGACTTCCGGGACCGGCTGGAATCCCTAATTCAGCGGGCGTTAGTGGGGGCGGTTACCGGGAATAGGTGGTGGGCTTCTCTCAAATATAGGATTAGAGACTTCGCCACCAAATACGGTCAACAGCTCAAACTAGATAAGGCCAAGGAGGCGAAGTCTATAGACGATAGACTTTCCCGGGCGGTGGCTGGGGGGGACTCCCTAGGTGTAGAACTAGCTAGGAGGGACCTTGAGCGTGAGAATAGCGAGCGCTACAAGGGATACGTAGTTAGATCTAGGTTAAATAGAGTTCTCTACGAAGCTGTGAAATCGAACGCGACTGCGCGTGAGGAAGAAGTGCGAAGGTTCCCCGATCGGTACGTCGCGTCTGTCAAGACCGCGGACGGGCGACTGCTGCATTCGAGTCGTGAGATACGTGATGCCTTTCGGGCGCACTTTCGGGATCGCTTTGCCCGCTGCCCTGATCTCCCGATCCGGGAGTTTCGTAGCTATCTTGCCGACTTCCCCCGCCTCCGGGTGGCTGAAGCGGCTGGCTGCGAGGGTGTGGTTACTGAATGCGAAGTCCGTGATGCGTTGAAGCAGGTCGGCCTGAACAAGTCGCCGGGACTAGATGGTTTGCCCTACGAAGTGTACTTGAGGATGTCGCACATGTTTGTGCCTATTCTGACGGATGTGTTCAACCATTGGTTCGCCCAGGGAGCCATCCCTGGTAGCGTTACCAAGGGCGTGATCACATTGCTGAAGAAAGGTGGCAGGCATGTTTGGGAGGGTTTAGATGACTACAGGCCCATAACTCTGCTTAACACAGAGTTAAAGATTTTGGCCCGGGTCTTGGCGAATCGTTTACAGCGTGTCATCAGTGATCTGATCGGCCCTGAACAGACCTTTGCTGTGAAGGGAAGATCGATCCAGGACAATCTGCACTTGATTCGCGAGGTCCTAGAGGGGATAGAAGACGACACAGAAGCCGCGCTGATCAGTTTAGATCAGTCCAAGGCCTTCGATAGGGTTGACCATCGGTTTTTGGCGTCTGTTTTGGAGACTGCCGGATTCAAACCGGAGTTCCGCAGATGGATTAGCATGATGTACCACAACCCTCAGGCAGTGGTGCAGGTGAACGGAAGGCGTTCGAGGGTATTCGCGATCGAGCGTTCGGTGCGGCAGGGCTGCCCGTTGTCTCCTCTTCTCTATGTCCTCGCGTTGGAGCCCCTCCTGCGCAGGCTTAGGGATGAGGGGACAAGTCCGTCCCTGCGCGGTATACCTTTTGTTAGCAGCCTTGCGGCAAGGGTTTCCGCGTTCGCTGATGACATCACAGTCTTTGTATCCCGCCGTCTGGATATAAAGGCTGTGAAAGAGGCGGTTGTCGAGTACGAGCGGATCGCAGGAGCCAAGGTCAATTTTGACAAAAGCGAAGGTTTGCGGCTTGGTGCTTGGAGGGGTAGCAATACTCTTCCAGGGCCCTTCCGCTGGAGTGACGGACCCATCCGCATCCTCGGGGTGTGGTTCGGGCCCGACCTCCAACTGGAGCGAAATTGGTCGGAAGTACAAACCAAGGTGAATGCTCAGGTGGGAATCTGGCTTTCAAGGAGGTTGTCCTTAAAGGGCAGGGCGGAGGCGTGCGCCACGTACGTCTTCCCTCTGATCCTTTACCGATTGGCTGTACTTCCTCTGCCTAAGGCACGTCGGTTGGCACTGCAACAATCCCTCTCCAGATTGCTCTGGGGAGGTGCAAGGCCGATGGTCCGTAGGCAGGTCTGTATCCAACGTACACGCAACGGGGGTCTGGGTATGCCTGATCTGGAGAGCCACTGGCTTGCTGAAAGACTTGCATACCTCGGCCGGTCCTTGACAGGGGACTCAGTGTGGAGACGAAAGGCGAGTCGGACTTTTCCTCGCCTCAAGTCAGACCCAAAGGCTGAAGGTCGACGTAGGCCTATGGGCGAAGCACTGTTTTTTAGCGAGTGCCGAAAGGCCCTTCGTAACCTTCTTGGGTCCAGTGACCTTTCACGGCCTCGGAAAGAGCTATATCGGGAGTTAGTGGTGGGTTCCGCTTCTGATCCTCTTAGCGAGCGGCGAGGCTGGACGGCGGAGGAGATCCGCTCTCACTGGAATTGGGCGCCAGGATCGAGCTTCTTGAACAACTCCGAGTTCTCGCTCACCTGGCGACTTGTACGGAATGCGTTACCCCTTCTCGGCTTGAACTACAAAGCGGGCCTAGCAGACATGCCTGATTGTCCTCGCTGCAGCAGTGGATTAGAGGAAACGGCTGAGCACGCCTTCTACTACTGCGAGCGAGTCCGCCCGTTTTGGGATCACGTCGGGGAGTGGACGGCTCGCATCGAACCCAAGCAGCTCGTGCTGCTCGACGTTGGTTACGTCGTGGACAACGTTCTTCCTCCGTTTCAGGGTGAGAAGCGTGTGGTGTTTCTCGCGATCCTGGCTGTAGCTCGAATGGTGATTTGGATCACGCGAAAGAAGGGATTGTATGACGATGCAAACTTTTCTCATCGCGATCTGGTTTTGTATTTTCGGCATCAGCTGAGGGTCAAAATCAGATGTGATAGAAAACGCTTGGATCGCATAACATTCAACAGAAGGTGGGTAAATGCAGCGAGCCTGGTCGTACGAAAGGGGGCAACGTTGGAGTCATCCTTCCCTCCTCTGCCCGCTCATGGCGTCTACGGTACGGGTCCTTCGGGACCCCACCCCCGGTAAGTAGGCAAAGTTTTCCCCTTGTAACCTAGTTAGCAGTATGTTGTCAGTCATTGTCCCCGTCATCTAGTCATTAGTATTCAAGATCTTCCCCATCCCCCTTATTTTTCGACCTCAACCCATATCCCAGCCCGCTTTTACTGAAGATCTTGAACATTCATATGTATAAAAATCATATTACCAACTTGTATCGACCCACACCGTCTCCGACCCTTTATTTTCTTTTTCCCCCTATAGATTAGGATCCCAGTCCCACCTAGGGCAGGTCCAACTTGTTTCCGGTTCTTTCGCCCGGAAAACAGTCGGCCTCCAATTTTATAGACGGGGGGATGGGAGGGCAACCAAACGGGGGATTTTTCCTTTGTTTCTTTGTTTTTGTATATATTTCGGGGTTTTTCTCCCATCCCCATCATATGAATTCATTTGTAAAAAATCACAATTTGTAAATAAAATCATGCATCACTTCCGGGGTTTTAAGTAGGTCTTTCTTCATAGAGCAAATGTGGTATTTTGGTGGTAGCAGCGCGCATGGCGACGGATGAATGACTATATATTGTATTGTTGAATGGGTCGGCGAATGTGGCTAGCTAGGTCCCCTTAGTTAAAACGTAGTTAATGCAAGACCGCACCCTTCCCCTTCCCCCCAAAACTTAAGGCCTCGTGCCTTCCTGTAAGTAATTAACAGGAAATAAACACATGTCAGCGAACAAGGCAGAATGTTTTTGAATATCTTCTATCGAATAATTTAAAAATTCGTAAAGAAAGCCCTAACAGTAGTTTAGAAGAAAAGCCTAGAATGCTACCACAGCCCCCCCCCCCTCAGAAAGGGAAAAAGGAAAAAAAAGAAAAAAAAAAACCCAACAAAAACGAATTCTCCCCTCCACCCCAGTAGACCGCCACCCCCAAAGCTACCTAAAATATCAGTAGTAAATAAAAGTCCAAACGAAGAAGAGCTTTTGAACTCAGGAGCCGAGTGGAAGAAATGTCAATATTGGTCAGTATGTCTTTAATTCCAATTTAAAATGCTGAATTTTACAAAATGTTATGCTGTATTTTGTTTGTGAAATAATGCTTAAACTATGCGTTTTAAATGTAAAGGCACGCTTACTCTACTATAAAGCCAATTTGATATTAAGCCTATCCACATGTCAGCGAACAAGGCAGAATGTTTTTGAATATCTTCTATCGAATAATTTAAAAATTCGTAAAGAAAGCCCTAACAGTAGTTTAGAAGAAAAGCCTAGAATGGTACCACAGCCCCCCCCCCCTCAGAAAGGGAAAAAGGAAAAAAAAGAAAAAAAAAAAACCCAACAAAAACGAATTCTCCCCTCCACCCCAGTAGACCGCCACCCCCAAAGCTACCTAAAATATCAGTAGTAAATAAAAGTCCAAACGAAGAAGAGCTTTTGAACTCAGGAGCCGAGTGGAAGAAATGTCAATATTGGTCAGTATGTCTTTAATTCCAATTTAAAATGCTGAATTTTACAAAATGTTATGCTGTATTTTGTTTGTGAAATAATGCTTAAACTATGCGTTTTAAATGTAAAGGCACGCTTACTCTACTATAAAGCCAATTTGATATTAAGCCTATCCACATGTCAGCGAACAAGGCAGAATGTTTTTGAATATCTTCTATCGAATAATTTAAAAATTCGTAAAGAAAGCCCTAACAGTAGTTTAGAAGAAAAGCCTAGAATGCTACCACAGCCCCCCCCCCCCCTCAGAAAGGGAAAAAGGAAAAAAAAAGAAAAAAAAAAACCCAACAAAAACGAATTCTCCCCTCCACCCCAGTAGACCGCCACCCCCAAAGCTACCTAAAATATCAGTAGTAAATAAAAGTCCAAACGAAGAAGAGCTTTTGAACTCAGGAGCCGAGTGGAAGAAATGTCAATATTGGTCAGTATGTCTTTAATTCCAATTTAAAATGCTGAATTTTACAAAATGTTATGCTGTATTTTGTTTGTGAAATAATGCTTAAACTATGCGTTTTAAATGTAAAGGCACGCTTACTCTACTATAAAGCCAATTTGATATTAAGCCTATCCACATGTCAGCGAACAAGGCAGAATGTTTTTGAATATCTTCTATCGAATAATTTAAAAATTCGTAAAAGTATAAGTCAGT
The DNA here is from genome assembly GCA_963585895.1 of Sepioteuthis lessoniana. Classification (NCBI taxonomy): domain Eukaryota; kingdom Metazoa; phylum Mollusca; class Cephalopoda; order Myopsida; family Loliginidae; genus Sepioteuthis; species Sepioteuthis lessoniana. The sequence continues at coordinate 7,797,816 of OY757944.1, forward strand.
ACTAGTGAAAGTCTTAAGAAAGTACCTTAATGTTGGACTTTAACTAAGTTAAAACTTAAAACAAATTCCCCCACCCTTTTCTTTTTCTTTTTTTTTTTTTTTTTTTTATTTATTTTTCTTTTTAAATTTTTTTTTTTTTTTTTTTTTTCTTTTTTTATTTTTCTTTTTTTTTTTTTTTTTTTAAATGTACACATGGGAAGCAGCATGATGTACGTAAAGGTATTTGAATAAAACAATGGACGACCAAACTCAATACCCAAATGGGTCCTGGACGTGAGTCTGAAGACTTTTCGCTCAGGATCGACAGTTCGATCGGGGAACTACTGCTGCTCCTCTATAAGAGTGGCTTCTATAGAAGAGAATAAAACAGCCATCGAAAGATAACCATGACCCACACTCAAACCACTTACACAAACCGCATCGCTCTTCGCGCGGGTAAAAAAGGGGCGCGTCCTGCTGAGGTTGGAGCCCTGGCCTCGGTGTTCGAAAAATCAGCTACAGAGCTCAAACAATCAAAACTACTAAAATGCAAGCAAACACTACAAATAGCCACATTTAACGTAAGAACCTTAAATAGAATAGGACAACTCCCAGAGCTAATCGCATCGGCCGAAGAACATAAAATAGACATAATATGCATACAAGAACACAGATACACACACACAGAAGATATCAAATATCACGAAACTAGCAATGGATGGTCGCTCGCCACTGTATCCGCATGGAAAAACTCTGTCAACGCCGCAGTGGGAGGGGTAGGATTGCTTATAGGACCTAGAGCACTAAAAACGCTTAATAGCATAGAGAAAATACAACCTAGAATGATGGTAGCTACATTTAACGGAAACCCCAGAGCAACAATCGTCTCATGCTACAGCCCCACCAATGTTAGTGAAGAAAATGAAATAGTCACCTTCTACGATGAGTTATCCTCATTAGTGCGTAGCATCCCGAAACACAACATGTTAGTCATTGGCGGAGACATGAATGCACAAATCGGGAAAAACGGAAACAACAAAAACAGCCTCCACAACACGTCAAATAGAAATGGGCAACATCTAACAGATTTCATGATAGAAAATAGATTAGCATGCCTCAATACAAACTACCAAAAAAGAGAGGGCAAACTATGGACATACACGTACGCAAACAATACTAAAGCTCAGATAGACTACGTCCTTATAAACAAGAAATGGAAGAATAGTGCATTGAATTGCGAGGCATACTCCTCTTTTGAGGGTGTGTCCACCGATCACCGAATAGTCACGGCGAAAATACGGTTAAGCCTACGAAAAAACGACAAACGAACAGCGACCACCAAACACTATGACTGGGCCCTATTAAACAACAAAGATGTAAGAGATAAATACGTATTAGAATTAAGAAACAGATTCGAAACACTACAAGAAAAGACGGAAAAAAGTACACCAAACGACGAATACGAAAATTTCGTCAATGCACACCTCGAGGCAGCAGCAAAATACATTCCAACAAAAATTAAAACTAAATATAGAGTCCCATGGGAAACTTTAGCGGTGAGAGAAAAACGTGCACTAGTGAAAACAGCCTCCAAAAACTATCGAAAAAACCCAACAAACACAAATGCCTTAAAACTAAAAACGGCACAATATCAATTAACAGGCATATATATAAAGGAACAGACAGAATACATTCAAAATCAGATAGATAAGATTAGAGACTCGGTGGAAGATAGACAATCTAGAATTGCCTGGCAAACAATGAACGAAGTGAGCAGAAGAAAGAACACGGCCAAAGCAAAACTTAAAGCAGCAAACCAACAAGAAAGAATAAAACTGTGGAAACAGCACTTCGAAAACTTACTTGGAAACCCACCAAAAATAACGCCTGAACCAATCACCAGAATAATTAGCAAACAATTAGACATTAAACTTGGACCGTTCACACAAGAAGAACTCGACTCGGTTCTCAGAAAAATTAAAAATAGAAAAGCTGCAGGACTGGACGAAATTCCCCCGGAAGTATGGAAGACCAGACAATTCGACGACATACTGCTCCGACACTGCAACGCAGTATACAATCAAAATCCGATAGATAGATGGACGAAGGGATGCATACTCCCCTTCCCTAAAAAGGGGGACCTCGGATTAGCCAAAAACTACCGAGGCATAACACTTACATCCATAGCTGCCAAAATCTACAATGCCCTACTACGAAACAGAATAGAACCCAAAATCGACAACATACTTAGAAAAAACCAAAATGGCTTCCGAAGAAATAGATCTACGACCTCACAAATATTAACCATCCGCAGAATCCTTGAAGGTGTACGGGCAAAGAACCTACAAGCGACATTAATATTTGTCGACTTTACCAAGGCTTTCGACTCCATTCACAGAGGAAAGATGGAACAAATCCTACTAGCGTACGGCATACCTAAAGAAACCGTAGCGGCAATAACGATTCTCTATAGAAACACTAAAGTAAAAGTACGATCACCAGATGGAGACACAGAATACTTCGACATAGTAGCAGGAGTACTACAAGGAGACACGCTGGCTCCGTATCTCTTTATCATTTGTCTAGACTACGTACTTAGAACATCGATTGACAAAATCAAAGAGAATGGCTTCGAACTGACGAAGAAAAGAAGCAGAAGATACCCCGCAACAACAATTACCGACGCCGACTACGCCGATGACATAGCGATACTGGCAAATACACCTGACCAAGCCGAAACACTTCTGCATAGTTTGGAACGAACAGCAGCAAGCATAGGCCTCCATGTTAATGCACATAAAACGGAATATATGTGCTATAACCAAACGGGGGACATCTCCACTCTAGAAGGAACCCCTCTTAAACTAGTAGACAAATTCACGTACCTAGGAAGCAGCGTCGAATCAACCGAAAAGGACATCGAAACGAGGTTAACGAAAGCATGGACAGCTATCAATAGGCTATCGACTATATGGAAATCAGACCTAACCGATAAAATGAAACGCAGTTTCTTCCAGGCAGCGGTCACATCGATACTGCTATATGGATGCACTACATGGACGCTAACAAAACGGCTGGAGAAGAAACTAGATGGCAATTACACAAGAATGCTGCGTGCAATCCTCAACAAGTCCTGGCGGCAACACCCAACAAGACACCAACTGTATGGCCACCTGCCCCCTATCACGAAAACTATTCAAGTTAGACGAACCAGACATGCAGGACATTGCTGGAGAAGCAGAGATGAACTCATAAGAGATGTACTCTTATGGATCCCCACACACGGCCGCGCAAAAGCAGGACGACCAGCACGAACGTACATTCAGCAGCTATGTGAGGATACAGGTTGTTGTCCTGAAGACCTACCTAGGGCGATGAACGATAGGGAGGAGTGGCGAAAGAGGGTCAGGGATATCCGTGCTGCCAGCACGATATGATGATGAATGATGAAAAAGCAATACTTGAAACCATTTAACTGTGTGCAAACAAATGATTAAAATTAAATAGAATTATTAATGTTGGATAACAGTTATAAAAACTATTTTTCTGTATGCAAAAAAGTGAGTCGTGGCTGATATATATATATATATATATATATATATATATATATATATATATATATACATATATATATATAAATATATATATATATATATATATATTTACATTAATAGACATTAATTATATCAATTTGTGTATATATATATATATATATATATATATATATATATATATATATATATATATATATTTGTATTAGCGATATATATGGTGATATATATATATATGTATATATATATATATATATATATATATATATATATATATATATATATTATAGTTACAAACACACACACACACACACACACACACACACATACACATACATATATATATATATATATATATATATATATATATATATATATATCCTAGGTCAAGTCATACCAAAGATTTTTAAAAGTGGTTGTTGATGCCTCCTTGCTTCGCACTCAGCATTATAAGATAGGGATCAAGTGTAATTGGAACAATCCAGGGAAAGGGGTCGAGCTCTCTCCAAAACTTCGATGTAGTAGCTATTGAAAGGGGAGCTTTCGAGTCACTCTAGAATACGGTCGACTTATTTATGTAACCTTCAATAAACCTTGGTCAATAAGTGGCGCTTCAGAATTTTATGAACTAAACTCGCTTTTTTTTATTATGTTACATATGTAGATGCTGTTTTCTTTGTCTTCCATAAATAAAAATACAGTTTCAAGTGGATAAGTAATCAAGAATGATGTGAAAAAAAGAAAACTGAAGTAGGGACGGAAAAAATTAAAAGAAAGTAATTTTGGGCCACTTTCATTTACTTTTATCTTTTAAATATCTTTGCATATTTTCAGTTATTTCTCTTCTTGATCGATAACAACATCTGCATTTTTGCATTGAAAAAGAGAAGAAAATAAGGAGAAGAAAGAAAGAAAGAAAGAAAGAAAGAAAGAAAGAAAGAATAAATTAATTAAATAAACACAAGAAGAAAGTTGGGAGAAAAGAGGATTTGATGCGAAGAAAGAAAGAAAGAAAGAAAGAAAGAAGCAAATGAATAAATAAAAGGGGATATAAAGAAATCTACTGTATAAAAAGAAGGAGATAAATAAATAAATAAATAAAGAAAGAAAGAAAGAAAGAAAGAAAGAAATAACAAATCAATTAAATAATCGCCAGAAGAAAGTTAAGAGACAAGAGGATTTGATGCAAAGAAAGAAAGAAAGAAAGAAAGAAAGAAAGAAAAGTATAAACAAAAGAAAACAGAAATGAAAGAAATTCAGAAGCAAAGGTATAAAAGAACGACAAAATTTAAGTTTAAAAAAGAAAAAGCTGAAGGAAAAACTGAAGGAAAAACTGAACTCACGTCGAAAGGAGGAAACTGAAAAACAAATGAACATGAAATTTAAAGAAGAAACGAAAAAAGAAAAAAAAAAACGAAAAAAGAAGAAATGAAATAAAAAAGAAAGAGTTTGGCTTTACTAAAGAAAGAAAGAAAAAACTGAACAGCTAAAAAGAAATTTAAAAAACTGAATAAAAACTCTCTAACAAAGAGGATTATTTTTCAAATAAACAGAAATACAGAAAACGTAAAGTAAAAAAAAAGAAAGAAAGAAAAAAAGAAAGAAAGGATGAATAGTCAGGACAACAAAAACACAAATAACAACTGAACCACCACAATTACCCTCCCAACTCGAATAAAACGACAACCTAACAAAGAAAACACACAAAAAAAAAAAAAATTTATAAATAAAAAATAAAAAGAAGAGGAGGATAGGGAGAAGGAGGATGAGTAGGAGGAGGGGATTTTGGGTGAATAAAGGACATAGAAAAAGAATTCGTGAATCTCGTTGAAGAAAAATATCTGACATGTATAATTCTCTAATCTTTATTTCTAATAGAAGTCTAATTAAACTTAACCCGAATTTGTAATTCCGCTTTTAATACAATTAATTGATTCAATCGTTGGGAAGCCTTGGGGGCGGCTGGTGTCAACTCGTAGGAGTCCCCCCTAAAGAGGTGAATCCATTGTTGGCTTACGGAAAGAAAAGGTTCTGACAGAAGGGGACTCTGTTCAACGACTGACCGACACGACCCACCAAAGTCATATTAACAATCCAGAAATATAAAGAGAGATTTTGAGTTTGACAATTTTAAAAAGAATCCCCTATTTTCTGTGTGTATAGCCATCTATTTCATATCCCCCGGCGCAAACAATATATATATATATATATATATATATATATATATATATATATATATATATATTGCAATGTAAACAGTCTTAAAATAAACAGTCTGGCCGTCAATGGAGGCCCGACAAAAATACACAATTGCAAATACAAATGTATTGCAAAAGGTTTTAACGAGATAAAACATTAGAAATGATTTTTTTTCTATAAAAATATTCATTGGTCCATAATCTTATTGTAAAAATATATAAAAAATAATTTTTTACTATAAAAATTCATTGGAATTGATTTTTATTATAAAATGATTTGAAAATTACTTTTAATCAGAAAATACATTGGAAATTAATTTTTTCTTTAAAAATTCTTTGGCCAACAAACTTTTATTATAAAAATGCAAAAAAAAAAAAATTATTGCTTTTATTTTAAAAATGCAACGGAAATGACTTTTACTAAAAAAAATGCTTTGGAAATATTTTTTACTATAAAATGCACTGAAATGATTTTTACTATACAAATGCGATGGAAATAATTTTTGCGGTAAAAATGCAAGCGAATTTGATTTTTCTACAAAAATTGGCCAAAATTTTCATAAGAAAAATTCAATGGAAATTATTTTTACCATAAAAATGTATTGGAAATGACTTTTTCAATAAATTTTTTTCCCCAATGATTTTTATTATAAAAATACACTGGAAATATAAAATTTTATCTGGCAATATATTCTAATTAAAAAATACATTGGAAATGATTTTGAAAACGGAACTGATTTCTACTATGAAAATGCATAGGATCATAATTTTTACATTAAAAATGTATTGGCCAAATATTTTACTAAAAATACATTGGAAACTATTTTTACAAAACCGCTTCGAAAATCTTATTTACAATCAAAAATCATTTGAAATGATTTTCCTGTAGAAATACATTTTTTTTGTTATAAAAATGAATTGGAAATAGTTTTTACTGTAAAAATGTATTAAAAATGTTTTTTTACTATAAAACTGCATAGGAAATTATTTTTCCGATAAAATAAATTGAAATGATTTTTACTATAAAAATCCATTGTCCAATGATCTTTCCCATAAAAATGCATGAAAATAATATTCTTTTATCAAAATACACTAGTCAGTGAATTTCGCAAAAAAAACTGCATTGGAAATAATACACCATAAAAATGAATGGAAAGTTATTTCTGGAAAATGCATCGGAAATTATATATATATATATATATATATATATATATATAAGTAAAAGTAAAGTTGGTGACTTTAGTCGAGGGCGACCAGAAGGCTCCCTTTGCAATAGCTACAACAGGGGAGGGGACTACTCCTTTCTCTGGATTGCTCCACTTCACCCTCGATACGTACCTTATATTGCTGAGTGTTAAGCAAGGAGGTATCAAGTACCATTTTTAGAGTCTTTTGGTATGATGCGACCTGGGATTGAACCCAGGTCTCCCGGATCATTGGCGAACACTCTACTCACTGGGCCAATGAGCCGGTTGGTCGACCTTTGACAAGGGCGACAGAAAGCTCCCTACTTCCCCTAGGGGTTGGAGAAGGCACTACTTTCCTTGAATTGCTCCACTTACACTTGATCCGTATTGTATAATGTTGATGCCATGAGGCATCAAGTACCATTTTTGAGTCTTTGGTATGACTCTGCCTGGGATTGAACCCCAGTTATATGTATGTATATGGATATATAAATATAACTAAACGGCTGAAGAAGATGCTAGACGACAATTACACAAGAATGTTGCGAGCAATATTGAACAGGTCCAGGTGGCAACACCTCACAAGGCACCAACTATACGGCCACCTGCCTCCCATCATGAAAACTATACAAGTTAGACGAACCATACACGCAGGACACTGCTGGAGAAGCAAGGACGGAGTCATCAGTGATGTACTCCTATGGACCCCCACATATGGCCAAGCAAAAGCAGGACGACAAGCTCGAACATACATACAGCAGCAGCTATGTGAGGATACGGGGTGTAGCCCTGAAGACCAGCCAGAAACGATGAACGATAGGGAGAAGTGGCGAGAGAAGGTCAGGGATATCCGTGCTAGCGGCACGACATGATATATATATATATATATATATGTGTGTGTGTGTGTGTGTGTGTGTGTGTGTGTGTGTGTGTGTGTGTGTGTGTGTGCGACTTAACAGCCTGTGTGTTGATTCCATTATTCTTTCCAAAGGTAGTATAACGTCCTCTATCCAAATTATTTTTCAACCCTTACTTTCCGTATGAATGAATAAGAGGTTTTACTTCCAAAACGATACCTTTGTATATATATAAGTTACAACAGAATGAAATATCATAATAAGTATATAAATTCCACCATATTCCGTATTTTTTTCTTTGGTTTCTTGGTCAGTTGTTTTTGGTATATCAACCCTAATCGAATATATCTTTGTCGGAGTTACTTAAATAATAATAGTCAACGATTTTATTAAATTTAAAAATATATCTTCAAAATCATTTTAAACAGATAAACACTTCATATTTAGTTGCAATATCAATGTTTTAAAAGCCAATGTATTAATAAAGTTCCCACTCATTTTAAACAGGTAAACACTTGATACTTCGTTGTAATATCAGTTTTAAGAGCAGCTTTTTCGTGTTAATTTTTTTTTCACTTTTGATTTCAATTTTGATTTTTTTATTTAGTTTCTTCATTTTCTTCTTTTTAGTTTCTCAACTCATCTGTAATCATTCTTTTCTTAACATATTTTCTTTCAAAATTCATTTTTCCTATTTTTTTAAGTCAATAATCATTTACATTTCCATCTTTCATTCTTCTTCTTCTTCTTCTTCTTCTTCTTCTTCTTCTTGAAGAACTCTTTTTAACATTATATATTTTTCTTCTTTTTTATGCCTTTCTCCTTTGCTCTGTTTTCTTCTTCTCGCATAGACTTAATTTTCTCTTTCCCTTCCCCTTATTCTTTTATAAATGATTTCTTCTTCTTCTTCTTCTTCTTCTTCTTCTTCTTCTTGTATCTATTTCTGCTTATATCCCTCTTTCCTTCCTCTTTCTCCCTATCCGTTCTTCTTCTTCTTCTTCTTCTTCTTCTTCTTCTTCTTCTTGTATCTATTTCTGCTTATATCCCTCTTTCCTTCCTCTTTCTCCCTATCCGCTCTTCTTCTTCTTCTTCTTCTTCTTCTTCTTTTTTTTTATTCTCTCCTTATGCAAGTTTCTCCCTTTTCTTTTTCTTCTCTTCTTTTTCTTTTTTCTCTCTACTCTCTCTCTCTCGCTGTCTCTCTCTCTCTCAGCCATATCTTTTACCTTCTTTTACAACTTCCGTTAAACTCGAAAAGCTACGCCCGTCTGTCAACGACTTTGTGTGAACCGCCCCATGTCCTTAATTTCCGGTCTGCGTGCGCAGTAATTCGCTGCCATCTTGACGATCGTTTCCCCCCCAAATGTTTCCACGTTGGAACTTCCGTCTCTCTTGCCCGGTTCCACCCAATTTCATTGCCTGAAAGGTTTTCACGATGGCAATTGCCGGACATCGGGTCGCAATACAATGTAGCAACCATTAACAAAACCGACTAGCTGAGCGGCCATCTTTATACCTGTCATGTCATACTAGAAGTTGCTTAACAAACGACAGACGAGTGAAATAGGCCGCCATCTTGAATTACTTCAGGCAGGCGCGATCATTTGAGAATTTGTTTGTTCAGTGGAGTTTTAACTGTTCATCAAACTACTAAGGTGAGAAAAAGAAAAATATAGAAAGAGAGTTAAAAGAAAATTCAAAGAAGTAAAGACATATATATATATATATATATATATATATATATATATATATATATAGAGAGAGAGAGAGAGAGAGAGAGTATGTGTGTATGTGTGTGATAGAGGAGACGGAGAGATCTGGAGAATTAAAAGACAAGAAAGAGAGTTGAAAAACGATATTCAGAAAGAAAGCAAGAAAGTAGAGCTGTAGAAGAAGTGGGAAATATTTAAAAAAAGGGTTTATAAAACCTAACAGATATGAAGAAAAAAGGGAAAAAGAGAAAGAGTGAAAGAGAAAAGAAGAGTGAGAAAGAGAGAGAAAGAGAGAGATCTTGAGAAATAGAAATAAAGGGAAAAAAAAGGAAAAGCTAGAAAGAAATTTAGTGAGCTGTTCAAAGAAAGGGAGACTTTCTCTCTCTCTCTCTCTCTCTCTCTCTCAAACTGCGCACTAAAGAGAGGGGGAGTAAGAGAGAGAGTGTAACGAATGGGAAAATAATGAAAAATAAATGTTAAGAAGCGGTGGGGGAAAAGATAAAAAGAGAGGGAGATAAAAAGAGAGGGAGATAAAAAGAGAGTGAAAAGAGGGAGAGAGAGAGAGAGAGAGAGAGATGGAGAAGTTGGACAAGTGGGGGGAAAAGAAAGAACTATGAAGACGCATTAAGAAAAACAGAGAAATATAAAGAGGAGAGAGAGAGAGAGAGAGAGAGAGAGAAGGAGAGGGAGAGAGACAAAGTTTGAAAGTGAGAGGAATAATAAAAAAGATTGCGAGAGAGAGAGTGAGCGAGAGAGAAGCGGAAAATGGGAAACTATCGCAAAAGGAATAAAAAGAAAGGATTAAGGGAAAGAGAGAGAGAGAGAGAGAATATGTGTGTGAGAGAAAATCGAGATAGAGAGAGAGAGAGAGAAGAAAAAATAGAGGGAAATAATTTGAGAGAGAGAGAGAGAGAGAGAGAGAACAGGAAAAGTGAAGAAGTGGGAAAAATTGAAAAGAAAGACGATAAAGAATGTTGTGTGTGTGTGTGTGTGAGAGTAAGAGAGAGAGAGAGAGAGAGAACGAAAGAAGATCAAGAGAAGCAAATGAAATAGAAAAAAGGGAAAAAAGATGATAAAAAGAAACCAGAGAGAAAGAAAGAATAGAAAGAGGGAGGGAAATAAAGAGAGGAAGAAAAACTAAAGTGGAATTACAAAACAGAGAAATAACAAGCCAAAAAGCAACCAACCAATCAACCAAAAAGAATTAACCTGTGACCGAAAGAAAGAGAAAAATGGGACTGAAAATACGATACAATTTTTTTTAACTGAAGAAAAAGGAATGAATAAAAAAAAGAGCAAATAATAAGAAAGAGGAAATAATTAAAGAAAAAGATAAAGAAAAAATATCTGAGGTTAAAAGAAAGAAAGAAAGAAAGAAAGAAAGAAAGAAAGAAGAACATTGAAACTGGCTTAAAAGAAAGAAAGAAAGAAAGAAAGAGAAATGAGCACATTGAAAATGACTTAAAAGAAAGAAAGAAAGAAAGAAAGAGAAATGAGCACATTGAAAATGACTTAAAAGAAAGAAAGAAAGAAAGAAAGAAAGAAAGAGAAATGAGCACATTGAAAATGACTTAAAAGAAAGAAAGAAAGAAAGAAAGAAAGAGAAATGAGCACATTCAAAATGACTTAGAAGAAAGAAAGAAAGAAAGAAAGAGAAATGAGCACATTGAAAATGACTTAAAAGAAAGAAAGAAAGAAAGAAAGAAAGAGAAATGAGCACATTGAAAATGACTTAAAAGAAAGAAAGAAAGAAAGAAAGAAAGAGAAATGAGCACATTCAAAATGACTTAGAAGAAAGAAAGAAAGAAAGAAAGAAAGAGAAATGAGCACATTGAAAATGACTTAAAAGAAAGAAAGAAAGAAAGAAAGAAAGAGAAATGAGCACATTGAAAATGACTTAAAAGAAAGAAAGAAAGAAAGAAAGAAAGAGAAATGAGCACATTGAAAATGACTTAAAAGAAAGAAAGAAAGAAAGAGAAATGAGCACATTGAGAATGACTTAAAAGAAAGAAAGAAAGAAAGAAAGAGAAATGAGCACATTGAAATGGACTTAGAAGAAAGAAAGAAAGAAATGAGCATATTGAAAATGACTTAGAAGAAAGAAAGACGGAAAGAAAGAAAGAAAGAAGATTAGAATACCTGATCGAAGAATATCACAAGCTCAAACAATTCGTTTACTAACAAGACAATCTACTAACATGATTATCTACCGCTTATAAATCATATATACAAAAAAATAAAAGAAAAGAAAATGTATATGAATTTATCCTACAACAGTTGTTATGCCATTAAGCAAAACAACAACAAAAACAAAGCAGAGTGATTGGTTCGAAGAAAATGATTTTTTTAAATAGAAAAAAGAAAAAAATGTCATAAAAAAGAATGTGAGAAGATTCTTTTTTTTGGGGGGGGTATATCAACCTTCTTGTGTTATTTAATGCCAAAGCCCTCCTTGTAGAAAAACAGCAGTGATAATATTTAGCCCATTTCTGTGGGGAGAGGGTTCGTACTTTCCTCCCGAGTATTTGTCCAAAAGTGAAAATAATAGCGTGACTGGAGTTCGAACTCGCTTACTACGACGTCAACGTCGAGCACGTTATCCACAACGCCATAGAGGCCATCCAAGGGTTCGAACCTCCTTATCTCGAGCCCTCAGTCCAACACTTTAGCCATAACAGCACGGAAACAGAAGAAGAAGAAGAAGAAGAAGAAGAAGAAGAAGAAGAAGGGGAGGGACAAGTATAAATACTAAAGAGAAAAGTAGAGAAAAAGGTAACAGAGAAAAGGAAGAAGAAAAGAATAATAACGAAGAAGAAAAAAAGAGAAAAAGAAGAAACGAAGAGAGGATGAGGAAATGAGAAGGAGAAAAAAAATGAAAGAGAAGATGAGGAATAAGATTGAAGGACGAGGAAGAAGTAATGAAAAGCAAGATGAAGAGAAGTGGAGGGAAGAGGAACAAGATTGAAAGAAGAAGAAGAAGAAGAAGAAGAAGAAGAAGAAGGGGAGGAAGAAGAATAAAGATCAAGAATAAGAAAAAGAAGAGAGAGATGAAGTAAAGAAAATAGAAGATCAAGAATAAGAGCAAGAAGAGGGAAAAGAAGAAAAGAAAGAAGGAGATTAAAAAAGAAGAGGAAGACAATGATAACGAAGAAAGATCAAGTTGAAAGATGGGAGAGGAAGAGCAAAAGAAAGAAGAGAAGGAAGAAGAGAAAGAAGAAGTAGAGGAAGAAGAGAAAGAAGAAGAGGAAGAAGAGAAAGAAAAGAAAGAACAAAAGAAAGAAGATGAAGAAGAGAAAGAAGAGGAAGAACAAAAGAAAGAAGAAGTGGAAGAACAGAAGAGGAAGAACAAAAGAAAGAAGAGGAAGAACAAAAGAAAGAAGAAGAGGAAGAAGAGAAAGAACAAGAGAAAGAAGAGTGGGAACAAGAGAAAGAAGAGTGGGAACAAGAGGAAGAAGAGAAAGAAGTCGAAGAACAAAAGAAAGAAGAAGAGAAAAAACAAAAGAAAGAAGAAAGGGAAGAAGAGAAAGAAGAGGAAGAACGAAAGAAAGAAGAAAGGGAAGAAGAGAAAGAAGAGGAAGGACAAAAGAAAGAAGAAAAGAAAGAAGAAGAGGAAGAACAAAAGACAGAAGAGGAAGAACAAAAGAAAGAAGAGGAAGAACAAAAGAAAGAAGAAGAACAAAAAATGAAGAGGAAGAACAAAAGAAAAACGAAGAAGAACAAAAAAAGAAGAGGAAGAACGAAAGAAAGAAGAGAGGGAAAGTGTAAAAGTAAAAATATGTCTTTGAAGTAGGAACAAAAATCATCGCCATGAAAGCAAACAAAATCGAACAACCCCACAACCCAAAAATACAAGCAAATAAAAACAAGCAAAAATTAAATGTAAAAGAAAAACTAAATGTATTAGAAAGAAAAACCTACAAAAGTAATGTCTTCCTGTTTTCCTATTTTATCCCTCGTTTCGTTATTTAATCAAACCTTACAGCTAACGTTTTAAGACTTTACTTTGCGCTATTTATTACCGTAGAGAAGGAAAAGAGAAAACATCAACACACCTTTCTTTTTCCCGCTAAAAAGCCAACCCCCAACCCCGGATTAAACTCTGGAAATAGTCGACCTCAAAATCCCAATCATCTTACAGTTAAAAACGTAGTTCCGGTCAGGCAAAGAAACGAGGCTCAATATCCGATATTGACATACAAATAACTCTTATAGAAAACCTTTGGGTTTGGTTCAAGATCTTCTATCAAGGCGGTGGCGGGGCTGTTTGGAGAAGGAGGTTTCTTTTATAAAAAGTCAGTGATATTGCTTTTCACAGGACATTGGCCATACATCAGAAAGCGTCATGAACAAGAAAGACAGTCAGGGAGGCGACAAAAAGACAGTTCAAGACTCAATGAAATTAACGTTTCTAGACGGAATGATTGTAGAGCTTTGTTTAGCAACAGACCATGAGTTAAGTGTTTAACATTTTCTTTATTGACATAGTCGATAGTTCTTTCTTTTTTTTTTTTTTTTCTCTCTTTTTTTTTTTTACCCTTCTTCCTTCTTGCAAAGATATAAATACCTCTTAAATGTACCGGACAAATAGTCTTTTCGATACATGAACGAAAGATCAAGAGAGAACTTTAGCAATTCAGAGACTAAATGAAACATTAGATTTCACTTTGTAACAACGAGCCTGGTAAATTCTACGTTAGTTACGAAGCTTTATAGCTCTCAAGGTTCAAATCTTTGATGGATTGGTTGATTTTAACTTGCATATCAACTCCTGTAGGGTTATTTTATGCCGAGAAGTTAGGAAATCGCGTTCATTTTAAGTTAATATTTACATTTTTTAGTTGTTTTCTTTTTCTTTTTTTCTTTTTTTTTACATGGACATATAACAAGTATTCTTATCTATACAAATAATGTGGTTCTTATGGTTTAGTTTTATGACACATAAACCATTATAGGTTATTTAATGCCAAATACGTTTTTATACATGGTAAGTAAGTAATGTTGGTGACCGTAGTCGAGGGCAACCAGAAGGCTCCCTTTTCATGAACTACTACACCACTTTACCCTTGATACGTACCTTATATTGCTGAGTGTTTAACAAGGAAGTATTATTTACCATTTTTAAAGTCTTTTGGTATGACGTGATCTGGAATTGAACCCAGATCTCCCGAACCATCGGTGAACACTCTACCCAAACAGTTCTATTTCAAACAATTTTGTTTAGCATAAGTACAGTTTCAATGTCAGAAAACAGTTCCATCTCAAACAATTCAGTTTAGCAGCAGTACACAGTTTTAATGTCAAAAACAGTTCTATTTCTAACCATTCAGTTTAGCACAAGTACTCAGTTTAGTTCTACTTGACCAATAGATTGAACCCTATCAGGTGCTACCACTCCGGGCCTCTGTAGACCTGGGCGCGATAGCAATAAAAGGGCACTCCGCATTCCCTAAAGCTCCAGTATTTCTGGAACCTCACCATCAGATTGTTTAGTGTCATATCCAGGACACTCGTTGGTAGGGGGTCTTGCCCCTCTGCAGAGATGCAGTCAGTGTAATCTACAGCCCTAGTTGACTGGGCAAAAATGATTTGCAAATAGTTGGATGGTTCAAAGTATTCCAATCTAACACTAGTAATTATAAGGTTTCAAGAAATTATTTATATTTTATTATAGCCATTAGTTTTGAGAGAGTTGTATGGTTTCAAGTAAATAATTCGGAGTATCTACGTGGATTAATTATTAACATGCTGGACTGCAACAACTAAGGATCGTTATTTTAAGAAAAAAGCAAGATCGGAACTAAACTGCGTGTTGTTTTGAACGAATCCTGGAAGCAGCACCCTTCATTTCAGCAATTGTACGGACACTTATCTCCCATCTCACGCTCTCCAGTCTGCTGGGGCTGTAGAATACACCAACTGCATCTCTGCATTTACTAGATTGAAGATACACGGACTGCATATCCGCAGAAGGGTAAGACCCCCACCCACCAACGAGTGTCCGGGTTATAACACCAAAAAATCAGATGGTGAGGCTCCAGTAATGCTGGAGCTTTGGGGAATGCGGAGTACTCCATTGCCATTGCTCCTAGATCTAAGCCTATTGTTTTTCTTTTCAAAATGTCTTTGAATGTGGCTGGTGAGGGTCAAAGTTCTCTTTTAATACACTAATTATTAGTGTTAGATTGGAATACTTAGAACCATCCAACTATTTGCAAATTATTTTTGCCCAGTTGACTGGGGCTGCAGAAAACACTGACTGCATTTCTGCAGAGGGGTAAGACTCCCCGACGAGTTCATGGATATGACACTAAACAATCTTATGGTGAGGCTCCAATAATGCTGGGGAAAGCGGAGTACCCCTTCATTGCCATGGCTTGCAGGTCCACTCCAACCCGGAGTAATAGCACCGGACAGAGTCCAATCTCTGGGTCAAATAGAACTGTTTGACATTTAAACCGAGTGCAAACAAATAACTCATGCTAAATTGAATTGTTAGAAATAGAACTGTTTGTAAACAAATAACTGATGTTAAATTGAATTGTTTGTGATACATACCAATATTTGAAACCATTTAACTTTGACTTTTGCTAAACTGAATTGCTTGAAATAGAACTGATTATTTAAGTGTGTGTATCAAAAAATGTGTTTAAAAATCATACATTTGATATATACGTAAAACAGGATTTGGCATTAAATATTCCACCATGGTTGATATGCCATAAAACCAAACCGACCCAAACACATCTGGCTGAGCATCGAAATGAGATAATCAAGACGTGTAGTGCGCAGCTGGAAAAATTATAAGGAGCTCATAAGCGACTTTCTTTTATGAACAGTGTTGGATGACTTGCAAAACTGTGCAGACACTAGTTGGCATCTAGAATACCAACCAAGTGTGATGGCAGATAGGGACGGATGGTGAGAGATAGCCGAATAAACCCCTGCTGTCAGCACACTTATAGGATGATGATGACGATGATTCCAATCTAATACTGATAATTTACAACCAGATCAATTTAACTCAGAGTGGATCTGAGAGTAATGGCAATGAAGGAGTACTCCTCACAGCCCAGAGCTTCAGAATTCCACTATGGTTCTGTGGCAATACAGATATTAGCTCTCAAATTTCAAGTCTTAGTAAAAGTTGAATACTAAATTAATATATCTCTCTAAAAATATGAAATTACGTGGAAGTAAATATTTCCACTGACAACAATTTAAAGGAAATCTTCGAAGTGTTTTTGATGTTGACTGGGCTCTGGATGCTTTGCTTGGCACAAAACTTTGTCAGTGGCAATGACAGAAGAGAATATGGAACGTTCCACTAATGACATATATCTATATATATATAATCAAGTTTTTGGTGCAGGAGAAATTATATAGGCAAACTGATAGCGGAATCATATGTATATGGGAGAACAAATGATTTAAAAAATAAAACGATGTTAGGGCCCTTTCGTCCAAACGGAAACGATGAAAACAGGCAGTTTAAATTGGGAAAAAATGATGACTGGTTTTCTGTTCTGCATAGAGGTAGGAGTAAAATTCATCTTAACATCATAGAGGCGATCTACATTATTTAGATCGTCCCTCTCTATGTAGACAGAGATCCAGTCTTAATTTACATATTTTGGGAGACATTTTAAACATTGACGTGACATAAAGTTCCCCCATCTTTTTTGTCATATTTTTTTCCCAATTTAAACCGCCCGTTTTTAATCGTTACTCCGGTGTGATTGTTTGAAGAGTACCGGACGAAAGGGCCCTAACATCCTTTTATTTTTTAAATAATTTATTCTCCCATATACATATTATT
Organism: Sepioteuthis lessoniana; assembly: GCA_963585895.1. Taxonomy (NCBI): domain Eukaryota; kingdom Metazoa; phylum Mollusca; class Cephalopoda; order Myopsida; family Loliginidae; genus Sepioteuthis; species Sepioteuthis lessoniana. The sequence continues at coordinate 7,815,113 of OY757944.1, forward strand.
CTGCTATCAGTTTGCATATATATATATATATATATATATATATATATATATATATATATTAGGCTGTCTCAGTATACATGGGACCGATGTAACTAATAATAATGTTGTGTTTTTTTTTTTGTTTCAGATTTGAAAATAGTACGCTATAACAACTATTATTCCTCGATCACAATGCCTTGGACAAGAGAGGAAAAATATTTTGTGTCACTACATATGAGGAGACAAAATCATTCAAAACTGTCTCAAAATCGATGCAACTCATTAATATGATAATGATTTATTACTGAGACAAGAAACAAAAAAAAAAGATTGCATGTCCTGGAAGCTGATATAATAATTTTTTTTAAATATTGATTTGGTGGCTCTAGCTGAAAGGATGCATTTTTTACAGAAACCTCCATCTTAAAAATGATAGATTTCCTAGACATTACACTTAATATAGAAAGTATATTTTAAAACTATTCAGCAAAATAATTTCACATCCACCTTCATCAATGTTGACACTTACTCGCCCAGATTGCTATTGAAACAGATACCTGATGTCGTCAATCAGAGGATAAATAGATTATCGTCATGAAAAAAATATTTGAAGAAAACAAAAACAAAAATGAAGCCCTAATAAATGGCGTATTCCGGAAAAAAAAGAGAATTTACACCCAGAGAGCACCAGCACAACGGAACGAGACTGAAACGCTAAAGGAAATGATTGATGCAGAAAGAGTAATCACAATAAGCTAGGTTGAAGGAACAGTTATCATTTGAATAGAAAATGTAGGAATAAAAATAAAAAGGTTATTTGATTTAACGCCACTTTTGGCAAATTCTTTAATATTAACATAGAAAAGTACTTCTTAAAACTTTTGGAATGACACTTCAACAAGTACAACCCACTAAGTAAAATCTTCAATAGAAACACCGTAATGGTTATTTAATGCCAAAGCTATTCTCCGAGAAGAACAGTAGTGGTACTATTTAACCCTATAGGTGGGAGGATTAGGGGGTTCATACCTTTCCCAAGGGTATTAGCCCGAAAGTGAACGTAATAGCGCGACCGGAGTACGAACTCGCTTACTACGATTCTGGAGACCGTCGCTTTAACCATTACACCACGAGGACACCCCTCCCACAATAGGAGAATATTAAATGAATCACTAAGGAAGTACGAAAGTGAGGATTGATTATCCTGTAATTGTAGGAATAAGAATGAACGTCGCTTTGATGGACGATGTGCCTCGGAGAACGTAGGATAGTAAGCGTGCATCTTCCTCATGGAACATAGTAATTATATAGAGAGAACTTATATAGGTATGGATTTCTGCTGGGAATTGGAAGCAAAGTTTTTTTAATCATGGATATTCCTTTTGTCACGTGGTCTCCCACTGAGACGATAAAAATAAGATTACAACTATCCTCGTGTTCGAATTAACAGTAACAAGCCGTCAAAGAATGACCGTTAAGAAAGAATGTGGGTCACAGTGGAAACCAGATGTTTTTACTTGGTGACCTCACTCGGGTCGCCTGACACGGGAAGGAAGAAGGTAGAAGCCAAACGATTGGCTGGGACCCTAAAACGGAAGTGGCACCTTCTTCCCGTCAGCGAAAAAAGGAAAAGAGAAGGTTAGTTGTTGGACAGGGTTCGTGGCGGACGGAACCCAAAGGCAAGTACTCCGGGTAAAAGAAGACGAAAAAATATCGAACAAGAAGAAGCCGTATCTTCAAGCCAGTACTAAAAATAAGATAAAGTCTGTCAGCCCGTAAAGGAAGAAAGATTCTCCACAGGAATCCATTTAAATAAGATAAGTGACTTTGGGACTGTTTCTCCTTATACCCAATTTTATATACCCTCTCTCTCTCTCTCTCTCTCTCTCTATTTGAAGAAAAACGAATGAAAAGAAAAGAAGAAAGACACTTATGTTCATGGACTATTCATTTATGATATATTTGACACGTTGAAGGTGTATATCTATGTGTAGTAAAAGATTGATATATTTTAATATTCCCACGTGCTTGAAGTTGTTATTTGCAGCGTCTACTACGATTTTGTTATGTCATATTTCTTTTTTCAGCTTCTATTCGCCTTATGTTATCTTGCTTAAAATTGTCCTATAAATTCCTTCAAATTCTTATATGGGAACTGGAATTGCCGACTATTACAATATAATATTATTACGTCTAAACCTAGAGGTCCATGTCTTCCATTGTTCTAGAGGAGGAAGTCTAGTGGCCTTGGTGGGTGTGTGGATAGTGTGAAATTTTGAACCCCTTGCCAGCGGCGGTCAGTCTAGCCCTAAATTGATCCCCCACATAATATGCCAGTTCTTATGTTCCCGAGGAAAAAACTCTGAACGAGGACTTATTCTACAAAGGATCAAGTGCCAACCAGCCCCGTCTTCACACGTGCGAAAATAAAGTCCCGTTTTGGGATTTTAATGAATTTGGCGTCACACTTTTCTAATACGCAAGTAAGGAACCAAACAGCCCTTTCAAAATACCTTTGGAGCTTAAAGGAACGAGGACTAACCCCTTAAATAACGTAGGAAACAATTAGACAATAACTTCAATAGCAGATGCAACCAATGTATAGAAAAAAAATTAGTAAAATCGATTTTAATGACACTAAGTGACTATTGAACAAACGGAGCGAGCTAATATTTAAATGTAGTCGCGAAATACGAGGGGCATACGATAAGTTTCCAGACCTTTTTCGTATGGGCATTTAAAATTGTTGTAGACACTTGAACATTCACTATCTTATTGCTATACATCTTATGAGATGACTGACTCATTTTTATGATTTCAGCTTCAAATGAACAGCTACAGCAGCAATTGGAATACACCCTACTAAAACCTGATTGTCACAGCCGGTGAAATTCAAAAATGCAATCTGACACTTTAGAAGAACGATATGCAATAAACTTCTGTCTTAAACTCGGAAAAAATGCCACAGAAACGTATGGAATGCTTCAGAGTACTTTTCGACCATCTTGCATGAATCGAGCATCAGTTTTTGAGTGGCATAAGAGATTCAAGGAAGCCAGGGAGTCTGTGAGCGATTATTAGAGGTGTAGGAGGAGTAATGAAGTCAATAGACCAGAGTTGATTGGCCAAAGGGTTAGGGTTATGGTTAGGGTTACTATGTTGAGTTTTCAAGGGAGTTCAGGAAGAGATTCCGTCGGAAGAGTCCAGCACTCATTAAATCGGGTCAGTGGCATTTCCACCAGGACAATACACCAGTCCACAACTCCATCCTTGTCACAGACTATTTGACCGAGGTGGACATCAAGACAGTTCCTCAGCCCCCCTATAGTCCAAACCTTGCTCCCTGTGACTTTTGGTTATTCCCTAAGCTCAGAGGCTGTCGTTATGAGACAATTGAGGAGATGAAAGAGTCTGTGACGAAGGTCATTGACACACTCACACAAGAGGACTTCCATGGGGCCTTCCAAAAGTTGTTGAAAAGGCACAAGTGCATTACAGCCAGAGGAGATAACTTCGAAGGGGACTAGAGTTTCATGTGTGTACTATCAATAAAAGTGCCCATACGAAGAAAGTCTGGAAACTTATCGTATGCACCTTGTAAGTTTAGATTAACCTAATATGGGCAGTAGAAGTAGATTAGCACAGCAGATTAGAAGACCATAATGCATGAATTAGATCAAATTACCTAAAATAGTACATGAAGAGATTTGGAAATTAACAGAATACCCTTACTCTTTATTTGAAGGGCTTCCTAGGTGAAATATAAAAGCCTTTATGGCGTAAGAAAAAGTTTAAATTTGTTGATTTAATTTTAATTTTTTAGCTACTATTTGATTTACTCGAAAATATAGATAAACGACCTTGTGGAATATTTAAAGCAAAGTCGGCAGAATGAATACTTGACCCTAGCACCAGCCATAGAGACTTAAATAACGAAAAACACTTTAAGAGAAAAAAAGGTCAAATAGGAAAAGTATCCCATGAAGTCTTCGAATCAGGCACATGGGAATTAAAGGGACTATAACATAACTATTTAGGAGGTGCCTGTGGTGTAATGGCTATCGTTGTCGGAAATGGACACGGCGACACGAGTTCAAATTCTGGACGAGATTGATTGCATTTCACATAGCACTAATACCCTTGGGAAAGATATGAATCCAATTATTCTCTCTCCAGCTATGGGTAAATAGTAGGGCAGACTGGGTTCTTCAGCCCTGGTGAGGCAACTAGTCTAGGAGAAGGAAAACTCTGAATTCAAACCTGTCAAACTCCGCCTAAAAAATTGACCTTGTGTCATATCCTGCCCAAGCAGAGGAGTTGGTAAATATGATAAGATAACCTAAATTGTACAAAGACTTAAAAAGCTACCGTGAAACCACATGTGGTGGGTCGAGGAACGGTATATTGATCTTTTAGTGTGTTTATTGCTTTATTATCTTTCTTTATTCTTCTGGTCGTTTCTCTTTCTCCTTTTCTTTCCTTTTCATTCCCTTTTCATTTTTCTTTTTTTCTTCCTTTTTTTTCTTTTTTCCCCATTTTTTATACATAAAAGCAAAACTATATTTGCTGATTTCACTTCCAAAAATATACGTTAGCCATCTGATGAGGTAAGAAATAAAACTCTCGTCGAAATAAATTTATAATATTAGGTCGTTAATACTTTTATTGTTTTAGCTCCTTTTCACCAGAACATCTTTATTCATTTAAAAATATTATATATATATATATATACTGTCTTCCATAATTATTGGATTCATACCTTTCCCAAGGGTATTAGTGCTATGTGAAATGCAATCAGCCTCGTCCAGGATTTGAACCCGTGTCACCGTGTTCATTTCCTACGACGATAACCACTACACCACGGGCACCAACTTTATTATACTTAGTGTATTAATCTGCGCTTCGATTTCAACAAAACCCCAGCACTGCAGGAACCTCACCATCCGATTGTTTAGTGTCATATCTAGGACACTCGTTAGGGGGGGGTCTTACCCCTCTGCAGAGGTGCAGTCAGCGTATTCTACAGCCCCAGCTGACTGGGCAAAAATGTTTACATTAAATGTTTACATTGAATGTATACCATTAGATATATTTTACATTAATGTTTTGCATTAAAGTTTGCCATTAAAATTTGCACCTTGTGCCAATTGTGCCATTAAACCACGATATCAAAAGGAAAAATTTATACAAAATCTACCCAAAACACCTCCGTGTCCAGTTACTTTAAAACCTTATTGATCCTCCAAATCACTCAATTACACATGCTTAATGGCTACCATTTTAATATGATGGAGGTGCCCGTGGTGTAGTCGTTATCGCCGTAGGAAAGGAACACGGCGATACGAGTTCAAATCCTGGACGAGACTGATTGCATTTCACATAGCACTAATACCCTTGGGAAAGGTATGAATCCAATAATTCTCCCTCCAGCTATGGGTAAATAGTAGGACAGACTAGGTTCTTCAGCCATGGTTAGGCAACTAGTCTAGGAGAAGGAAAACTCTGAATTCAAACCTGTTTAACTCCGCTTAAAAATTGACCTTGTGTCATATCCTGCCCGAGCGGAGGGGTTGGTAAATAGTACCATTTTAATATGTGTCTTAATTTTTAAAAGAAACCACAATAAAATCAATATGAAAATTTTACACAAAATTTACACTAAATAGGACTAAGTAACATTTACTTTAAAGCCATATTTGCCACAATATCTTTTAATTACATAATTTTAGAGTAAAGTTTGTGACAGTAGTCGAGGGCAAGCCGAACGCACAATTTTCAATAGCTACTACGCTGAGGTGTAGCGGGGGGGGGGCGCTACACCTTTCCCGGCATTGCTGTACTTTACCCTTGATACGTACCTTATATTGCCGAGTGTTAAACCAGGAGGTATCAAGTACCCGTTTTTTAGTCTTTGGTATGAATCGACCTGAGATTGAATCCCGATCTCCCGGGCCATTTGCAAACACTCTGCCACTAAGCCAATGGTCTACTGAGTAGAGTGATCGCCAATGGTCCGGGAGACAGAGGTTCAGTCCCAGGTCGAGTAATACCAAAGGCTTAAAAATGGTACTTGATACCGCCTTGCTTAACATTCAGCATTATAAATTAAGGATCAAGGGCAAAATGAAGCAATCCAGGGAATGGAGTAGTGACCTCCCCTACACCTCGGTGTTGAAGCTACTGAAAAGGGAGCCTTCGGGTCACCCTCGACTTATGATTTTAATGGCTAGCTTTGAATTCTTTGCCTCGAATCCTACAAGAAACCACAATAACATCAATATGAAAAAAATTTCACAAAATTCACCCATGATAGCACTAAGATAGTTTAAAGCCTTTTTTTTTCAAAAAATCTTTCAATTACTGAAGTTTAAAGGCTGCTTATAACTCAGGAAAAAAACGGATTGACTGTTTGGATACAACCAATGCTTTTCATTTATATCTGATGCAAACTTTTCTTCCTTGACGTACATAGAAAACAACTGAATTTAAATAGATAAAAACAATACTAGATAATACAACGGCTCGAAGACTACATAGAAAAACACGAACGAGGACTAATTACAACCATCAGAAACGATACCGACAACACGATAGGCGAAAGAGTGACAACAACTAGGAAACAAAAATGGGAAGGGAAACAACTCTATGGCTGCTTTAAACTTCTAATAAACAACAGCTCACACCAGAAAACCTGGACCTAGCTAAGAAAAGGAAACTTTAAGAGAGAAACGGAATCCCTCCTAATAGCAGCACAGGACAACACCATAAGAACCAATCATATCAAAGTGAGATAACAAAGACGCAACAAAACAGTAAATGTAGGATATGCGGCGACAGAGACGAATGCAGCGACAGAGGCGAATGCAGCGACAGAGGCGAATGCAGCAAATTAGAACAGAAGGAGTATAAGGCAAGAAACGACTGGGTCAGCAAGGTGGTCCACTGGGAAATGTGCAGGAAATTTCAATTCGACCATACAAACAAATGGTATATGTACAACCCAGCACCTGTCCTAGAAAATGACACACATAAACTCCTATGGGACTTTAACATATAAACTGATCACCTAATCCCGGCCAGAAGACCAGACCTCATAATAATCAACAAAAAAAGAGAATCTGCAAAATCGTCGACTTTGCTGTCCCGGCGGACCACAGAATAAATATGAAGGAAAGGGAAAAGAAGGATAAATACTACGACCTTGCTAGAGAATTGAAAAAGCTGTGGAACATGAAAGTAACGATTGTGCCAATTGTGATTGGTGCCTTAGGCACAATAACTAAAGGCTTATTAAAAGGCCTGGAGGACTTGGAAGTTGGCGGACGGGTTGGGACTATCAAACCACTGCATTGCTACGAACGGCTAGAATACTGAGACGAGTCCTGGAGATTTGAGGAGACTTGCTGTCTCTCAAACTCCAGTGAAAAATCATCAGCGTTAGCTGATGTGAAAAACTCTAATGAGTAAAATTATAATAATAATAATACTGAGAAGAGTCCTGGAAACTTGAGTAGATTAGTATTGCAGACTAATTAATCCTGAAAGTGAGTATAATCCTCACTGTGTGTCTCAGACTTATGGCTTTGTTTCAAATCTAAGCCATGATAAGTTTTTAAGGTCATCCAGTAAAATCGCAATGAAAATGACAATACCCATTCGATTCCCAAAGTTAAGCAGTGATTAGCCAGATCGGTATTTAGTTGGGTGACCACATTTTAATAGCAGATACTGTAAGCAACTTGAGGTCTGCGTGGTAGAGAAAGCAAAACAAACACTGCACATGAGAGCAATTGATTTATTTGGGCATTACCTTGGAATACAAAATAAATTTTGGGAACAAGTCAGGCGACTAGTGAATAATAAATGGACCAATGAGTTTATTTTCTACAAAATAAACGCTCGCACTAAAAAAAACACACACACACACACAAACAGAATAAAACAAAACAAACAACAACAAAAAAAGATTATAATCCATATTGTAAAACATTAAGCAAGCAAAAATGAAGAATATTAGGTATTATTAATTACCAACCTTTACAACCTTACAACTCTTTAACTAAAAAAAATTGCATAAATTGAATAAATATATGCAATAATATATAAAGATATAAACATATTTTTAGAAAACGGTATAATCTTTTTTTTTTAATTAGTTGGTTGTTTTGTTGGTGACAATTTTTGTTAAGTTATTTTACGTCGAATTTAATTTAATAATTATGGTCTCCAATTTTATACAATGGAAAGATTCATCTTAATGATCAGGCAAATACTTTCTAACTAGATGCAATATCTATGTTTTAAGAATCAGTGTATTAATAAAGTTCCCAATCGTTTTAAATAGGTAAACACTTCATACTTCTGGGGCTGTAGAATACACTGACTGCACCTCTGCAGAGGGGTAAGACCCCTCCCAACGAGTGTCCTGATATGACACTAAACAATCTGATGGTGAGGTTCCAGCAGTGCTGGAGCTTTGGGGAATGCGGAGTACCCCTTCATTGCCATCGCTCCCAGGTCCACTCTTGCCCGGAGTGGTAGCACCTGATAGGGGCCTATCTATGGGTTAAATAGAACTAACAGCATATCTATGCTAATCTGAATTGTTTGATTAAACTGAATAGATTGAAATAGAAATGTTTTAACAATTAAACCGTACTTACATTTAAACTGCGTGCTTATGCTTAACTGAATTATTTGAAATAAACTGTTTTTCGACATTAAAATTGTATTTACACTTAACTGATTTGTTACATATAACTGGATTGTTTGAAATAGAAATGTTTTTGACAATTAAACTGTGTACTTATGCTAAACTGAATTGTTTTAATTAGAACATATTATTTACATAAAAATGGATTTGGCGTTAAATAACCTACAAAGGTTGATACGCCATAAAGCTCAACAAACCAAACCAAACCAAACTTCATACTTCGTAGCAATAGGAATGTTTTAGGTGCCAATGTATTAATAAAGTTCACAATCATTTTAAACAGGTAAACACTTCTCACTTAGTTTCCATGTCAATGTTTTAAGAGCCAATGTATTAATAAAGTTCACAATTATTTTAAACAGGTAAACACTTCATACTTAGTTGTAATATCAATGTTTTAAGAGCCAATGTATAAATAAAGTTGACAATCATTTTAAACAGGTAAACACTTCATACTTAGTTGTAATATCAATGTTTTAAGAGCCAATGTATTAATAAAGTTCACAATCATTTTAAACAGGTAAACACTTCATACTTAGTTGCAATATCAATGTTTTAAGAGCCAATGTATTAATAAAGTTCACAATCATTTTAAACAGGTAAACACTTCATACTTAGTTGTAATATCAATGTTTTAAGAGCCAATGTATAAATAAAGTCCACAACATTTTAAACAACCAAACACTTTCTATTTATATTTTTTTATTTTTAGATAGAGAAATTATGTATAGTTTTGACTCTGCATTCTATGGTCACTGGTTCGATCTCGAGCGGGAGAGATCAAGGTATACACAGCTGATGAGACCTTATAAATTCGAAAGAGCTGTCCCGTGGTTCCTTAAGTTACGTGCAGTGCTTGCCAGATTTTCTGGTCATGGTAATTTAATTTATAACTTTCTACTTAGTTGTAATATCAATGTTTTAAGAGCAAATGTATTAAAAAAGTTTATAGTCATTTTGAAGGAAGGAAATTGAAGAAGAAACGATCTGGATAAGGCAAAGAACTGGAAACCTCCTGAAAGAAACAGGATCTCTTTTAATAGCAGCACAAAGCAATGCCAAAAAGGACCAATTATATTAAAACGAAAATTGAAAATATTCTTTAGAATAACAGATATCAGTTATGGTGTAACAGAGATTGAATAATTGATTACATAATTCAGCTAACTGGCATCAAAGTAATATAAAATATGGCACGACTGGGTAGGAAAGGTGATTGATTCGTAATTATGCAATAGATAAAAATTTGGCCATATTGACAAATGGTACATGAACAAAAAAAAAATCTGCTCGAGAAACGGAGGCATAAAAAATTGTCTGGGACTTTGAGATAAAAACGTATCACTTAATCCCAGCTATAAGATCAGAACTGTTGTCAATTTATATGAAGAAAAGAGCTTATCATTACGTCGATTTTGCTCTTTCAGTGAATCAATGAGCAGAAATAAAAGAAAGCGTATTTATGCGTGGATTTTGCTAGAGAGCTGAAAAACTTTGGCAACATTAAGATGACGTCCATACCAATCGTAGTTGGTGAACTTGGAAAGGTCTTAAAAAAAAACAAGAAAAGAGAAAAGGAGAAATGAAGATAAGAGATAGGATCGAATCTATACCAAGACGATCGCACTGTTAAAATCAGCTCCAGTACTGAGAAAAGTCCTGAAGACCCGCGTAATTTGCTGTAAATCAGATCTCAAAGAGATGCTAATGGTGTTAAGCTATTTTTGGCATCGCCATCAACTGGGCATTTACACATGGGAGGGTCTTTGCTTTAAAACTCGCATTCCAGCCGTGAGTGAGGTGCAATTTAAATTCAATGTAAATCTGTTTCTATTACTATTACGTAAAAAATTCTATTTTCGTTTTGAATAGAAAATTTTGTCACATCTGTTGAAGCAGTATAAAACAAATCATTTTATATGAATAGATTGATTTCAATCACTTTGTTGTGTTTTTTTTCTTTGTGCTTCTTTCTGTATTTCTTTACCACATTGTCATATATATATATATATATATATATATATATATATATATATATATATATATATATGTGTGTGTGTGTGTGTGTGTGTGTGTGTGTGTGTATATACTGTTGATGCAGCATATTCTTTATTCTGAAGAATGATCATGGATCAAAGTGAATCAGATATGTCTCATGTATATATATATATATATATATATAAATGAGTAGATCCAAGAAGAGATTTGTATTTCTTTTAGGATTTATTTATTTATTTATTCATAACACATGTGTATGTTTCTAGCTTGCTGCTTTCGTCAGAGAACATATATGTCACGAGGTCCAGTTTATGAGGTGCTTAATGAGACTTACTTTTGCAGTTTGAATGGTATTCAGTTGTTCATGGGTTTATATAGAGGTCACTCCTCTTTTTCTTAGAGTATGTTTACCTTAACCAGCTTCACCTCTCATTGGTCTTTGATATTTGATATGTTTTTCGATTAATATCTAATTGTTCTGGTCCAGAGATGGGGTCCTGTATCTATATTTTGCTAATCCAAAGTAAAAGGGAGATTTTGTCTTTCCCAGATATCGTATTTGGTAACGTATGTATTCCAATGACTAAATTACATTTTTGCCGCTACAATTTGATTTATGATAAATTTATAAGATATTTTGGTTGTGAAACTAATGAATCAAATGGTTTATTTGTGGTGTTTGCAGCATCATCGGTTCTTAATATATGGTAGGCAAAATTTTGTGGATTTTACTATGGGTTTTCATTTAAATGATATTCCTATATGCCCAATCCCTTTTGTTCATTTTATATATATATATATATGACAGGTCATATCGATCTGTGTACATCTGCTTTTGTTCATATTAATATTCTACCTTTTGTTCTCTTTCTCTTTCTCTTTCTCATTCTATCTTTCTTTCTCAGTTTCTCTATTTCTCTCTCTCTCTCTCTCTTACTCACTCTCTCTTATGTATTATATATCGATTTATCTGTATTTATGTATGCATGTGTTTATCTGTCAATCTATCTATCTCTCTTCCTCTATCTTCATATATATATATATATATATATATATATATATATATATTGTATGTAAAGTATGGTTCATTCTATCTATCTATCAACCTATATCTCTCTCTTCGTCTCTCTTTATATATATATATATATATATATATATATATATATATATATATATATATGTGTGTGTGTGTGTGTGTATATAAAGATAGAGTAAAAGAGAGAGATAGGTTGATAGACTGAACAATACTTTACATACATTATATATATATATATATATAATGTATGTAAAGTATTGTTCATTCTATCAATCGATCGATTCATATCAATCTTTCATATCTCTTATGGTCAGATCTATCTATTTATCAATCTATTTATCTCTCTCTCTCTCCCTCTCTCCCTCTCTCTCTCTCTATATATATATGTAATGTATGTAAAGTATGCCTCATTCTATCAATCTGTCTATCTATCTATTGATCGATCGATTGATCGATTCATATCAATCTTTCATCTCTCTTATGGTCAGATCTATCTATTTATCAATCAATCTCACACTCTCTCTCTCACTCTCTCTCTCTCTCTCTCTCTCTCTCTATATATATATATATATATATATATATATATATCAATCGAAAATACTTATCATATAAACCAATACTATATCGGTTGTTCTCTCTCCCCAATTTCTCGACGTTGGTCTTCACTCCTTCTTCTGATTGTCCTTCTCTTCCTCCTCTTCTCTTTCTTTTTGGCTGCAATCATTATCTCAGCAAAGAGAGAGAGACAGAAATAGTGTCTGTGTGTGTGTGTGTGTGTGTGAGAGAGAGAGAGAGAGAGAGAGAGAGAGAAAGAAAGAAAGAGACAGAGAGGGAAGGAAGGAGGGATAAAAAAACGTCACAGTTCTGAGCGCGCTGGGTGCGTGCAAACAGAGAACGGTTTGTCGTCCCCACCAAATCCACCGGCGATTTGCTCACAATCCAAACATTGCGTAAGCCGCGAAAACTGTTAGCTTTCGGCCTCTTCAGCTCCATACATAAACACCGAGGAGGAAAGAAAATTTCTCGGTTGATAAGTGGATCGTTTATATATATATATATATATATATATATATATATATATGTGTGTGTGTGTGTGTGTGTGTGTGTGTGTGTGCGTGCGCGTGTGCACGCGCGCATGTGAATGTGCAAATGCATGTATGTGTGTATGTCTTTGATAGATAGATAGATAGATAAGAGAGTGACTGACAGACCGACAGAAAGATAGAAAGATAAATAGTGATATATGCTTAAAAATATTTTGATAGATAGAGAGATAGATCCCATACACAAGAGAGGGAAAGAGAGAGAGAGAGAGAGAGAGAGAGAACGAATGTGTGTGTATGTGAGTGTGTCTGTGTGTCTGCTTGTGTGCGTGTGCACGTGCATTCGTGAATGTGCAAATGCATGTATGTGTGTATGTGTTTGAGAGATCGATAGATAGATAGATAGATAGATAGATAAGAGAGAGACTGATAGACAGACAGAAAGATAGAAAGATAAATAGTGAGATACGCTTGAAAACATTTTGATAGATAGATAGATCGATAGATATATAGATATATCCCATACATTAGAAAGAGAGACAGAGAGACAGTGTGTGTGTGTGTGTGTGAGAGAGAGAGAGAGAGAGAGAGAGATAAATATATAGTTATGCTTGAAAAAAATTGATTGATAAAGAAAACATTTTGATAGATAGATAGATAGATAGATAGAAAATGTTTGATGAGAAAACATTGATTAACGCAAGATATAAATAAAGCAAAATGATTTTTTATAACTGATCGTTGGCTGGTATTAATCACATCATTCGGTTGAACCTTATGTAAAACTTTTCGATATATATCTTCCTCCTGACAGACACAGGAAACGTTTTCACTATGAAAATATCACCAGATTATTGACTGAGATCATACAAGCATATATATATATATATATATATATATATATATATATATTAGTTTGATATATATAGTAATTTACAAAGCTCGTTGCTTCGATGTAGCACCAGGCCAGTTTAATATATATATTGTACCATCACAGTTTTGTAATTTGTCAGTGTATCCGTCCGTCTACCCTGTACCCGGGCCATAGGATACGTCAACTACTTCGCCTGAACGGGAACAAAACCCCCTAAAAGAAAGGGGTGTCCTGTGTCTGTTACAAAACTGCATTTGGTGTTAAGTGCTCCAGTCGCAATTACTCCCAGGTCCACTCTGAACTGGAGTGGGAGTACATGTAGTGTCTATCCATGGCGATTATTCTTATTAGATGGGAAAACTTGATATTATGTAACTGTGGGCAAATCATTTGTATTGAAGCTGTAATGGTTTATTTAAGTATATAATAAGTTGCTTGGAATCATATAACTAGTTGTAATCAATGGTCGATTAACAAATTGAAATGGTTACTTGAAAACTAATTGTATCTTAATCATTGGTATTTGATACAAATCCTTGAAACATCAATAGATTTATTAGTATGGGTCATAATTGAAACCGTTTAACTATGTGCAAATAAAAGTATTAGTGTTAGATAGCAATACTTGAAAACATTTAACTGTGTGCAAATAGAACTATTTATGCAAGGGAGTAGTAAATGAAACTATTTAACTGTGTGCAAATAGAACTATTTCTGCTAGGGAGCAGTACTAGAAAATATTTAACTGTGTGGAAATAGAACTATTTGTGCAAGGGAGCAGTACTTGAAACTATTTAACTGTGTGCAAATAGAACTATTTGTGCTAGGGAGCAGTACTTGAAAATATTTAACTGTGTGCTAATAGAACTATTTGTGGTAGGGAGCAGTACTTGAAACTATTTAACTGTGTGCAAATAGAACTATTGGTGCTAGGGAGCAGTACTTAAAACTATTTAACTGTGTGCAAATAGAACTATTTGTGCTAGGAAGCAGTACTTGAAACTATTTAACTGTTTGCAAATAGAACTATTTCTGCGAGGGAGCAGTACTTGAAACTATTTAACTGTGTGGAAATAGAACTATTTGTGCTAGGGAGCAGTACTGGAAACCATTTAACTGTGTGCAGATAAAACTATTTATGCTAGGGAGCAGTACTAGAAATTATTTAACTGTGTGCAAATAGAACTATTTCTGCGAGGGAGCATAACTTGAAACCATTTAACTGTGTGCAAATAGAACTATTTGTGCTAGGGAGCAGTACTAGAAACTCTTTAACTGCATGCAAATAGAACTATTTGTGCAAAGGAGAAGTACTAGAAACCATTTAACTGTGTGCAAGTAAAACTATTTGTGCTAGTGAGCAGTACTAGAAACCATTTAACTGTGTGCAAATAGAACTATTTGTGCTAGGGAACAGTACTTGAAACTATTTAACTGTGTGCAAATAAAACTACTTGTACAAGGGAGCAGTACTTGCAACCATTTAACTGTGTGGAAATAGAACTATTGGTGCTAGGGAGCAGTACTTGAAACCATTTAACTGTGTGCAAATAGAACTATTTATGCAAGGGAGCAGTACTAGAAGCTATTTAACTGTGTGCTAATAGAACTATTTGTGCTTGGGAGCAGTATTGAAACCATTTAACTGTGTGCAAATAGAACTATTTATGCAAGGGAGCAGTACTAGAACATATTTAACTGTGTGCAAATAGAACTATTTGTGCTAGGGAGCAGTACTTGAAATTATTTAACTGTGTGCAAATTGAAATATTAGAATTAGCAATAGTTGAAACCATTTAAGTGTGTGTAAAAAGAATTATTAATTTTAGATAGCAATACTTGAAAATTTTTTAACTGAGTGCAAACAAAAATTTTAGTGTTAGCAATACGTGAAACCATTTAACTGTGTGCAAACAAATAGGCTTCATTTCGCCTTCAAATGAAGTTACCTCCAAATTATTCGTTTGCTAATATATACATATATATATATATATATATATATATATATATATATATATATATATATACGTTGTACATTCAATAAGTTTCAAAACATTTTTGTACAGGCATTTAAAATTGTCGTAGACTCCTGAAGATTCACTATCTTATTGCTATACATCTTATGAGATGACTGACCAATTTTGGGGATTTCAGGTTCAAATGAACAGCTACAGCAGGAATTGGAATACACCCTACTAAAGCTTGATTGTCACAGCTGTTGAATTTTAAAAATGCAATCTGGACGTGAGAACATTTTAGAAGAATGATATGTAATAAAATTGTGTTTTAAACTTGAAGAAAATGCCACAGAAATGTATGGAATGCTTCTCACTGCTTTTCGACTATCTTGCATGAATCGAGCATCAGTTTTTGAGTGGCATAAGAGATTCAAGGAAGGCAGGGAGTCTGTGAGTGATGATGAGAGGTCTGGGAGGAGTAAGGAAGTCAATACAACAGAGTTGATTGGCCAAAGGGTTAGCGTTAGGGTTACTATGTTGAGGTTTTAATGGAATTCAGGAAGAGATTCCGTCGGAAGAGGCCAGTACTCTTCAAATCGGGTCAGTGGCATTTCCACCAGGACAGTGCACCAGTCCACAACTCCATCCTTGTCACAGACTATTTAACCAAGATGGGCATCAAGACAGTTTCTCATCCTCCCTATAGTCCAGACCTTTCTCCCTGTGACTTTTGGTTATTCCCTAAGCTCAGAGGCCGTCGTTATGAGACCATTGAGGAGATGAAAGAGGCTGTGACGGAGGTCATTGACATGCTCACACTAGAGGACTTCCATGGGGCGTTCAAGAAGTTATTCGAACAGTACAACAAGTGTATTGCAGCCGGAGGAGATTTCTTCGAAGGGGACTAGAGTTTCATGTGTGTACTATCAATTAAAGTGCCCATACGAAAAAAGTCTGGAAACTTATTTTAGTGATCCTCGTATATATGAGAACAGGATTTGGCATTATATAACCAAAACAGGTTGATATGTCATAAAATACAACCAAACCAAATACTATACAATACAACAGTATGCAAATTATTTGCATTTAGAAATTACATTTAGAAATTAATCAAATTTAGGCATGAAATAACCCACAAGATTTTGTTATACCAATGGAAAATAAACCTTAAGATTCTTTTTCGTATTATTAAGTGTAAGTAGTATGTATTTACCAAACTCTCCACATGGGCAGGATATGACACAAGGTCAACTTTTAAGGTGAGTTTATCAGGGTTCACTAAGGCTGAAGAATAAATTCTACCCTACTATTTGCCCATAGCTGGAAGAAGGATAATTAGATTCATACCTTTCCTTAGGGTGCTTATGCTACGTCAAATGAAATCGTTTTTGTCCGGGATTTGAACTTGTATAATCCTATCCATTTCCTCCTACGATAACCTTTACACCACTGGCACCGCCAGTTATACACGGAGTGAGGCAATGCACAGTTTGTTAGCGTACCAACTACCAACCTACTACCGACCACGGCTTGAACTGCTTTGGTCACGCGATATACGCAGCACAAATTAACAGGTACCAAAATATTGCCTAACATTTTGACTCACCCAATGATTACAGAATAGAAAAAAAATAAAGCTATCTTACTTATAATTCCAATATTCTACAGCAAAACCAAGAGAGCATAGTGGAGTGCTGTTAGCTGGATCAGGTGTCGGGGTGAATTTATCACTGCGATAACTATTGTACTAAATAGCTATATTCATAGAATCGTAAGACTTAAATTAGTTCTAACACCCTTGGGAAATGTATGAACCCCCTTATCTTCCTCAGTTAAAGAGTTTCACTGCTATTCTTCACCAGTGGTTGCTTTGGTATAGTCCTCAAAGGTTGATATATATATATATATATATATAGTCCTCAAAGGTTGATATACCATTAAACAAAGAAACCAAAAATATATTTTAAATATTCATCTGTAACGATTGGGGTGCCTAGTTAATTTTTTTAGATCTCGTTTTTTTCTCTTTTTTCTGATGTTGTGTAAAAAAGAAATGATATATCTGAAAGATTTAAAAGTGTTTTCAATGAATAGTATTGTCTATAAATACGA
Organism: Sepioteuthis lessoniana; assembly: GCA_963585895.1. Lineage (NCBI taxonomy): Eukaryota > Metazoa > Mollusca > Cephalopoda > Myopsida > Loliginidae > Sepioteuthis > Sepioteuthis lessoniana. The sequence continues at coordinate 7,832,829 of OY757944.1, forward strand.
AGAGCTCTGAGATTAACGTTTTCGTTTTCTTTCTTTTTCTTTTTTTTTTTTTTTTTGCTTTATTTTTTTGCTTTTTGTTTTGTTCTGTTTTATTGTTCACCATTTAATGTTTTTAAAAATGATGGTTTTTGAAAACCTCGAAGAAGAAAAAGTGTTTTCTTATCTTTTTGGGCTTTCGGACTATTGTCTTCATCTTTATTGTCATTTCCACTATGTTTCGGCTGATATGTCCGCCGGCCTTCTTCAAATGTCAGTCGAACTCGGGAACCTTTACTGAACTTCGAACTACGTCCTTTATTGAATCCACGGGGGTCACCTGTTCTGATTCCGTTAGCCATAACAGGATACATGTGTTAAGTATTCCTGTATTGTTACTCGCCTGCAGTCAGGATTGAACCTGCAACCTCCTGATGATTGTCTTCTTAGAAGCTTAGGGAACCAACACCTATAACCGTTACGCCATGTGCGCTGCTGAAATTTAGACAACTAAGAAAAAGTGTTCTATTAATTTCCGTAGAATTCATAATATGGGCATGGACAGAATAGATCCGAAATGAAACCATTTGTTTTCCATCAAGGTCAATTTTAAAGGACAGCTTAACAGATCTCCCTGGCCCTCTCTCACCACCCATCTCTATCGTCCATCGCTCCCGGGAGATCTTTGAGGCTATATCCTGTATCGGCACAGAGCTGTTGTATATAGGTTCTAGCTAGTCGTACTGCCTTTGATCGTCCATGTGAAGGGGTCCACTGGATTATATGGCTTATGAGTTCATTATTACTTCTCCAGGAGTGTTCCACATGTCTAGTTCGTTTAACTTAATTGTCGTGATGGGTGGTTGGTGGCCGTACAGCCACTGTTTTGGGGGGTGTTGCCTCCAGGAGCTTTTCATTGTTGCTTCCAGCATTCTTGTGTATTTGCCGTCAAGCTTTTTCCCCATACATTTAGTCAGCGTCCGTGTGGTGAACATTAAATTGAGTTTAAAATTAATGTGGTCAACAATAACGTGCACAGGGAATGACAACAATTGATCAACACAACAATACAAATACCTATTAATCAAAATTAATAAATAAGTATGGTTTTATCTTGTTAGTTTACATGTATCACTAGGTTGGAAAGTGGTTATTTTTGTTGTATACGAGCTCAGCAGCGTTTTCTCTGGAGGAGGTCAGAACCAATGAAAATAAAAAGGAAGCGAAATGAAAAAAAAAATAGATCATTATGATGACCTTGCGTATGGAGTGGGATGAGAAGGAACGAGAGTCTGATGTGAGTTAAGTGTTTAAGATCAATTTTGTTGGCTGATTTTCGTTATATTCTTTAACAGTAATTCAACACTAGATTTAATATCTGCGAAAAGTAAAGAATTTTCTGGTATGAAAGGAATTCTTCGTTTTGAAAATTATCGTAGAAATAAAAAAACAATAGTTCGTATAAATGGGCGTTCCGATTTACATTGTCGGGACAATTTCATAGACAGTTGGAATATTCTCTGATAGTTCTTATAATCAGCAAACATCATTATAAATATATAAATAGTCCAACAAGAAGTTTTTCTACGTTTTAATTTTTCTTCTAGTATTCACACATATACACATATATATATATATATATATATATATATATATATATATATATATATATATATATTATTCTCCTTGCTGCTATGAGTGAATAGTTGGACACACTAGGCTCTTTCATCTTATTATCGACACCGGGAAACTCTGAATTTAAGCCGTTAAATCCATCTTAAATGAAAATTTTATATCACATCTTTCTTGCGCAGAGGAACTTATATATATATATAGAGAGAGACAGAGACAGAGACAGACAGTGACAAAGAGAGAGAGACAGACTCACACACATACGTACACGCATTTACAAGGGAAGAGACGGAGAAAAAGAAAGGATAGATAGATAGATAGATAGATAGATATTCATCTTGTTATGGGAACCAAACTAGCTGAAGGGAAAGTCTGAATTCAACCCGTTAAACTCAGCTTAAAAAACCGTTATATCGCATCGTTCTAGCGTGGATTAACTTATATATATATATATATATATATATATATATATATATATACAAACAGACAGACAGTAACAAAGAGAGACAGACAGACAGAGAGATAGACAGACAGACAGACACACACACACATACACACACACGCATTTACAAATGCAGAGAGAGAGAGAGAGAAAGAAGCAGATACAGAGAAAAAGAAGAGATAGATAGATAGATAGATAGATAGATAGATAGATAGATAGATAGATAGATAAAATGCGGTCGATAGATATTCAAATATTAAAAAGAAAACAACAGATAAACAAACATAAGATGATGCTTGTAAGCATCTGACAACTCTTTCAAAAATACACCCTTTCACATCTACCGCATTGAGCATACAAATATTTGCTTGCACTTGAAGATAACTATGCAATATATATATATATATATATATATATATATATATATATATATATCAGTGTGTATGTGTTTGTGCGTGTATCTGAATATATGACTGTATATGTAAATGTCCACACCCTCGTCTAGTACCGACAAATCGCCGCTAAGTGGAAACATCTCTGCCCAACTTGTCAAATTAGTTTACGAGGAAGTTAATCGCAAATATTTGTACCGGTCAGTTGATGTGCGTAGAATTACCTGTGCGTTCTATATATGTAACATATGTGTTAGATAGATAGATAGATAGATAGATAGATAACAACATAGATAGATAGATAGATAGATGACAACTGACACAGATAAATAGATAGATAAATAGATAACAACAAAGAAATAGATAGATAGATAGATAGATAGATACGTAGGTAGGTAGGTAGATAAAAAGACTGAGATAGATAGATAGATAGATAGATAGATAGATAGATAGATAGATAGAAAAGGAACATCGTTATATAGATGTCTTGTTACAACAAAACTTCCTTTAGCAGCCCCTTTGGCATCCCGTAGTAACCCTGATCCTACTCCTTTAAATGCAAAGGAAGGTCCCCATTGGCAGGACGTTTCCCTTTGGCCGGACATTGACATTGCACATGGTGGGTGACCACGTTCATCCACAACAAAATATTTCTCGTATGAAAACTTTGCTTCAAGAAGATTATGAATGCCAACTTCGTAACATGCTGCGGTCTGTGAACATGAACATTACTTTATTGTTCATTGAATGTTTTTTTTTTGTTTCTACCGCGATTGATATTTTTCCTTTTCCAGCTCTATGGGAATCAAGTGTCAAACTTCAACAAGTTTTACTGTGACTTGAATTTCTATGTTCATATTTTAAATCCGCTAGTTTATGCTTCTTTTTAATAAAAAGATTCGTTTATTGTAACAATATTTTATTATTATATTCCCTTTCAATGGTGTTTTTTCTTCCACTCCAGTTTTTCTCAGCATTACATGTTCTTTTCAAAGTCACTGATTGGTTGATAAATAGACCCTAACTGCATGTCGACTCATCTAGATATTTTATGCTGAGAGGTTAGAAAATTGCATATATTTGACGCTTATAATTTTTGATATTTTCTGTAGTATAAGTGTTTGTTTTTTTTTGTTTGTTTTTTGACAAACGGTTATTAAATATCAAGTATTATTTTCTAATACAAGTAATTTCCAAACATATTTATTTTACCAACAGATCGGACCCTAAATAATACTACCTTTCCAGGAGTAATGGCCACAAGTAGGTAAGTCAAACACCAAAGCTACGGAGCTGGAGTCTCACCACCATATGCAGTTTTGTGCCATACACAGGACAGTGAGACAATTCTTAACGTCATAATTTTGCTTATTCAATTAGATATCTTTAGTTTCTCTCTTATTAAAATTAGTTTTTTTGTGATTTTATTTCATAATTATACTTACTTGCAATAGAATTACTTTCAACCTTGACTTGGTGAATAGGCAAACTTTTGATTATACAAAATCGAACGATGCATATATATATATATATATATATATATATATATATATATATATATATATATATATTCAAAGCGAGGATAGCATAGGCAAGGGTCATCATCATTTTGTGACTGTCAGTTTCACGTGTATACTATCATTAGAGCAAGTCACTCATATGAGATATACTTTAAAATGTCACAAAGTCAACAATTATATATATATACACACATATATATATATATATATATATATATATATATATATATATATATATATGCGTGTGTGTGTGTGTGTGTGTGTGTGTGTGTGTGTGTGTGTATTATTCGGTCCAGTCAAACCGGAGTTGGGAGTAATTCCATCAAGACAAAAAAACCATTCAACAGTGAACATTTAAATTTTCCTGGTAAAGAACTCAATGTAACTGACATTACAGAGCAATAATTTCTTTAAGAAAAAACAAAAACCGAGATAGATAGATGTGTGTGTGTGAGAGAGAGAGAGAGAGAGAGAGCGTAATTTACGAATTTCTACAGGCGAGTAATTTACGAAGCTCTTTGCTTCGATGTAGCACAAGGGTAAATGAAAGAGGCACCCAATGAGACTCGAACTCACTCGTGTAGGTTTGCTAGTCTAACTTGCTAACCATTACACCAGCAGAGGTGCCCAAAGAGAGAGAGAGAGAGAGAGAGAGAAAGAGAGAGAGAGAGGAGTTTTGTTTTTAAATGCCGATAGTTTTTAACAACATAATAATAGAAACTATAATGTCAAAATTTCTTCTGGGAATTTATCTTTATTTTTTGTAATAATTTTTGATAATATTTTAATTTTTTCTATTTTTCAAGAATAAATCTCATTATTATTGCAAGTAATTATTTTTATGATAAATTTTTAATGTTTTGATTTTTTATTACAAATTTTTATTATTATTATTTTCAATAATTTTTATATCTTTTGAAATTTTATGCAACGTTAATAATCCTTTTTTTATTATATGTAATAATTTTTTAATATCTGATATTTTTATATACTTATAATAATTCTTCTTTCATCATTTGTAATAATTTTTGGTTTTGGATATTTTAAAACTTTTTACTAATAATTTGTGATGACTTTTATAAAATTCTTTTAATTTTTTAACATTTTCCTAATATTTTTTATCATTTGTAATAATCTTTTCGTTTTTAATATTTTTAATAATTTTTTATTATTATTTATAATGATTTTTTAATATTTTTCACAGATGATTAATTTCCTTTTGTAATTTCAAATAATTTTTAATATTTTTATTATCAGTTTTTCTTTTACTACTTTTAATATTTTTTTATATTTTTACTAATTATTCTTCTTTAGTAATTTCTAATTGTTATTTCTATATTTTTTTAATGATTTTTCTTTTGTACTTTTTAATAATTTTTGAAATATTTTTTTTACTAAGAATTTTTCTTTTATTATTTGTTTTAATTTTTTCTGATATTTTTTCAATTTCTTCATTTTCCGATAATAATTCTTCTTTTTAAAATTAACCAAAGCTTCTTTATTTCAATAATTTTAATAGTTTTTCTTTTATTGTTTTAATAAGTTTAATAATCGTAATGATAACAGTTTCTTTTGTTATTCACAATTATTGTAATTTTTTCATAACAATTTTTCCTTTTTTTATTCGTAATATTTTTTGTAATAATTTTCTTCATTGTCAAATGCTTTTGGCCTATACAGAAGATTGGTCTAACTTTTCTATAAATTTAGCTAGCTAGCTAACTAGATAAATAGATAGATAGAAACACTTAGATAGGTCGACAGATAAATTCTGCTTCCCAGAATGACACACAGAGAAGTGGTGTAATGGTTATCATCATAAGAAATGGACACGGCGACACGAGTTCAAATCCTGGACGAGACTGATAGCATTTCATATAGCACTAATCATATTTACCACCCACTCCGCTCAGACAGGATATGACACAAGCTCAATTTTTCAGCGGAGTTTAACAGGTTTGAATTCAGAGATTTCTTTCTCCTAGACTAGTAGCCTCACCAAGGCTGAAGAACCTAGTCTGCCCTACTATTACCCATAGCTGGAGGGAGAATAAATGGATTCATACCTTTCCCAAGGGTATTAGTGCTATGTGAAAGGCAATCAGTCTCGTCCAGGATTTGAACTCGTGTTACCGTGTTCATTTCCTGCGACGATAACCATTACACCACGGGCACTAATACCATTGGGAAAGGTATGAATCCAATTATTCTCCCTGCTATAAGTAAATAGTTGGGCAGACTGGGTTCTTCAGCCTTGGTAAGGCAACTAGTCTATGAGATGGAAAACACTGAATTCAAACCTGTTAAACTCTGCTTAAAAATTGAGCTTGTGTCATATCCTGTCTGAGCGGAGGGGTTGGTAAATATGGACACACAGATAAGAATTAGTGCTTAATATATTTATTAAGCACCAGTATCCAGTGCTATGGGATACTTAAAAAAAGACAGTATAATAAGTTACAAACAATTAACAAGAGAATTTACTAGAAATTGAGGAATGTCAAAATGCAGTCTAACCAAACGAAGTAAGATCAATCCGAATATTTATCAAGTACTTAAATCAATGGTATTTGTCGCAAGCTCCACCAAACGGGCGAGTGAAGCGCAAGGCCTTTTTAAGGTGGATCCAAGTGCAGAACCGTAGCCCCCAAAATGCCTCGGGACCCGTCGACATTCCTCTAAAAACAGGCGCTTCAAGTTCCAGCCAATAAACAAAGCCCCGAGGAGGAATGTTAGAGCCTGAGGTGACGGCCCTCTAAGGCTCGAGGAGTAAGTCAGTTGAGGAGTCAATCAGTCTCGGCTACATGACGTGAATGCGAGGCGACTCCGTCATCCGCGCCAGGCAACCTCGACCAGCTTATTAAATCAACGGTATTTTTCGCACGCCCCATCAAACCGATTAGTGTTGCACAAAGCCTTTTTTGAGGTGCGTCTGGGCGCAGGGCTGTAGCCCAGACACGCCCGGTATTCCCAAAAATGCCTAGGGCTCCGTCAGCATTCCCCTAAAAAGGGGTTCCTGAGGCGCCAGTCGATAAATCTAGCCCCAAGAAGGAGGGTTAAGGCTTGTAGGGACGGCCACCTGAGACTCGAGGAATGTCAGTTTTGTCCACGTAACGTGAATGCTATGCTTCCAAGGAACTCGCGCCAGGCAGCCTCGGCTGACTACAGTGTCCAGAGATGTCACAATACCTGACCAGATCTGTGCCGATGATAACACAGCCGGCCGAAGTGTGCCCCATCTACTGGATCTAACCTTTTTTAATCAACCCTCTAAGTCTTTAATCGTAGGCTATTTATGACTATGAACCCGCCCATCTAGTAGTGGGCGACTCTACAGCAGAATTCATTAAACTATGAGCTCTATTCATAATTTTGTGAAGATGAAATAGAAAGAGAATATATATCATCCTCATCATCATCCTCATCATCAAGTCACGCTACTTGCATGGGTTCCACCCCCACTCTCTCTCTCTCTCTCCGTCCCTATCATTCATCGCTCCCGGCAGATCGTTCAAACTACCTCCTGGATCCACACATAGCCGTTCTGGGTATGTTCATATTGGTCGGCCAACACTGGCACGTCCATATAAAGGGTCCAAAGGGGAACATCACTTATGAGTTCGTCCTTTCTTTGCATGTCTTGTTCGTCTTATTTAGATGGTTTTCGAGATAGGAGGAAAGTAGCCGAACAGTTGTTGTTTCGAGGGGTGTTGCTTCCGGGGTTTTTTAATATAGCTTGCAGGAGAATCCATTATTAACTGTGAGAAAAATTTATGCGTCCACATCACCCCTAATATCTGGCCACCTAACTCCCCAGATTTTGATCCCTGTGATTATTGTGTATGGATCCCAGTTGAGCGAGAAACAAAAAAAAAAAAAATTCCTGACAAGGACAACGGCAGAATTTACCAATTTAAATAAGGAGACTGTCGGAAATGTTTGGAGAAGATTCCAACGTCGTCTGGAGGCCGTGCTTGTAATCCATGGTAAATTTGTTGAATAAATTTAGACTATAATATTTCAATAATAGTTTTCGTGATAGGAGGCAGGTGGCCGTACAGTTAGTGTCTTGTGGGGTGTTGCCGCCAGGACTTGTTCAAGATTGCTCGCAGCATTCTTGTGTAATTGCCGTCTAGCTTCTTCTCCAGCCGTTTTGTAGTGCATGTAGTGCATCCATATAGCAGTATCGAGTCCATGTAGTGCATCCATATAGCAGTATCGATGTGACCGCTGCCTGGAAGAAACTTCGTTTCATTTTATCGGTTAGGTCTGATTTCTATATAATCGATAGCCTATTGATAGCTGTCCATGCTTTCGTAAACCTCGTGTCGATGTCCTTTTCGGTTGATGCGACGCTGCTTCCTAGGTAAGTGAATTTGTCTACTAGTTTAAGAGGGGTTCCGTCTAAAGTGGAGATGTCACCCGTTTGATTTTAGCACATATATTCCGTTTTGTGTGCATTGACATAGAGGCCTATGTCTGCGGCTGCTCGTTCCAAACTATGCAGTAGTGTTTCGGCTTGGTCGGGTGTATTTGCCAGTATCGCTATGTCATCGGCGTAGTCGGCGTCGGTAATTGTTTTTGCGGGGTACCTTCTGCTTCTTTTCGTCGTCAGCTCGAAGCCGTTCTCTCTGATTTTGTCAATCGATGTTCTAAGTACGTAGTCTAGGCAAATGATAAAGAGGTATGGAGCTAGCGTGTCCCCTTGTAGTACTCCTGCGACAATGTCGAAGTATTCTGTGTCTCAATCTGGTGATCGTACGTTTACTTTGGTGCAGGACACTGCTGGAGAAGCAGGGACGAACTCATAAGTGATGTACTCTTATGGACCCCCACACATGGCCGTGCAAAAGCAGGACGACCAGCACAAACATACATTCAGCAACTATGTGAGGATACAGGATGTTGTCCTGAAGACCTGCCTGAGGCGATGAACGATAGGGAAAAATGGCGAGAGAGGGTCAGGGATATCCTTGCTACCAGAAATGATGACGATGATGATAATATTTCAAAATATTTTAAAGTAATTTTAGTTTATGATTATCACTAACTTGAAACCATATACCTAAGTGGAAACAAATTATTATTATTAGACATAAGGAGTTCTTTGAAACTGTATAATAGTGTATGTATATATGATTGAAACGAGGTGATAATCGGAAAGGCTTTCAGGAAATTCCAACATCTTCTGGAGGCCGTGCTTGAAGGCAATGGTAAATTCTTTAAATCATTTTAAACAATAATATTCCAAGATATTCTCATGTAATTTTCGGAGATATACGAGGACCATTAAATAAGTTTCGAGACGTTTTTCGTATAGGCACTTTTATTGATAGTACACACATGAAACTCTAGTCCCCTCCCTTCGAAGTAATCTCCTCCGGCTGCAATGCACTTGTTCCGTTCCAACAACTTCTGGAACGCCCCATGGAAGTCCTCTAGTGTGAGTGTGAGTCACAGCTTCTTTCATCTACTCAGTTGTCTCATAACGACAGCCTCTGAGCTAAGGGAATAAGCAAAAGTCACAGGGAGCAAGGTCTGGAATACAGAGAGGCTGAGGAACTGCCTTGATGCGCATCTTGGTCAAATAGTCTGTGACAAGGATGGCGTTGTGAACTGGTGCATTGTCCTGGTGAAAATGTCACTGACCCGATTTGAAGAGTGCTGGCCTCTTCCGACCGAATCTCTTGCTGAATTCTCTTAAAACCTCAACATAGTAACCCTAACCCTTTGGCCAATCAACTCTGTTGTATTGACTTCCTCACTCCTCGCATACCTCTCATCATCCTTCACTGACTCCCCGCCTTCCTTGAATCTCTTATGCCACTCAAAAACTGATGCTCGATTCATGCAAGATGCTCCAAAAGTAGTTTGAAGCATTCCATACGTTTCTGTGGCATTTTTCCCAGTTTAAAACGAAAATTTACTGCATATCGTTCTTCTAAAGAATCCTTACGTCCAGATTGCATTTTTGAAATTCACCAGCTGTGACAATCAGTCTTTAGTAGGGTGTATTCCAATTCCTGCTGTAGCTGTTCATTTGAACTTGAAATCATAAAAATTGGTCAGTCATCTCATAAGCTGTATAGCAATAGCATAGTGAATTTTCAAGAATCCTCGTGGTGTAATGGTTAAAGCGATGGACTGCGGAATCGTAGTAAGTGAGTTCGAACTTCCGTCGCGCGATCACGTTCACTTTCGGTTAAATACCCTTGGGCAAGGTATGAACCCCTTGTCCTCCTAGCTATGGGTAAAAGACTATCACTTCTGTTCTTCTAGGAGAATGACTTCAGCATTGAATAACCTACAAGGGTTGACATGCCATTAAACAAAGAAACCAAGCCAATCCTAAATTACAATTATCAAAGAAATTTTGATTTCTTTTAAAATTCTAAAAAATCTATAACAAATAAAAAGTAAAGTTGGCGACCGTAGTCGAGGGCGACCAGAAGGCTCCTTTTTCGATAGCTACTACACTAAGGTGTAGGGAAGGGCGCTACTCCTTTCCCTGGATTGCTCCACTTTACCCTTGATCCTTGCCTAATAATACTGAGTGTCAAGCAAGGCGGCATCAATACCATTTTTTGAGTCTTTGGTATGACTCGACCTGGGATTGAACCCCGATCTTCCGGACCACTGGCGAAAACTCTACTCATTAGGCCAATAAAATAAATTTCGTACACTTCTTACGTCACAGATTCGAAGCGCTACAAACAATAACAGAAGGCTAAGAATTTTTTCTTTTTTTTTTTGTTTTTGTCTCAATTTCAATTTTGATTATAATTCAAAGGATTCATATCTTATTAACTTTGCCCTGATGATGTTTTGATAAAAAAAAACGAAACATTTCATTTGACCAACTGTTGATTGCAAGTAATGCTTGAGAACAAGATCCTGGTGGCTGATTAGTGCATGACCCAGCAACCGAAGTGGTAATGTACTAAGCTTTTTTGTTTAGATGTGGCACAAGGCCATATGAAAGGGGCACCCATTGAGACTCGAACTCACTCATGTAGGTTTGCTAGTGGAGCTTGCTAACCATTACACCACCACAGGCGCCTTCCATCAACCGAAGTGGTCGCGTGACATGCAACACTCCACTTTGGCCCTTGCTAGGCTAAACATGCGGTCAAAGAGGCCTGATCTGAGCCATTTCAATCACTAGCATCTATTTGATCCATAGATTGGACCCTATTACGTGCTACAACTCCGAACCAGTGGGAGCCTGGGAGCTTTTGCAATGAAAGGGTAATACGCATTTTACTACAGCATGACTGGAGCCTCACCATCAGATTGTTTCGTGTCATATCCATGAGACTCGTTGTTGGGGTCTTACTCTTCTGTTGAGATACAGTCGGTGTATTCTACAGCCCCGGCCCAGTTGACTTGTATGATTTCAAGTATTCCTATCTGATATAAATAATAATATGTCTTCAGGTGACTATTTCTAATGACAGTCATTTGTTAGGACACAATTACATCGTTTAAAGTTACTAATAATAATATTCATTTCAAAACAGTTTTAATTTTAAGCAAGTGTTCTTAATTTTAAGCAAGTGATCTTAATTTCAAGCAAGTGTTCTTGATTTTAAGCAAGTGTTCTTATTTTTAACCAAGTGATCTTAATTTTAAGCAAGTGTTCTTATTTTTAAGCAAGTGTTCTTATTTTTAAGCTAGTTATCTTAATTTTAAGAGTGTTCTTAATTTTAAGCAACTGTTCTTATTTTTAAGCCAGTGATCTTAATTTTAAGCAAGTGTTATTAATTTTAAGCAAGTGTTCTTATTTTTAAGCTAGTAATCTTAATTTTAAGCAAGTGTTCTTAATTTTAAGCGAGTGTTCTTATTTTTAAGCAAGTGTTCTTTATATTTAATTTTTTTTATATTTTTTGATATTTTAACATTTATTTTTAATAAAGAAACGTTTTTTCTTAATAAAGTTTATTTACAGTTATATGGTATCGACTATTCCTATCGAAAAGAGGTAATTTCTTTGGCTATTTTTGATCTTATTAAGCAATTTGTTTCAAATTTATTTTACTCCATCAGCAAAAGCCTCCAAGAAATAAGTTGACACAGTTACTTGAATTCCGTTTTGACAATAAATTCCTCGTTCGTAGAGTAATATTTTGTAAACACTTTTGCATAATTAGAAATTCCATTTATTATTTCAAAAATTACAATTAGATCACCTCTCATTTTTCTTTCTAGAAAAGAGGAGGATAAAAATTATGTAGATTGTTGGTGTTTAGTAATTTACAAAGTTTTTTGCTTTGATGAGGCATGAATGGGGGGGTACCCAAAGAGACTAGAACACATTGGTGCAGATTAACTAATATGGTTTGCACCCAAGGTGCCTTGTTAGTTAGTGTTTTATTAAATATAAAACCTTCAAGATTTTTTAATGCAAAATCCTATTTTCATATATATATATATATAATATATATATATATATATATATATATATATACAATACGAATATGTATTATATATAAACATTTGTGTGTATATATATATATATATATATATATATATATATATATATATATATTATCTATGTATAAAATATATTATATTCTGTATATATATTTATCATATTAAAATATTGTATTTGATATTATATATTATATATCATTTTAATTATATATAATAATTTATATCATTTTAATTATATATAATAATATAATAGTAATATAATGATAATAATAATAATAATAATTAATGTAATAGTGATAAAATAATAATAACTATTATAATATAATGATATAATAATAATTATATAATAATAATGATTATATCACAATAATTATATATTTCTTTATATAATAATCAAATAACAATATAATAATAGTATATATTAATATGATAATATGAAAATATAATAAAAAATAATAATATAATATCATGTTAAAATCTATATGATATTATATAATATATTATTTCATATATATCATCATCATCATCATATCGTGCTGGTAGCACGGATATCCCTGACCCTCTCTCGCCACTCCTCCCTATCGTTCATCGCCCTAGGTAGGTCTTCAGGACAACATCCTGTATCCTCACATAGCTGCTGAATGTACGTTCGAGCTGGTCGTCCTGCTTTTGCGCGGCCATGTGTAGGGATCCATAAGAGTACATCTCTTATGAGTTCATCTCTGCTTCTCCAGCAGTGTCCTGCATGTCTGGTTCGTCTAACTTGAATAGTTTTCGTGATAGGGGGCAGGTGGCCGTACAGTTGGTGTCTTTTGGGGTGTTGCTGCCAGGACTTGTTCAGGAATGCACGCAGCATTCTTGTGTAATTGCCATCTAGTTTCTTCTCCAGCCGTTTTGTTAGCATCCATGTAGTGCATCCATATAGCAGTATCGATGTGACCGCTGCCTGGAAGAAACTGCGTTTCATTTTATCGGTTAGGTCTGATTTCCATATAATCGATAGCTTATTGATAGCTGTCCATGCTTTCGTTAGCCTCGTTTCGATGTCCTTTTCGGTTGATTCGACGCTGCTTCCTAGGTACGTGAATTTGTCTACTAGTTTAAGTGGGGTTCCTTCTAGAGTGGAGATTTTCCCCGTTTGGTTATAGCACATATATTCCGTTTTGTGTGCATTAACATAGAGGCCTATGCTTGCTGCTGCTCGTTCCAAACTATGCAGTAGAGTTTCGGCTTGGTCAGGTGTATTTGCCAGTATCGCTATGTCATCGGCGTAGTCGGCGTCGGTAATTGTTGTTGCGGGGTATCTTCTGCTTCTTTTCTTCGTCAATTCGAAGCCATTCTCTTTGATTTTGTCAATCGATGTTCTAAGTACGTAGTCTAGACAAATGATAAAGAGGTACGGGGCCAGCGTGTCCCCTTGTAGTACTCTTGCTACAATGTGAAAGTATTCTGTGTCTCCATCCGGTGATCGTACTTTTACTTTAGTGTTTCTATAGAGAATCGTTATTGCCGCTACGGTTTCTTTAGCTATGCCGTACGCTAGTAGGATTTGTTCCATCTTTCCTCTGTGAATGGAGTCGAAAGCCTTGGTAAAGTCGACAAATATTAATGTCGCTTGTAGGTTCTTTGCCCGTACACCTTCAAGGAATCTGCGGATGGTTAATATTTGTGAGGTCGTGGATCTATTTCTTCGGAAGCCATTTTGGTTTTTTCATATATATATATATATATATATATATATATATATATATATATATATATATATTCTTTCCTTAAAGAAAAAAGCAACAATCGGTCACATTTAGATGATAAATTTATTTCCATCCTGTTTAAAAGCATTGATATATATCAATGTTCTATAAATTAGCCAGACTTTTTCAGATCAACTTGAACAAAAAAATGGAAGAAAACAATCCTTTCTTAATTCATACCGAGACTAGACTCACGCTCACACACAAAAAAAAGTACTTAACTTACATAAACCTAACTCAGTTTAAACTTAGTTTCCTTATGTATCAATTTATTTTGCAAAACACAAAACAAATTGATACATAAGGCAACTAGGTTTGAATAGGATTAGGTTCATGTAGGTGAAATAAGGATTTTCTGTTTGTTTTTTCTCACAGGTCCCAAATCTGAAAGATATTCTTGGATGAACAAAGAGAAACAAGGACTGAATTGAATGTACCAGGGAAAGCAACTCTTGATAGCAGTGTTTGTTTCCTTCTGAGGAATAAGATTCAGAGTATGATTCAGTTCATATAGTGTGACCTCTTCACTTTCTAGATAAAATATTTCATTCGAGGATTCAAATTACAAAGAAAATTTGGATTGTTTCCTTTAATTGACAAGCTTCTTAACTCACATGTCAACTATATATATATATATATTGGTAAAAGAGTTGGAAAAACTCTACTTGCTCACAATTAAAAGGTGTCGATTATTCAAATCTTTTATTGATAAAGTAATCATTTGTTTACGTAGAGTTAAATAGTTTCAAGTATTCCTATATAATACAAATAATGTATGGTCTTAAATAGTCAATAATAATCCTTGATAAATGATTGAACAGTTTTATTTGACCCACAGATATGTTTTTATGTTTGTTTGATGTCGTGTCAACCTTCTCAGGTTATTTAATGCCAAACTCATCCTTCTAAAACAGGAGGGGTACTATTTAACCCATAGACGGGAGGATAAGGGGATTCATACCTGTCTCAAGAGTATTTGTCGGAAAATAAGCGTGATCAGAGTTCGAACTCACTTACTACGATTCTGCAGTCCATCGCTTTAACCATTACACCACGAGGATGCCCGCGCCACACATACGACCCTGATAGGTACTAACACTCTTTGTCAGAGAGGACCAGCAAGTAATGACAATGAAGAGGTACTTAACATTCCCTAAAGCTCCGAGACAGGAGCCTCACCATCAAAAGCAATTATGTTCCATATCTGGGACACTTTTTAGGGGGAGGGCAAGTCTTATTCATTTGCGGAGATGCAGTCAAAAAATTAATATTTCCAGTTTTATTGGCAGATTTGGTTTGGTTTTATGGCTCATCAACTAGTGTAGGTTATTTAATGCCAAATCCTTATTCATATATATTGAATATATGATTTCTAAACACATTTTGTTATTTTTAAACGAGCCTGACCTAATTTTTGTACAGTCAATGGTTTCATTATTTTCTATCTAAAACGAATAATTGTATTTACTATTAATCATTTGTTTGCACACAGTTTAAAGTTTTCAAGTAGCGCTATGTATCTCTCACAATTCAATTAAACAGCATCAGTTGTTTGTTTACATACAGTCAAATGTAAAGACAGTTTTATTTCAAACAATTCCTTTTAGCATGAGTACACAGTTTAAATGCCAAACAGTTCTATTTGACCCATAGATAAGACTCTATCAGGTGCAACGACTCGGGGCCAGAGTGAACCCAGGAGTGATGGTAATGAAGGAATACTCCGCATTCCCCAAAGCTCCAGCATTACTGGAGCCTGACCATCAGATTGTTTAGTGTCATATCCATGAACTCATAGGGTAGTCTTACCCATCTCCAGAGATGCAGTCAGTATGTTTTGCACCCCAGCTGACTGGGCCGTGTATTAAAAAGTATTTTTGACCCTCACCAGCCACTCACAAATAAATTTTAAATAGATAAACAATTGGCTTGGATCTGGGAGCAATGGCAATGGAGTACTCCGCATTCCCCAAAGCTCCAGCATTACTGGAGCCTGACCATCAGATTGTTTAGTGTCATATCCATGATCTCATGGGGGAGTCTTACCCCTCTCCAGAGATGCAGTCAGTATGTTTTGCTGCCTCAGCTGACTGGGCCGTGTATTAAAAAGTAATTTTGACCCTCACCAGCCACTCTCAAAGAAATTTTGAATAGATAAACAATTGGCTTGAATCTGGGAGCAATGGCAATGGAGTACTCCGCATTCCCCAAAGCTCCAGCATTACTGGAGCCTCACCATCAGATTTTTAGGTGTTATATCCAGGATACTTGTTCGCGAGTGGGGTCTTACCCCTCTGCAGGGATGCAGTCCGCGTATTTTCTATTTAGGAATTGTTTGCATTAAGTGTTACGCTCCTTTTCACTACATAAAACTATCACCTGAAACTACCTTATTTCTCTTTGTATGAACTCTTCCACTAAGGCTGTAAAGATAATAATTGTTCAATCTTTCATGATGCGTTTATGGGAGTCATAAATAGGCCAATTTCCTGTGGTTACAACAATATTTTCTGATGGTGTTTATTGCAGTTATAAATCCGTCTATTCCGTTTCGTTTCTATCACATTATCAAGAAGCACAAAGTTGTCTGGCTGGTTGAAGTTGTTATTTAATAAAGCCTCAATCAATTCAAGTCTTGCTATGATCTGACATCATTTCGATTTTACAGAATAATGTCAGTAAGATCAGCATTAATTCCTATTTTTTTTCCTTTTTCTCTGAGGCTTCATCAATGCATAACATAAAGATTGATTTTATAGGAGCTGTTCGTAAGGGAAATAGACACGGTGACCCGAGTTCAAATCCTCGACGATACTGTTTGCATTTCCCACACCTTGGGAAAGGTATGAATCGAATTATTCTCTTTACAGCAGCTCAGAGTAAATAAGAGGGCAGTCTGGTCACTTTAGCCTAGGTATAACAACGATCTAAAAAAAAAAAAACTCTGAATTCAAAACCATTAAGCTCTGCTTAAAAACTGACCTAATGTCGAATCCTGCACGAGAAGGAGGGGTTGGGTAATTACATCCGCAATTTTAAGATAAAATCCAACAGTGGCAATGTCAAGCGATTTCGGAGATCAGTGCTACTTATCGAGATGACTGTATACCAATTTTTTTACATAACCATATTTACCACCCCCTCCGCTCGGACAGGATATGACACAAGGTCAATTTTTAAGCGAGGTTTAACTGGTTTGAATTCAGTTTTCCTTCTCCTAGACTAGTTGCCTCACCAAGCCTGAAGAACATAGTCTGCCCTACTATTTACCCATAGCTGGAGGGAGAATAATTGGATTCATACCTTTCCCAAGGGTATTAGTGCTATGTGAAATGTTATGTCTCGTCCAGGATTTGAACCGTGTCCATTTCCTTCGACGATAACCATTACACCAGGGGCACCTCCATTTTTTTAATTTTTTTTTTTACATAACGATACATTTTACGCTCCTGTGATCGAGCTTGTTAATAGGTTTATCAGATTAAATGATAACAGAGAGAATAAATGATTGATCAATATCTCGGGTCAATGTTCAGTTTTCATCATTCACCGACCAACCCAAGATGGACGTTTCGTGTCGGCAAAACTTCAAATCTAAAATGGTCGACAAAGGTACGGCAATAGTGGCTCCGGCCTTTGAATCGTCCGAAATCTCAAATGATACAAATCGAGTTGATATATTTCTGTCCTTCTTTGGTCATTTTGCGAATGTGGATATAATTTGAAGATTTATTTTTTCCCAGAATGTAAATTTGAATTACTCTATATACCCAACAAGAAACTATGTATGGCTTATACCAAGAAAAGAATCCAACAGAGCCCGTTGTAAAAGGGGGGGGCTTAAAATGGCCTGGTTCTCTCATGAAAATCACAGGGGGGCCCTGATTTACTTTATATGTACAAATTCGTACCTCAACATCATCAAGTCACACTGAAAGCACATAGCTCTCTCTCTCTCTCTCTCTCTCTGTGTCAGTCAATCTCTCTCTCTCTCTCTGTCTCTCTCTCTCTCAGTCAGTCAATCTCTCTCTCTCTCTCTCTCTCTGTCAGTCTGTCTGTCTGCCCGTCTCTCTCTCCCTTTCTCTCTCTCTCTCTCTGTCAGTAAATCTCTCTCTCTCTCTCTGTCAGTCAATCTCTCTCTCTCTCTCTCTGTCAGTTAATCTCTCTCTCTCTCTCTGTCAGTCTGTCTGTCTGCCCGTCTCTCTCTCTCTCTCTCTGTCAGTCTGTCTGTCTGCCCGTCTCTCTCTCTCTCTCTCTGTTAGTCAATCTCTCTCTCTCTCTCTCTCTGTCAGTCTGTCTGTCTGCCTCTCTCTCTCTCTCTCTCTCTCTGTCAGTCAATCTCTCTCTCTCTCTCTGTCAGTCTGTCTGTCTGCCCGTCTCTCTCTCTCTCTCTCTCTCTCTCTCTCTCTCTCTCTCTCTCTCTCTCTCTTGCTATTCGTCCTTCTCATTCATCACTCCTGTTAGATCTTCTCGGCTGCATCCAGATTTTGTTGGTCGGCAAACACTGGCGCCTCCATGTAAAGGCTACCATAGGAGAAATTTGCTTATAAGTTCGTCCTTGCTTCCACAAGAGTGCCCTGCATGTTTTTTTTTTTTTTTTGTCTTACATGACTGGACAACGGTTCATTTCATCAGATACTGCGCAGAGAAGCTCATGAATCAACGACCTGGATCAAATAGTTCAGTCAAATAACGATCACAACTTATTTATCAGAATGAGAAGGGAAAAAATAATCAACAAAAGATAATGACTCGTACACCATAAACCAACTCTATTTAGAGCATAGTCCATATATAAACGCAATTCTAATAAAACGGATATAGTTAGGTATTACTAATTACCAAACACTACGGAAGGGGAACTCCGTAATTAAAAATAAGTATATGGTGTTCAAAAATTACTAATCCCATATATCTATATATTTATATATTCGTGCCTTTTTTTTTGCATTTGCTGTGAATGCATTCTTTGGTACGATCAATTAAATTGTAACTCACATGATATTATTATAAGCTTAATTAATTATATAAGTCTGCGTTTATTTACATATAAATACATATTTGTGTATGTGCTTATATATTTACACACACACACACACACACATATATATATATATATATATATATATTGTAGAAACTTAACTCACTTGGTGAGTTAATGGTGGACCAAATTTGGCGGTATTATTAAATAGGGCTCATTATCAATGATAGAGCTGTTAAATATATATATATATATATTACATGATGGTTTCTGTTTCCCTGGGTTTACGCACTCATCAGACAAAGTAAAAGGTTTTAAAAAAACGATTCGTATAGTTAATTTTGTTGTTGTTGATGGTGTTGGCAGAATGATTTTCTTTGTGTATAAAAGTGCCTAAAGTTGAGTGCCTCTGAATATTAGTGTGTTGGTGTATGAGCTGTCGCTCATTATATTATACCTATATATATAGAGGTATTTTTGTCGAGATCGCTGTATATATATATATATATATATATACAGTGGTCTCAACAAAGATACCCCCCCATTTTAAGTAGTCACCTCTGTGATTCTAGTGAATTTACGCAAGAGGCAATGTTAACTCTACGGAAAGAATTGTCTAATATTTTGATGTGGTAACCCGAGTAGATGTAATTTAGTCTTTCCTTGGTCATTGGCGTGATTATGGGTACAGTTTCGGACAGCCTTCATCCTCAGTTGTGACATCTCACTCGCAAATAAGGAAAAGGATAATATGAAAATTCAACTTTAGAGCATTTTCTATTTTTGAAAAAATCTGCTGCCTGAACACACACACACACACACACACACACTATATATATATATATATATATATATATATATATATATATAAGCATGTTTAATTAAATAATAAAGAAACCCCTGATTATGGCCCATGAAAGGTCCGAAAGCGGTCGGGACAATTTTGGTAAATTTATTCATCAATTCCAACCTGAAACTAAGACACTTTCAGGAAACTAGAAAGGATCTTAATTAGATTATATAGACAAAATGTGTGTTTATTTTTTAATCATACATGCTTAAATGAAAGATTGCTGCCTAACCACATACACACACCCACACACACACACATATATATATATATATATATATATATATGTAGATGACTATAGAGATATATACTCCCCTTCCCTCGTGGGGTTGAGTTCTCAGGCGAATGAAGTAATCGTGTTGCCATTGGCGTTTATTGCAAGTCTCTTCATACATATGCATTGAGGTCTCGGCAGCCGTTTAAACGGATGTATGTAAACAATTGGGATTCATAACCGTTTAAAATTTACTTCGCAGCTAATGGTTCCGCGTGGCTAAAAGGTTAGAGACTTGGCTTGGTGTTTGAGTCAACCTGGTTTCGAACCCGGCTACGGGAAGGTGATATGTCTGATGAGTTTTGATAGAAAGAAGCAGATCTGTCTGTGGATGACTATATATATATATGAAGAGCAGTTGGTGACACATAGATACTTATGTTCGTAGGTGAGAGGGGGTATTTGGGGAGAACCCTTTACATTATCTGCAATAATATTTCTCTTGTTCCAAGACAGTTGTTGTATTTTGTAAGTCTTTGTAGTTTTTATTTGTTGCCGACAAGAGTCGGCCACTTGTTCATCTTCAAAGTCTAACGATAATACCAGACAAACATTCACAGTAAACACTCAGGTTCGCCGGTCTTCACGATGCTTTTATATCTTAGTTTTTAAACCCCACTTCTCTCATTCTTCGGGACCTCGACGAGATTGAAGAGTTCCCAGTCTCGCCCCACCCACGAAATGTCGGTGCGAAAATGGCGTCGGGGGTGACAAATGACTGTCCCTCCTTTTCTGCATGTGATGCCCATCCTCTTACTAACGAGCACCTGTCTTACATAATCATCAGAATTTCTTTGTTTGTTTGTTTAATTTCTGGTCCCCCATATAAGTTTTGAACTAGCTCATCATTGCTTAACTTCAGTGATCTGGTCACTTCGTGTTAGATAGATAGATAGATAGATAGATATGAACAGATTGAGAAAGAAAGAAAGAAAAAAGAAAGAAAGAAAGAAAGAAAGAAAGAAAGAAATTAGAAAGTAAGTGTTAATTACGTAAGGAAAAAAGAAAGAAAAAGAAACAAACAAAATTAAATCTAAAGAAAGAAAGAAAAAAGAAAGAAAGAAGATTTGAATAAAAGACAAAGAAAGAAAAAATGAAAAGAGAAGGAAAGAATAAACTCAAAGACATGAGAATGAAAGAAAAAAAGCAGTCTGTGTGTGTAAGAAAAAACCTAGGAAGGAAAGCAAATAAAGAAGAAGAAGAAGAAGAAGAAGAAGAAGAAGAAGAAGAAGAAGAAGAAGAAGAAGAAGAACTTACCTAAAGCCAAAAAGAAAAGAAAGAAAGAAAGAATGAATGAAAAAGTTAAATAAAAAAATGAAAGAAAGAAAGGTGTGTGTGTGTGTGTGTGTGTGAACTGAGAAAGAAAGCAAATTTGAAATGAAAAACACGATGCATGAAAGAAGAAGAAGAAGAAGAAGAAGAAGAAGAAGAAGAAGAAGAAGAAGAACGAACGAACTCTTAAATAGGAGACAAAAGCTGAGACCCTGGACAAAGGGTGAAATGAAGAAGACTCAAAAAATATAAAGAAACGACAAACAAAAAAAAACGGATCTCCTTTAAAGGGAGGAATGAGAAAAAAGCCTGCAGAAAGGCGTAAGAGAGAGAGAGAGACAGACAGACATACAGGGAAAAAAGGGGGAGCCAAATAACCGCCCCAACGCCTTGCTGTCAGTCTCACTTCATTTCTTTGACTCAGTACCTCACCTTCTAAACAAGTGTTCCCCTACACTGCCATCTTGACACTATCCATTCTTCCTTTTTCTTTTTTCCTTTTTTTTCTTTTTTTGTTTTCGTCTTAAGGACTATTTGATCATCGTTTCGAATGTTTCACCTGTTCACCTCAGTAAATAGTCATTAACATACCTGAAGCTAGTGTCGGCGTCCTTTGATGTGCGTTTTAGTAATTTGTTACCTCATGAACACACTTGCATACCTCTACCCCCTACCTTTGTAAGGAAACCATCTCACCACTCAGATCATTTACACAAATATACACTTTGATATATAGATTTGTACATGTGTCTATACAATCTCACGCGGGTATGGATTCGGGGAAGTGCGGACGGTGAGGTTGCGTAGACGAAGGCTGAGGAAGTTGTAAAGGAGGGTATTTACAAATGCTTGTATATACACTTACAAATAGACATACACGCGCAGGAAAGACAGAGAGAGAGAGAGAGAGAGAGAAAGAGAGAGAGAGAGAAGGGAGTGGGGAGGGGAAAAAGAGTCCATTTTTTATATGAAAGGCGGGAGTCATTAACGACTGGAATAGATAGATAGATAGATAGATAGATACTCAGAGAGAGAGAGAGAGAGAGAGAGGAAGGAAGGAGGGAAGGAAGGAAGGAAAAGAGAGAGGTGGGTAGAGAGAGAAAAGAGATAGATCATAAACAGAAATTGAAATAGAAAGATAGGCAGACAGATATGAGAATATGTACATACTGAGATAGATAGATAGATAGATATGAATTGACCAAAATATATTTCGAGAGAGAGAGAGAGAGACAGACAAGCAGAGAAATAGAGAAATAGATAGCTATAAAAAGATCAAGATAGAAAAACACTGAGATAGATAGATAGATAGATAGATAGATAGATAATGGTTTCACTAACCATGAAAAAGAAAGTGCCTGATATTGAGGAATTCAGAGTATATATATATATATATATGTGTGTGTGTGTGTGTGTGTGTGTGTGTGTGTGTGTGTGTATACATATATATATATAATTACTATATCGTTTACCTTTCTCTGATTTGCTAGATCAAAAGAAATGAAGAAAAAGAACAAAAGACAGACAGAAACAGTGAATTAAAAGTTACATATTCTTATTAAAGAAATTCGTTACGCGTTAAAGTATCTTACAAACAATAATTATGTTTCATCGTTTTCAAAAAAGAACGCCGTTAATGGAGAAAGAGTTGTGAAATGTATGTCTTTTGTTTTCGTTTTCTTTTCAAAATTAACGGTTATATAATCCAGAAGATATTACATCTTGTATTAACTACCCCGATGAAGGTTTAATGTAAAAACCGATACATTTAACAATGGGTAATATTTTAACATTAAAAAAATCAACCACTGAATAACATTTTTCTTTATTATGTTTGTACCTTTACGTATCATCGGATCTATTTCCCTTTTCCCAGACACACACACACACACACACACACATATATATATATATATATATATTGGATTGGCGTTTCAGTCAACCGGGTTTCGATCTCAGCTTCGGGAATATAGCCTGTCTAGCCACACTGAAGAGTTCTGATAGAACGAAACATATCTGTCTGTGGATGACAATATATATATATATATATATATATATATATATATTTACTAATCTAATATCTACCAGCATTCACGGTACCAGAAAAAAACGAAAAAAACCCGCCAGGAACAAGAGATAAAAGTATCTCGAATCACCGCCCAGGGGTAAAAGAAAAAATTATAGGTCAAAAAGAAAGAAAAGGCCAACCTCGTCCGACCCCTTGAAAAAAACCAAGGATACGCAGTCAGTTGGTCAAAAGAAAACTAAAAACCTTCCGCGAATCCTGCAATGCTACAATTACAAAAGTGCTCAACACAAGTGGAGCCAATTATAAAATTAACTTAAATCGCGAGTCGAAAATGTTTCACCTTATCGGATCATCAGGAAGCCTAACTTCGACTCGATTTTCGACTCGCGATTGAAGTTGATTTTATATATATATATATAAAGTTGGCGACCGTAATCGAGTACGATCAGAAGGCTCCCTTTTCAATAGCTACTACACGGAGGTGTAGGGGGGCGCTACTCCTTTTCCTGGACTGCTCCACTTTACCCTTGATACGTGCCTTATATTGCTAATTGATAAGCAAGGATGTATCAAGTACCATTTTTAAAGTTTTTGGTATGATGCGACCTGGGATTGAACGCTGGTCTCCCGGACCATTGGCGAACACTCTACCCACCGGACCAATAAGCCGTTGTGTGTGTGTGTGTGTGTGTGTGTGTGTGTGTGTGTGTGTGTGTGAGTGTGTGTGCTTAAAAGAAGATTACTAAAAATAAACGTAAAGAATAAAATAAATAAAAAAAGTTGTGCCATTCCTGTGATGAAGCAACATTGATCAAGAAGCTGACATCTGCTTCTCCTACGGCTCCTATCTCACCCGGAATTGAACTATTTGAAAACATCTTTACTAAACAGAAGGCCAATGATGCAGGCCTGTTTACTCCTGCAGTGTTGAGATACGGGCGTCAGTCGATGACTGATCACGTTCGACCTCCAGCCGAGACAATATAAACAATTTCGTTTGTCCACGGGTTGCGGTCGATGCGGTCAGTTTCCAGACAAAATATAATTAAAGACTTACCGACGTTTTGGTTTTGAAAACTTTGGTGCATTTATGACTCATTCATTATATTAATGAGTATTTTGTGGCTCGCCTTTTATAGATACAAAATGAATGCTTAATTTTCCCTTTTTTTGGGGCGGGGGGGGGTCTACGAGGCGACAAAAGAATGGCTTGGTGTATGAATAACAGTACAGTGTCAGTTGAGCGACGTTTTTTTTTTAATTGTTTGTTAGCTTTTTACTTGGTCACAAATGGACAAGTAATCACCTTATTCAGTTGACCGATTGATTTTAATGGCAAGTCAACCTATCTAGGTTTATTTTCTTCCAAGAATTGCGTTCATTATAAATTTATATTTTCTTTTGTAAGGATGTTTCTTCAGATTTTTTGCACACAGATGGTTTCAAGTATTTCTATCTAATACAAAATATTTGCACACGCAGTCGTTGGGTTTCAAGTATTCCAATCTAATACAAATAATTTATGCACAATTTAATCGTATCAATAAATATTTCAATTAAGAAGTAAAGTTAACGACCTTAGTCAAGGGTGACCCTAAGGCCCACTTTTCAATAGCTACTACAACGAGGTGTAGGGGAGGGCACTGCTCCATTCCCTGGATTGCTCCACTTTACACCAAATAATGCTAAGTATTAAGCAAGGGAGCATCAAGTACTATTTTTTGAGTCTTTGGTATGACTTGACCTGGGATTGAACCCCGATCATCTGGATTAGTCATTTATTTGCACAATTAGATGATTAAAAGGAAGCTCTAATTTGTTTTTGTTATTTTAGAAAGAAATAAAAAAAATATGATTCGCCTATTCTTTGTGAATATATATATAAGTTGTTGCCTGTAGTCGAGGGGAACCAGAAGGCTCCCTTTTCAATAACTACTACACAAAGTTGTAAGGGAGTGCGCTAATCCTTTCCTTAAATCCAGGTCTCCCGGACCATTGGCGAACACTCTACCACTAGACAATGAGCCGGTTATATCTATTTAAAGAAAATTCGGAACGCGTTAAAGAATATTTCGAACCGTAATTACGTCTCATAATATTGAAAAAGAACATCACTAATAGAAATAGAATTTTAAATGAATAGTAATCCTTAAAGTAATTAATAAATGAAGAATAAATGAATAAACAGTAAACATTTTTTGCATAGTTATATGATTAAAAGGAAGCTCTAATTTGTTTTTATTATTTCAGAATGAAATAAATAAATATGATTCCCCTATTCTTTGTATATATATATATATATATATATATATATATATATGAATTAACAGTAAACATTTTTATGATTAAAAGAAAGCTCTAATTTGTTTTTATTATTTGTGAATGAAATAAATAAATATGATTCCCCTATTCTTTGTATATATATATATATATATATATCTTTAAGAAAATTTCGGAAACTCAGTAAAACGAGGAGGTAACTCCTTAATCTCGTCCCCACCACACCCCACGTATTTATTCTGGTTTTAAATTTAAATTTAAATTTGAATTTAATTAATTATCCATTGGGTCTGAAGAACTCCTGTATTAATTTTTTTCTTCATGGTTTTGGTTCACACCAGAAACTGAAAATACGGGACCGAAATAAATTTATAATCCTGAATTAACCGGTCTTTGTTTTTTTTCTTAAAGAAATATTGCTCTGTAATAAATTACATTAAGCACTCTACCAGGAAAATTTAAATGTTCAGCTCTTGAATGATTTTCTTGTCCTGAGGGAATTACACCAAACTTTTTAACCTGACCGAATATTACCTATATATATATATATATATATATATATATATATGTGTGTGTGTGTGTGTGTGTGTGTGTGTGTGTGTGTGTGTGAATTAACAATAAACATTTTTTTTGCACAGTTATATGATTGAAAGGAAACTCTAATTTGTTTTTTTTATTATCCTAGAATGAAATAAATAAATATGATTCCCTTATTCTTTGTATATATATATATATATATACACATTTACTTTTAAATTATTTTTAACATGTATACATTTTTTGGGACACCCTCTATATATATATATATATATATATAGTGCTTGATGCCACCTTGCTTAACACACAACATTTTAAGGTACGGATCCAGGGTAAGTGGAGCAATCCAGGGAAGGGAGTAGCGCCCTTCTCTACACCACAGTGTAGTAACAATCGAAAAGTAAGCCTTTGGGTCACCCTCGACTGCGGTCGCAAAATTTACTTACTTTTATATATGTATATATATATATATATATATAGAGAGAGAGAGAGAGAGAGAGAAAATCTCAACGGATGTAATCCATTATAAATTTATTTCAACAATCTGTTTGCGCAGATCACTTCCTCAGATGATGAGCAATTTTCAATGACGGGTAACGGTTATTCCGGGGAAAAATTATCCTTATTTAGGCATTTAAGTGAGGATAAATCAATATTGATAATATATTAAAAAAATGTACATGAAATATAAACCCAAAAGATTGAAATATATCTATATGCATGTGTGTGTGCTTATGTGCGTGTGTGTATGTGTATATATATACACACACACACATATATTTATAAATAATGCTTTCAATAGCGTACACATGTTTAAAAATAAAACTAAAATATTTAAAAGAGATTAGAATATTATAATTACTTTTAAAAAATTTTATTAATTCTAAACATGAGTACTCTATTAAAAACATCATTTAAATTTTGCACGTACAATAACACACACACGCACACGAACACACACACATATATGTGTATCTATCTATATATATATACATATATATATGTGTGTGTGTATATATATATATGTGTGTCTGTGTGTCTGTGTGTCTCTGTATGTATATATGCATGTATGTACAAATATATATATATATATATATATATATATATATATATCTTTAAGAAAAAAACCAAAGACCGGTTAATTCATGATTATAAATTTATTTCGGTCCCGTATTTTCAGTTTCTGGTGTGAACCAAAAACATGAAGAAAAAAGTTAATACAGGAGTTCTTCAGACCCAATGGATAATAGAATTAATTATCCATTGGGTCTGAAGAACTCCTGTATTAATTTTTTTCTTCATGTTTTTGGTTCACACCAGAAACTGAAAATACGGGACCGAAATAAATTTATAATCCTGAATTAACCGGTCTTTGTTTTTTTTTCTTAAAGAAATATTGCTCTGTAATAAATTACATTGAGTTCTCTACCAGGAAAATTTAAATGTTCAGCTCTTGAATGATTTTCTTGTCATGAGGGAATTACTCCAAACTTTTTAACCTGACCAAATATTACCTATATATATATATATATATATGTATGTATGTATGTATATATATATTAATATATATTTGTAAGTATATATTATAACAGTGTTGGTTGTCACTAAATTACTTTGTGATTTTGTGCCGAACCAAGTGTGATATAATTTGGAGAGTGTTCAATATCTAGGATAGAGCTATTATATAATAATAATAATAAATAAATATATATTAGATTTTATATATCTAATGCTATGGAATTCTGTTTGTGACCCCAGGATTTCATGATTTTTTTACAAAGCAACAATTATGAGGCAGTTAAAAAAATGAAATGAATCGAAAATCGAAAAATTCAGACAAAAACCTTTGGGATTGAGTAAGAATCTTTACGTATGCTTGTGTGTGTGTGTGTGTGTGTGTGTGTGTGTGTGTGTGTGTGTGTGTTTTATAGTTGCATATTTTGTGTACGTATATGTGAGTGGTATATAGTGCATGTGTATGTGACGTTACATGCGCAGCGTGTTGTTTTTACCGGATGTTAGTCATCAGTGTATCTGATATTGCTACATTATTATCGGGAAAGATTCTTTATCTATTTCTGTATGTGTAGGTGATTATAACTAAGGAACAAAACATTATCATTGCATGTCATTGTAAGTATATATGTATATATATGTATATAGGTATGTATGATTACATATGTAGGTATATATCAATATATATATATAATATATACAAATATATATATATATATATATATATATATATATATTATTATCATTATTTACTCTTTTGTACATATAGATATATATTTCTTTTAAATACCCTGCCCGGTGGTAAAAGCTGCTTGGTAGTTCCAGGATTAGCAGTACCGCCTTGAGCTACCGAGACCTTGTTATCATCTGAGGACAGAGTATTGCACGAGCTTTCACATGTTGTATGATGAAAATTTTTAAAAATATATTATTATTATTATTATTATTATTTACTCTTTTGAGAGTTTTTCGTGCCAGCATTAACTGATGGTTTCTCACAGGTGTCAGAATGACAGCAAATCTCCTCAAGTCTCCAGGACTCTTCTCAGTATTCTGGTAGATATGAATAATGCAAGTGTCTTGATCTTCTCTTCTTGTACTCTGATTTCCAAGTCTTCCAGCCCTTTTACCAAACCTTTGAGGATTGTTCCAAGTGCACCAACCATAATGGTATCACCGTCAATTTCATGTTCCATAGATTTTTCGTTCTCTATCAAGGTCAATATACTTACCTTTCTTTTTCCTTTATTTTATTCTCGCTATGTGGAGGGAAATATCCACTATTTGGCAGGTTCTCTTTTTTTTTTTTGTTGACTATCACTAGAGCTGATCGTCTGGCCGAGATTAGGTAGTCCGTTTGTGTCTCAAAATCCCAGAGAATTTTGTGCATTTCATTCTTCAGGGTGGCTTCTGAGTTTTGCATATACCACTTGTTCTTGCACAAATCTTGTGGATTACCTTTCCCACCCATTCGTGTCTACTCTTATTGTCTTTTTGCACTAATTTACTGCATTCGCTTATTATGTGATTAAATGTTTCGTCTCAAACATCACATAACCTACATTTACTATTTTGTTGTGTCTTGTCTATTTTTTGTTTGTGTTTCTGGCGTTGTTTTGCCATGCTATTAGAAGAGATTCAGTTTCTTTCGAAGGGTTTCCCTTTCAGAGTCATATTCAAGTCGTCTCGTTTGTTTTTCACTTGAAATACCAATGCAATTGACCATGCAACCAAATGGTATATTCTTTCTAGTGATTATTGTTCTGTTGATGCTTATATTTTTTCTGCTGTTTCTAGTCGCTTTAATCAGTCTTACTTTGCGTTTTTTTTATTTAGTATTCGAATCGTCTTATTGAGGTATCGACCCTATCTTCAAAACTGGTGACACCTCTTCTTCCTTTTTTTCTTGACATATATTGCTTGTCTATATCATCTTTGGGATGATATAAACAGACAATTTGACTCATGACGATGTCTAATGTATCGCATGAGTTTTCTTCTTCTCTGGTCTATTTGTTGAAGTTCTATCATTATTATAATTATTATTTACTCCTTTAGAGTTTTTCACATCAGCATTAGCTGATGGTCTTTCACTGGAGTTTCAGTGACAGCAAGTCTCCTCCAAGACTCTTCTCAGTATTCTGGCTGTTCTCAACAGTGATGTAGTTTCGATGGTCTGCACTCGTCCTCCAACTTCCAAGTCCTCCAGTCCCTTCAATAGTCCTTCAGATACTGTACCGAATGCATCAATCACGATTGGTATAATCGTCACCTTCATCTTCCATTATTTTTTTATTCCCTAGCAAGGTCTAGGTACTTATCCTTCTTTTCACTTTCTTTCAATTTTATTCTGTGGTCATTCGGTACAGCAAAGTCGACAATTTTGCAAGTTCTCTTCTTTTTTTTATTATTATTATTACTATAAGGTCTGGTCTTCTGGCCGAGATTAGGTGATCCGTTTGTATGTCAAAGTCCCATCGGAGTATTATTGTTTAATTTTTAGTTTTACTTTTGGTTACTTTATCTGGTCTTTACCCAAGACCTAGCCTGAGAGAAAGTAGTGATAATATGTATACTATGTATTTCTGTTTTTTACGGCCTCTTTTGGGTGATATTTTTCAGGCACTTTGGTAATACTCTTCTAAGAAGTTCTGCAATGAGACCTTTTTTTATTCTATTTTAATTATTTTATTCTTTTCGAGTTTTTTCACATTAGCAGACGCTGGTGGTCTTTCGCGAGCAACAGAGTAACAGCAAGTTCCTTAGGTTTCTATGGGTTTTCTCAGTATTATAGCTTATCTTTTCACTGGTGTAATCTGGATGGTCCCCATTTTTCCCCTAATTTTCAATTCCTCCAGTCTTTTTTTCCAGGCCTTTGAGGACCGATCCAAGTGCACCAATTACAATAGGTATCACTGTCATTATCAAGTTCCACAGTTGTTTTTTCTTTTTTTTTTTTTTAAGTTCTCAGGCAAGATCCATGTATTTGTCTATCTTTTCTCTTTCTTTCTTTTTCACTCGATGTAAAAATCCTCTTGATAACAAGTTCTTTCTATTTTCTTGTCTACCAACATCAAGTCTGGAGGTGGCCGTGGTGTAATGGTTATCTTCGTAGAAAATGGACACGGCGAAACGAGTTCAAATCCTGGACCAGACTGATTGCATTTCACATAGCACTAATACCCTTGGGAAAGGTATGAATCCAATTATTCTCCCTCCAGCTATGGGAAAATAGTAGGGCAGACTAGGTTCTTCAGCCTTGGTGAGGAAACTAGTCTAGGAGAAGGAAAACTCTGAATTGAAACCTGTTAAACTCCGCTTAAAATTTGACCTTGTGTCATATCCTACCCGAGCGGAGGGGTTGGGTAAATAGGACCAACATCAAGTCTGGTATTCTTAGAAATCTGTTTTTATCTCAATATTCAAAAGAGTTTCATGGTTCCCATTCTCTGAGACGGATTCTGGTTTGCACATATACCATCTGGTCGCATGGTTAAACTTGAATCTCTTGCACAATTCCATGTGGAGATCCTTCCCATTCAATTGAGCCTGGTCTTGTACTTCTTAATAAAAGAAGTACAAGACCAGGCTCAATTGAGTGGGAAGGATCTCCACATGGAATTGTGCAAGAGATTCAAGTTTGACCATGCAACCAGATGGTATATGTGCTCGTTTGCTGCATTCGCTTTTTATATGATAAACCGTTTCATTAGTTACTTAAAATCATCGAACTGCTTGAAAAAAATAGCTTCGGCTTTAGATAAACCTATAAGAGTTTACATGCCGTAAAACCCACCAAGCAACACATATGCACACTCACAGATACATATATGTTTTGTTGCTAAATCTTCTATCTCTTTTTTTTTTCCTCTCTCACTCTCAAAATGAGCTTTCTTTTGCCTACACAATAAGCGCATTAGTCTCCCACCCACCCGAGACACACGGCTGCACGCAACAACCGTTGTTATTATTATTATTATTATTATTATTATTATTATTATTATTGTGCTAATAGACCCAAAAACGGACTCATGATAATTCTCACTTTTACATAAGTCAACAGTCATTATGCCGTTTGAGGTTCAGTCGCTCACGACATACCCAATCGATATTTTGATTAATAGTTACAAATAAAATGTCAGAATTCGCTTTTCGGTGTCTGCCTACCGACACCACGTGAAGACCTGGACTGTAGAGACAGCAGGCTGTCCAGAAGATCAGTCATGTTTTAGCTTTTTCATTTGTCCACCCGGGAAACAGACAGACAGATAGACAGGAAGACAGAGAGAATAAAAATATTGGTGGAGAAGTACAAAGAAAAAAAAACATTTTAAAATCTCACTGTCTGTTTTTGTTTGTTTTGTTTTTTTTTTTTTTGTTTTTGTTTTGTTTTGTTTTTTCTTTCTCGGTGAAAAATGAAGACAGCAAGATTGAGAAGATGAATTAAAAGATAGATTTTCAGAATATATCGAGAGCTAGCGAAAGAGAGAGACGACTGAAAAATTGATAGAATATATATATATATGTATATATATATATATAAATGTATACCAACCCTTGCACTAGGGCAGGATATGACACAAAGTCAATTTTTAAGCGGAGTTTAACAGGTTTCAATTCAGAGTATTCCTTCTCCTAGACTAGTTGCCTCACCAAGGCTAAACACCCTAGTCTTCCCTACTATTTACCCATAGCTGGAGGGAGAATAATTGGATTCATACCTTTCCCAAGGGTATTAGTGCTATGTGAAATGGAATCAGTATCGTGTAGGATTTGAACTCGTGTCGCCGTGTCCATTTCCTACGACGATAACCATTACACCACGGGCACCTCCTTAGTTGATTGAATATGTAGAGATAGCGAGATGGAAGGAAAATAGAAAGAGTAATAGAAAGAATAGAGATAGAGACAAGATAGACAGAGAGGGAAAGATAGAGATAATATATTGAGAGACAACGAGACAGAGAGAAGGGAGAAAGAGAGATAGATAGACAGAATATAAAGAGAGATAACCTGGTGGAGAAAAGATAGATTGAAAGAGAGACAGGGAGACTATACAGAAAGACAGAGAGAAGAAGAGACGATAGAAAGAAAGAGAGATATAAAGATCGAATGAAAGATGAATAGTGATGATATAGTGAAAACGAGAGAGAAGTAAGATATGCAGAAAGAATCTTTTTACGGTGTATCAATCTTCAATCTCGCTTTTTTTAATCTTCTCTCAATTTTAATGTCTGTATATCTTCTCTCTATCTTGCTTTTCATTTTCCTCCATCTCCCTCTCTCCGTCTCTCTCTCTCGCTCTCCCCCTCTCTCTCTCTCTCTGTAGCTTGTTTGCTTGCTTTTTATCCATCCTCACTCTCTCGCTCTCTCTCTCTCTCTCTAGCTTGTTTGCTCGCTTTTTATCCATCTTCACTTTCTTGTTCTCTCTCTCTCTCTCTCTCTCTCTCTCTCTCTCTCTAGCTTGCTTACTCGCTTTTTATCCATCTTCTCTCTCTCTCTCTTTCTCTCTTTCTCTCTCACTCTCTCAGTAGCTTACTTGCTCGCTTTTTATCCTTTTTCTCTCTCACTCTCTCTCTCTGTAGATTACTTGCTCGCTTTTTATCCATCTTCTCTGTCACTCTCTCACCCTTTATCTCTCTCTCTCTCTCTTTATCTCTCTCTCTCTCTCTCTCTCTAGCTTGTTTGCTCGCTTTTTATCCATCTTCTTTCTCTCTTTCTCTGTCTCTCTCTGTCTCTGTCTCACTGTCACACTCTGTAGCTTACTTGCTCGCTTTTTATCCATTTCTCTCTTTCTCTCTGTCTCTCTCTGTAGCTTATTTGCTCGCTTTTTATCCATTCTCTCTCTCTCTCTCTCTCTCTCTCTCTCTCTCTCTCTCTCTCTCTCAATCTTGCTTGCTCGCTTTTTATCCATCTTCTCTTTCTTTTTCTCTCATTCTCTCTCTCTCTCTCTCTCGAGCTTGCTCGCTTTTTATCCATCTTCTCTCACTATCTCTCTCTATCTCTCTCTAGCTTGCTTGCTCGCTTTTTATCCATTCTCTCTCTCTCTCTCTCTCTCTCTCTCTCTCTCTGTGTTGCTTACTTGCTCGCTTTTTATCCATCCTCTCTCTCTCTCACTTGCTCGCTTTTTATCAATTTCTCTCTCTCTCTCTCTCTCTCTCTCTAGCTCACTTGCTCGCTTTCTATCCATCTTCTCTCTCTCTCTCTCTCTCTCTCTCTCTCTCTCTCTTTCTCTCTTTCTCGCTCGCTCGCTCGCTCTACTTTTCCCAATTTCATTGCCTATCTTCTTTCAATCTCACTTTGCAGTTTTTCTACTCCCCTCTCTCTTCCAGACTCTCACTTTCTGTCTTTTCTTGATCAATCAATCAATCGATTTTCCCTCTATCTCACTTTCTGTCTACTCTCTCTCTCTCTCTCTCTCTCTCGCTTGGTTTTCTCTTTCTTGTCTATCCTTCTTCTACCTATCTCACTATCTATTATTGCCCGAGACATTTAAGGTGCTTGTCCAAAATAATTCACTGAGGAAGGGGCACCCCCATGGTATTGTTACTAACGTGTTGGACTCTTAACATTGATGTAAGCAAGTTCGAACTCCAGGCGAGTTATTACGTTCACTTTCAGACTAATACCCAGGGGAAAGGTAAGAATCCCCTTATCCCCTCAAAGGTATGTATTAAATTGTATCACTGCTGTTCTTCAACAAAGATGACTTTGGTATTAAATAACCCCTGATGTTTGATATGCTATTAAAACTAATAATTAAACCAAACCACATGGGAAATATCTGTGATAATATGCAAAAAACAAATGATATAGAAATGTTTTTTAATATGCAAAAAACAAATTATATAGAAATGTTTTTTTAAATATGCAAAAGACAAATGATATTGAAATGTTTTTAATATGCAAAAAACAAATGATATTGAAATGTTTTTTAATATGCAAAAAACAAATGATATTGAAATGTTTTTTAATATGCAAAAAACAAATGATATTGAAATGTTTTTTAATATGCAAAAAACAAATGCTATAGAAATTTTTAAAAAACATTTCTATATAATTTGCTTTTTGCATATTAAATGTTGCAAAAAACAAATTATATAGAAATGTTTTTTAAATGTGCAAAAAACAAATGGTATAGAAATGTTTTTTTATACGCAAAAAGCAAATGATATAGAAATGTTTTTTAATATGCAAAAAACAAATTATATTGAGATGTTTTTTAATATGCAAAAAACAGATAATATAGTAATGTTTTTTATATGCAAAAAACAAATGATATAGAAATGGTTTTTATTTTTTGTTTTACAATTTGGTTTTTTAAACAGAACTGTTACATTTTACTTCTCAAAAAAACATATTGGCATGCCATAAGTTGCCATTCTCTTACTGGTTTACGAAAAACAAGACTATAGCAGATGTTTGAATTGCTGAGAGCTGAAGATATGGTTTTTAAAAGTAAATTTTTTGTAAAGAAAAAAGATGAATGGAAAGACTGAAACTTACTCTTATTTATATGGTGAATCATATATATATATATATATATATATATATATATCATATAGAAATCAGACCTGACCGATAAAATGAAACGCAGTTTCGTCCCGGAAACGGTCGTGTCGATACTGCTATATGGATGCACTACTCGGACGCTAACTAAACGACTAGAGAAAAAGCTAGACGGCAATTACACAAGAATGCTGCGAGCAATATTAAACAAGTCCTGGCGGCAACACCCCGCAAAGCACCAACTATACGGTCACCTGCTTCCCATCACGAAGACGATCCAAGTTAGACGAATCAGACATGCAGGACACTGCTGGAGAAGCAGGGACGAGCTCATAAGTGATGTACTCCTATGGACCCCCACATATGGTCGGGCAAAATCAGGACGACCATCTCGAACATACATTCAGCAGCTGTGTTAGGATACGGGATGTAGTCCTGAGGACCTACCAGAGGCGATGAACGATAGGGAGAAGTGGCGAGAGAGGGTCAGGGATATCCGTGTTAGCGGCACGACATGATGATGATATATATATATATATATATATATATATATATATATATATATATCAAGACAGGTTTCAAACCAGTTAAACTGATTTGTTCAAAATTAAAACATACCAACGGTTAACAATTTCTCAGGGGAGGATAAATAATTTGGCGGCTCATTGTCATTATTGTTAAAGTGTTCGCCAGTGATCCAGAAGACCGGAGTTCAATCCAAAGTCAAGTCATACTAAAGACTCAAAAAATGGTACTTGATACCTTATTGCTTAACACTCACCATAATAAGATACGGTTGAAGGGTAAGTGGAGCAATCCAGGGAAAAAAGTAGTGCCTTCTCATTACACCTCGTAGTAGTAGCTCTTGAAAAGGGAGCCTTCGGTTTGCCCTCGACAACGGTCGGCCAACTTACTTAATGAAAATAACATTACCAAAACTATTTACTTTGAAATGATTTTTTATGGTGGAAAGTTGTATATATATTTATATATATATGCGTGTGTGTGTGTGTAGATATATGTATGTGTGTATATATATGTGTGTACATGCAAATGTTCTTATATATATATATATATATATATATATATATATATATGTGTGTGTGTGTGTGTGTGTGTGTACAAGTAATTAGCCGTGAAATCTTTTTTTATATATGTTTGAATTTCTCCAAAAGATTTTTTTTCAAAGAAAAAGAATATATTTTCATATATTTACATATATTTACTTTAAGAGTTCATTAATTATTTTTTTGTCATGGTAACACAACACTTGCTCGCTACGAGTAATATATTACGATAATTATAGTTTTTATTTATACACATTTTTTTCGTTGGAACATTCAATAGACCAACAATAGTGTTACGCCCAGGGCTCTAAAAGTAAAACCTCTAATTTACTTATAAATTATCCACTAAAAATGATAAATAAAAGAGGTTGGTTTTGTTGGTTGAGTTTTATGGCAGAGGTAATTTTATTTATTTATGGCATAGGTTATTTAGGGCATAGGTTATTTAAGGCATAGGTTATCTTATTTATTTATTGCATAGGTTATTTTATTCATTTATCCCATATTTTATTTATGGCATAGGTTATTTTATTTATTTATGGCATCATCATCATCATATCGTGCTGGTAGCACGGATATCCCTGACCCTCTCTCGCCACTCCTCCCTATCGTTCATCGCCCTAGGTAGGTCTTCAGGACAACATCCTGTATCCTCACATAGCTGCTGAATGTACGTTAGAGCTGGTCGTCCTGCTTTTGCGCGGCCATGTGTGGGGATCCATAAGAGTACATCTCTTATGAGTTCGTCCCTGCTTCTCCAGCAGTGTCCTGCATGTCTGGTTCGTCTAACTTGTATAGTTTTCGTGATCGGGGGCAGGTGGCCGTACAGTTGGTGTCTTGTGGGGTGTTGCTGCCAGGACTTGTTCAGGATTGCACGCAGCATTCTTGTGTAATTGCCATCTAGTTTCTTCTCCAGCCATTTTGTTAGCGTCCATGTAGTGCATCCATATAGCAGTATCGATGTGACCGCTGCCTGGAAGAAACTGCGTTTCATTTTATCGGTTAGGTCTGATTTCCATATAATCGATAGCCTATTGATAGCTGTCCATGCTTTCGTTAGCCTCGTTTCGATGTCCTTTTCGGTTGATTCGATGCTGCTTCCTTGGCATAGGTTATTTTATTTATTCATGGCAAAGGTTATTTATGGCATAGGTTATTTATGGTATAGGTTTTATTTATTTATTTATGGCATAGGTTATTTATGGAATAGGTTATTTTATTTATTTATGGCATAGGTTATTTTATTTATTTATGGCGAAGTTTATTAATGGCATAGGTTATTTTATTTATTCATGGCAAAGGTTATTTATGGCATAGGTTATTTATGGTAACGGTTTTATTTATTTATTTATGGCAAAGGTTATTTTATTTATCGCATTGGTTTTTTTTATGCTAAATCCTGTTTATTCATTCCTATTAGAAAGATGCTTTGTAAACATATAGACCTTATTTGATTTTTATACATTTAAATGATTTCAAGTATTGCTATTCAACACTAATAATTCTGTTCAACATCAGTTATTTGTTAACCCACAGTTAAATGGTTAAACTATAAATAGGCCTTTAAAATGAATTACTAATCCGAATCAGAGTGGTCCGGGGAGTTATTGCAATGAAGGGATTCTCCATATAACCTCAAACCATCATTAGATGCAGTTTCGAGTCATATCCAAGACTCGCTGATCATTCAATTTAATTCTAACTATTTTCTTTAGAGACAGTATTTCAAGTACTGTTTTCCCTAATAGTTTTATTTGCACTCAAATAAATTGTTTAAAGTATTGGTTGGTTGGTTGGTTGGTTGGTTGGGTTTTATGGCATATCAACCTTTGTAGGTTATTTAACACCAAATCCATTTTTATGCATATAGTCATTTCTATTTCAAACAATTCAGTTTAGCATAAGTACACTGTTTAATTGTCAAAAACAGTTTTATTTCAAGCTATTCAGTTTAATCCAACAGTTCTAATTCAGCCAATTCTCTTTAGTATAGGTACGGATTTTGTTTACGCACAGTTAAATGTCAAAACAGTTCTATATTAAACAATTCAGTTTAGCGTAAGTACAGTTTCAATGTCAAAAACAGTTCCATTTCAAACCATTCAGTTTAGCATAAGCACGCAGTTTAAATGTAAGTACAGTTTAATTGTTAAAAACATTTCTATTTCAAGCTATTTGATTTAGTCAAAAAGTTCTAATTCAAACAATTCAGTTTAGCATAAGTATGCAGTTAGTTCTACGTAACCCATAAATAGGGCCCTATAAGGTGCTACCTTTCCAGGTTAGAATGGACCTGGAAGCAATGGCAATGAAGGGGTATTCCGCATTCCCCAAAGCTCCGGCATCACTGGAACCTCATCATCTGATTGTTTTGTATCCGGGAAATTCAAGTATTGCTATTCAACACTTATCGTTCTTTTCAACACAATTCAGTCAGTTGCGCACTGTTAATTTGTTCTGAGTATTGCAATCTAAAATGAATAATTCTAGTTAGTATTAATCATTTGTTTGCACATATTTAAAAGTCGATCTTAGTGGAGTGTGACCCGAAGGCTCCCTTTAGAATAGCACTACACCGAGGTGTAAGGGAGAGCGCTACTCCATTACCTTGATCCTTACCTTATAATGTTCCGTGTTAAGCAAGGTGGCATCAAGTACCCTTTTTGAGTCATTGGTATGACTCTACCTAGGATTGAACTCCGGAATTCCGGGCCATTGGCGAACACTCTACTCATTAGACCAATGGCCCAGAAAAGTCTTAAAATATTGCTAACACTATTCAACGCCAATTACTTGTTTGCACATAATTAAATAGTCAAACAGTTCTATATATAGGAGCCGAAGAGGTATTGCCACTCTGAATCAGAGTGGACCTGGGAGTAATGAGAATGAAGGGGTACTCCACATTTCCCAATGTTTCAAGACTGATACCTCACCAGCAAACGGTTTAGTGTCTTATCCAGGATACACATTCGGGATTTGGGTGAACCCTCTGCAAAGATGCAGTCGGTGTATTACACAGTCTTAGCCGACAGAGACGTTTAAAAATAGAAGATACTGAATATATTTTACAAGAATTCTTATAGTTAGATAATTATGTGTAGGTTCACCCCATTGTTTGAAAACCACTCCCGTGTCCTCTATGGAGGAAATGAAAATACTGCTTCTAAAAAGAAGTGTTTTGGGTATCAAAATAAAGGGAAACCAGTGGCGAGGCTTGAGGTCGAGTGTTCTGGGGAGTATGAAGCTCTATTTTATTTTATAGTCATAATTCTCAGTTCTGAGTTGTATATCATTTTTCCGACTTTCCTCCATCTGGTTTTGAGGAGACACGCAAAAATCGAGAATAATGCGCGATTGCCGCAAAAAATATTGATCTCTTCCTCATTTCCCTTTTTGGGACACCTCAGTCACCATGCCATAAATTCAGCACTGCTCAGTTGGTGTTACCTGGGGGAAAGTCCCTTCAGCGACCAGACAATCGGCTCTCAAATGCTCTTGATTAAAGAATTTAATCCGGGATGGTTGTAACTGTTAGGGTCCCATTTATGGATCAAAAAGATCTGCTTGAAAATTATTGAAAAGAATTATTAGAAAAGAATTGGGGAAAACCATATCACTGCGTGGAAACTAATGATTGTAATCAAATAGAATTATCAATGTTAGATAAGAATACTTGAAACTACTTAATCGTGTGCAAATTATTTGAATTTAAAAAAGTTACTTGATTAGTTTGGTTCGGTTGGGTTTTATGGCATATCAACCATTGTTGGTTATTTAATGTCAAGTCCTCTTTATACATATATATTAAATATATATTATTTGTTTTGGTTAGGTTTTATGGCAGAGCAACTATTGTAGGTTATTTAATGCCAAATCCTTTTTATACATGTATATTAAATATATAGGATTTGGTTTGATTGGGTTTTATGGCATATCAACCATTGTAGGTTATTTAATGCCAAATCATCTTTATAGATATATATTAAATATATAGGATTTGGTTTGGTTGGGTTTTATGGCATATCAACCATTGTAGGTTATTTAATGCCAAATCCTCTTAAAACATATATATTAAATATATAGGATTTGGTTTGGTCGGGTTTTATGGCATATCAACCATTGTAGGTTATTTAATGCCAAATCATCTTTATACACATATATCAAATATATAGAATTTGGTTTGGTTGGGTTTTATGGCATATCAATCATTGTAGGTTATTTAATGTCAAATCCTCTTTACACATATATATTAGATATATATGATTTGGTTTGTTGGTTGGTTGTTTAGGTTTTATGGTATATCAACCTTTGTAGGGTATTTAATGCCATTTTTATGCACATTAATCGGTTCTATTTCAGACAATTCAGTTTAGCATAAGTACGAAGTTCATTTTCAAAAACATTTCTATGTCAAGCTATTCAGTTTAGACAAAGTGTTTAAATTGAAACAATTTAGTTTACTATAAGTATAGAATTTGTTTACACACAGTTGAATGTCAAAACAGTTCTATTTCAAACAGTTCACTTTAGCACACAAAACAGTTCCATTTCAAACAATTCAGGTATACAATAGGTATACAGTTTGAATGTAAGTAGACAGTTTAATTGTCAAAAATATTTCTATTTCAAGCTATTCAGTTTAGTCAAACTGGGTGCTGGCTAGATGACCTGTTAAGTGTCATCGACGATAGGGACTGATGACAGAAGAGAGATAAAAGAATCTTTGTTATCAGATCGTCATGATGATGATGATGATAATAATGATGATGGTAAGTGACTTGGAATCCGATAATAGTATAAATTATCAGTTGACATGTCGGCGGGGTATAGAATACCTCACCTGCACCCCCTCATATAAGAAGTGTCCTAGTATGACACTAAACTGCATCAGGTGGTAAGGCTCAGTTTCTAAAACGCTGTTTAGTGTGGAATATATCTTAATTGCCATTACTCCCAGGTCCACTCTGACCTGGATTAGTACTAACTGTTACCATCCCATCTCTGGGTGAAATAGATTTCTTTGAAGATTATTTGTACTAGATCGGAATACTTGATTTCCTTTCTTTTTATTATTTGATTTTTTTTTATTCATTTGATTTATTTTTCTTTTTTTTATTCAAACAAACATTGGGTGAGACAGTTAGTAAAAATAAAGAAAAATATTTATAGAGAATGAAAGAAAGAATTTCTTCCTTTCCTTTTTTTATTTTCTTTTTTCCCTTTTTTATTTTCATTCCTTTTTTCCTTTTTCCTCTTTCGTCACTTTCATTTTCTTTCATTTTCTTTCATTTTCTTTCATTTCTCTTTAGCTCTCTCTCCAAAACTTGCCATCTCCTTTTTCTTCTTTTTCATCTTTCTTTCTTTCTTCTTTTTTTCTTTCTTTCATCACATTTTCCCCCTTTCCCCACTTCCTTTTCCTATTCTGTTTAACTCTGCTTCTCTTCCTCATTATCTTCTTTTGCTTCTTCTACCGCTTTCTTTCTTTCTTTCTTTCTTTCTTTCTTTCTTTCTTTCTTTCTTTCATCATATTTTCCCTTTTTCCCTAATTCCTTTTCCTCTCTCTTTAACTCTATTTCCCTTTCTTGTTATCTCCTTTTTCTTCTTCTTCCTGTTTCTTTCTTTCTTTCTTTCTTTCTTTATCTATTTATTTATTTATTTTTCTTTCTTTCTTTCTTTCTTTCTTCATATTTTACTTCTTTCCCCACTTCCTTTTCCTCTCATAAACTCTATTTCCCTTTCTTGCTATCTCGTTTTTTCTTCTTCCTATTTCTTTCTTTCTTTCTTTTATAATATTTTCTCTTTCTCCACTTCCTTTTCCTCTCTCTTCTCTTTAACCCTATTTCCCTTTCCTGCTATTTTCTTTTTTTTTCTTCTTTCTTTCTTTCTTTCTTTCTTCTACCATTTTTTCTTCTTTCTTTGATTTTCTTTCCTCTCTTTTCTATTAAATCCTTTTTCTCCTTATTATCTCTTTCAATTTTTTCTGATCTACCG
This sequence comes from Sepioteuthis lessoniana, assembly GCA_963585895.1. Lineage (NCBI taxonomy): Eukaryota > Metazoa > Mollusca > Cephalopoda > Myopsida > Loliginidae > Sepioteuthis > Sepioteuthis lessoniana. The sequence continues at coordinate 7,875,283 of OY757944.1, forward strand.
TTATTTTATTTACTTTCCTTTTTTTTTTTTCTTTCCTCTTTTCGCGGCATTTAAGGCCTTTCCAATTTAATGTTAACTAACAAAGGGAGTTAACCCATCTGTGAACAACAAATCACTCACCATAGTCCCGCACCAAAGACTACACACAATATCTGACAACTGCCTATGATATTCACTCATGTGTTTCGTAAGTTGATTATTGTTCTTCTGTTTTTTATGTACAGGTGGTCATTACCTTATTTCGCTGTCTAGTTGCCGAAATCTGCCTAAACTAGGCAATTTCTAAAATAAGATTCATGTATTTTTCTGCCTTTTCGTTTTATTTCATTCTCACTGAGTCGTCGGCTGGAACAGCAAAATCCTCTCAATGAAAACTTCCTGTATTTTTTTGTTTTTTCTTTCGTTCTTTTTGTTTTTTTGTTTGTTTTTTGTTTGTTTGTTTTTTTTTTTTTTTTTTGTTTTTTTTTTTTTTTTTGTTGTTATTTCTAGGTCTGCTCCGTATCTCAAAGTCCCAGAGAAATTTTATCCGTTCTGTGGTCTGTGTGGCCTTGATTCTCTCTCTGATCTCTATTCCACCGCTACAGTCTCTTTCCAGGCTCTTTGGTGTCGAATTCCAAGGGCTACAACTACAACTGGTATCACTGTCTTATTCAAGTTTCTTAGCTTTTTCAGCTCTCTAGCAAGATCTAAGTACGAGTGTATTTTTCTCTTTTTTTTTTTTTTTTTTTCATTTTCGCTCTGTGCTTTGCTGGAGCAGTTACTTAAAATCCGCCAGTTGACAATTCTATTTTTTATCTTCTTAATCGATTCTACCTTAAAGATCTAAAGAATTTTTAGCAGTGCTGTGGTCTAGATGTTTACAATGCTGCCTCTGATTTCTTGTCCTCTTAAATTTTTTCTGGGTGATTAGGGACTGTACCTGGTATAACAATTATAATTAGGTTGCAAGAGGTGTGTTTTTCATAGATTTTATTTTAATTTTTAAAAGTCATCAATTGATTCGTCTAAAAATTAGATATACCTAACATAAACAAACGATCTGTTTTGTTCTTTCTTTGTTTTGTTTTATTTTATTTTGTAGAGGTTTTTTTTTTACAGTTATATAATATCCAACATCTTTATCAAATGATAATATTTTGTACACAAATATATGACTTTAAGTAATTATTTCTTTTGATAATAAAGTAAAGTTGGCGACCATAGTCGAGGATGACCCGAAGGCTCCCTTTTCAATAGCTACTCCACCAAGGTGTAGGGGAGGGCGCTACCCCTTTCCCTGGATTGCTCCATTTTACCCTTGATTCATACCTTATAATGCTGAGTGTTAAGCAAGGAGGCATCAAGTACCATTTTTTGAGTCTTTGGTATGACTCGACCTGGGATTGAACCCAGCTCTCCCGGGCCATTGGCGAACACTCTAACCGCTAGGCCAATGTCCAGTGTTTGATAATAAATATTTCATTTAACTCAATTATATGGCTTCAAGTAACTAATAATAATAATAATAATAATCTTTAGTAAAATGGTTTCAAGTAATTAATAATAATAGTCCTTAGTAAACAATTAGAACTTCAAGTAACTATTCTTAATACAACTAATTTACAGTTTTATGGTATCAGGTATTGCTTTCTAATACAAATAACTTTCAAAGAAATCCATTTGATCCATAGATAGAACCCTAACAGTTACTCCGACTCCGAGTCAGAGTTAACCTGGGAGTGATGCCAATGAGGGAGTGACTCATACTCTTCTAGCCCAGTCGGCTAGAGCTGTAGAAAACACCAATGCATCTCTGCAGAGGGGTTAGACTCCCTTAACAATATCACATTTACCTAAATTCAAAATACCAAAGTGAATTGTTAAAAATAGAACTGTTTGATCATTTAACTGTGTGTAAGCAAATGACAGTTTAATTGAATTGTTAATGATACTGAAACAATTTAATTTTCTTGATTTGTGTTAATAAATCATATATATCTAATGCATTAACAGGATTTGGCATTGAATACCCAACATTGGTTTATATGCCATAAATCAAACCAAAACAAATCCTACATATTTAATATAAAATTATTTGGCATTTGCAAGATTGATATGCCATACTACCCAACCAAACCAAATCATATATATTAGATATATATATAAAAAGAGGATTTGGCATTAAATAATCTACAATGGTTGATATGCCATAAAACCAAACCAATATGGTCTCAAATTTTTTCTCAGATTTTTAATTCCCCCAGTCGTTTTTACAAACCTTTGGGGATTGTTCCCTGTCTATCATCTATAACTGAGTATCACTGTCATTATTATGTGGGGTTTTTTTTTCAGTTCTCGGAATCGGTTCAAGTACTTTCTTTCATTTTCACACTGTAGTTTGTTAGAACAGCGAAATCCACTCGAAGACAAATCATTATTATTATTTTCATTATCGAGTTTTATTCTCCCTGGCTTGTGCGAAGAGATTCTATTTGGTAGAGTGTCCGACAATGGTCGGAGAGACCAGGATTCTATCCCAGGTCGAGTCATACAAAAGACTTATGGTACTTGACACCTCCTTGCTTAACACTCAGCATTATAAAGTACGTATCAAGGGTAAAGTAGAGTAATCCGATGGAGGAGTAGCGGCCACTCCAACACCTCGGTGTAGTAGCTGTTGAAAAGGAAGCCTTCGGTTCTCCCTCGACTACAGTCACCAACTTTATATATATATATATATATATATATCGAGATTAGATACCCTGATGAGCTGCTTAGGCGAAACTATAGTAGGTTAGTCCTGACTCACTAAGTAATTATCGATACTATTTTGCTCTACTTAGTATTGAGCACATTTTGCATTGAAGTTTAGCAGCCCTAACGGTGTTTTTTTTCTTTTGACCAACCAATTGCGTGTCTTTTGATTGTTTTCAATTGGTATGACATGGCCTTTTCTTTTTTTTTCCAATATATATATTTTTCCCATTGACAGTGATTCGTTGTATATTTTCATCTTCAAATCACTTGCCGTCTTTTTTACCGTAAGGGCAATTGTTTAATATATTATTTCATATATATATATATATATATATATATATATATATATATATTATAACAGTGTGGGTTGTCACTAAATCACCTTGTGAGTTTGTATCCAATCAAGTGCAATATATTATATTTATGTATTTAATTCCATGGAATTAAATCACGTCGCGTCATGCCAAAGTCTTTCAAAATTGTACTTGATACCTCCTTGCTTAACACTCAGCGATATAAGGTACGTATCAAAGGTCAAGTGGAACAATCCAGGGAAATCCAGGGAAAGGAGTAGCGCCCTCCCCTACACCTCAGTGTAGTAGCTATTGAAAAGGGAGCCTTCTGGTCACCCTCGACTATGGTCGCCGACTTTACTTATATATATATATTTACATCAGTGTATGGTTGACATTATCTCAATTGTTTGGTTAATGGTAGACTAAATAAACCATAGTTTGGTTTGGTTTTGGTTTTATGGCTTATCAACCATTGTAAGTTATTTAACGCCGAATCACTTTATAAACGTATAAACAGTTCTATTTTAAACAATTCAGTTTAACATAAGTACGCAGTTTAGTTCTATTTGACGCATAGATAGGACCCTATCAGGTGCTACCATTCTGGACCAAAGTGGACCAGGTAGCGATGGCAATGAATGGGTACTCTGCATTCCCCAAAGCTCCAGTATTACTGGAGCATCACCATCTGATTGTTAAATCTCATTTATAGGACACTCGTTTGGGGAATCTTACGCCTCTACGTAGATTCAGCTAGTGTATTCAGCAGCCCCAGCCAACTGGGCCACAGGGACTCTTTGGGAGAATCTTACCTCTTTGCAGCGTGGTATAATTTTGGAGAGTGCTTGATATCAGTGATATAGCTATAATATGATGCGATGATGAATAAATAAATAAATATATATTAGCGTTTGTATATATTTAATCGCATGGATGCTTATGTGCTTATGAAACCAATGATCACAGAATAGTATCTATGTTATTCAATATATACAAAAACTAATACATATTAAATATAAATAAAAACTAATGTATGTTTATATATATATATATATATATATATATATATATATATATATATATATATATATTTGTTTTTATTTATATTCAATATGTATTAGTTTATATATATATATATATATATATATATATATATATATATATATCAAAAGGTTCTCTCTCTCTCTTTCTATATATATATATATATATATATATATATATATATAAACTAATACATATTATATATATACATATATATAAACTAATACATATTATATATATATACATATATATACATATTTATGTATATAAACTCATACATATTAAACTAATATATATATATATACATATATATATATCAATAGATTCTCTCTCTCTCTCTCTCTATATATATATATATATATATATATATATATATATATTAGTTTTTATTTATATTCAATATGTATTAGTTTATATATATATATATATATATATATATATATATATATATATATATATATATATATATATCAAAAGGTTCTCTCTCTCTCTTTCTATATATATATATATATATATATATAGAATATTTTTTTAAGTTTTTTATCTAATTGATCTGATGAAGTCCTGTTAATTTTTTCGTGTTTTTGAAAATTTCAAAAATGCGTAACAGGATTGAAATAAATTTATAATCCTTTGTGATTGGTTTCGTTGTTTTTTCTTAATGAAATATATATATATATATATAAACTAATACATATTATATATATACATATATATAAACTAATACATATTATATATATATACATATATATATATATATATGTATATAAACTCATACATATTAAACTAATATATATATATATATACATATATATATATATATCAATAGATTCTCTCTCTCTCTCTCTCTCTCTCTCTCTATATATATATATATATATATATATATATATATATATATATTATCAATAGAATCTATAGATATACTAAAACGGTATTATCTAAATTGAGTGCTCATTGTAAAATTTATATGTAAACACATATAAATTATCTTATGCAGGGCAAAATCACTGTAAACTCTCAAATGTTAATATAAGAAAATATTTCTTAAATTAAATCTATAAACATTTTCAGAAAAACAACCCCATAAATAAAACCTTTTATAGAAATACCAAAAAATCAGCTATTCATGTAACAGCAATAAGTCAAAAATAATAACCAAAATATAACCACATAAAAAATAACCACAATAAAAAAAACCTGAACACCTTAAACCAGAATAATAAAGAAAAAATCATGTAATTGTAGGATTAGAGAAAAGTGCCCTTTAGAAAATAACTGCAAAGTCGAAAATGTGGTTTACCTGGCCAAACTTTACTCAAAAGAAAGAAAAATTAATAATAAGACTTAAAATGGTATTTCTTTACAAAACTAGAAGTCCAGATTTTATATTGTCCAGTCGGCTGGGGCTGTAGAAAACGCCGACAGCTTCTGTGCAGAGGGGTGAGACCTCCCCCACCCAAACGAATGTCGTAGATATGACACTAAACCATCTGATGGTGAGGTTCCAGTAATGCTGAAACTTTGGGGAATGCGGAGTATCCCTTTATTGCCATCGATCCCTGGTCCCCTCTGGCCCGAAGTTGTAGCTCCTGAAAAGGGTATTATCTATGGGTTAAATATAACTAACTGCATACTTATGCTAAACTGAATTGTTTGAATTAGAACTGTTTGACTAAACGGAATAGCTAGAAATAGAAATGTTCTTGACAATTAAACTGTACTTACATTTAAACTGCGTGCTTATGCTAAACTGAATTGTTTAAAATGGAAATGTTTTTGACATTGAAACAGTAATTACTAAATTGTTTGATATAGAACTGTTTTGACATTTAACTGTGTAAACAAATCTGTACTTATACTAAACAGAATTAGCTGAATTAGAACTGTTTAAATAAACTGAATAAGTTGAAATAGAAAGGTTTTTGATATATAAACTGTATACTCATACTAAACTCAATGTAAAAAAGAAATAGAATTGGTTATTTACATAAAAATGGATTTGGCGTTTTATAACCTACAAAGGTCGATCTGCAATGAAACCCAAACAACCAACCAGCTTTTATAATCAAAAACCATCTTTTAATAACCCTTCATTAAGCAACCAAAAGGCCTTATCAAAATTCTACAGGGAACTTAAAAACCAAAAATTAACCACAATAATTAATTGGGAGATTTTTTAAAAAATTAACAGGAACAAGTAGTTTACATGGTAGATGTATTTTATGTCTGGATGAAAAAAATAGTATTTTAGAATATGAAGATACCATTAACTTATTAAATGAAAGAAGTAAATTCATTATATAACTTTTAATTGTTACCATATTGAATCATATTAAACCAATACAGAAATATGGTTTCAATCTTTCACTCTCTCTATGCTTATGTCTCGTGGTGAAATGGTTAAAGTGATGGACTTCGGAATCGTAGTAAGCGAGTTCGTATTCCAGTCGCGCTATTATGTTCACTTTCGGTCAAATACCCGTGGGGAAGGTATGAACTCCCTAATCACCCTAGCTATGGATTAAATAATATTACTACTGTTTTTCGAGAATGATGGCTTTGGCATTAAATAACCCACAAAGGTTGATATGCCATTAAACAAACAAACAAAACAAACCATCAAATGCTTATTCGAATATTCAAGTTAATCTTATAGATGATAGGTTTCTAAATAAAATAAGGTTTTCATCAAATCACAACTTAAATGCTTTTCGAAATGTAAGGTTTTATTAACTTTTTATTTAAATATTACGTAACTTTTAGTGATTAATAATACAAGTCAAATTAATATTAATATGTACTACACTACTATTTACATAAACAATTTTTTATACAAAATTTTATTCAAATATTATATGAACTTTTCAGAGTAATAATATAAGTACAATCAATATTAACATAGACTGCAGTATTATTTATATGAACAATTTATATACTAAATCTTATTTCCAAATAATTTTATATCTTGGAAATACAAAAATATAACATTTTAGCGGTTGAAATATCGACAATTTTATTTTATTTACAAAGAAGCAATTAAGATCCTTAGTAATAAGAAACTGTAAATTTCCATATTATTATTATTATTATTATTATTATTATTATTATTATTATTATTATTATTATTTATATAATGACTATATGAAAATATGATGAAAAGTAACTAAAAATTTCCATTGAACATTTAAAATTAATTACTTGTCCCACTTAGAAATTATATGGAGTTTAAAACTTGTTGGAAAAACTTTTAACAAAATCTAAAAGAATGTTTATAGAAAAATTTCCCAAAAGACTAAATGAGCAAACCAATAAAAAATCTAAACCTTTTTAAGGATTAAGTACACAACAAAAGAAAATTAAATATAAGAAATACTTTATAGAACAAATGATCTTATTATTCACCGAAAAATAAAGAAATAGATAAAATCTTTTTAAAAGCAAAGATATGGGTATTGTTTAAATAATTGTACAGTCGGTTAAAATTGAATAAAAACAATAGTATAATATTACTTTGGATTTATAAAAAAAACTAATATTAAAAAAAGTTTCCAAACATTTTGGTTGGTTGGGTTTAATCATTTATTAACCTTTATAGGTTATTTAATGCCAAATCCATTTTTATGTAAATAGTACAGTTTAATTGTCAAAAACACTTCTAATTCAGCTAATTCAATTTAGTATAAGTACAGTTTCAATGTCAAAAAACAGTTCTATTTCAAATAATTCAGTTCATCATAAGCACGCAGTTTAAATGTAAGTACAGTTTAATTGTCGAAAACATTTCTATTTCAAGCTATTCAGTTTATTCAAACAGTTCTGATTCAGCTATTTCAGTTTTGTATAAGAACAGATTTGTTTACACAGAGTTAAATGTCAAAACAGTTCTATATTAAAGAAATCATTTTAGTGTAAGTACAGTTTCAACGTCAAAAACAGTTCTATTTCAAACAATTCAATTCAGCAGAAGCACGCAGTTTAAATGTAGGTAAGGCTTAATAGTCAAAAACATTTCTATTTCAAGCGATTCGATTTAGTCCAATAATTCAGTTTAACATAAGTATGCTGTTAGTTCTATTTAATCCATAAATTGGGCCCTATCAGGTGCTACCACGCCGGGGCAAAATGAAACTGGGAGCGATGGCAATGAAGGAGTGCTCCATATTCCCATACCCCCATCATTACTGGAGCCTCGCCATCAGATTGTTTAGTGTCATATCCAGGTTACTCATTGGAGGAGAGGGTGTCTTACCCTTCTGCAAAGAAGCTGTCGGTGTATTCTACAGGCCCAGTCGACTGAGCAGCCAAACATTTTGATCAATAAATACTTACTAAACCCATAAAAAGTTTTTCTAAAATCTTAACAATAAAAGATGGATAAAGTATTCAATACAAGATATAAATTCAAGATTAAAGTTAAATAATCTTAGATATCGATAAAAATATTTTTTTGAAAAATGCAAGAAATATTGAGGAGATATATTATGAATGCTGCGAGCAATATTGAACAAGTCCTGGAGGTAACACCCAACAAAGCACCAACTCTACGGCCACCTACCTCCCATCACGAAAACTATCAAAGTTAGACGATCCAGGACACTGCCGGAGAAACAGGGACGAGCTCCTATGGACCCCCTCATATGGTCAAGCAAAAGCAGGACGACCAACTCGAACCTACATACAGCAGCTCTGTGAGGATTACGGGATGTAGCCCTGAGGACCTACCAGAAGCGATGAACGATAGGGAGGAGTGGCGAGAGAGGGCCAGGGATATCCGTGCTGGCGGCACGACATGATGATGATGATGATGATGATGATATTAATAAAGTCTTTAAAATAAATTTAGAATTAATTTTTTTTTTTTAGATTCTATAAAAACTGAAGAAAAAACAAAAATATGTTTATTGATAATGAAATAAAAATAAAAAAGAAATGAATACCGAAAACCGGGCGGAAAAAATGATGCAATGAAATCACTTTACACATTATGGATTTTATTTTTTTATTTTTTTATTTTTTTTGTGCATTGGAAGATCTTCTTAACAGAGATATATAATAAATTTTCTTATCTACATAAATATTCAAATTATGATACATTAATGTTTTTCGTAAGATAAAAAAATATTCCCCGAAGTTAACCGTTAAAAGAAGAGAAATTTTTCAAACACACCTGATGAGGCCATAGAACGGGCGAAATAAATTTATTATGCAATATACTGATTGGTTTTCTTGTTTCTCAATTATATATATATATATATATATATATATATATATATATATTGGAATTCCACAGATTTCCAAACTAGTAAAAATTAGGGGCAAAAAATAGGCGCGAGAAACTGTAATTTTGTATTGCCATTTTTCCATTAATCGACCAATCGGCGTTTTCCTGCTAGTTTTAAAATTCTCATATATATCACAGACGACAATATTTGACTTACCGCGAAAATTTTGAAAAAATCAAAAACCCAAAATAATTTAAGAAATTTTTTGAATGTAAAAAAAACAACAATTTTTAGTCAATTTCAAAACCGGCTCATTGGTCTAGTGGGTCTTATTGGGTGCCCCTTTCATATGGCCTTGTGCCACATCTAAGCAAAAAGCTTAGTAAATTACCATTGGTCTAGTGGGTAGAGTGTTCTGGAAGATCTGTGTTCAATCCCAGGCTTTAAAAATGGTACTTGATACCTCCTTTCTCAACATTCATAATTATAAGGTACGTATCAAGGGTAAAGTGGAGCAATACAGAGAAAGGAGTAGCACCCTTCCCTATACTTCAGTGTAGTAGCTATTAAAAAGGGAGCCTTCTGGTCGCCCTCGACTACGGTCGCTAACTTTACTTACTTTTACGTATATTCATATAAAAATCATGAACTTATTTTTATCTAATTTCGAGCCTGTTTTAATTGTATACATAAGCGAAAAAATAAATATTTCTTTAGTAAGTATTGAATTATCAATACTTATTCAACTACATCTCTTTGGAGAGAAAGTCTACATCCTTTTTTTTTTTTTCTTCTTTTTTAATTTCAACTTGTTCAATTTTTCTAGGGGGGAATGGTTAAAGCGCTGGACTGCGGAATCGTAGTACGCGAGTTCGTACTCCAGTCGCGCTATTACGTTCACTCTCTGGCAAATACCCTTGGGAAAGGTATGAACCCCCTTATCCTCCCAGCTATGGGTTAAATAGTACCACTACTGTTCTGGGGATGTCCTCGTGGTGTAATGGTTAAAGCGCTGGACTGCGGAATCGTAGTACGCGAGTTCGTACTCCAGTCGCGCTATTACGTTCACTCTCTGGCAAATACTCTTGGGAAAGGTATGAACCCCCTTATCCTCCCAGCTATGGGTTAAATAGTATCACTACTGTTCTTCTCGAACAATGGCTTTGGCATTAAATAACCTAAAAAGAGTTGATATGCCATTAAACAAAGAAACCAAACCAATTTTTCTTAAATTGAACAAATGTTTGTTTACATGTTTATTCCGTTAAAAATATTCGTACTACTATTTCGTCTGTCCCGCAGCTGATTAAATATTTCAGCTCAAGTCGAATTATATATTTAAGATATAGATACATTTTCTCAATATCTAATGACATTCTCACATAAAATGAGTCAACTCAGACAACATAAATTTGTACACTGAAAGTGTCATCTTGTTTTTTTATAAGTTAAATATTGGCACATATTTACGCAATATCTAAGCAATATCATCTTTTCTTATGAGAAAAGACTTTATAATTTCTTTTTTTCGACAAACTTTTCACACTTTTTTTAAAGAAATAAAAATTTATAGATCGGTGTTTTTATCATATTTACCCAACCCCTCCACTCGGGCAGGATAGGACACAAGGTCAATTTTTAAGCGGAGTTTAACAGGTTTCAGTTCAGAGTTTTCCTTCTCCTAGACTAGTGGCCTCACCAAGGCTGAAGAACCTAGTCTGCCCTACTATTTACCCATAGCTGGAGGGAGAATAATTGGATTCATACCTTTCCCAAGGGTATTAGTGCTATGTGAAATGCAATCAGTCTCGTCCAAGATTTGAACTCGTGTCGCCGTGTCCATTTCCTGTGACGATAACCATTACACCACGGGCACCTCCACTCGTTAACCATTACACTACGGACATCGGTGTTTTTATTCAATCATTCACACATTTATCTGCAACAAATATATTCATTGCTTTCAGATGAGATACTGCGACCGAGATATGGGAACTTTACAAATATGAGAAGCACTATCTAACTTTGAACATACTAACTCTCTTTACTGAGAGTTCACACAAATTCCAATGTCTTGTGTTGTCTATTTCAGGCTATGCAGCAAACATTTAGTTTGAGCATTTGCGTCGCCTGCCTCAGTACCTGAAAAAAGATTAAACGAATTCGTGCTGTGTTTGGTGTATACCTTGGTCTCTGCGACAGAGGCCAGTGGGACATGACAAGTTCTACCTTCTATAAATGTTTTGGGCACGCACTTTAAAACCTAACTCTTGTATATTTGCCCTTGTCGGGCAGCAAATAACCACTGGGTCTGTCATATCACGGGTAGGATCTCCTCACTTTACTCTCCCGCCTCATTTACGTTATGCTTGTTTTTGTTTGAAGATGTGTTGAATAATAAACTGGCTAAATCTATTATTGTTGAAGCAGTGTTGATAGTGTAGATATTTTCTAACCATGAAGGTGTTACTAAGTGTAAGTGGCAATTTAAGGTCACTTGAAAGCTTGGCTTTTTTGAGAAAGAAAGTTACATGATCAAGTGATACTATAAATTTGAGAAATAGAATATTACATAATTTCTGTAAGAAGTCGTCCGAAGCAAGTGAAGGAACCTTTTCATCTCTATTCCAACTGTTTTCCCAGAGTTGCAAACGGGTAAGATATGAAAATGTTTGTAAGTAAATAAGTTTTGCGCAGAGAATACTTTGTCATTGATTTCAACATATCTATCTATCTATCTATCTATCTCAATTCTTTCTTTCTTGGCTTTTCTTTCTTTCTTTCTTTCTTTCTTTCTTTCTTTCTTTCTTTCACGATTTCTTCATATCTATCCATCAATCTATCAATCTATGGCAATTTTTTCTTCCTTTTCTGTCTTTCTTTTTCTTCGTCAATTTATCTATCATCACATTCTGTTCATATGTATCTCTCTCTATCCATCGATCAATCACAAACTCTTCATCTCTCTCTCTCTCTCTCTCTCTCTCTCTCTCTCTATCTATCTATCTATCTATCTTTCTATCTATCAATGTGAATATTTTTCTTTGTTTTTTCTTTCTTTCTTTCACTTCGTCAAACTATCTATGCCATTTTTTCTTCCTTGTCATTTCTTTCTTTTTCCTCATCTATCTATCTATCACACACACACACACACACACACACACACACACACACACTATCTATCTATCTATCTATCTATCTATCTATCTATCTATCTATCCCATTCTCTTTATATCACAATCTTCACAATCAATATGAAATAATGAGACTCGATGAGAAGACAAACAAGTGACCATCGATGACAAGAGACAAAAACTAAGCATTGTGCAATAATTTGAAGAGAATATAAAAGGGTACTCCTGAAAATCTTTTATCGGTATTGTTGCCTGGACGGCAAAACCTACTGATGCTCCCAAGTAGGAAGTCTAATTTACTCCTTCTCATCAGGAAGAAAAAAAAAGAGTTCAAAGAAGAGACAAATAAAAGAAAGAAAAGGAAGTAAAAATGAAGACGACATGAAGGAGGAGAGAGAGAGAGAGAGACTAAAATAGGAAGAAGAAGAGAAGGAATTAGAAGAGGAGCTAGTGGGTACAAAGAAAAGGACGAAGTAAAAGCATTGCAAAGAGCGGAAGAAGAAGAAGAAGAAGAAGAAGAAGAAGAAGAAGAAGAAGAAGAAGAAGAAGAAGAATTTTTGTTTCGATGATATTCTCATAATGTGACGTTTTTTTGTAAGTCAACTTCTATTTTGCATTTCGCTTATTTTTTTTATTACACTTTCATAATATTTCTTCTTCTTCTTCTTCTTCTTCTTCTTCTTCTTCTTCTTCTTCTTCTTCTTCTTCTTCTTCTTCTTCTTCTTCGTTTGGTCTTCTTATTATTACTATTGCTCTTCGTTATTAATTTTCTTCTTTCCATCTTTTCTTTCTTTCTTTCTTTCTTTCTTCTTTATTGTTCTTCTTCTCTCCATCATTTGGTCTCTTTCTTTCTTTTTTCTTTCTTCTTCTTTTTCTTCATTGATTTTCTTGTCTCCCTCTTTTGGTCTTATTCTTATTCTTATTATTATTCGTTATTAATTTTCTTCTTTCTTTCTTTCTTTCTTTCTTTCTTTCTTTCTTTCTGTCTTTTCTTTCTGTCTTTTCTTTCTTTCTGTATTTTTTTCTTTCTTTCTTTCTTTCTTTCTTTCTTTCTTTCTTTCTTTCTTTTCTTTCTTTCTGTCTTTTCTTTCTTTTTTTCTTCTATAGCTTCCATTATTCTATGCCTCTTTATCTTTCTTTTTCTTTCGTCCTTTTCATTCTTCTTTGTTATTGTCAATATCGTCATCGTCATATTCATTCTTTTACGTCCTCTACCCTTCTTTTCTTTACTATCTTCTTCTTCTTCTTCTTCTTCTTCTTCTTCTTCTTCTTCTTCTTCTTCTTCTTCTTCTTCTTCTTCTATCTCAAAATACTCCTCCTCCCCACTGATGTGTCCTATTATTCACACCACGGCTACTTGAACACAACATTCTATCAATTACAATACACAAAAATGTCCATCATCGGATAAACTGAAATCCTTCCACCCATAAATAAATAAAAAACTGAAGCAAATTGTCGAACAAATCCACCAACATCAACTAATATGACAAATAGATTGATAATCATTCGCTTTTTATTTGTGTGCTTGTCAGGTTTGATTTATACAAGCAGGGATATCTGGCGTTGTCCAGATAGTGATAAACAATAAGCCTTTTGAAAGAAGTGAAAAGTTTGATAAAAAGTACGGAGTAGCAATCAACTCTGATAAAATGATAACGTATGCAAAATTATATATATATATATATTTGTTTATTATCTACCCATTCATCGTGGAAAGAAAATAATCGCTGATCTCTATTTAAGAATAAGCGTTCCACAAATAATGAAATGATGTCTTTGTGAATATAAAGAAAAAAATGCCAGGGGATCTGAAGTTAATGAGTAAGCCCAAGCTCATTTCTTTACACACAATTACAGCGGTCGTGTCGATACGGCTGTACGGATGCACTACATGGATGCTGACTAAACGTATGGAGAAAAAACTTGACGGTAACAACACAAGAATACTGCGAGCAATATTGAACAAGTCCTGGAGGCAGCACCCTACAAAGCAGCAGCTGTACGGCCACTTACTACCCATCACGAAAACTATCAAAGTTAGACGAACCAGACATACTCCTGTGGACCCCTTCACATAGACGAAAAAAGGCAGGACCATTAGCTAGAGCCTGCATACAACAGCTCTGTATCGATACAGGACATAGCCTTGAAGACCTACCGGAAGCGATGGACGATAGAGAAGGGTGGCGCGACAGGGTCAGGGATATCCGTGCTGATGGCGCGACATGATGATGATGATGAAATAGCTTTTAGTACTGCTATTTGATAATTATAATTTTACTCCACATCAGACATTTGTTTGCGTATAGTTTAAATGGTCAAATAGTTCATTTGACCCCTAAATAGGACCCAAGGCCAAAAAGTAATGGTAATCTGATCCAGGTGCCCGTGGTGTAGTCGTTATCGTCGTAGGAAATGGACACGGCGGCACGAGTTCGAATCCTGGACGAGACTGATTGCATTTCGCAAAGCACTAATATCCTTGGGAAAGGTATGAATCCAATTATTCTCCCTCCAGCTATGGGTAAATAGTAGGACAGACTAGGTTCTTCAGCCTTGGTTAGGCAACTAGTCTAGGAGAAGGAAAACTCTGAATTCAAACCTGTTAAACTCCGCTTAAAAATTGACCTTGTGTCATATCCTGCCCGAGCGGAGGGGTTGGTAAATAGTATCAGATCCAGTTTACTGTCTTATTCACTCGTTGCTAGTGGGTCTTACCACCCTGAAGAGATGCGATCAGTGTATTCTATAGCCCCTACCTGACTGGGCTGGGGAGGTACAGTGCAGCTTTATATAGCACCTGTCGATCTTATGTGATACGCTATCTATTACTCATATAAAGCCGTTAACCCATTTAACTGTGTGCAAACAAATGACAGATGGTAAATAGCAATCCTTGAAACCATTCAAATAATCACAGACTCAATTTAAGAATAAGCGTTCCACAAATGATGAAATGAAATATTTGTAAAAATAAAGAAAAAATGGCTGAAGATTTAAAGTTGATTAACAATTATTAGAATATGTTATGGTTCGGGTGGTTGGATCTTATAGCGTATCAACCTTGAAGATTACACAAAACAAAATTCTATCTATACATATATACATTGAATATATAGGATTTGTAAACGAATAGTTCGTCGGTAACCATTTTTACAAGAGCCAGAGCTCATTTGTTTCCACACTATTGGATGGTTTCAAGTATTTCTATCTAACACAAATGTTTATATTTAATTATATTGCTTACAATTAAATGGTTTAAGTTATGGCTATGTAAGACTAACAATTTTAACATCAGTCATTTAAATGGTGATAGATAGATAGATAGATAGATAGATAGATAGATAACAGACTGAGATAGATAGATAGATGAATAGAGAGTTAGATAAGAACAGACTGAGATAGATAGATAGATAGATAGATAGTGTGTGTGTGTGTGTGTGTGTGTGTGTGTGTGTGTGTGTGTGTGTGTGTGTGTGTGTGTGAGAGAGAGAGAGAGAGAGAGATAGATGGATAGATAGAAAAGAACAGACTGAGATAGATAGATAGATAGATAGATAGATAGATAGATAAGAACAGACTGAGATAGATAGCTAGATAGATAGATAGATAAGAACAGATTGAGATAGATAGATAGATGGATATAGAGTTAGATAAGAACAGACTGAGATAGATAGATAGATAGATAGATAGATAGATAGATAGATAGATAGTGTGTGTGCGTGAGTGTGTGATAGATAGATAGAAAAGAACAGACTGTGATAGATAGATAGATAGATAGATAGATAGATAGATAAGAACAAACTGAGATAGATAGATAGATAGATAGATAGATAGATAGTGGGGATTTCTAAGTGAATAGTTTATCAGAAATTTCATTTTTAAATAAGAGCTAATTTGTTTGCACTTAATTGTGAATTGTTATTGCTTGCATTTATTTTAATAGTTTCAAATATTGCTATTTTACACAAATGATTCTATTCAACTCTATTCATTTATTGGTTCACAGTTGAATGGTATATACGTAATACCAATAATTCAATATTCGCACATGTTTAAATGATTTCAAGTATCCCTATCTATAACGCATAATTCTATTCTACATTTTTTTTTATTTGTTTGCACACAGTTAAATGTTTAGATAGTCCTCTTTGACCCATAGATAGGAACCTAACATGTACTACCAATCCAGGTCAGAGTTGACCTGGGAATATTGTCACTGAAGGGGTATTCCATATTATCTCATGTTCAAGGACTGGAAACTCATATTAAGATGTTTTAGTGTCATATCCAGGACACAACAGCACAATCGGCTGATGCTGTAGAATACACCGGCTGCATCTCTGCAGAAGAGCAAGACATTCCTTCCCATTGATTGTCCTGGATAATACACTGAACCATCAGATGGCGGGTTTCCACTCTTAGAGCTTCGGGTTATGTAGAGTACCCATTCATGTCCATTACTCACCGGTCCACTTTCTCCGGGAGTGGTAGAACCTGATATCTATGACCGATATTAAATTGAATTGTTAGTGTTACGTAGCAATACTTGAAACATTTAACTGTGGGCAAACAATTGAGCAATTTTGAATATAATAATCAGTGTTGGAAAAAAATACTCGAAACCATTTAACTGTGTGCAAATAAAATTATTGGTGTTCGATAGAGAAATTTATACTCAGTAACGAAAGAACTTTAACTCATTTAAAAATGTTGCCCACATACTATTCCTTTACTCTGTCTCTCTCTCTCTCTCTCTCTCTCTATATATATATATATATATATATATATATTAACCGGGCCTTTGGCCTAATGTGTAGAGTGTTCGCCGGTGGTCCGGGAGACCAGGATTCAGTCCCAAGTTGAGTCATACCAAAGACACAAAAAATGATACTTGATGCGGCCTTGCTTAAAACACAGTAATATAAGGTAAGGATAAAGGGTAAAGCGGAGCAATCCAGGGAATGGAGTTGTGCCCTCCCCTACATCTCAGTGTAGTAGCTATTGAAAAGGGAGCCTTTTTGCATTTAAACTGCGTAGTTATGCTAAACTGAACTGCTCGAAATAGAACTGTTTTGACATCTAAACTGTGTATTTATGCTAAACTGAATTATCTGAAATAAAAGAGTTTTGATATTAACTCAGTCGGCTGGGGCTGTAGAATACATCGACGGCACATCTGCAGGGAGGTAAGACCACCACTCAATGAGTGTTCTGGATATGACGCTAAAAAAAATCTGATGGTGAGGTTCTTGTGATGCTGGAGTTTTCGGGAATTAGGAGCACCCCTTCACTGCCATTGCTCCCAGGTCCACTCTGGCCCGGCGTGGTAGCACCTGATAGGGCCCTATGGGTTGAATAGAACTAACTGCATACTTATGCTAAAATGAATTGTTTGAATTAGAACTGTTAGACTAAACTGAATAGCTTGAAATAGAAATGTTTTTGACAATTAACTGTACATACATTTAAACTACATGCTTATGATAAACTGAATTGTCTGAAATTGAACTGTTTTTGTCATTGAAACTGTACTTACGCGAAACTGAATTGTTTAATATAGAACTGTTTTTGACATTTAGCTATGTGTTAACAAAATCTGTACTTATACTAAACTGAATTAGCTGAATTAGAACTGTTTGAATAAACTTAATTGATTGAAATAGAAATGTTTTTGACATATAAACTGTGTATTCATACTAAACTGAATTGTATGAAATAGAACTAACTATTTGGATAAAAATGGATTTGGCGTTAAATAACCTACAAAAGTTTATATGTTATGAAACCCAACCAACTAACCAACCAACTAATCTCTCTCTCTCTCTCTCTCTCTCTCTCTCTCTCTCTCTCTCTCTCTCTCTCTCTCTCATATAGTTTTTCACGACGGCTTTCGTTTATAAAAAGAGAGTTTTTATTTTCATAAATAAGTGTTGATGTTGCTTGTTCTCAGCAATTCGAGTTCTTCATACTAGAGATAGCTGGTTGTTTTTACACTGGGATTTCAGTAACAGCAAGTTTCTCAAAGTCTCTAGGACTCTTCTCAGTATCCTAGCTGATCTTAACTAAGCTACGGACAGTATGGTCTCGATTCTTTCTCTGATTTTCTATTCCTCTAGTCATTTTTACAAGCCATTGAGAACTTTTCCCAGTCTATCAACCATAATTGGTATGACCGTCATCATAATATTTTTTCAGCTCTCTGGCAAGGTCCCAGTATTTATTTACCTTTTCAATTTCTTTCAATTTCACCCAGTGGGGTCTGTTAGAGCAGCTAAATCCACCAAATGACAAATCATTATTATTATTTGACTATTTACGAATGTCTCACATCAGCTTTAGCTGATGGTCTTTGACTATTGTCTGAAGATAGCAAATATCCTCAAGTCTCCAGGACAGTTCTGGCCGATCATTAAGCTGTAGTTTGTGTAGTCTTGGGTCGTTCTCCAATATCAAATTCTTCTAGTCCCTTTACGAAGCCTTTGAGGATTGTTCTAAGCGCGTCAATTAAAATTGGTATCATTGTTACCCGTATGTTCCACAGCTTTTCTTTGTTCCCAGGCAAGGTCTAAGTACTTGGACTTTTTTTCGTATTCTTTGCTTTTCATTCTGTAGTCTGCCGGGATAACAAAATCCACAATGCGGCAATTATTTATTTATTATTATCATCGAGTTTATTCTAACTGGCTGCTTTGAATGGCAGTTAAGGGATAATCTTTGAAGGATGCCAACCTCTAGTGGATAGAAAACGAAGATAATCGCTGTATTTTGAACTGTCTACTCCACAGTTCCAGAGTAACGAAATACCATTCTTGGTACCACTGTATTGCTTGTATGGGTCCCATGCTGTCATAAATTACAACATTTCGAAATGCTAATATTGTGAGTAAATTAAATGTATATAAAATATAACAATTAATAAACCACCATGAGATTGGTGGATTTAAAATAGCTGTCGTTTAATAGATCTCGATAAAGAATAATAAGCGTTTGTATATATATATATATATATATGGATGCGTAAAACTGTGTTCATAAAAACAGGGTCATCCCTGAAAAAGGAAGAACCAAAAGAAAAAACAAATACCTTTTTTATTGAATTTCCTTCCATTGGAATTATATGAAATTTGTTTCTAGTAAAAGATATTTTATTTTAGCAGAAATATTTGTTTTAAGGCTATTTAGTTTGACAGAAAATCCAACAAAATACTTCAGGTTTGTACTGAGATTTTTCATGAAATTTTTGGTGGCTTAGAATCGCAAACAATGTTAAAATTGGCGGATGAATGTGTGGTATGTAGAAGAAACATGCTTTCGTCATAAAATGCTTTGAAATGGGCCAAAAATGAATTTGACATGAAGAGCCTGAGTCGAAATGACAGTCCATAAAGTGTAAATGGTTATCGTGGTCGGAAATGGACACGGCGACACGAGTTCAAATCCTGGACGAGACTGATTGCATTTCCCATAGCACTAATACGCTTGGGAAAGGTATGAATCCAATTATTCTCCCTCCAGCTATGGGTAAATAGTAGGACAGACTAGGTTCTTCAGCCTTGGTGAGGCAACTAGTCTAGGAGAAGGAAAACTCTGAATTCAAATCTGTTAAACCTCGCTTAAAAATTGACCTTGTGTCATATCCTGCCCGAGCGGAGGGGTTGGTAAATAGTATAAAGTGTAAATACACTGATTCTTTGTTAAAGAAAGAGTTCCTGCCACATTGGACAGAATAGAAGGTGATGCTAACAGTATTCTGGAATATGAAAGGACCACCGCTACAGATAACCCTGCAAGAAAGGCTTCTGTAGACAGTGCTTCTTATCGCTAATTCTTCATGCATAACTCCTCTTATCCATCAAATGACCCTCGTACATGTGAATAAGTATATATATATATATATATATATAGTCATCCACAGATAGATCTGTTTCGTTCTATCAGAACTCATCAGTGTGGCTAGACATATTAGCTTCCCGTAGCCGGGATCGAAACCCGGTTGACTCAAACGCCAATCCAAGCTTCTAACCCTTCAGCCACGAGAAGCTAGTCGCATCGAAGTAAATTTTAAATGGTTATGAATCACAATTACTATTGTTTACATACATCCGTTCAACGGCTACCGAGACCTCAATTCATATATGAAGAGGCTTACAATAAACGCTAATGGCAACACAATTACTTCATTCGCCAGAGAACTCAACCCTACGGGGGTAGGGGAGTGACTGGCTCATTGGCCTAGTGGGTATAATGTTCACCACTGATCTGGGAGACCTGGGTTCAATCCTAAGTCGAGTCACATCAAAGACTTTAAAAATGGTACTTGGTACCTCCTTGCTTAACACTCAGCAATATAAGGTACGTATCAAGGTAAAGTGGAGCAATCCAGGGAAAGGAGTAGCGCCCTCTGCTACACCTTGGTGCAATAGCTATTGAAGATGGAGGTTTCTGGTCGCCCTTGACTACGGTCGCCAACTTATATATATATATATATATATATATATATATATTATGTTATTGGTACGTGAAAATTTATATAAACAAATGAATAACGTAATCATTGGTAAAAGGGGAAACTATTTTAAAACAATAAAACAGCGAGGGCCCTTTCGTCCGGCACTTTTCAAGCTTACTCACCGGAAAAATAATTAAAAACGGGGTGTAAATCAAATAATTGGATCGAGATAACAACTTTTTAAAATTATTTTTTCGATGACTAAGCTTGAAAAGCGCCGGACGAAAAGGTCATCGATATTTTATTGTTTTGAAATAGTTTCCCCTTTTACCAATGATTTCGTTATTCATTTGTTTATATATATATATATATATATATATATATATATATACATACATATATATATATATATATATATATATATATAAGCCCCTGTACGTTCGCCCGAGGATTCAAATTTATATAGGTCTTTCTTTTTTTCCTTTTTTGTTTTCCATACACATATAGACTGTAATCCATATTTGCTGTTTTCCACCTAAAATTAAAAAAGTGCAGTCATCTGACGAGACAGAGAGAATGATATTCTTCACCGAAACAAATTTATAGTGAAAATTCAACCAGGTTTGTGTTTCCTTCTAATTGCACTTTATATATACGAGGTGCATACGATAAGTTTCCTGACATTTTTCGTATGGGCAATCAAAATTGTCGTAGACTCTTGAGAATTCACTATGTTATTGCTATACATCTTATAAGATGACTGACCCATTTTTATGATTTCAGTTTCAAAGGAACATCTACAGCAGGAATTGGAATACACCCTACTAAAGCCTGATTGTCACAGCTGGTGATTTTCAAAAATGCAATCTGACTCTTTAAAAGAAAGATATGCAATAAAATTCTGTTTTAAACTTTGAAAAAATCCCACAGAAACGTATGGAATGCTTCAGACTACTTTTCGACCAGCTTGCATGAATCGAGCATCAGTTTTTGACTGGCATAAGAGATTCAAAGAAGGCAGGAAATCTGTGAGGGATGATGAGAGGTGTGGAAGGAGTAAGGAAGTCAATTGGCCAAAAGGTTAGGGTTAGGGTTTCTATGTCGAGGTTTTAAGAGAGTTCAGAAAGTGATTCCTTGGGAAGAGGCCAGCACTCTTCAAATCGGGTCAGTGGCATTTCCACCAGGACAATGCACCAGTCCACAACTCCATCCTTGTCACAGACTATTTGACAAAAATGGGCATCAAGCCAGTTCCTCAGCCTCCCTATAGTCCAGACGTTGCTCCCTGTGACTTTTGGTTATTCCCTAAGCTCAGAGGCTTTCGTTATGAGACAATTGAGGAGATGAAAGAGGCTCTGACGAAGGCCATTGACACGCTCACACAAAAAGACTTTCATATGGCCATACAGAAGTTGTTTAAACGGTACAACAAGTGCATTGCAGCCGGAGGAGGTTACTTCGAAGGAGACGAGAGTTTCATGCGTGTACGATCAATAAAAGTTCCCATACGAAAAACCTCTGGAAACTTCCTTAATGATCCTCGTATATATATATATATATGTATATATATAGTTATATATATGTTATATATGTTATATATACACATGTACATATATATATATATATATATATAGAAAGAGAGAGAGAAAGAGAGAGGGAGAGAGGGAGAGTAAAATTTGCTAACTGTAGTAGAGGACGACCCGAAGGCTCTCTTTTCAATAGCTACTACACCGAGAGCACCTCTGGTGGTGTAATGGTTAGCAAGCTAGACTAGTAAACCTACACGAGTGAGTTCATGTCTCATTGGGTGCCCCATTCATTTGGCCTTGTGCTACATCGAAGCAAAGAGCTTCGTAAATTACAACTACACCGAGGTGTAGGGAAGGACGCTAATCCTTTCCTTGGAGTGCTCTACTTCACCCTTGATAAGTACTTTATAATGCTGAGTGTTAAGCAAGAAGGTATCAGGTACCAATTTTTTGAGTCTTAGTCATTAGTCCAATTGGACATTTGGAAATTTGAGAAGCTGGAAGTCAGCACTTGTTGCCCTAAACTCACAGTCATTACTCTGACCTGAATTAGTAGTACCTGTTAGGATCCCATGTAAGGGTCAAATAAATGTGTTTGGAAATTATTTTCATAGGAGACTGGATAATCGTATACATATTACATATTATGAATGTTTAACTGAATCTATGAAATTTGTCATAAAAAAAGCTTTGTCATGGGTTGACATGCCTATAAACCAACCACCAATACTTGATTTTGAGGTATAAGAATAAAAGCAAAGACTTGAACAATTACGCCCAATTAACCTTTTCTCTTCAGAGCAGTCGCATCAGGCTGACCACAAACACGAACACGCACACCACACACACACACACACACACACACACACACACATATACATATATATATATATATATATATATATATATATATATGTAGTAGGCAGTATAATATATATCGATGGAATCAGTGATTTAGAAGTAGAAACTTTCTATTTACCGCAACATGTTGTTTCGTATGTGGTCAGAGCGGTTTCCCTACAGGCCATAAGTTAGTCTATTACTAAAATTTTGGAAGTTCCCTATTGGAGCAGTCAACTGGGAGAGGGAGCGTAAATCGATTTTAACTACTGATTGATAGATAGATAGATAGATATCAGAGAGGAAAATAGATATAATCTGACTTAGATATTTAGATAAATAGATTGATATTAACGAAGAAGATATATATGGACTAACATAGATAGATAGACAGATAGATATCACTAAGGAAAATAGATACAAGATAGATAGATAGATAGATAGATAGATAGATAGATAGATAGATATTGTCCATTTGTTAATAAATTTTACATCATTCCTTGAAGATTTAACTGTTTTCTGTCCCCCACACAAAAAAAAGACAGTGTATCGATGACATAACTTTAAAAGAGCCATAAACAAAAGATTTATTGTTGCTGAGCGCGTCACCAAGAAAGTAAAATCACACATTATTTATAGAATCATTCGTAAAATCCTTCTTCTTTCTTTCGTTTACTCCCCGAACTTCTGCGAAGGAAACTCGAGAGATTTAATTTACGACGATGATATTAATTAATGAGACATTTTCTTTCGGTGCCAGATGTGTAAAATATTTACCCACGCAGCGTAATATTATCGTGATGGGGTTGTCTTTAAATAGGTCGATATTACATTCACATATGTGCAGAAAAGGAGCTTATTTGTTTGTGAGATCAAGAAAGATATCTTAATCTGTTCAGAAGAAAGAAAAGAAAAAGTCTTCTAGTTTCTGTATAAGAAATATAATTATTTTGCAACAGGGAAATCAAAAAAGCAAATAAGAGAAACGAGTAAGGGGTAGGCTGGGATGATTTATTTAAGGCTGAAAATCTTTTTTTATTATTCAATCAAGAGGAAGAGTAACCTTGGGCTGGATGTTCAGAAATCTTATTTCAAAGGCGGAAAATGTTGTTTTAAAAATGTATAAACCTCGAATAAAACCTTATACAGTTTTATATTCATCTGTATCGAGATGTGGGAAAACTGAGATTGGTGTGCACACAAAGCAAAGTGACAAAACTAATTTAAAAAAAAAAGCAGATTACAGTTACAGGGAGAGATTTGAGAAATTAGAATCAACGACTTTACCTGAAAGAAAAATGAAAGTTGATCAATTTGAACGTTTTAAAATAATTAATTAATTAATTTAATCATAGTTGACATGTTTTAATATTTCTACTCGAATTGGAAAAATTTTTTGAAAAGTAAGTCTATTAACCAATACGTATCTTTTGCTTGTTAATATATTTTTCGAACAAACTGCCAAATCAGATCAAAAACAGCAATAGTATGAAAAATCTTTTTAAATTGGATTCAGAAAAGAATGATAAAAAAGAATATAAAATGGTATTTTGGGAACTATCAAATTATAACATAACAGAATTATCTATCTATCTATGTTCATAATTGATACATATTTGATTAAAGATTATAGACATTTTTGTGTAAGTAGTTTTTTTTTTTTTGTTAATACTTTTGAGTTGCCGTGCCGATGTTATGATATTCGACGGGAATTGGTCGATAAACCTTCCATAATTAGTTATTTCCCAAGTACTTTCTGTCCAACCTTGGGCCGTCATCAGTGATGTAACTTTTGTATGTACATTACTACTTTGTAAGAATGAGCGTTTGTACTGTTGCATTGTGTAGCGTTTACTTTTCGAATTTGTTTCTATAAATAGCGTCAGTTGGAAAAGACATTTAAGTACATTAGCACTGGTTTTTAAATTAATTCTGTTAAGTTTGGGTGGTATGTTCCTAATATGTAGTGCCTCGAGAATCGGTAGTTTTTGCTTGTTATTTTGTTGTTCTGATGTTTTTGGTAAGAATTTTCCGAAATTCAGTTGTCGGGCATGAGTGTTTTTTTAGATGTTACGCTATGGAACTTGTATCAGAAAGGTGCATTTTAAGTCTTCTCAATTTGGGAAGTTGAGGTTAATCCGACATATATATTGTTATTTTCAGAGCTGCAATCTCCTAAAGGACATTTAAGTTAATATATAACGTTAGTTTTTTCCTAAACTCCAATCGAGGGAGATGAATTGTTTTTAATGACTAAGCTGGAGGTTTTAAATTTATTATAGTATGTAATAAGTTTAATTTTTTTATTAGGATCAGTGGGGAGTATGTTTCTTTGAATCAATGTTTTAAATATATTTTCATTTAATTTATAATTGTAATGCATTTGGTTGCAGTAAAAAAGTTTGATAAATGTTTGTTGACTGGGTGGACTGTTACAGTGTTTATTTTGTGGAATAACATTTTTAATTATACGTTTAATTTATTCATCAACAATATAATTCGGAAACCCATTATTGATGAAAGTTTGTTTTATGTTTTTTATTTCTTCATAATGTATTGTTTTGGTGGTGAAGATTAGTTTTTAACGGGATATTAGGTTATTAATAATTGCTTTTTATATCGGAAGGGACATTCACTTTTAAAGTTGAGGGTACAGGAGTTGTAATTAGAGGTTTTTTGTAGAGATAGTGAAGTTATTGTTACTATTGTTAGCGCCAATGAGAACATCTAAAAAGGAAATTTTATCGTTTTTGTTTAGTTCATGAGTAAAGTTAAGAACTGAATTTTTGGAGGAGGTGTCTTGTATGTTGATTTCATTAATATCAATAACAAAGATAAATATATCATCAACATATCTTAGGTATTTTTAAGGTTTTCTACTGCAACTAAATATTCTATTTTCGAAGTTGGACCTGTAGAAAATACTGAAGATCAGACCCAGAACAGATCCCATAGATATCCCATCCGTTTGAACGTAAATATTACCGAGATGGTCATGAAATGGAACTTCAGTAGTGCCTATTAGGAGTATTTTCGAAATATATTAGGGTTGACTTTTAGAGGAGGGAGAGGTGGGTTGTTATAGATATTATTTATAATAATATTAATTGTTTCATTGGCAGGTACATTAGTGAATTGATTTTCCACATCAAATGAGGCTAAAATGCCATTATTGGGTTTAATTGAGAATAGAACTTGAATTATCTGTAGATTTTATGTTGTATTTTCTAGGTAAGTATGGTGTAAAAAAATGTTTTATTATTATTGTGGTTTCATAAATCAATGTAGGTATGTGTGATATAATTAGGCGCAGAGGATGATTAGGCTTATGTATTTTTACGATTCCGTATAAATAACCGGGTTTATAATCACCGATTATTTTGGGTAGTTTTGTGCTATTAAGTTCAGCATTATTAGCAGTAATTAGTTTATTAATTTTTGATCTTAGTTGGTTGGTGGGATTCTTTTTTAATTTTTTGTATTTGGTATGGTCATCGAGAATGTTTTATAGTTTTTAATGGTAGTCTGTTTTATTGAGTACGACAAAAATGTTTGTTTTGTCTGCTTTTTTACGGTGACGTTGGGGTGATTGCGTAATTCTTTAGCGGTAATTTTTTAGTTGAGGAGTCGGTAATGTAGATTGTTTTTTGTTGCATCTATTTTTGATCGCTTCAGCCTTAAGGAGATCATGGAATTCAAGTTTGATTGAAATTACCTTTTTATCCCGGAGTTTTCAAATATTCTGGTATAAAATTTCAATTTCTGTATTTTTGTTGATGCTAATATATCCTTGAAATAAAAGGCAGTTAGGTCCTAAGTTGAGAAAATCTTTCTGTTCTTGAGTTAAATTACAGCCCGAGATATTAATATATTTGTCAATATTATTTGGAAGTAGTAAGAGGCCTTTGTAGAGGTTGTTGTGCTTTATTTAAAGAGTAAGTTTGTGTTGATAATCACTTTTGTTAATGATTACGGAAAGTCTGTAATATAGTTGTTCAGGAGTAAAGGTTGTTGGTTGGTTGGTTGGATTTTATGGCATATCAACCTTTGAAGGTTATTTAACGCCAAATCCATTTTTATGCAAATAGTTTTATTTCAAACAATTCAGTTTAACATAAGTACGCAGTTTAAATGTAAGTACAGTTTAATTGTGAAAAACATTTCTATTTCTATCTATTCAGTTTAATCAAGCAGTTCTATTTCAGCTAATTCGGGTTAGTATAAGTACAGATTTTGTTTACACACAGTTAAATGTCAAAACAGTTCTATATTAAACAAATCAGTTTAGTGTAAGTACAGTTTCAATGTCAAAAAACAGTTCCATTTCAAATAATTCAGTTTAGCATAAGTACACAGTTTAAATGAAAGAACGGTTTAATTGCCAAAACATTTCTATTTCAAGCTGTTCAGTTTAGTCAAACAATTCAGTTTAGCATAAGTATGCCGTTAGTTCTATTTAACCCATAGATAGGGCCAGAGAAGACATGGGAGCAATGAAGGGGTGCTTCACATTCCCCAAAGCCCCAGCATCACTCGAACCACACCATCAGATTGTTTAGTGTCATATCCAGGACACTCGTTGTGGTGGGGGTCTTACCCCTCTGCAGAGGTGCAGTCGGTGTATTCTACAGCCCCAGCCGATTGGGCAATTAGGTGTAATGGAGCTTTTGAGTTTTTGTGTTTCAAGATTTAGTGAATTGAAGTTACCCTTACAGAGTGTAATTTGTCTCTTCACGAGATCGCGCCTGTATTCCAAAGTGCCGTTATATCTATAAACTGCAGGATCATGTGGTTTTCAAAAAATGTATGTTTTGGCAGCATTTCTTCATTGATACATATTTGATTGAACATTATAGAAATTTCTTCAATATATTTTTTTGTTAATCCTTATTTCTTCCGTTTTCCTCTTCTCTCTTCCTTCCTTCTCCCTTTCTTTCTCTTTCTCTTTCTTTTTCTTTCTCTTTTTTCTTTTTCTTCCTCCCTTTGGTTCGAAATTTTTCTCATTGAACAAATTGAACATATAATGTCTATTTAATATTCCCAACAATCCACATGACGTAATTTTAAAAACAAACGCTGTTTTACTGATTAAACAGCTAACTCTTGCCCGATATATAGATTTTCCCTATGTTTTTAAATAAATTTTTTAAACTTTCATCGTTGATTTAATGTCAGTAATATCATCGCTCCCAGTCCTGAAGATAGTTCATAATGTCGACTTTATTTCTCCATAAATTTCTCTTTCTGCTTGGATTACCTTGTTATCAATTTTTTCTCTATATTGTCGGATTTTACTCCATTGTTAACTAATATATATATATATATATATAAAGAGAGAGAGAGAGAGAGAAATTGAGAGAGATTTTGATTTGCATAGCATCACTGACAGACTGAACAATGTCGAACCTTCTATAAAGTTCACATATGAACTTGAATACAACAGCACCCTTCCTTTTCTGGACATTTTACTTATTAGGAATATTATTAAGCTAGAATTCATGGTTTACCCTAAACCCACCTGTAAAAACGACCACATACATTTTTATTCACACCACAACAGCAATACCAAAAGAAGTATCATCATAGCTTTTTATATCAGAGCTCTACGTATTTACTCCTCGAAATATTTAAATGAGGAATTCATTCTCATAGAAAACTCCTTCCTTAACCTTCTATACCCCAAATCCTTTATACACTTTGCTAAATCTAAAGCCCACAAAATCCACAATAAGAATCAACCTCAAACTAATGCCCGCTCAATATCTGATAAAACTAGTTCCCCCATAGATTCATAACTTTGCCAAACAATTCTTCCTCTCACAGCATTGCAAACAACTTAAACTCAATATCAAAACTACTTATTTACCTTCTAAAATGATCCGTTAATTTGTACACTCTAGTCCTCAACATAACATATTTTCAGATGCCAGTGTTCATTGCATCCCATGTAAGAACTGTAAACTTAAATACCTCGGTGAAACATCTCGGAACCTTCAGGTCACTTGTAAGAACACAAAAGAGACATAAGAATTGTTAACTTAAACAATGCTTTATCCCTACACATTTCTCAATGTAATTACAACTTCGATTTCAATACCGTAAAGATGCTCATTTATATCCATAATAAAAGTCTCAGACGAATTTTCGAAGCCGCTGCTATTTCATTTTTTTATTCCCTAAATACTCGTCCTGACTTTTATAAAATTTCTCCTTACTTGTGCAAATCCATTTTGAATAGCTTCAATATATTCCATATTTAGTTAATATTTTCCACATATATCATAATTTTTATGCTTTCTATTTTTCTTTTTTGTCTTTCTTTTTCTTCCTCCTTTTGATTCGAAATCTTTCTCGATAAACAAACGAAACATAAATTCTACACAATATTTCTAATAAGTCAAATGACGTAATTTAAAACAAACAAACGCTGATTCACTAATTAAACGGCCAACATTTTCTTGAAATACAAAATTTCCTCTAGGTTTTTGTATTTTTCACTTTTAAACATCCATCGTTGACTTAACATTGCTAATTTCACCCCTCATAGTCCCGATGATGGTTCAGTAGAATCGAAACGCTATAATGTTGGCTTTACTTCCCATTAAATCTCTCCTTCCACTGGGATTGCCTTGTTATTATATTTTCTCTACATATCGTCGGATTTCAATCGATATTTTACTTATATATATATATATATATATATATATATATATATATATATATATTGTATCAACGGATTATATGTTCTGAGCTAAGAATATTTTTTATTTTCAAGGTTGACAAGAGAAGATCGTAAAAAGAGGCATAACAACTGAACCTTTTTCCATAATTTTAGCCCAATTCTTCCTTTTTTTAATCACGTGGATTTAACATTACACTATGAATATTTCAGAGTCATCTCCTAAATACCAAAATGCCTCAAAGTCATCTCCTAGATGTGGATAGATAGATAGATAGATAGATAGTAAAACGAATTTTTATGAATTATCGTATGAATGAATGAAGAGAATTTGATCTGTATAAGAATAATATACTATCCGTGTATTTGTTCAGTGAAAATATTGTTTATTTTTAAGTTTGATTTGGACTGGTTTTATGGTACATCAATCATTGTTGGTTATTTAGTGCCAAATCCATTTTTATAGATATAAACAGTTCTTTTTCAACAAATTCAGTTCAGCATAAGTACAGAGTTTAGTTGTATTTGACCCATAGATAAAACCCAGTAAGGTGCTACCACTTCGGCCCAGAGTGGTTGTGGGAGCGATGACAATGAAGGAGTACTCTACGATCCCCAAAGCCCCAGCATTACTGGAGCCTCACTATCAGATTGTTTAGTGTCATATCTAGGACACTCGTTGGTGTAGTCTTACGTCTCTGCAGAGAAGCAGTCGGTGTATTTTGCAGCCCCAGCCGAATTGGCCCCCTTTTTTTAAGGAGGCAAAACGTGGAATGTCCTAAGAGGCAAATCCCTGTTCTTGATTCTTCGATTATTGGTAACCAACAAGGTTAAAAGAATAACTCTCCAACGAGTCTAGAACTTTCAAATGTAACAAAACTCGAGTTGAATTTGTGATTCAGAGTTTTCCAAACAACAGTAATTCTTCGAAAATTTTTCGGTGGTTATAACAAAGCGTCTTACAGAGTGTGGGGTATCGGAAGAAAAAGCCCGAAAAGTAAACGGTTTACCGGCATCGTTTTCTGTTGTTTTTTTTTTTTTTCTTTTTGTTTTTTTTTACTTAGCTTCCATTTTTATGGATATGTGAGAATTATTTCCTCCTTTTCCGGTACGACACACGCGAACGATTGCTACAAGTGGATTAATTAGAGAAAAAAACATGTGGAAATGTTTTGTAAGGCACTGGATATAACAGAAAGAGGGAATGAAGACAAACAACAAAAAGATTTACCCGTTACAAATTGACAGACTCAATCTGATTGTGTGGATTATCGTGCTTCGGCAACTGGAAAAGCATTAAAAGACAGCGAATCATATATATATATATATATATATATATATATATATATATATATATATATATATGGCTTTTTGTTCACGTTACGGGGTCGAATGTTAATTGTTTTAATTGAAAACAATTATCATTCTGCTGGTTTTTCATTGCAGACTTCTCTGCTCACCAGTACTCTTTTTTTCTGTGATCAGGACATCATCAGTTCATCCTCAGATTCCTCGTTCCCATATTCTCCTTTCCAGGGCCTTGTTCATTTTTCCGAGTGTACTTACTACGATAGGTCCTACAGTCATCTTTACGTTTCATAACTTTTTAAGTCACTAGAGAGATCTATCTATCTATCTATCTATCTATCTATCTCAGTCTCTTCATTATCTAACCGCTCATTGGTCTAGTGGGTAAAGTGTTCGCTAATGTTCCGGGAGACCTGGGTTCAATCCCTGGTCGAGTCATACCAAAGACTTAAAAAAATGGTACTTGATACCTCTTTGCTTAACACTCCGCAATATAAGGTACGTATCGATGGTAAAGTGGAGCAATCTAGGGAAAGGAGTAGCTCCATCCACAACACTTCGGTGTTGTAGCTATTGAAAAGGGAGCCTTCTGGTCCGTCTCGACTACGGTCACCAACTTTACTTTTATCCATCTATCACAGTCTGTCGATAACTTTTTAAATCACGGGTAAGATCCAGATATCTATCTATCTATCTATCTATCTATCACAGTCTGTTCATATCTATCTATCTATCTATCTATCACAGTCTGTTCATATCTATCTATCTATCTATCTATCACAGTCTGTTCATATCTATCAATCTATCTTTCACCGTCTGTTCATATCTATCTATCTATCTATCTATCTATCTATCTATCACAGTCTGCTCATATCTATCTATCTATCTATCTATCTATGAAGGTAGCAGGAAAAAATATAATCCAAATAGGTGAATATATCATGATGTGAAGTCGACGTTAACGTTTCGGTTATAATAACCATCGTCAGGACTTGGATATAAAATAGTTCAACAATATAGATGGGTGATTGTTGAGATGACAGGAGCAAAAAAGCTCATATCTATCTATCTATCTATCTATCTATCTATCTATCTATCTATCTCAGTCTGTTTCAATCTATCAGTCTATTTACCATTTGGATATATATCTGCACATTCATTATAGCCAAAACAGAGAAAAATAAGAAGAAACTGATATATATATATATATATATATATATATATATATATATATATAATATATATATATATATATATATAAAGGAGAGACAAAGAAGCAGGCAGACAGAGAGGGAGACAGAGAGGGAGACAGAGATAACACGCTTGATGTAGAGAGAGATATGAAGAAATTTATATATATATATATATATATATATATGTGTGTGTGTGTGTGTGTGTGTGTGTGTGTGTGTGTGTGTGTATTCATGTATGTGAAGGGAAACACAGGGAGAGAGAGAGAGAGAGAGAGGTATGATGAGTAAGAAAGGGATAGAGCTAAGCACTGAGATAAATAGCTTGAGAGAGAGAGAGAGAGAGAGAGAGAGAGAGAGAGAGAGAGAGAGAAATAATATGTACGTATGTATGTATATATAAATAGATGTGTGAACAGGCATGTTTTTACAGTGATGATGTCGATGTGATTTTCAGCCATCATCAGTAACATGTCAATCTGATTTTCTATATATACGGACTCCAAGAATCAAATTCACATGTTCCTTATGATGGTAAACCATCCCTGTCTGAATTTACAAACATTCCTTTCCTTTTCTTATATATATATATATATATATATATATATATATATATAATTTGTGATATATATTTCTGTATGTCTATCTCTATAAACATATATCATTTGTGATATATATATATTCATATGTTTATATATATATATATATATGTGTGTGTGTGTGTGTGTGTGTGTGTGTGTGTGTGTGTGTGTGTGTGTAAATATATAGCTTAGCTTCAGCATATCCGCGTTTATAGTGCATTGAAAATCGACTGTATAGCAGCCCCTCCTTTAAGTAGCAACACCTGGGGACTGACAAGGCCTTGTATCTCCACCCACTCACACGCGACTCGTCAATGAGTGACAGGGTGGAGGAGACGAAAGGCCCAAAAAGAGCTTTTCGTTTTGCCAAACCCTCCCACACACATACACGTACATACACACAAACAACCCCTTCCCTCTCTCTCTGTCTCTCACTCTGTTATATCAGTAATCAAAGGCATACCTACGGATTTTGTTTGTATCTTTTCATCTCAGTGACATTTTTAGTACCGGCTTCTTATTTTACTTCTACTTCTTATAAAGAAAGGAACTGTGTATGTACTAATATATTTTTTAATCTTTATTTCACGACGATTTTTTT
Source organism: Sepioteuthis lessoniana (assembly GCA_963585895.1). NCBI lineage: Eukaryota > Metazoa > Mollusca > Cephalopoda > Myopsida > Loliginidae > Sepioteuthis > Sepioteuthis lessoniana. The sequence goes on from OY757944.1 coordinate 7,908,895, forward strand.
TTCTCTTTTTCTTATTCTTGATCTAATATCAACATGCAGACTGTAAGGTCGATATTGTGATGCGCTTATTTAAAAGACATTGCAACGATATATCCAAGATATAGATAAAACTATGAATACATAGATAGATAGATAGATAGAAACAGACTAACATGAATAGATAGATAGATAGATAGATAGATATGAAGAGACTGATCTGTGTGTGTGTGTGTGTGTGTGAAATCTTATACGTGATAAAGTCCCCCTGTCGGACTATCAATAGATTGAAACTAATTATATATATTATAAATATATAATCCCAAATTCAATACGACTAACCTCGTTTTCGCTAATAACTTTTTCTCCTTCGACGAGTTACCTCAGTAAGACTGATGTACTGTACTGGTTTTATAAGATTCTTTTGAGGAAAAGCTCCTCTAACAAAATAAGTACCCGCACTGGCCAAACTTAGTCGAGATGTTTAATACTTCACCTATCCAACGCTAATTCCATCTCTTAACACCTAAAATAATATTGGTACCCACCTTCAATTGTTTAAAAAGCCAAGATAAAAACATCTACATTTTACACATAGAAAAAGCAGAAAAAACTCAAAATTCTGGAAGCATTATCTATAAAAATTTGCAAAGCTTTCTTAAACTAGATTAATACACCCTACCATTGTATAATAGCTATTACCGTTGGAAATAGACATGGAGATCCGGGTTCAAACCCTGCATGAAGCTGTTTGCATTTAAGGGGAACAATAAGGTTGCCTTTATGTCGTGGTGGAGGTAGTGGTTATCGGTGAACGGTTGGATCCTGTTAGAATCTTTCTGAGTTTCATATCTAACTCCGTTTTTTTCCTTACCCAATTCATTTGTTTTCTTCTTTTGTTTGTGGGAAGCTGTAAGAGAATTAAAGATGGAAGGAAAGAGACAACGATACATTTTTACTCAACCTTCACTTTCAGGTATAACGACTATTCTATGGAGTGAACGTTTTCCTGTACCAGTAGAAATAGTCGTGTCTTCCATTCAAGGCATGGAAATATATTAGAGAGTCATTTTCGGTGAGTTACAAGTTCATGGGTTCATCGTATGTTCAGTGAAGTATGATAAGCAGAAGACGGTGCTAGTAGGAGACACGGCTGGCTCTATCAATTGCAGTAGTAACAGCCTACTGAGATCATTTCTCTTTTGGCGCCAGAAAACCCCTTTTTTTCACTTCCTATCAGAGAGTACCTGAGAAATGCTATTTTTGAAATAATCTATTTCTTTTTTTTATTTCTTTTTTTAATACCCCTCATATTTTACATAGCGCAACACAAGGTCAGTTTTTAAGCGGAAATTAACAGGTTTGAATTCAGAGTTTTCCTTCTCCTATTCTGGTTGCCCTATCATGTTTAAAGAGCATAATCTGCCCAACTATTTACTCATAGCTGGGGAGAAAAAAGCGCGATTCATACCTTTTCCAAGTATATTAGCGCAACGTGAAATGCTAACAGCTTCATCCAGGATTTGAACTCCGATCGCAGAGTCCATTTCCTATGGAGCGCTTATGATATAATATATTTTGGCAAATATTAGGGATGTTAGTTTGAATCTACTCGGAAGTTAATTCCATATTTCTTATCTATACTGCTTCCGTAACTTTTGTTGAATAACGATCTAAATTATATATAATATATAAAACCAACAAAGCCTGATTATCTCATAAATTACTGCTGGGACGCCCAAGGCTAGTGGCAATGATGCTTCAGACCCGAAACCATGACTGACCCAAAGAATTCAATCTGGGAACGGGTTTTTTTGTAGAACAGCTGCTGTTGTAATTGTGTTAGTTGGATATACATATATATTCAAACAAAAATTCATACACACACAAACACACACACACATGCATATATATGTCGACACACAAGCGTACGTTCAATAAGTTCTAAGCTTCGTCTAAAAAGAAGTGTATGACGGAACTTTTCCTTCGTGGCACCACTCTTATACTTCTTACAAAACTAGAAAAACTTTTTCTAGTTTCATAAGAAGTTGAAGTTTGTTGCCACAAAGGAAAAATTTTGTGATACCCTTCTTTCCGGGTAGATTTAGAACTTTTTGAATGATCCTCGTATCCATCTATCTATCTATCTATCTATCTATCTCAGTCTTCAGGTCTATCTATCTATCTATCTATCTATGCCAGTTCATATGTATGTATGTATGTATGTATGTCAGCCTCCATATCTATCTATCTATCTCGGTCTATTTATATCTATCTATCTATCTATCTCAGTCTTCAGGTCTATCTATCTATCTATCTATCTATGCCAGTTCATATGTATGTATGTATGTCAGCCTCCATATTTATCTATCTATCTATCTCGGTCTATTTATATCTATCTATCTATCTATCTATCTATCTATCTCAGTCTTCAGATCTATCTATCTATCTATCTATCTATCTATCTATCTATCTATCTCAGTCTTCAGGTCTATCTATCTATCTATGCCAGTTCATATGTATGTATGTATGTCAGCCTCCATATCTATCTATCTATTTATCTATCTATCTATCTATCTATCTCGGTCTATTTATATCTATCTATCTATCTATCTATCTATCTATCTATCTCAGTCTTTAGATCTATCTATCTATCTATGCCAGTTCATATGTATGTATGTATGTATGTATGTCAGCCTCCATATCTATCTATCTATCTATCTATCTTGTTCATGTGTACGTATATAAGAATGTTTTAATTATGTTCATACGTATGCATGTACATAACAGGATCGTTTAAAAAGTTCTCAGCCTCACCAAAAGAGGACAGCCATAGCAAGACATTTTTGTCGCTGCAACACATAACCTCATTTTTCTGACAAATACATCCGCCCAGGCCGAATCCCTGCTGCATAGTCTAGAGCTGACAACAGGCGGAATAGGTTGCCATGTGAACGCAGATAAAGTGGAGCACATATACTCTGATCAAGTGGCGATATCTCCACACTAAATTATGGCTCCCGGAAACTAGTAGAATGCTTACCTACCTCGGAAGCAGCATCTCATCTACGGAAAATAACATCAATATGCGACTACCAAAGGCATGGACAGCTATCAATAGGCTTTCGGTTACATGGAAGTCAGACCTATCCGATAAAATAAAACAGTTTTTTACTAGCAGCTGTCGTGTCCGTACTAATATATGGATACACCACTTGGACGCTGATTAAGCGTATAGAGAAGAAACCTGACAGCAATTGCCCAAGGATGCTACGAGCAATATTAAACAAATACTGGAAGCAACATCCCACAAAAGAATAGCAGTACGGCCACCGACCACCCATTTCTAAAACCATCCAAATTAGACGAACAAGACATGCAAGACACTCATGGAGGAACCTTCTCCGATGGACCCCTTCACACGGACGCGCAAGTGTAGGAGGACCAGCAAGAACTTATCTACAACAGCTTTGTACGGATACAGGGGGTAGTCTAGAAGACCAGCCGGAAGCGATGGATGATAGAGACGAATGATGAGAGAGAGTTAGGGAAATCCATGCGATCAGCACAACATAATGATGATGATGATGATGATGAAAGAAGAAAAAATCTTTATTAGTTTTTCTAGTTTCATAAGAAGTGGTTGTGTGTTGCCACAAAAAATATTCAGCTATGGTTCTTTTTTCTGGCAAAGTTTTAGAACTATTTTGAACGATTTTTATCATTAAGGATTTTCGGACTATTATCTTTATCTTTATTGTTATTTCCAGCAGGACACATGGTATAACGGTTATAGGCGTTGGTTCCCTAGGCTTCTATGGAGACAATCATCTGGAGGTTGCAGGTTCAATCCTCACTGCAGGCGAGTAACAATACAGGAATACTTAATACTTGTAACCGGTTATGGCTAACGGAATCAGAAAAGGCGACCCCTGTGGTTTCAATAAAGGACGTAGTTCGAAGTTCCGGGAATGTCCCCGAGTTCGACAAACACCTGAAAAAGGCCGGAGGATATATCAGCCGAAACGTTGTGGAAATAACAATTAAGATGAAGACAATAGTCCGAAAACCCTTTATGATAAAAATCAACAAGCCAAGTCTCAGAAATTTTTCATAGTGTGTGTCTGTGTGTCCGTGTGTGTGTGTGTGTGTGTGTGTGTGTGTGTCGATATTTGTCATACGCCCCACCAGCGTACGAGTGTGGCACAAGGCCGTTTTTTAGGTGGGTCCGGACGCAGGGCCGAAGCCCATACGCGTCCGGGAGTTCCAAAAATGCCTCGGGCCCCATCGGTATTCCCCTTTTCGGGGCGCCTCAGGTTCCAGGCGATAAACCTAACCCCTCCGAGGAAGGCTAAAGCCTGGAGGGGGACGGCCTCTTGAGGCCAGAGGTATATCCAGTGCTGAGCCACACCCGACCGAACCGCTCGGTACGACAAGGCCAGCCTAAACGTGACCCAGACACCGGAGAGAGTCACGCGGGAAAAAGCCTGGTTGCTTGGTTAAAAATTATATCAACGAAGGAAAAGGGTATTTTGAAAATGGGCATTTAAAAAATAAAATTTAAAAATGGGTGATTTGAAATAAAAAAAAAAAACTGCGTCTGTACAACGTTTCCCCTAAAAAAAAAATTTCTATTAAATAATGTTAGGTATCTATAGGAACATAGTTATATAGTTTCAACTATTCTAATAAAATACAATAATTTTCACAGTTATATGATCTCAAGTATTAAAAGAAATTATACGGGTTTGAGTAAATAATAATGATAAAAAAAATGTGCTGGTAGAGACAAAATAAGCGAATGCAGTATATTAATGCAAAAAGAGTATGAGACTAGACATGACTGGGTGGGAAAGGCGATCCACTGGGAATTGTGCAAGAAATTGAAATTTGACCATTCGAACAACCTAACCCAGAATCCGTCTGGGAGAATGAGAAGCACAAACGTGACTGATATTTTTAGATGAAAACAGATCACCTAATCTCTGTCAGGCAACCTGACACAATGAAAGTCAGCAAAAAAAAAAAAAAACAGAACCTGTCGAATAGCGGATGTGCCGCAAAGTAAAATTAAAAGAACGCGAAAAGAGAGATAAATATCTAGACCTTGCTAGAGAACTGAAAAAATAATGAAATAGGAAGGTGACAATGATACCAATTGTAATTGGTACACTTGGAGCAATCCTCAAAGGCTTGGTAAAGGGACTGGAAGACTTAGAAATCGCAGGACAAGTAGAGAACATCCAGACTCCATCATTATTAAGATCGACCTGAATACTGAGAAGAGTCCAGAAGATTGTCGGAGACTTGATGTCACTCAAACACCAGTGAAAAGCCCATTACGCTAGCAAGGGAAAACTCTTAAAAGAGTTCAAGAAACAATCCATTCAAACAATTATAGCTTATATTTTATCAAGTATCATTATCGTATACAAATAATTTGCCTGCAGTTTTATTATTTCAAGTATTCCTACCAAATACAAATAATTTGCGAGTAATTGTATTATTTCAAGTATTCCTATCAGATACAAATAATTTGCGAGGCTGAAGAAGAAGCTAGACGGCAATTACGCAAGAATGCTGCGAGCAATACTGAACAAGTCCTGTTGGCAACACCCCACAAGACACCAACTATACGGCCACCTGCCTCCTATCACGAAAACTATCCAAGTTAGACGAACCAGACATGCAGGACACTGCTGGAGAAGCAGGGATGAGCTCATAAGTGATGTACTCCTAGTGACCCCCACATATGGCCGGGCAAAAGCAGGACGACCAGCACGAACATACATACCGCAGCTATGTGAGGATACGGGATGTAGCCCTGAAGACCTGCCAGAAGCGATGAACGATATGGAAAAGTGGCGAGAGAGGGTCAGGGATATCCGTGCTGGCGGCACGACATGATAATGATGATGTATTATTGCAAAAATTTTATCTAAAACAAATAATTTGCTCACAGTTGTATTATTTCAAGTATTCTTTTTTTCATAAAAATATTTTGCCCGGAATTTTATTATTTCAATTTTTCCTCGCTAATTCAAATAATTCGCTCAAAGTTATATTATTTCAAGTATTCCTATCTAATACAAATAATTTGTATACAGCTCTAAGATTTCAAGTATTCCTGTCTAATAATAATAATCATATGGGTTTAAGTAATTACTTCTTTTTAATAATGGTTGTATTCAAACTAATATGATTTCAAGTAACTAATGATAATAATCCTTAGTATATATATATATATATATATATATATATATATATATATATATATATATATATATATAGCTTTAAGTAACTATTTTCAATACAAATAATTTGCTCATATATGTAAGATTTCAAGTATTTTTATTAAATTCTAACAATCAAATGGTTTTAAGTAATTACTCCTTTTTAATAACAGTTGTTTTCAAACAGTTATATGATATCTAATTACTATCGATAATAATCCTTTATATATATATATATATATATAGCTTCATGTAACTATTTTCCGTACAAATAATTTGCGCATATATATATGATTTTAAGTATTTTTATCAAATTCTAATAATGATATTTTTTCAAGTAATTATTTTTACTCAAAAATAATTATTTATTTGCTCATATGGTTTGAAGGAACTCAAAATAATCTTTTGTAAACAATTATATCTTCAAGTAACTATTCTTAATACAAATTATTTACACACACACACACATATATATATATATATATATATATATATATATATATAATTCCGATGTGATACAAATAATTTCTTGATACAAATATTTTGTAAACAGGATTGAATGACTCACCCGGATGTTGTTTTGTGTAATACCCGGGGAGTTTTTTTTTTTTTTGTCTTTCTTTCAAGTATTAAATTGACACCAGCCACCATTGTTCTTGGGTAATCCAATGAATCCAGTATTGAGATGCTCCTCCTACGCTGTGGGCTGGGGACCTTTCGATTATGGAAGATATTAGGTGACCAAAGATGTAGTTTTACTGCATGATAAATACTGATTATCATTATAATGGGAAGTGCCCGTGTTGTAATAGTTATAGTCGTAGGAAATGGACACAGCGATACGAGTTCAAATCCAGGACGAGACTGATTGCATTTCACATAGCACTAATACCCTTGGGAAAGGTATGAATCCAATTATTCTCACTCCAGGTATGGGTAAATAGTAGGGAAGACTGACTTCTTCAGCCCTGGTGAGGCAACTAGTCTAGGAGAAGGAAAACTCTGAATTTAAACCTGTTAAACTCCGCTTAAAAATCGACCTTGTGTCATATCCAGCCTGAGCGGAGGGTTTGGGTAAATATGATAAATAGTGCTAATTACAGAACAAAAAAAAATGATAAAAATCGAACATAACAGAGTGATAAAGGCTGAAAGAACAAGAGTGATAAAGATAGAAAGAAATGCTAACACTGACAGAATAAAAAAATAGTTGTAAAAGAGTGATAAACACAGTAAGAAAAAAAAAAGAGTGTTACATAACTAAACTGATTCATAAAGACAACGAACAGTCCAGTTGGCTGTGGCTGTAGAATTAACCGACTGAATCTCTGCAGAGAGGTAAGACTCCCTACAACGAGTCTTTAGGATATGACATTAAACTACCTGATGGTGAGGCTCCAGCCGTCGAGATTTAGGAAATGTGGAGAACCGATTCATTACCATTGCTCCCAGGTCCACTCAGAACCGAAGTGGTCAAATAGAACTGTTTGGCTCCTATTTACCCAACCCCTCCGCTCGGGCAGGATATGACACAAGGTCAATTTTTAAGCGGAGTTTAACAGGTTTGAATTCAGAGTTTTCCTTCTCCTCACCAGTTTATTATTTACCATAGTTGGAGGGAGAATAATTGGATTCACACCTTTCCCAAGAATGTGAAATGCAATCAGTCTGGTCCAGGATTTGATCTCGTGTTGCCGTGTCCATTTCCTACGACGATAACCATTACACCACGGGCACCTTCTTAAGAACTGTTTGACTATTTGAATTAAGTGAAAGCAAATGAATTATGCTGAATTGAATTGTCAGAAATAGAACTTTGATTATTTAACTCTGTGTAAGCAAGTGACTGATAAATTGATTTGTTTGTAATAGTTAGCAATACTTGTAACCATTTAACTAAGTGCAAATAGATGAATAAATTTCACAAAAAATTAGTCTTAAATAGCAATAATTGTAACTACTTTTCTAACAAATAGATGATAGTAAATAGAATTATACATGTTAGACAGAAATGCTAGGGGGTGTCCTCGTGGTGTAATGGTTAAAGCGATGGACTGCGGAATCGTAGTACGTAAGTTCGTTCTCCAGTCGCGCTATTACGTTCACTTTCGGGAAAATACCCTTGGGAAAGGTATGAACCCCCTTATCCTCCCAACTATGGGTTAAATAGTACTGTTCTTCTAGCAGAATGGCTTTGGCATTAAATAACCTAAAAAGAGTTGATATGCCATTAAACAAAGAAACCAAACCAAACCAGAAATACTATAAATCATTTAACTTTGTGCAAAAAAAAAAGAGCTAAGGCTTATTTAAAATGTTATCAACAAAATGTTTACCGATCATAAATTCGATATATATGTACGAAGAGGTTTTGGTGTTAAATAACCCACACCGGTTGATAAGCCATAAAACCCAACCAAACCCAATCAAATATTTATAATGTATATGTATAAAAAGGATTTGACCTTAAATAACCAACAATAGTTGATTTGCCAAAAAACCAAACCCTATATATTTAATATATACGTATAAAGAAGATTTCGCGTTAAATAACCTACATTAGTTTGTATGCCATAAAACCCAGCCAAACCAAATTATATATATTTGATATATATGTATAGAGAGGATTTGGCGTTAAATAACCCATAAGGGTTGATATGCCAAAAACCCCAACCAAACTAAATCATATATGTTTATTTTATATGTATAGAGAGGATTTAGCGTTAAATAACCCATAAGGGTTGATATGCCATAAAACCCAGCCAAACCAAATTATATGTATTCATTGTATATGTATAAAGTGGGTTTGGCGTTAAATAACCCATAAGGGTTGATATACCATAAATCCCAACCAAACTAAATCATATATATTTATTATATAAGTATAAAGAGGATTTGGCGTGAAATAACCTACATTAGTTAGTATGCCATAAAACCCAGCTAAACCAAATTATATATATTTGATATATGTGTATAGAGAGGATTTGGCGTTAAATAACCCAATAAGGTTGATATGCCAAAGACCCCAACCAAACTAAATCATATATATTTGTTATATATGTATAGAGAGGATTTAGCATTAAATAACCCATAAGGGTTGATATGCCATAAAGTAGAGCCAAAACAAAAGCCCGACACACTGTCATTTATTGAAAGAAACTGAGTTATGCATCTAGAAAAAAACACTGACAGCAAAATAAAGAGATAAAAACAACGAAAACATTGACGTAGA